>BTPG01000005.1:130508319-130510819 GCA_036245525.1 Semisulcospira habei | reverse complement strand
CTAGTTCCCTCCAGCAAACAATAAATGAAGTCTTTGATTGACGCCAGACTAATTCCATGACTCCAAATCCATCAAAGGCGGAATGTATGCTTGTGACAACAAGGCAAAAGCATCAGTTGAACCCGCCGCCACTCAAACTTTCCCTTGAACAGCAACCACTACAGCTCTCCAACCAGTTGAACGACCATTTTGCTCGGTTTGAGGTGAACGTCCAGTCAGAAGAGTAGACCATCAGAGATGAACTCAAGGCTCTTTCTGATGACCGCAGAGTTATAGAGATCAGCGAGGAAGAGGTGTTGATGGTCCTCCTCTGCCTTCAGCCACACAAAGCCCCAGGCCCAGACGGAATCAGTGGTAAGGTGCTCCGGTCCCGCAGTGCCCAACTGGGAGCAGTCTTCATGCAAATCTTCAACGCATCCTTGGGACCAGTCTTCACGCAGATCTTCAACGCATCCCTCACGTCCAATCAATCCCATCAGTCTGGGGGGCAGGTTGGAGAGCCTTGACGGCCTCTACAGGACGAGAATGATACGTAAGGGCCTGAGGCTTGCAACTGACACTTCCCACTGCCCTTCTAAGCATCTTCAAAAGCTCCCGTCTGGCCGTAGGTTCAAGGCCCCTATTATTAAAACCAAACGCTACAAGGGTAGCTTTGTACCCTCGGCCATCCGTCTCCAAATAAAGAGTGTGTTAACTAGCGTCTCTCTCTCTCTCTCTCTCTCTCTCTCTCTCTCTCTCTCTCTCTCTCTCTCTCTCTCTCTCTCTCTCTCTCTCTCTCTCTCTCTCTCTCTCTCTCTCTCTCTCTCTCTCTCTCTCTCTCTCTCAAGTGTGGTGGGGGGGCGGGTGTGTGTGTATGGGGGTGGGGGGGTGGGTGGGGGGGGGGGGGGGTGTCTGGGAGTCTATGAGTCTGTCTGTCTATATGAACAGTGTTGTCATCTGTTTGCAATTATTATGTTTAAATATGTTAAGTCTTCCAAAGACCATCCTATGTATGACAGGATGAAACAGCCAACCTCAGGGAGACTGAAAAGATCAAGCTTTGTGAAGGAGACGAGAGCTCTGCAGAGAAAACACCAGGCAAAGCTCCCTGCGCAGGTAGAGGCTCTGGATCCTACTAGTGACCTTCCACACTGGGAAAGTAAGCCAGAAAACATCACTATTTCTTCCACGGTACCCTATATCACCACCAAAGATGAGCACAGCACTGTGAGCAAGAAAGCCCTGACACTGGCCATGCTCGAAGAAAAGTATCCCCAGGAGGCATGGATACGGGCATACACTGATGGATCAGCCACAGATGCAGTTCAGAATGGAGGGGTTGGGGTGTACATTCAGTACCCAAACGGAAAATGGCAGGCAGAGGCAATACCAACAGGCCTTCACTGCACAAATTACAGAGCTGAGGTGGAAGCCCTGGTCCATGCTGCAAACACCCTTAGTGACACTGCAGACCCTGATGCCCATATTGTCTTCCTGACTGATGCCATGTCTGTCCTTGAGGCAGCAACAGCAAGCAAACTGCCATGTCTACAAAAGGCACTGCAAAACATCAAGTGCACCACACTGGTGCTGCAGTGGATCCCTTCACACTGTGGCATCTACGGCAATGAACAAGCTGACAGAATGGCAAAAATGGGTGCAGAGAAAGAACAAGACGAAAATGGAGTCAGCTTCACAGAGATGAAGACCATCATCAAGTCTGTGAACAGAACCACCACAACGGCCCCTAGACAGTTACCATCAGCTGTCCAGACAAGAGCAGGTGACCATCTTCCGTCTGAGGACCGGGCACAAGCGACTCAATTTCCACCTGCACAGACGCTTCCATCTCGTGCCATCTCCCCTGTGCCCTTGTGGAGAAGCAGAGCAGACCACAGAGCACATCCTCCAGGACTATGGGAACCACCAGTTGCTGGGAGGAGATATGGCCGAAGCCCGCCACCCTACAAGAGAAACTGTATGGGCCTATGGAGGCGCTACAGAAGACCACAGATTTCATTTTGAGAGCCAAACTCCAAGTGTGACGGCGTTCGAGAAGAAGAAGCAAAGAGGCATAGATTGTCATAAGCCCCTGCAGCCTGCAAGAGACATACACTTTTAAGAGGCATAGATTCGCATAGGCCCCTGCAACTTGTAGATGCTTATGACAATCTATGTCTCTTGCAGATGAAAACGAAGACTAGAGATAATCTTGCAAATAAGATGCGCTGACTGAGAAACTGTTATTACCGTCATCTACGTCAAAGGAAATCGTTTCCACAAAAAAGACAAACTTTTAAAAGACGACGAAACGTCAAGAATAATATGACAGCGCACATTTAAAATGCCTTCTCATAAAAGATGTATTCGCTCAATAAAGTTGTGGTTCACGCTTCAGATACTTTTTTCGTTAACTCATTCGACACGTGCCACCTCCAGATACGCGGCATTAGCCGCGTATCCGGAGGCGGCACGTCTCGAATGAGTTAATTGTAACGTAACGGAAATAGGAGTGGAGATA
>BTPG01000005.1:130500819-130505819 GCA_036245525.1 Semisulcospira habei | reverse complement strand
CTTAAAACGTGGGGGAGTGGAGTCAACTGCCAGGGTACCTTTTGCTAGTTCACTATCACACGCAGACAGAAACAGAGGGCGGACAACGGTCAGAGGACCTTTTGTAAACCAGGTACAGAAATACAGACTGTCGCTCGCACCCAATCACACATATATAAACGTCGGTAGACGTCCACCCTAAGACATAGAAGGGCCCTGGTAAATCACAGTGACACAGTGGCAGTGCGCCTGAACTTATCATTGTTCAGGTCGAACTCCATAGTCAATAGCTGCCCCTGCCCCTCCCCCCCCCCCCCACCCCTTAAACCGCCCATTATCACTCCGGTGACGTGGACGTTAACCCATTACATCCTGAAGCTGATTTATTAAAATTTGCTTTGTGTCCTATGAAGGCTACTTTACAGATCTATCTATCTACATCCCGTAGTCTTGCCGACCGTTATGGCACCACTGATGACTTAGCAACCAGCTCCCTCCATTTCTCTCTTTTCTCAGCCATTCTTAGCGTATCGCCCAGCCTCAGTCCTGTCCACTCTGAGATATTGTCCTCTCATCTTTTCCTCTGTCTTCCTCTCCTTCGTCCTCCTTGCACCGTGCCATGCCGGATTGTTTTGGCAAGCCCTGCTGAACGCGTGACATGCCCATACCACTTCAGTTTGCGTTTTTTCAGTGGCTAATAGGTCTTCATAGGGTCCGATGGCTTGCCTGATTCTGCTTCCCACTTCCTCGTTCGTGATGTGATCTCTGTATGAAATGCCAAGCAGCCTTCAAAAACATCTCATTTCAGTGGCTTGCATCCTCCTTTCAAGGTCTGCTGTGAGGGTCCATGACTCGCAGGCATACAAGAACACTGAGATGACTAAGGAGCGCATCAGTCAGATCTTGGAGCAGAGAGTGGTGTTTCTATCCTTCCATAATTATGGTCTTCAATCTTGCCACTGCTGTTGTCTGCGCAATCCTGGACAGTATTTCTGGTTTTGATCCCTCATCTGCCACAATGGCTCCTAAGTTTTTGTATTTATTAACTGTTTCCAGTTTTTGGCCTCCAATCATGATATCAGTGCCAATGCCACTGGTGTTATTGGTTATTAGTTTGGTCTTCTCTGCACTGATTTCCATGCCAAACGCAATGGCTGTACTGTCCAGCTTTTCCATCAGCTGAGCTAGCTCCTTCTCTGTTCCTGCAAGGCCATCAATGTCGTCCGCAAAGCGCAAGTAGCGTCTGTCATGATTCTTTCCAGGAAGGTGTTGAAAAGAGTAGCCTTGTCTGACTCCGACTGTAGTCCTAAACCAGTTTCCTATTTTGCCGTTTACAGATCAGGAGATAGATCAACCATATTAGTTCAAGTGTGGTGCCAGAATAGCTTGGCGCCTCAGGCGCCAAGCTATTCTGGCACCACCCTTGGACTATCATAATCAAATTAATTCCCGGCAGTAGTGTATCAGGATGAAAAGGGTTAAACGAACCATGAAACCTTACACAATTTGCCTACCGCACAAACAACTGTTGATAAAGTATGCTGACGAGCAAAAGAGACATTTTTGAAACATCGCAGTATATTATATGGAGAGCGATATATCTTTCATCATGCGAAAGTGCCAGATGCCGACGGAAGAAAAAGAAAGATTTCGGCCCGAGGAACATTTGCTAGCCGGACAGCAATGGGTCTACAAAATGGAGGAAATAAGTCCTTCGTCACGCTGTTCATGCTCATGCAATCAGAAAAAAAAAACAGACGTTGGTGCGATGGCATTTTGCTCATCTGGTGACAAAACACAGAAAAGTAATCGCTCGCGCCGTAAGATACTATCACATATCACATACAGACACCAAAAAAATAGAGCAGAGAAAATATGGATGGGGTTGTTCTGCCCTAATTTGGCACAATGCCAGTAACTATGTCCATTTTTGTGAAAAAGCGGGATTTTCAATGTAACAAATAAAAAATCACCAAAAATGTTACCAATACCCAACTGGCTCTTTGCCGAAATCGGGACAGGAATATGTTAACCCGTTCAGTGCCGAGAAAATCTGAACGCCATCCAAAATTATGCCAGATGCATAGATCCTCATGGGCCCCCAAAGTTGCGTGGGCTCATGAGGATCTATGCCTCTTGCTGACACCATTTTGAATCCATGTTCCCGGGACATCCAGGGTTTGTTGGTGTTCAACTGCAGAAACACTGCATGCGTCAGCTGACACTAAACTGGTTGAAGAAGAATTGAAGATGTTCTATGATCCGCGGTCGACATTTTGCCATGTCGGAGATAACCGGATTTTTCCTACACATGATATCAGCATCGTAAAGTGCTTTGTGATGAATCGAACAATTTTATGAAGCAGACATGACCGAAATTCTGGTGTCAGACAAGTCACATTTTTGGGATATATATGATCGTCTCGTACTTTTATCTGTGTATTTTTCTGTGGGCCAGGTATTACATTGGCGGTCTGATACGAAGGGGCAAGGGACTTAACCGTCTGTCTCTCTAGCGCTGAGAAATTCCCCTTGATACATGTACTATTTCTAACAGAGCTATTTGATTTGTTACCGCTTTGCATGTCGATAGCGGGGTTTGTACAGGAATCATCGCGACAAAAACCGCTACCGACATGCAAAGGGTTAATGTGTTAGACATAGATTTGGATATGACACGTTCATAGTAAATAAATTGTGACGTTGAGAAATAGCCGTCAAAGAAGAAACACGCTTTCAAAGGACGAGCACAAATGAGTTTTGTGCTCGTTGTTTCAAAGCGGATTTCTTTCTTTGTTGGTTATTTGTTATATTGTAACTGCTTAACAGTCATTTTCAGTCTGGATACCGTAAACCCCTATTGGAAACTTTTAGAATGAAAATCTTAGTTGGGGTGGAGCGCGTATGAGCGCTGAGACCCAATCATGATCAAATTAAACTGAACAGCACTGAAATAAACTAGGTTTTTTTAACCGACATGCAAAGGGTTAACCTTACGGTCGGCGTGGAGCCGTAAGGTTTTAACCTTTTGGGTGTCGGTAGCGGTTTTAGTCGCGATAATTTCTGCAGGAATCATCGCGACTTAAACCGCTACCGACACCCAAAGGGTTAAACCAGGTAACAGGACATATGTACACCTTGTTTGCAATGCACAAATCTTAGCCTATTAGCGAATGTACACAATTATAGTAAGGGTTAATTATAACTACGCTTACTCACGGAATGTGTATATAATTATAGTCATAAGCCTGTCAAACTATACAGATGATAGCCTTATGGGTAGTCTGTAATGAATGTTCAAGTTATGAATGCGAAACACTGTTGTTTCACGTAATCGTGAGGATGAAGAGATGAAAGAAACACTCGATTTGTGCGTGACTTTTGTTTTTATATTAGATTCCCCCCCTCCCCCCCCCCCTCTCCGAATTAAGATACTTGCGTCACTGATGTCACCTTAGATCAATTTCTTTCTGCGACTTGTATCATGCACCGCGGCATGTTTGTGTCACGTGATCACAACGTGGACAGAGGGAAATCATCTGTCCACGTTGTGATCACGTGACAAAAGCACCAAATGACACGGAAGGCGCCGTTACGACCATGTGTTTCGACTTCACTAGCTTTTAGCGTCGCCCTCGCGAGAGTCAATAGTTGCCTGCAAGAGTTATTTGCCCTTGACGTATTTCTGAGAAGAAATCTGCCCGTGAAGGCAAAAGATAGTAACTCCAATTTTGTGAAAAGCAAGATTTTCGTTGTATTACAATGAAAATCGCGCTTTTTACACACAAAAAAGTACATCATTGTCCTTTGCCTTCACATGTAAGAAGAGGCGGACATTCTGAAAAATCAAACGATGGGGTTTGGAAGGGTGAGCGGGTCAACGGCGGCCGACGTCAGCCCGATGGCCTTTGCGCACTGGGATTTGGTTGTGGGGAACTACAATGTCCAAAACGTTAAACAGCCACTCTCATTTTTCTTTCCATTTTCATTTCCGGGACAGTAAAATCTTGAAAACAGTGAGAAAGCTGGTTCGCACATTATACCTCGGTGTGAAGCAATTTGGTGTCAGATATGAGAGTTAATTGCTTAAAGTGTTTGATTATGAAACTGTTCCTTTGGCTATGGTAAGAATGTAGCATTGGGTTCTGCTACAGCTTCCACTTCAAGGGAGAATAGCGTGAAAATAGCAGAATCCCTCTCCAGCACGCAGAGAGCAGATGTGAAGAATTTCTTGAGACGAGATGATAACTCGTCTAAGCTTCCGGGAAAACGCGATACAACAGGGAGATGGGCGCATATAATTAATATAAACCCGTTTTGTAAACGACTGCGTCTACAACATACATGAAAAATATTTGTCAGAAAATCCCGGGTGCAACATTTCTCTGGCTTCATTCTATCGCTGCCGACCAAGTGACATAGCTCTTTGCAGTTTTGTTCGCCGTTCGCCCTGTCTGTGTCAGCGCCATCAAAATAGGGCCCTCAAACTGAATGCGCTGAAGAGGTTGGGTCTCAGCAAATCCGTACACATTTCCAGGGACAGACTATTTCTAACACACTTCCAAGCATCCAGAACAGTGATACTCTTTGTGTCTCCTCAAGTCTTGGAAACGTGTTATTCTGGAGCAATTTTAACATGTTGTGGTCCAAATTGAGTCCGCGGAAAATTACAATTGCAAGACTAACGAGGAAGTTTAAAGTGTGCTATGTTAGTATTTAGGATGTTGCTGACTTTTTGCCTACTCCAAGTATATTATCAGCCATTGACTTCCTATTTGCGACGAGTGCTGACTGTGCCGAGAAGAAAGCAGTACAGGACCTGTATTCAAGAGTCTCGACCACAAAAGGAACAATATATACACATACATCAAGTTGTTGGAGTTGCAAAGGGTCTTGTTGAGGTAAAGCAAACATCATGTTTCTGTGCTTAACGTTTTGCCGATGGATAAGGTCATGAGACTGGCGTCTTCTTGTGTCGATCTGAAGGATGGTCAGAACATCCCATTTCAAAAGAAGATCAG
>BTPG01000005.1:130488319-130495819 GCA_036245525.1 Semisulcospira habei | reverse complement strand
ATCTTACTGCTGATGCGTTCAACGCTCACTTCATAACTGTTGCTCAAACTCTGGCGAAGTCAAATACACCTAACCCTGTAAACTACACTTGCTCTCATCAACTACGTCACCATAGTCAACAGAGAGCCTGCGGCCCATTTTTAGTACCGCTTATGACTGTCCTAGAAGTAGGCAAATCTATTTCCAGTTTAAAGAACAAATCGTCTTGCGGTCCAGATGGTATTAATAGTCAAATTTTAAAACTACCTCTGCCCTACGTCGTCGAATCCCTGACCTATATATATAATTTATCGATCAGACATAACGTTTTTTCCGACGAGCTAAAAAAAAGCGAAGGTAATCCCTCTTCCTAAAAGCAAAGATTTATGCAACCTAAACGGGTACAGACCCATTTCCATATTATCCTGTATTTCAAAACCGCTCGAGAAACATATCCATACTCATCTTCTAAACTTTCTGGAGCAAAACCATCTGATAACTGCAGCACAATCAGGATTTCGACCTCTACATTCGTGCCAAACTGCCGTCAATCATTTAATTGATAATTGGCTCTCTACCATAAATGACAGTAAAGTATCAGGTACAATCTTTCTTGACCTGAAAAAAGCTTTTGATCTTGTCAACCACTCTATCCTACTAAAAAAAACTACCATTCTATCACATTGACTCAAATACTGTCTCCTTTATATCTTTCTATCTCAGGGACAGAACGCAGAAAGTACTGCTAAATGGCAAATATTCCTCTGATGGTTTAGTAACTTGCGGTGTTCCACAGGAGTCTATTCTAGGGCCCTTATTATTTAATTTATTTATTAATGATCTGCCACTGTGCATATCTCATTTAGACGCAAACTGCGATCTGTTCGCAGATGACACGACCACACACACATCTGATAAAGATATCGCAACCATTAATAAGGTACTCCAACAAAGTCTTGATGAAGTAGCAGGCTGGTGCAGTGATAATCACATGATTATTAGCATTTCAAAGACAAAGAGCATGTTAGTTACTACACGTCAGAAACACCTGCATGGGCTACCACTTTTAACACTCTCCTTAGATAGCCCTTCAAAACCTGCGAGCTAGACCCCCTCCCAGCTTCTCTCTACCTTGACGGCCTTCCAAAACTTCTGCCCTTCATTACCGACATCATCAACACATCTCTAGAAAACGGCTCCGTCCCCGATATCTTCAAGTCCGCCATCGTCCGTCCTCTCCTCAAAAAACACAACCTCGACCCAAACGAACTCAAGAACTATCGCCCAGTCTCCAATCTCTCTTTCCTGTCCAAGCTTCTTGAGAAGGTTGTTCTCAACCAGCTCAACCTCCACCTCACCGACAATAACCTCCTCAGTCCATTCCAGTCTGCCTATCGCAAACATCACAGCACTGAAACAGCCCTTCTACATATCTTAAACGATCTGCTTCTCTCCACCGACTCGGGCAACATCTCTCTTCTTACACTACTTGATCTCTCTGCCGCCTTTGACACTATAGACCACTCTATCCTCCTCCACCGACTCCACCACTCCTTCGGCATCACTGACTCTGCTCACTCCTGGTTTCTCTCTTACCTCTCCGACAGACAGCAGTCCGTCACCATCAACGGCGTCTCTTCCAACCCAGTCACGCTCTCCTGCGGAGTTCCACAAGGGTCCGTCCTGGGCCCGGTCCTTTTCACATTCTACACCTCTCCTCTGTCCAACATCATCCAGTCTCACCGCATACACCACCACCTCTATGCTGACGACTCACAACTGCTAGACAAAGACAAACTCGACAACACTCAGTCACTACTGACTCGCACGGGTGACTGCTACGAAGACGTGAAAAACTGGATGACAGCAAACAAGCTAAAACTGAACGACGACAAAACGGAAGCCATGCTGGTAGGCACTCGCCAGAAACTCTCCCAGCTCCCTCCCTCTCTCCACCTTCAACTCGATAGCACCCCCATCTCCCTCTCTGACTCGGCCAAGAACCTCGGCGTTATCCTCGATTCCTCTCTGTCCATGACCGGCTTCGTCTCCGCCACGGCCCAGGCATGCTATATCCACCTCCGCTGCATCAGTCAGATCAGAAAATACCTCACTACCGAAGCTGCCACCAAACTTGCTGTCTCTCTCATCTTATCTCGCATCGACTACTGCAACTCTCTCCTTTCCGGCCTCCCTCACTCCACCATTTTCACTCTCCAACGCGTTCAGAACAATGCTGCCCGCCTCGTCCTCAGAAAGAAAAAATCCGACCACGTCACACCCCTGCTCAAACTCCTTCACTGGCTCCCCATCCCCCATCGCATCCAATACAAAATTCTGTCTCTCTGCTACAAATCCCTGAACAACTGCGCTCCTGCCTATCTCTCCAACTTACTTCACCCCTACACACCTTCCCGCTCCCTCCGCTCTGCCTCTGACCCTCTCCGCCTCCATATCCCTCGCACCAAACTTAACACTTTCGGCCCCCGCTCCTTCTCCGTCCACGGTCCATCCACCTGGAACACTCTCCCACTCTCTCTCCGTCAGAAACACTCTCTCTCCTCCTTCCAGTCCGCCCTCAAAACTCACCTCTTTCAACAGTTTTAGCACTATATCACCACACTCCCCACCCCAAGCTGACCGTCGTAATGTATTCCACTGTTTGTGTACGTGAGTCATTGTTTAAAGCGTGCGCATGCGTGCGCGAGTTGTGAGTGCGCGCTTAGAGTTATAATTATTATAAGATAAGCGCATTATAAATACCGTAATTATTATTATTATTATTATTTAGAACAAGTAACTAGGCATCGCTTATTAGGCGTTATAGTGGACAACCAATTAAGCTGGGAGCCGCATACTGACTCTATATGCAAAACAATCTCCAAAAATCTGTTCCTACGCCATATAGTTAATACTGTATCCGTAAACTCTTTTTCCATGCGCATATCAAAACTGTCAGTACTCAAACCAAGGGGAATCACAGCGCTGGACAGACAACAGTTAGATCCCCTGCATATCAAAACGCATTGTGACTATAGTTCTACCGTCTGGGATGGATGCAGCGAAGTTCACATGAAAAAAAGTTAATTCCTTGTATCGTGAGGGCATTAAATTAATACTTCCCGGTCCTACTTCGACTGATAAAAAGTTAAATCTCTCAAGTTACTAACATTGAAGAAACAGTTTGAATTTAATCGCTGTGTTCTATTGCACAAGATCATGCACGGAAAAGCCCCACCCTATCTAAAAACTCTATTTTCCGACAATAATAGGAAATATACGAGAAATAGCTCGATCCACCTTCCAAAAATTAGATTAGACATCTGTAAAACCGGCCTGTCTTTTTCAGGCGCTAAAGCGTGGAATATGTTACCTCCACACCTGAAATTAATTTGTAAGATTAGCGTTTTCAAAGATCGCCTCCATAAATAATAAATAATAATAATTACGGTATTTATAATGAGCTTATCTTATAATAATTATAACTCTAAGCGCGCACTCACAACTCGCGCACGCATGCGCACGCTTTAGACAACGACTCACGTACCACAAATAGTGAAATACATTACGACAGTCAACTTGGGGTGGGGAGTGTGGTGGTATGGTGCTAGAACTGTTGAAAGAGGTGAGTTTTGAGGGCGGACTGGAAGGAAGAGAGTGTTTCTGACGGAGAGAGTGGGAGAGTGTTCCAGGTGGATGGAAGGTATACTGAGAAGGAGCGGGGGCCGAAAGTGCTGAGTTTGGTGCGGGGGATGTGGAGGCGGAGAGGGTCGGAGGCGGAGCGGAGGGAGCGGGGAGGAGTGTAGGGGTGAAGTAAGTTTGAGAGTTAGGCAGGAGCGCAGTTGTTCAGGGATTTGTAGCAGAGAGACGGAATCTTGTATTGGATGCGTAGGGGGATGGGAAGCTAGTGAAGGAGTTTGAGCAGGGGAGTGATGTGGTCGGATTTTTTCTTTCTGAGGACGAGGCGGGCAGCATTGTTCTGGACGCGCTGGAAAGTGAAAGTGGTGGAGTGAGGGAGGCCGGAAAGGAGAGAGTTGCAGTAGTCGATGCGAGATAGGATGAGAGAGACAGCAAGTTTGGTGACAGCTTCGGTATATTTACTTCAGAAGTAATAGTATGTTCGGCTCCCTTACGCTACTATTTGTATAGTTAGTGACAAGTTTCCTATTACCTAATACTCTTCTACTGTTGCTGCAGATTATGTAATAGTTCGACTGTCTGCATTTACATATCAGGTTCATACCTGTGTATATAATTATATATATATATTTTTTTTCTTTCTTTTTTTTTCTTCCTCTGAATCGTGGGGGAGGGGATGGGTCTTTTTATTTACATATGTTTTATCTTTTGATGTCTCGTCTGATGTATGTTTATATGTGTAGATTAGCAGGACAGTTTGGAAGATAGGCTTTGCTATGCCTAAAACTTTTTATCCTGAATAAAAACGTTTCATCATCAGCATCATCATCTCTCTCTCTCTCTCTCTCTCTCTCTCTCTCTCTCTCTCTCTCTCTCTCTCTCTCTCTCTCTCTCTCTCTCTCTCTCTCTCTCTCTCTCTCTCTCTCTCTCTCTCTCTCTCTCTCTCTCTCTCTCTCTCTCTCTCTCTCTCTCTCTCTCTCTCCGCTCTCAACGGCAAGTTTGAAAACTGGTCCTGTTACCAATAACTTCTACCGTTGGAAAATAAAGGTTCATTGTTCATTGTTCATTGTTCTCTCTCTCTCTCTCTCTCTCTCTCTCTCTCTCTCTCTCTCTCTCTCTCTCTCCCCCCCCCCCCCCCCAAGGGTCGTCATGCACTCAAACAAAAGGGCGTCAACTTTTTCTGGCGACTTAACCAATCGGCAACACGAATAGTTGAAGCTATCTATCTATCTATACCCCGTAGTCTTGCCGACCGTTGGGGCACCACTGATGACTTGGCAGCCAGCTCCCTCCATTCCTCTAGTTCAAGCTGTACCGGGAGAAAGGTGTGCGGGCGTACTAAAGGGAAACAAACTGGTCGTCGCTGGACCCCTAGAGCAACGGGACTAGGACACCGCCACGCGACAGACAACAGCGTCAACAGGAGACCGGACAACCGTATCCAAGGACTCGGCGCCGCCGCGGCTACAGGTCAGCAGGTCAACGCGACACTGGCACGTGCGTCACACATGGTTTCCCCGCTAAAGCCTTCACTTAAACCAGCGAAACGGCGCCGGCCACACAGTTCCCTACAATAAGTATTGAGGTCGGGGACGAATTCAGTGACACCGTGATATGTCGGCCAAGCCGCGTCTCCAACCTCAATTGCACGAGATGTGTCGCCGATGCGCGCGTGTGTTGCAGAGCAGCCAGTAGACACTTACCTTTCTGTCATGGAATGGTGATGGACTGTGGAGCAAGCTATCTGACCCAGACTTTCTACAATATGTAAGTAATTATGACATTGTAATTTGTTTAAAACATTTTTGGACAACCATTCGTCCCGCCTGACTGCTGGTCTGATGTCACGTGTTTTTCCTTACCTGCAGTCAAACTGTCACGCCAAGGAAGAAGCTCGGGGGGGGGGGGGGGTGTTAATACAAAATGTGTATGCCAAGTTTATTTTCAAAGTGACTATGACATGCGCTCAAAAGTATCTTTCTCAAACTTGACAGATCATTGTTTGGTACTGAATGCGATGTGCTTTTGGTCGCATGCTATGTTTCCCCCAATGACTAACCCTTTTATAGACAATTATCGTACGACTAATTGATAGAAGACTCAGAACGGTGTCTTGCTAGTGCCCTCGAGCAGTTTGGAGACATTTATTTCCTGATGTGTGGTGATTTTAATGGCAGAACTAGTGATTTTGCAGCCTAATCAATATTTGTTTCAGCTTGATCCTGGTGAAACACTATTAACTAATACCGCTTTATTTGAACCAGCACGGCTTACTGAAGATGCGACTGTAAATATATTTGGAAGAAAACTATTAGATTTTTGTGCATGTTTTGAACTCATGATCTTGAATGGGTTTTTTTAGCCATGATCTGTCAAAGCATCTGACATTTATCTCTCCCACTGGTTGTAGTATTAATGATTATTTTGTTGCATCTTCAGACTTTATTTGTTTGTGTGACAAACTTGAAGTTGGCGAGAGGACTTACTTACTGTGTCTTGTGTACGTGTATCACCTCACAACGATGTTTCTGATGACGATACGCAGTGTTTTTCTTTTGATAAGATTATCTGGGAACCTACTAAGGCTCGCTGACAGTTAGCTACTCCTGTATTCAAGGATGCTCTAGTATCTACTACTGCTGAGATTGATCATTATATTGATGGTGCATTAGAAACTTTCACAGATGCTATCAAAGACGCTGCTAGTTGCATGACAAAAAAAGTTAATTCCTCCACAGCCAACACACACAAAACAAACACGGCTAGAACACATGGTTTGACCAGGAATGCAGAAATGCAAAAACGTGAACGCATAAAGCCGTACGCACATACACAAAGAACAAAACCATGGAATATAAAGCAACGTTTGTTAGTGAGAGAAAACAATACAAGAAATTATTTAGAGCTAAAGAAGCTAACTTTAAGAGGGAAACTGTTGACAAAATTCTTGAGTATAGATATGACTCTCAGGCATTTTGAAAGGAAATAAAGAAATGGAAAAGAAAACGTTGGTTAAGAAACAATATAACAAAGACGCAGTGGTTTGATCACTTCTCTAGCATTTTAAATGAAAACATAGCACATAAAGACAATAATGATGATGTATTTTTATCAGAAGACTCTGAGCCTGATGAAACTTTATTTCATGACCTAGATATAAACATAGTAGAAGCAGAAGTTATTGCTGCTTTAAAACATACCAAGCCAGGAAAGACTCCGGGCCTGATGGAATTATTAATGAAGTTCTTAAAGTCTCAAACCCAGCTATCATCTCCTTTCTCACTAAGTATTTTAATGCATTATTCAACAAAGGGTTGTTCCTCAGCGAATGGTCTAAAGCTATTATTTTTCCACTTCACAAGAAAGGAGAAGTAAATAATCCAGATAATTTTAGTGGTATTGCTCTGCTTAGCTGTGTTAGTAAATTGTATACTTGCATTTAGAACAAAAGGTTAACAAACTGGGCTGAGGAACACAATATTCTTTCTCAAACACAAGCCGAGTTTAGGAAATCTTATTCTACTGTGGAGCATATATTGACACTTTATGCTATTGTTGAAAAACAACTTTTACAAAATAAGAAAGTTTATGTGGCTTTTGTTGACATCCGCAAAGCCTTCGATACTGTTAAAAGAGGTGTGCTTTGGAGTATCTTACTGAAGGCTGATGTGCGCGGGAAAATGCTTTTAGCTATGAAGGCAATGTATGACTCAGTGAAATTCTGTGTTAGAGACAGCCTGAATTGTACATAGTATTTTGAGTGTTTCCAAGGTTTAAAGCAAGGATGTTTAGCATCGCCGACATTGTTCTCATTTTTGATTACGAGCTTGCTGAGTACATTATTGAAAATGGTTAAAAACCGATGCAGCAGAACTGTTTTTG
>BTPG01000005.1:130475819-130483319 GCA_036245525.1 Semisulcospira habei | reverse complement strand
TCTCGTGTAATAATAATAATAGCAACAATATGATAATTGTCATTATTATCATCACTACCATCATTAGCACTACCAAAATACAACCATCAGAAAAAAAAGAAGTAAAAAACTCTACTCACACACACGCACACACACGCAAACTCACACAAGAGAGAGAGAGAGAGAGAGAGGGAGAGATGATGATGATGATGATGGTGATGATGATGATGATGATGATGATGATGATGATGATGATGATGATGATGATGATGAACCGTTTTAATTACATAATTACAGGATAACGTTTTAAAAGATAAAGTGAGAGAGAGAGAGAGAGAGAGAGAGAGAGAGAGAGAGAGAGAGAGAGAGAGAGAGAGAGAGAGAGAGAGAGAGAGAGCACGACGACCTATATGAAGCAGGTCAAGGGAGTTAATTTTTGACTCGACGGCTTTTGGGGGCCCGTAATGCCATTACAATCTTGTCACAGCCAGATTATCCTCCTTCACAAGGGCTTGATTCGCGGCCCTGTAATAGGAACTTTATTTAGGGGTGTCATTACATAAAAAGGGGTCACAGAACAAAGGTTTTCCGATGTCCCCCTAGGCATGGCTCTTGTAGCACAACCTCTGATCCTGTAACCTGCGAGAGACATAAATTCGCATGGGTCTCTGCGGAAGCAGGGACCCATGCGAATTTATGTCTCTTGCTGGCCGCAATCGACTCAAACGGTTCCTCAAATTACGGATGTTATCTGGGGTTCGGCATTACAGTTCAGTTCAATAAGCGGAATCCATGCCCGTGCGTTTTGATGCGATTCGATTCTTTGCAGCGAGCGGGAATAAAGGAATTTCACACACAACTGCAAGAATCCTCAGACAAAGGGGGATAATGCTATTGAATCTAAATGAATGTCTTGTTGTGCTATGATTTTGGACCTTACGGCTTTTCAGCCGTAAGGTCCAAAATCATAGTCCAACACAGTTTTAGGACTTTTCATAAATTTTGAAAAATATGACTATAACCCAAAATAAGTTAAAAAATTTAAAACGATCGAAAGGGAGAGCGTGTCATAATGGTAAACTATATTATTTAGAAAACAATTCCCAATGGCTTTTGAAAATTAGCAACACATTTTAAACATTAACACGTCATTTTAAACAATTAACAAAGCTTTTTAAGCGATTAAGAAAACGTTTTAAATATTTAAGAAAGCATTTGATTTAGATCTTAACCCATTCGATGCCGAGAAAATGTGAACACAATACAACTACAAGAGACATAGATTCAGTTGTGGGGACTTATGAGGATCTATGCCTCTGCTGAAACTACTTTGGTACCGCGTTCCTTTAACGGGTGAAGTATTTAACTTTGCATACAATGATCTCAAAACACAATCTGCGTCCACGGACATTGAAGGGGTTAACCAGGCCTTCACTATCAGTGGTGCCGCTTTGTGTTTCCGAAATCTTTGTAATTCAAAGAGACCCATCTGTTCAAGATTCATGCACATAACGTGTCGTCAGCAAGCTGCACAGATCTACATGAGGATCTGTTCCCTTGTAGCCTACATGGATCGTGTTCACCTTTTCTCGGCAGTAAAGGCGTTAATCACTTAACAACGCCGTTGATCTGAGTTTAACTCCTTTCCTGCCACTGGACGCATGGTTTGTTTCAGAAATCTTTGCATACATTCAACCACTTAAAGGCCACATCATCGTTTCAAATTGGTCTCAGCAAGAGGCATAGATCCTCATGAGCCCCCGCGACTGCGGGGGCTCATGAGGATCCTTGCCTCTTGCAGTTGGGAGAGCAGGGACGGGTTTAAACAAGGCATTGCATTCGTGAACTAAACGATGACATTACGTATCAACTTTCGACGATGATGATGATGATGATGACGAGCGGTAGGGTTCGTAATAAGGACACTAGTAAATGAAAAATGGTAACAATGAAATAAAACATGCTGTACGGTCTGTCGCCTGCAGGCACTTTAGAACCCGTTTTGAGCTACCGCTTCATGAGAGATCACTTTTGCTCAAAACGACTTCTCTTGAGAGACCATCTGTCTTTTAAAAGTGGTTGTTTAAACAGGTTCTATTGTACTACAAACATGTGTTTGTTTGTTTTTTAAAAAAAGACCTTTGTTCGTGAATTTGTATCTGGGAGAGAGAGAGAGAGAGAGAGAGAGAGAGAGAGAGAGAGAGAGAGAGAGAGAGAGAGAGAGAGAGAGAGAGACAGACAGACAGACAGACAGACAGACAGACAGAGAGACAGAGAGAGAGACAGAGAGACACAGAGAGAGACACACACAAAGAGAGTTAGGGGGAGAGAGAGAGAGAGAGAGAGGAGAGAGAGAGAGAGAGAGAGATGTTGATGATGATGAAATTTTATTACATAAAGGTAAAGGTTTTTGACGGAAACAAACAAATCAGTTTTCAAACGCTACCTAACATATTACAACATAAAATGTACGAAGCAAGTATATAGGAAAGAGAGAGAGAGAGCTAGAGAGAGAGAGAGAGAGAGAGAGAGATTGATTGATTGATTGATTGATTGATTGATTGATTGATTGATTGATTGATTGATTGATTGATTGATTGATTGATTGATTGATTGATTGATTGATTGATTGATTGATTGATTGATTGACTGACTTTATTTTCCAGGTAAAGAGGTTTTAGGCGCGCAGGCCCATCATTACAAACCTGTCCTTGCTATAACTAATGTACATAATCAAGACAACTAACACACGAAACAACGTATTGAACGTGAAAAAGACAACACACACACACACACACACACACACACACACACACACACACACACACGCACGCACGCACGTACACACACACACACACACACATACACATCTCACACGCACACACATATACATGTTATCTATGGGTTATACACACATACACATGCACGCACGCGCGTGCGTGCGTGTGCACGCGCATGGCTGCATACATCGTAACAACAGCAGCTGTAAGCCACAGCAACTTGAGGTATATGTAACAGACCGCTAAATGAGTAAAATGAAGTACGTCAAGGTCCAAAGAATAATTTGTAGCGAGCATTTCTAAATGCCTTATGCGATTTAAGAGATTTCACTTTTGTTGATAAAGAGTTCCATAGGGATGCACCCGAAAATGAAAAGCTAGTCTTAAAGAGACCAATTCTAGGACGCGTCACGACAAGATTGTTCCTCTGGTTTATGTAGCGAGTTTGCGAGTGTCTGAACATTGTAAGTAAATACTGTGGAGCTCTGCCATCGACGATTTTGTGCAACAGCGTCGTTTCATTGACGAGGGGCTGCTTTTGCTATGGCAACATGTTTAGCTGGACAAGCTTTTCGTCCGTGGTCAAATTGGAATATGGCAGTATTAGCTTTGCTGCGCGGCGGTGGAGCGAGTCAGTCTTTTGAAGTGATTTTCACAGCAGCCATCCCAGATAGCGGAGAAATAGTCAAAGTGAGGCTTGATATAGTTTAGTTAGTTATTGGGGTTTAACGCCGAGCAGGCGACTAAAGCCATCTCACGGCGGTACTTGATATAGGCATAGTAAAACAGTTTTCTAGTTGGAAGATCTATAATGCGTTTTAAGCGGGACAGAAGAAATAGCTTTTTAGACACAGCTTTGCAAATTTTGTCAACGTGTGATTGCCACTGAAAGTGATCGTCGATACTTCACCCCTACACTCCTTCCCGCTCCCTCCGCTCCGCCTCCGACCCTCTCCGCCTCCACATCCCCCGCACCAAACTCAGCACTTCGGCCCCCGCTCCTTCTTAGTATACGGTCCATCCACCTGGAACACTCTCCCACTCTCTTTCCGTCAGAAACACTCTCTCTCTCTCCTCCTTCCAGTCCGCCCTCAAAACTCACCTCTTTCAACAGTTCTAGCACTATATCACCACACTCCCCACCCCAAGCTGACTGTCGTAATGTATTTCACTATTTGTGGTACGTGAGTCGTTGTCTAAAGCGTGCGCATGCGTGCGCGAGTTGTGAGTGCGCGCTTAGAGTTATAATTATTATAAGATAAGCGCATTATAAATACCGTAATTATTATTATTAATTATTATTTATTATTATTAAAACAACAACAGGTATAGTATGTTCCGACACTTGATTAATTGGATCATTTCCAATGGCAAGGTTTAAAGGGGAAAGGTGAAGCTGGTGTTTTTGGCGTGTTTCGAGGAGCATTGTTTCAGTTTTGGTAGGATTCAATACCACATGGTTTGAATCACACCAATCTGTTACCTCATCTAGACTGCACTGTAATGTATTTGATATTTGTTTGACGTCTTTCTCTGATGTATGCAATGTGGTGTCATCCGCAAACATCTCACAAGTAGTGTTTGCGACAGACAGCTGCAGAAGTAAGTCATTTATGAATATATTAAATAGGTCCGCGAATGGAGCCTTGGGGAACCCTATATTTGACAAATCCTTCAGATGAGAGTTTACCGTTAATATATACACGTTGAGTGCGATCCTTTAGGTACGATTGAAAGAAAGCAACTGATCTGCGACTTATCAGATGCAACTGAAACTTACGAAGCAGCTGATGGTCAATGAGGTTAAATGTTTTCTTAAAGTCGAGAAAGACAGCACCGGACATGTGGGATTGATCAATTTCGTTTAGCCATTTATTTGTTACATGTATTAGTGCAGTCTGACATGAATGCTGAGGCCGGAAGCCAGACTGAAATTTGTGTAAGAGTGGACGTTCATCTAGGCACAGTTGAAGATTTTGATGAATATGCATTTCTAATAGTTTAGATAATGCAGAAAGAAAAGATATCGGATGATAATTATTGATATTAGATAAGTCGTTCGCTTTCGGGAGAGGAATAGTTATAGCTTTTTTAAAAGAGAGAGAGAGTCCAGCAGGTGTATGTCCCTACGTCTTACGCTGTCTCTACTCTCTAGTGCATAAGTTGCGACTTTCCGGCGTTCACCTGTTGACGTGCATCGACCTTTCGACCAGCCGCGTGTATGTGTCTCGCCATGAATTATGTGCTCAGACGAAATCGTTACATTTACGCGTTTACTGTTATACATTCAACGACCTAAAGGTCACAGCCTTAAAGGGGACGTGGTTTCAAATTGGTCTCAGCAAGAAGCATAGATCCTCTTGAGCCCCCGCGACTGCGGGGACTCATGAGGATCTATGCCTCTTGCAGTTGGGAGATGCTCCATTTTTCTTGGCAGGAAAGGGTTCAAACAGCAGGCATTGCATTCATGAACTAAACGATGACAGTACGTATCAACTTTCGACGATGATGATGATGATGTCGAGGGGTAGGGTACGTAATAAAGACACTAATAATTGAAAAATGATAACAATGAAATAAAACATGCTGTACGGTCTGTCTCCTGCAGGCACAGCAGAAGCTGTTTTGAGCGGCCGCTTCATGAGAGATCACTTTTTGCTCAACACGGCTTCACTTTAGAGACCATCTGTCTATTAAAAGTGGTTGTTCAAAACAGGTTCTACTGTACTACAGACATGTGTTTTTTTTTTTTTTAAAAAACAACTTTTGTTCGTGAATCTTTATCTGAGAGAGAGAGAAAGAGAGAGAGAGAGAGAGAGAGAGAGAGAGAGAGAGAGAGAGAGAGAGAGAGAGAGAGTACATCAGGTGTATGTCTCTACCTCTTACACTGCCTCTAAACCATAAGTTGCGACTTTCCAGCGTTAATAATAATAAATAATAATAATTACGGTATTTATAATACGCTTATCTTATAATAATTATAACTCTAAGCGCGCACCTACCACAAATACATTACGACAGTCAGCTTGGGGTGGGGAGTGTGGTGATATAGTGCTAGAACTGTTGAAAGAGGTGAGTTTTGAGGGCGGACTGGAAAGAGGAGAGAGAGTGTTTCTGAGCGTTCACCTGTTGACCTTTCGACCAGCCGCGTGTCTGTGTCTCGCTAGTCGCCATGAATTATGTGCTCACACAAAATCGTTACATTTGCGCGTTTACTATTACTGTAACACTCTTGTGCATGCAATCACCGGTAATGTATACATGTATACATTACCGGTGGCTGCATGCACAAAGGGGTCAAAACGGTTCTTATATATTGTTAGTGTTGCTCACTAAATGGCCTTTAGCGAAGAAACCTGAAAATTGCGGTGGCAAGACAATTTTTGCTGTGTATGATTATCTTCTATTACAGCAACAATAAAGTCATCTTGAATATCTGAGTTTCAGGTATGTTGATAATTGCAAAATTGCTTTCTTCATATTCACATACACACATAAACACAATCACAATCACGCACACGCGCATACACGCACACACACACACACACACACACACACACACACACACACACACACACACACACACACACTCACCTAGAGCATTTTACCATGTATAGGCGCCTTATAAATCCTCTTTATTATCATTATTATCACATACACACACACGCGCGCGCACACACACACATTTACTGCATCTACGCGATAACAACAACTGGAACCCCCCAGAAATTAAAATATGTTAACTTTCTAAACATTGTGACAGACATTTTATTAGAAAAACAAAGCTCGAAGTTTTCATATTCTGTCCCTCAAGAGAACTAATAAACTCGTAAAATACATGGCCTGGTTTTGGAAAAATGTCATTTTCATTTCGCAAAGGGGCATGGTGAATTAATCCTTGTTTACACCAGACAATGCAATGTGGAGCGTTCTTGTTATTGTCCCGTTAACTCATTCGAGACGTGCCGCATCCGGATACGGGGCTATAGTAAAAACTCACATGTATGATTCCTTTATGACTGTGTTCACAAATACAAGCACCACATTGAAATGCAAGGACGTACACGCCTAAATAAGGGCACACGAAGTGTGTTAACCCATTGGCTGTCGGTTGGGCTTTTTCTAGTGATGATTAGTGCAGGAATCACCTTGATAAAAGCGCTACAGAAAGAGAAAGGGTTATACCTGAAGGAACCGCCTCGACATAAAGCACTACCCTCAGCAGGGTTACCTCATTCAATGAGCATGGTATCAATAGCTGCGAAAGTGTTGGATAGCGTTGCCGCCGGCGACGCTGTACCACACTTTTGCAGCTATTGATGCAGGGCGCCTGGAATGGGTCAAACGTCTGCATTGAGTTGTGCGTTGGTCTGCGGTTTTTGTCGTTGCTGCTGCTGTTGTTGTTGTTCGTGTTGCTTTGTGTGGGCGGGGCAGGGGGGGGGGGGGGCTTGGGATGGGGAGGTGGAGGGGGGCCCGGGGTGGGGGGGAGGGGAGGGGTAGAAGCCGTAAGGTGCAAACTGATTTCAGAGACGCAAACATTTCGCAGATTTGTCTGTTAAGGGTAAAGTACGAGGGTACACAATATTCAATGCATTCCGGAGACCATTCGGTATTTTAGATGTAGTTCGCGAGAAGTTCAGCAGGTGACGACGGGACCTGATTTCGCGTATCCGTTTGCAGCACTTTCCGAAAATAGTACGATTAGGATTAAATTCCCAAAATGAGAATGTTATTGTTCTCT
>BTPG01000005.1:130433319-130470819 GCA_036245525.1 Semisulcospira habei | reverse complement strand
TTGTCTGTTTGTCTGTCTGTCGGTCTGTCGCTCTGTCGGTCTGTCTGTCTGTCTGCCCGCGCATCCGCCAGTCCGCCCGTCCATCCGACCGTCCGTTCGTTCTAAATTCGTTCGCTCGCTCTCTCTTTCGCTCGTTCGTTCATTCGTTCGTTCTTTCGTGCGTTCGTTTGTTTGTTTGTTTGTGTGTTTGTTTTCTTGTGTTTGTTTGCTTGCTTGATTGATTGTTTTCTAGTTTCTGCGTTGCTGGTGTTCCTGCTGATGTCGTTACTGTTGATGTGTTTATTTTGTTTGTTTGCAGTTGTTTGAATATTTCTTCATGCAAGCAATGGCTGACGCTGTACTGAACTTTCAGTGTAACACATACGCTAACATTTAAAGCTGTTACACCCAAGATTACTGCCCAAATCAAAACTAAGACAGATTTTATTATGAAAAAAATGTTTATGCACTATGCCCGCGCACATAACCATCAACAAATTTTTGTAGATTTGAACACACACAAAATTATCGACATGGCTATCAAAATGCATGACCTGTATATAAATGTGTCACCGTTTGATAGCCTGTGCCATCTGCTCGGCGGCAAACTTGAATAACTAACTGTAATTAAATTTGAACGTCAAGACAAATTGTTTTTCAATATGTGGTTGTTGGAATGCATTGGAATTCGTCTATGTAGATGTTGCGACTCCTGTCAAGAATAGTGTGCTTATGTCATGGAAGCCGGTCAGGAAACATTGTCAGATAATCCGATATATCAGATATTCAATGCTTGCCCTTTCCCGCCATGTGGCACTACCTTCTCTCAGTTTTCATGTTAGAACAAACTTATGCTATCTCCGCCACGGTCTCTGCGCATGTTTTGCTTCAACCGTGTGAGGGTAAGCAGAGGCGGAGACAGACGCTCAAATATACATAGCTGACGGCATTCCGAGTTGAACGTCACTGCAGGTGACATATCACAGAAAGTTGCGCGTCACAGTGTAAAACACAAGTAATGAAGAAAGCTGCACGACGGAAAGTTTTGTTGGGAATCAGACACACAAACACGTCCGACTCTTTCTGTGAGCAACTCTGGACTAGGATACCGATTAGAACGGAAATCTGAGGTATGTTCACCGAGTGTATGCATGAACTAAACTATGACTGACCTTCGAATTACGCTAAATAAACCACCCCTGCTCAGGTTGACAGATTAAAAACAAGATGAGGATTTCATCCCAAAGTTTACTGTATTGTTTTGAGCTCACATGCATATTTCTTTTAGAAACACTCTGAGTTGTTCCTGATTTTAAGCTTATCTTTCTGATTCATCTCTGTAAACCTTAACTCCATCCCCACCCCCACCCTTACCCCCACCATATCCCCCCCACACACACACACACACACCAATCCGCACGGCAATAACACAAACAAACACAGACGACAGACACACGGCGCTTCCTACCAGTTATACGTTCTGTGGGCTGGCGTAGCCATTTTGAAGAACAAGATGGGATGGCCCATGCCCACAAAGCCTCTTCTGTATGAGCTTGCATGCGTTTTCCGAGTTTTCCACAATACGTTCGCAAACATCATAACAAGAATACAGAGACTGTCTTCCTAAATCAATGAGCGCATTGAGTCTGCTCATACACATGTAAAACACTTTCGTGCTGGTGCTTTGCGTCACTTAGAAACATTATATAAAACACTGACGCGTTTGCTGCTTTTTCTTCACTGTCACTGTCTGGTTCTTATGATGGACTCGAGGAGCCTAACATTTGAGATTTTTTTCCCGCATCGAATTTTTATTTGTCACGGAAAAGCACAGTCTGTTGTGGGATGCTGTGCCAACTTCGTTTTCTATGCCCAACCCACCCCCACAAGTGACCGCAAAGAGACAGCCACCCAGGAAGAGGGATCCTGCTACACGTTTCACTTCTGCCAGGTCATTTACATAGATAAATAAATTGTTAATATAATATGTAAACGTAAAACTCTCAAATATGTAAGTTTACCTCCCTACAAAACAAAACAAAAACAAACAAAGAACAACAGCAAAAGAGATGAGAGTTGTTTTCAGAACTGTAATCTTAACCCTTTGCGTGTCGGTAGCGGTTTTAGCCGCGATGATTCCTGTAGAAATCATCGCGACTAAAACCGCTACCGACACGCAAAGGGTTAAAACTGTTTATCATTAAATTCAGTCGGACATGCAGAATTTACATTCTTATGATTTTTCGATTACCTATGTTTGTTTTATCTTGGTGTGTGTGTGTGTGTGTGTGTGTGTGTGTGTGTGTGTGTGTGTGTGTGGTGTGTGTGTGTGTGTGTGTGTGTGTGTGTGTGTATGTGTGTGTGTGTGTGTGTGTGTGTGTGTGTGTGTGTGTGTGTGTGTGTGTACGCGCGTGTGTGTAAAATAGGAACTGATTGTTTTGAGTTGTTGATTTGAGTAAAGGTGTGGTGATTTATCAGTATGCCATAACATGATTTAATGCATGGTCGCTTTTATGTGTGCAGAGAAGGAGAGTGGAGAAACCAACACAGTAGCAAACAGGGGTGGAAGGGGGTTGAGAAATTCTTTACCAGCAATGCTATAACAAAGTTCCTTTTTGTTTCCCAGGGTCACCCTGGTACCTGTTGTTTGTTATTTCGGCGCGAGTTAAGAGTCGTACTCCTCTCTTTGTTGTCTGATTTTTCGACCACTGGCAGTAAGGTCTAGTCGGGAGGTCATTTTGCATCAGGTCGAATGACCCAAACAAAACGTTGGAACATCCCCCACCCCACCCCTCCAGGTAACTGATCCCCCCTCCCCCTCACAAGAGGTGGTCAAGCCAGCGATTTACTAAAAAGCGGGCTTTCAAGAGGAATATGAAAACTGGGCCCAACAGACTGTACCACCATAAGAAATATAAGCTACAGGAGAAAGACGATTACAAAAAAAAAAAAATTTTAAAGACATTAACACCGAAAGAAGGATGAACAGTAACGAATTTGTTTATTTAAAAAGTCCAAATCAGTTCCTAGTCGTATTTTTGAGAAGTAAATTGAACGTGTGTGTGTGTGTGTGTGTGTGTGTGTGTGTGTGTGTGTGTGTGTGTGTGTGTGTGTGTGTGCGTGTGTGTGTGTGTGTGTGTGTGTGCGTGTGTGTGTGTGTGTGTGTGTGTGTGTGTGTGTGTGTGTGCGTGCGTGTGTGTGTGTGTGTGTGTGTGTGTGCGTGTGTGTGTTGTGTGTGTGTGCGTGTGTGTGTGTGTGTGTGTGTGTGTGTGTGTGTGTGTGTGTGTGTGTGTGTGTGTGTGTGTGTGTGTGTGTGTGTTTTCGGGAAGTAGGGAGGGGGATTTGGAGATGGAGAGTGGGAAGGAGTAGGGGTTGGAGAACATATGATTGGTGATGACTGTTTTATCAGTTTACGGGTAATAACGTTCATCTGTAACTGATGTAAGTCATTATCAATAATCAAGTTGACCTGCTATGTCATGGATGATGCATAATTCTGTCTTAAATTTGCATGCGTTTAGATACGTTGGCTGGAGGGAGGAATGAGGAGGAGGAGGGAAAAAACAAGTCATTGGTGATCATTTCTCATTAATTTTCTTGTGTATGCACTGCCAGGTACTGTTTACAGGGGGTTAATATGGCCTGTGCGTATAATCACTGATTGGCTTTGTTGATAGATTGGTGGTAATACCTATTGCCAGTTGAAAATATTTTGAATACTGTCCAGAGTAACTGATCATGTGATATTGTAAATACAAAAAAAAAATAAACAAAAAACAAACAAACAAACAAAAACCTAGTGTTTCTGTAATTTTCTTTAATCCAAAGTTGGTGGTGGTGGTGTGTGTGTGTGTGTGTGTGTGTGTGTGTGTGTGTGTGTGTGTGTGTGTGTGTGTGTGTGTGTGTGTGTGTGTGTGTGTGTGTGTGTGTGTGTGCGCGCGCATGCTATACATCAACATAATTATTCTTACAGCAACAAGGAAGTGCCTGATTTATTGATATATCTTGTTTTTCTCTTGCACATGTTAATTTACTACTTTTCACAAAGAAATTTTTTTAATTAAAGATAGCAAATTTCAGAGAAAAAAATCTTAGAATCAAAGTTCTTGTAAAAAGAATAATAATATATTTTTTTTAATTGAAAAAGAATCAGTCCTCTGCAATGCACGCACATGGCACATGTATATGCTGAGTTCCCCTTCAGAAAGCCTAGCAACCCAACAGGAGTAAGCAAAGGGACTGAACCCGTACACTGACCTTGCCTTTTTAAGTAAGCCTTATGAAGGAGTGATGTGTATTATAATGTATTGTCTTTGATTTTTATTTTATTTTATTTTATTTTATTTCTTGTATTTATTTTTTAATATTTTTTTTTTTTGTTGGTTGATTTTTTTGTCTGTGTTTGTTGTTGTTTTGTTTGTTTTGTTTTGTTTTGTTTTTTTTTTTTTTTTGGGGGGGACGTTGTGCAGATGTGCACGGGGCCTCAATGCATGACTCCGTCTGCTTCGTGTCAGTATCACTAAGGCTCTATGCCAATAGCAGATGGCCGGTATAGTTCAGCGGCCTGAGCAGGAGTCCTGGCCAGAGTTTTCAGGGGCGGATACTCGTACCACCACCACCACCACTCACCACCCCCCACCCCAATCCCCGCGAGGTAACTGATCCGCCCCTCGTTTTGACTGACACATACCCAATGCGCAAAAGGTCATCGGGCCGACGTCCGCCCATCTCATGGCCTTTGCGCACTGGGTAGTCCCTCAATACAACACCGTCTATCTACGAAACTCCTGTGCTCACAGGCAACAACAACAACAACAACAAAACATTGACTGATATGTTCGTACACTATCGGCATCCGCAGTGAACACAAACTGAAACTAAACAACAACTGTCACGTCACAACAGCACACCACCACGACAAGTTCATCAATTGATGTTAACCCCTTGACTGCCGAAAAAGACGGAAAGGCCGCGCCACCCAGCTGCAAGAGACATTGATCGACACTGAAACCCCGCAACTCAGTGCGGGGGCTCATGAGGATCTATGTCTCTTGCTGACACCACCTGGAATCCATGTTCCTCACGAGTTAGACGGCTGGGGTTCCGGCTTTGGCGTTGTGAAAAACTGAGTTTGCAGAACCAAACTCTGCGTTAGCTGGCAGCGAAGAGGTTAACAGCGTGTCCTTGAGATATCATAAAGGACACTCACACAAAATATCAGCATCGCGTTTTTCTTAAAATATCTGGGAAATGGCGTACAGAAAAAAAACGGCCAAAATTTAGATCGGCGATGTTCGCCAACACTGACTCCCGACCTACAGCTAATCATTGGGCTGATCTCTGCGGCTGTCGCTGAAAGTAAAAGGCATGGATTCTCATGACCACTTGCGGCTGCAGGGGCTCATTAGAATCTGTGCAAATTGCAGCTGCAAGGGTCTGACAAAAAGAGGGAAATAAAATTTGACAACAGTATACACTTATTCTATCTTTATGCTCAGTGACGTAGGAATCTGTGGCCCCCACCCCCCCCCCCACCCCCTTCACTTTTTCCCTTCACCAAACCCACTCTGTTACCTCACACCCCCCCCCCCCTTTCACCCCTACCCCCCACCCCCACCCCGACCCGCAACGTCGTCACTACACACCCCACTCCCACCCTGTTGTTCGATAATATTGTGAAGGCTTAACATTGTAACATGGCAAGTAACATGCCAGGCACGCTCCCCTCAAAACCCCACCCTCCTTCCCATCCCCCATGACAAAATATCTTACTAGCGTTACGCTACTGCTTATTTAAAGTCTACAGGACCCGGTGAGGATGAAGGTGGGGCCAGTCTCTGCCAACAAGAGACATAGATCCTCATGAGTCCCTGCATTGCAGGGGCTCACGAGGATCTATGTCTCTTGCAGATGGACTAAATCTGACTTTGGGACTATAAGTATGCACACACTACTGTATAATTTTCCTATCTTGCTGCTGCAGATCTTGTAAAGTCCACGGTGTGGCTGCAATAATCAGTGATTGGTCCCTGAAGCATGTTCTTAATTAAACGAACTTTACTTCGCAAACTCTGACGATCTAGAGTTCACGATCTCGGACGAACCAGGTTGGTTCTTAATTGGACGATCTAAAGATACGGCGAACCTAGTTCGAAGTAGTTCACGAACCTCGGCAAACCATAGTTCGCTGTCGGAAAAAGTTCGCTCAACGTGTTGAGCGATCCAAGGCGAACCTTTTCTCCGATTGGTCAAAACTTTTACCCTCTTCTGCGTTGGAGATAAGAAGATAGTCACCGATTCAAACAACTATGGCGGACGGCGATATTTCACTCGTGCGAAGAACAAGACCTATTTTTATTGATTTGTGGGAGGCGCAACGCTGTTTGTGGGATCGCTACTGCAAGGAGTACAAAAACAAAAATCGACCAAATCGCGAAGCGGCATAGCGGCAGCCATTTTGAACACCTTCGCAGACAGTAAGTACGCCGAATCAAACACTTCAGTTAAGAAAGAAAACCATGGCAAACCTGGTTTGCTGAAGTTCGCCTAGGTTCCTTCAACCTCAATTAAGAAACAAACCAAAAGATCGCCGATCTTCTCCGATTTAGGTTTGCCGATCAAAAGTTCGTCCAATTAAGAACAGCTCTGAGGCTTAACGGCCAGTATGCGGGTATTGATTAGTTCCTCGGGGCTATTGGGACACGGGTCAACAACATATCGCTAGATCATCTGCTTTTGATTTGGGCTCCAGAGCGCTGTATCATTGCAGACCAACTTCAGTTTTGGGAGCAACCGTTCTATTTCAAGTCAGTCAAACCTGTAACGAATAATGAAGAGATCCCACACTGCTCAAGCCTGAATTGAAAACACAAATTATAAATCTGATTGTCTAGTTCTAAAATCATTGAAGGGCTTGTGCATACTAATCATGTGTCAGCATCATAAACTTGGCCCGGCGCAACCGCAGTTTACCTACCAACCAGTTCATGCGACTGATCAGTCTGTCCCGTCTCTGGAGTGAAGGTTTCAACCAAGACTGACGTAGGTCAGTTAGTCAGTCCGTCCGTCCGTCCGTTTATCACTCATCCATTCGACTGTCCATCGGCATCACTGCCGCCCCTCCCCCCCCCCCTTTCCATCCCCTCCCCTCCACGCCCGGGGCTCATGAAGGTCTATGCCTCTTGCCGACTTCACTTAAGTCCAAACTTCTCCTCCTCCTCGTTCTGTGTGATTATATGCATTCTGATTTCATTAATGGCAGATGGAGGTGAAGGGAATACATCATAGTTTAATGCTATCCTATTTTATATGACGCACACTGTGACTCAACCTGACAACAACGCATATAACTCAAAGCTGCTTGTAGTGACCTTGAAAGAAATAATCCGACCAAAAAAAAAATCATATGTTTTTTAGTTGTCTTCACCAACAGAGCGGGCTTTGAGTGCAGCTAACATTCGCCAATAAAAAAAAAAGTTTTTAACCCGTTCACTGCCGGAGCACAGCAAGCAACACCCAAATGCAAGAGGCAAAGATCCCAATGGGCCCCCGCGTCTGCGGGGGCTCATGACGATCTATGCCTCTGCCTGTCACTGCTTAATGTATTCATTTTCCTTGGACGGCTGGGTATCTTTGACGTTGAATGAACACAGACTTCACAACACACAACCTGAGTCCACTAGCAGCGAAGGGGTTAATGTTGCCTTGCCTTAATCCCTTCACTGTCAGTGGACGCAGACTGTGGTGGGTTTGTTTTTTTTAATCAAAGTATATTCAGCGTCAATGATCGCCAGGCCGTCAAAGGAGCATCGATTTTCAGTGGTTTCAACAAAAGGCACAGATCCTCATGAGCCCCTGCGACTTGCGGGAGCTCTCATAAGATCTGTACCTCTTGTAGCTGGGTTGTGTTCAATTTTTATCGGCAGTGAAAGGGTTAACGAAGATTTTCTGTCCTTTCTTGTCCTTTTCACGAGCCTGAGGGCAGACACACGTAACAATGGTGTCCTTACTGCCCTTTCGCGCACCGGGGAACTCTCGTATGTAACAAGAGAGAACAAGAGCAGAACCACAACATTTAAACTTCATAGTTAAAAGCACAAGTTAAATTAGCCCTTCTGTGCAGAGTTACCGAAAGACATATTCAGGACAATTATATTTGGAACTATTTGCCTTTACCTGGAGAAGGTCGCTTTATGTGGTCAAAACGCACAATTTTGATTGAATACGATATAATAAGCTGGTGCGCATGTAACAGTGAATTAAGAAAGTGTTATATGCTTGTGTTTGTTTGTTTGTTTGTTTGTTTGTTCTTCGTTCGTTCGTTCGTTCATTTGTTCGTTCATTTGTTTGCTGATTGGTTGGTTGGTTTGTAAATGCCATTTAAAGAATTTTTTACTGTTATCGAGTTCAATGGCCAGCACATGCCATTAGAGGGTTTTATAAGACTGCCTTGTCCAAATTGCAAAAGGTCTTCTTGCCGACAACCGCAGTTGGCCTGCGCACAGTGTTGCGCGGGCCAACTGCGACCGTCGTCGGCCCGATGACCTTCTATTTTACTAATATCCTTAAGAGACCACCTAATAAACGGTAAATGAGAACACTACATGTCCCGTCGTCTTATAATAGTTTCTGGCCTGTGATTTTAAACCTTACGACCAGGAGCCGTAAGGTTCAAAATCACAGACCAGCACACCCACGCTAATTTATTTAAGAAGATAATTATTTGCCTCAATACTTACCGACGATGCAGAAAAGCCAGATGACGCAATAGATGACGGAGAAGCTGATGCTGACGCCCTTCACGTCAAAGATATCCGGATCTGGCCGGCCGGTCGTGTTTTCGTCTGTCCCGTTCACATCATCAGGAGGCAACAGCGTCGCGTTGAAGAGCGTGTCCATTATGATCGAACCGTTCGTGTTATTGTATAAGGCGGTCGAAGTGTTATTATTATTGTAATATTTGATCAAACCGTTCGTAGATGCAGAGATAAACACAGAGGCGTTTTGCTGAGACATTTTGTCAAATCTTCTTGTTTTAATGTTGTCCAGGCTGCTGGTCTCATCACGACATTGCAACTTGCCAGGCAACTACCAGACGTAAAGTTTAAAGAATCATGTTAGTATTTGACGAGTCCAAATTATTTTCGCGCAGCTTTGGCCAGACTGTCGCATTTGCTATTGTCGCATCAGTCTATTTTGGGGGTATGTGTTATTCTATTTTAGATGGACCCCATTAAGTATGACCTAGGGAGACTCTGCGTTAGTCCGTGAAAGCGATAGTTACAGTTGGTCTATTCTGGGCAGATCCCCAGCGTGAGGTCTGAGGCCATGATGACATGGCACCTGGCTTTGGCTTCAGCTGCTGGCTGGATAATGAGCAAGCCGGACCTGTGCGCAACCCGTATGCAAAGTGCACCAGCCTCCGCACCACACAGCTGTTCAACGCGGCCCGCGGGTCGATCGCTCCAGGCTACAGCTATCTGTTGAATAAAACAAAAAATACTGAAAAGAAAACTCCGCTCTTTTAGCATTATCAGCACGACACGGAGCGACTGGAACAGCTGAAGGGTAGTGTTAAGCGCAGCGAATCAAGGGAGACAACCAGTGTGGGGTAAGGTGTGATGGACTTGGCGCATAGATGTCGAGTCGATCGTGCGCAATATGCAGCTACCTGTGGAACTAAAACAAATAAACAATGAGAACAAGAAGAGGTCGGGCGCTCGAGCCTTCAAAAATGCCGCCCCGACTCGCTGAAACAGCCCCCCTGGCACCCTGCGCAACGTCGAAAATGAGCCGTCAGCTGAAAAGCCATCTCTGTAATTACTGCTTCATGTGATTTCGCCACGCCTCTCTCTCTCTCTCTCTCTCTCTCTCTCTCTCTCTCTCTCTCTCTCTCTCTCTCTCTCTCTCTCTCTCTCTCTCTCTCTCTCTCTCTCTCTCTCTCTCTCTCTCTCTCTCTCTCTCTCTCTCATATATATATATATATATATATATATATATATATATATATATATATATATATATATATATATATATATATATATATATATATATATATATATATATATATATGTCGCCCCGACTCGCCGACACACACACACACATGTGTGTGTGTGTGGTGTGTGTGTGTGTGTCTGTGTGTGGTGCGTGGTGTGTGTGTGGTGTGTGTGTGTGTGTGTGTGGTGTGTGTGTGTGTGTGTGTGTGTGTGTGTGTGTGTGTGTGTGTAGATATAAGTTATTGGTAGCAAGGGTGGTTTGCTACACCTACCCTTGTAGGCCTGTGGGAGGTCAAAGGAACCATTGTACCACGAAGGCCGAAGACCTGAGAGGTACAATGGTTCCTTTGACCTCCCGAATGCCTACAAGGGTCCGTGCAGCAAGCCCCTGCTACCAATAACTTATTTGTTTTAATTTCTCCACTATTTTCGTAAAAGAAATCAAGAAGACATCTTCCGACCTAGATCACGTCAGACATGACTGACGTCAAAGGAATATACATTTATACATAATAGACTTAATAGACTTGTTTTCATTCCTCCACTATTTTCGTAAAAGAAATCAATAAGACTTCTTCCGACCTAGGTCACACCAGACATGAGTGACGTCAAAGGAATATACATTTATACATAATAGACTTATGACATATTTTAAAATATTTCATGACGTTGCCGTCTCCAGTACTAAGTGTGCTTGTTTCAAACAACACTAAGTAACTTTTTACTTTAGAACGTTTTGGTGATCGTTTATAGAATAAAACTCGCATCCAAGATGCGTCACAAAGAGAGCCACAAGAAGTCCGCCATTTGTCGCCATAAGGGTTTTTGTAGTCCGGTCATGTGGTACAGTTTGCGCTAACGGGACTGGTCACGACCAGTCTCTTTAGCGCGAACCGTACCATGTGAATGGGATACAGAAACCTTTGTTTTCATCCCTACGTCACACGACCAGTCTCTTTAGTGCAAAACCGTACCATTTGACCGTGATACAAAAACCCTTGTAGCGACAATGGCGGACGTCTTGTAGCCCTCTTTGTCACGCATCTTGGATGCGAGTTTTGTTCTATAAAAGATCACCAAAACGTTCTAAAGTAAAAGTTACTTCTCTTGGCTTGACTTCGCGAACGAAGATTTTATAGGAGTTGCCCACGACGTCTGCAGGCTTGTTCGTGGCTGCGGAGGCCAATCCGAGACAGGCAGGTTCGACCGCAGTGGCTGCAGGGGAAGGTATGGCCAGGGTTCTGAGCTGCGGCATCTCTGTTTTTTCTCCTGAGCCGCTTGTCCTTAAGGCTAGCTCTGTGAGAGTCCTCAAAGGAGACAGCTGCCTTGTAAATGGTGGAGCGCCAGGTGTCACGGTCCGCAGCAAGCGAAGACCACTGGTGGTGGTCGATTTGGCAGGCACTAAGTGACTTCTTGAGACAGTCTTTGTATCTCTTCTTTGGTGCCCCTCTGTCACGGTGTCCAGTGGCAAGCTCGCCGAACAGGGTGATCTTTGGTAGGCGATGATCCTCCATCCTGGAGACATGCCCCGCCCAGCGGAGCTGTGTCCGCAGCAGCAAAGCCTCGATGCTCACAGTTTCAGCCTGTTCAAGGACCTCGACGTTGGTGACATAGTCACTCCAGTGAATGCCCAGGATGGTACGCAGGCAGCGCTGGTGGAAGCGTTCGAGGAGTCGTAGTTGGCTGCGGTAGAGGGCCCAGGACTCGGAACCATACAGCAGGGTGGTGAGGACCACAGCTCTGTACACGCTGATCTTGGTGCCTGTTTTCAGCTGTTGATTGTGCCACACCCGCTTGAAAAGTCGCCCGAAAGCGCTGTTCGCTTTTGCCAGCCTGCTGTCAAGCTCCTTGTCCAGCTTGGCGTCCGACGTGATAATGCAGCCAAGGTAAGTAAACTGGTGCACTGACTTTAGTTCAGACTCGCCAATGGTGATGTGAGGAGGGCGATACACTGTCTTGGGTGCCGGCTGATGGAGGACCTCTGTCTTTTTCAGACTGACCTCGAGTCCAAAGAGCTGGGCAGCATCTGCAAAGCAAGACGTGATGCGCTGCAGGGCTCTCTCTGTGTGTGCAACGAGGGCAGCATCATCAGCAAAAAAGCAGCTCACGAATCAGTTGGTCTAGGGTTTTCGTGTGGGCCTGCAGTCGTCTGAGGTTGAACAGGCTGCCATCGAGACGATACCTGATGTACACTGCATCGTCATCATCGAGGTCCACTGTGGCCTGCTTCAACATCATGCTAAAAAAGATGGTGAAGAGGGTCGGTGCCAGCACGCAGCCCTGCTTTACGCCGTTGAGAATAGGGAATGGTTCTGAGTGATCATTGTTGAGTCTGACCTGGCCTTGCTGGTCCTCGTGTAGCTGGACAATCATGTTGAGGAACTTTGGGGGACATCCAAGTCGCTCCAGGATCTGCCACATGCCTTGCCTGCTCACAGTGTCGAACGCTTTTGTTAGGTCGACAAATGTTACGTACAGCCCTTTGTTCTGCTCGCGGCACTTCTCCTGTAGCTGTCTCAGCACAAAGACCATATCGGTGGTACTCCTGTTCGCTCTGAAGCCACACTGGCCCTCTGGGAGTTGGTCTTCAGCGATGGCAGGTACCAGCCGATTCAGGAGCAGCCTTGCAAGGATTTTCCCAGCAATGGACAGCAGGGTAATTCCCCGATAGTTGGAACAGTCAGACTTCTCGCCTTTGTTCTTGTACAGGGTGATAACGACTGCATCACGGAGATCTTTTGGTAGTGTTCCTTCCTCCCAGCAGCAGAGAAAGAGGTCATGGAGCGTGTTGTGCAGTGCTGTGCCTCCATGTTTCCAGATCTTTGGCGGTATTCCATCAATGCCTGCTGCTTTGCCACTCTTGAGCTGGTGGATGGCTGTGAGGGTCTCTTCAGCGGTGGGCGGTTCGTCCAATTCAACCTTTACTGGGAGGTGTGGGATTTGTAGGACGACTGCTTCTTGAACAGTGCGCTCAGCGCTGAAGAGGCTCTGAAAGTATTCCGACCAGCGGTTCAAGATGGAGGTATTATCTGTGAGGAGTGCCTGGCCATTCGCGCTTCGCAGGGGACTTTGTACCAGGTGCCTGGGGCCATACACTGCTTTCAGTGCTTCGTAGAAGCCCCTGTAGTCACCATTGTCAGCACAAAGCTGGGTCCTCTGTGCAAGTCTGGTCCACCACTCATTCTGGAGATCTCTGAGCTTGCGCTGGAGACTGCTGCAGACGAGGCGGAAGGCAGATTTCTTCACAGGGCAGGAAGGCTGGGCTAGGTGGGCCTGATGGGCGGCTCTTTTTTTTGCTAGGTGTTCCTGGATCTCTACATCGTTTTCGTCAAACCAGTCTTTGTTCTTCTTTCTGGCGAAACCCAAGACCCGGGCAGTGGGCAGATGTTCACATCTGCACGGGACATAGACGACCCCGCCCTCCACGAGTCGCCTGCTGCCTTGCAGGCCTGGCCGCTTGGCTGCGGAAAGGCTAAGGGAGGAAACCCCTGACATCAAAGCCCCCGTGTCTCCGGGGAAGGCTTTTGAGCCAGAGACTAGGACAAGGACAGTCTGATATAAAACCTACGACCCGAGGACCTCGATGCCATCGTCCTAGCTTGCTAGGCCATGGCAGATGAACCAAGGGTTTAAAGGGTGGGGCCAATACTGCGCACACTGCACTCCACCAAAAAGCTCCACCGCGCAGGCTTTAGGAAACGTCCACGGACCATGACAAAAGTTACTTAGTGTTGTTCGAAACAACAAGCACACTCAGTACTGGAGACGATAACGTCATGAAATATTCTAAATTATGTTCATATGTTCGAAACAACAAGAACACTCAGTACTGGAGATGGCAACGTCATGAAATATTTTAAATTACGTCAGAAGTCTATTATGTATAAATGTATATTCCTTTGTCGTCAGTCATGTCTGGCGTGATCCAGGTCGGAATATGTCTTCTTGCTTTCTTTTACGAAAATAGTGGACGAATAAAAACAAATAAGTTATTGGTAGCAGGGGTTTGCTGCACGGACCATTGTAGACCTTCGGGAGGTCAAAGGAACCATTGTACCCCTCAGATCTTTGGCCTTCGGGGTACAATGGTTCCTTTGACCTCCCTCAGGCCTATAAGGGTCCGTGTAGCAAACCCCTGCGACCAATAACTTATATTGTAGCGACAATTGGCCGACGTTTTGTAGCCCTCTTTCTGAGGTGTCTTGGATGCGAGTTTTGTTCTAGAAAAGACCACCTAAACGTTCTAATGTACAAAGTTACTTAATCCAGGTCGGCAGATTTCTTCTTGATTTCTTTTATGGAAATTGTGGAGGAATGAAAACAAATACGTTATTGGTAGCAGGGGCTTGCTGAACGGACCCGTGTAGGCCTTCGGGAGGTAAAAGGAACCATTGTATCGCACAGGCCTTCGGCCTTTGGGGTGCAATGGTTCCTTTGACCTCCCTCATAATATACTTTGAATATGAAGAAAAAATCCATATACGCCACGTAGTATAGTAGGAGTTCGCTTTTATTTTCACAAATTTTCGCCCTCTCAGCAAGGGCTTCAGCAGGGGAATTAGATTCAAGCAACGATGAAATAATAAAGTAAAGAAGAAAGAATCTATATTTAAACCACATTGTTTTGGAATTGCATTTTTATTTCTCAAATTTCCGCACTCTCTGCCAGGGCTTCATCCCAAAATGAAGCCCTCGAGGGCGAAAATTTGAAAAATAAAAACGCAACTAAAACAAACGTGGTATAAATGGATTCATTCTTCTTAACATTATTTGGGCGGTTTTGTTTTGTTTTGGTTTTGTTTTGTTTTTGTTTTTTGCTTTTCTGCAATCACCACGAGCATTGTATAATGGAGTTGCTGTGTTTTACAAGTAGACTTGTTGGATGGATGGATGGATGGATGGATGGATGGATGGATGGATGGATGGATGGATGGATGGATGGATGGATGGATGGATGGATGGATGGATGGATGGATGGATGGATGGATGGATGGATGGATGTCTTAAAAACTCTTGAAATTTTGAGTTTCAAAGGACAGAGTGACGATTGTGTTGGTTTCAGTGTAGTGCAGGGTCAGCTCGACGCCAAGAAAATGTATTGAAAATAGCACGTTTCCTTCACTTTGAGCTCTAACTGCAAGAGACGGAACGGCTGCGGTTGCTCGGTGACATTGTCTAACCGCTTCACTGCCGTGTTTTGGGGGGTTTTTTTTCTTTCGAAATCGTAAATTCAACAACTAAGCTCTTCATCCGTCAAAGGAACACGTATACAGAGTGTTTTCAGCAAGAGGCATAGACCCTCATGAGCCCCCGCGACTGCGGGGGCTCATGGCGATCAATATCTCTTCAATTTGGGGTGTTCAAGTTTCCTCGGCAATGGAGGAGATATTATATTAGCTTGACGCCCAGAAACGAGCTATTTCGTTCGGTAAACGTTCTACGAAATGTGCTTTGTGATTTGCAGACGTATCTAAAAATTAAATGAATAATTTTGCAGACAGAAAAATAAAAATGCAGTTTACACGAAAAAGAAATAATGCTGCTCGCGTATGGTCACATACATGCTGCCGTGTTGTTGTTTTATTCCAACTCAGGCACATTTTCAAACCGTAATTATTCTTTGCAACAACTTAACAGACAATGTTTTACAGTGTATGTTTTGTATGTGCATGTAAAGTGACTAGATCACGCAAAGATTCAGTCGCATACAACATATCACAAGGGAGTAACAAGGGCTTTTGCATCATGTTCCAGCCAGTCAGATTCGACATGCCGCGTCACGTGTGGCAATATTGCAGAAAACGCGAACCCTTCTGTTTTTCATGGTGGCCTTCGTTATTAGTCTTTGCTAGCCATCATCACTTGAAAACAACCAGCGCATTAAAAAGCACGTTTATTCTGATTGCACAATAATTATCAGTTAACACCCTTGTGCGTGCGGCCACCGGTACCGTCTCAGTACCAATGTCTGCGCGCACTGGGTGGTTAACTCATTCAACTCCGACACGCCACGGCAAGACACGGATCAAGCGTGATAGTTCAAGGGTTGTGCCTGAATAACTTGGCACCCAAAGCCGCCGAGCTATTCTGGCACAACCCTTGAACTATGACGCTCGATCTGTTTTCCAGAAGTGTAATACAGTCTTCAGGGGGCAACTTCAAAATTTGCGGATTTCGGTCCTGGAGCAGAATGAGTTAACACACAGCTTTCGGAAAGACCACACGAGAAAAGAAAAACAATCCGGGAAATGTTCTAAATGACAGAAATAGTCTTGTGAGTGCATATTACAAAAGTGCATTGAGCACAGAGTACTTCACGACTGACAGCGCCAAAAGAGCAGCTCGTTCCTTCTTGTCGCTTTAAATAACCCCTTCGTCTGCCAACGATCACGAATTTCGCGTCTGAAACAACAGCGCACAGACCGACATTCGCGTGAAAAACACAGATGTAAATGGGACACAAAAAATAGGCACAAAAAATACAGGACTAACAAGAGACATTAATCCACATAATTAACAAGAGACATAAACCCTCATGAGCCCCCGCTATCGCGGGGGCTCATGAGGGTTTATATCCCTTGCAACTGGGTAGCATTTTGCTTTGTCCCGGCAGTGAAGAGGTTAATCCATTAAGCCCAGACACACTACAACATGAGATGGATCCGCGATCAATCATGATTCAAGGGTGACGCCAAACTAGCTTGGCACCGCAGCAAAAGGAGATGGATCGACTAAGACAGTTCACCGGTGTTTCGATGATTGCTCGGCGCCGAGCTCCACCCTCAAATTATCATGGTCGGTATTTGTAGTGTCTAACGTCAAGAAGCACAAAGCACAGACACAAACAGACCCAAAAACCAAAGGGTCACTGTTTTAGTAGTATTCCTCAAAAGGTCATTTGTGTCACAAATAAGTGTTTTGTTTGACTGCTTATTGTATCCAATAGAGCATCAATTTAACATGATCAGAAAACATCATCCATAACCATAACAAGGCATATTCAACAATAAAACTTGACAGAAAAAAAAATGTTTTGAACTTCTTGAGTTTCAAGAAGGGATTTTGGTGAGCTTGTAATCAACCCATGTAAAAATATCTTTCAGGATAATCACTTAAACACGTGCACAATGTGCCTATATATAGTTTTAAGCCGAATGTGATAGTGATGGTCTGGACGTTACTTAAGCGACCTTTACAGCGAATGTTTAAAACCGTTTTTTTAATTCGGTGAACTCTACGTTGCGAAACTAGTTCAGAGATTTGGCCGGTTTTTTTTTTTGTTTTTGTTTTTTTTTTTTTTTTGTGTGTGTGTGTTTTAGTTTGTTGTTTTTTGGAGGGGGTGGGTTGTTTGTTTGTTTTGTTTGTTTGTTTTTTGTTTTTTGTTTGTTTGTTTGTTTGTTTGTTTTTTTCAGTCGGTAAACCAGGGTTTGGGGTCATTCAAAGCAATTTTTTAGTTCAACTTGCAAACTTTTTGTCGAGTTCGGCAGAACCTTTTTTATGGTTGGCTGAAACCGAGGCTCTCCTGTGAAAAAGGACAGTTTTCAATTTTACAATGGCAGAGATCGATATTAGACGTTTTCAATGGTCTGTTGCCTCCCGCCTACGATGAAATCAAATGGACGCACCTGAGGTCATCAGCATCGGTGTCTAGACACGGGCTCATCACAGACGTGTCTCTACCGTTCTGACCTAGCCGAACCTTAATCCGAGAACGTAAAGCATGTTCTTAATTAAACGAACTTTAGTTCGCGAACTCTGACGATCTAGAGTTCACGATCTCGGGCGAACCAGGTTGGTTCTTAATTGGACGATCTAAAGATTCGGCGAACCTAGTTCGAAGTAGTTCACGAACCTCGGCAAACCATAGTTCGCTGTCGCAAAACGTTCGCTCAGCGTGTTGAGCAAACCAAGGCGAATCTTTTCTCTGATTGGTCAAAACTTTTACCCTCTTCTGCGTTGGAGATAAGAAGATAGTCACCGAAACAAACAACTATGGCGGACGGCGATATTTCACTCGTGTGAAGAACAAGACCTATTTTTATTGATTTGTGGGAGGTACAACGCTGTTTGTGGGGTCGCTACTGCAAGGAGTACAAAAACAAACATCGTTTAAATCGCGAAGCGGCATAGCGGCAGCCATTTTGAACACCTTTGCAGACAGTAAGTACGCCGAATCAAGCACTTCAGTTAAGAAAGAGAACCATGGCAAACCTGGTTTGTTGAAGATCGGTTAGTTTCGTTCAACCTCAATTAAGAAACAAACCAAAAGATCGCCGATCTTCTCCGATCAAGGTTTGCTGATCAAAAGTTCGTCCAATTAAGAACAGCTCTAAGCCTTCGGCTGTCAGTGGTGATTTTTTTCGCTATGACTCCTGCAGGAATCATCGCGACAAAAACCGCTACCGACGGCCAAAGGGTTAAGAACGGGGTTTAGGCACTCAATCATGTCTATATTCACTAAAGCATGTTCTTAATCAAACGAACTTTAGTTCGCAAACTCTGACGAACTACAGTTCACGATCTCGGATGAACCAGGTTGGTTCTTAATTGGACGATCTAAAGATTCGGCGAACCTAGTTCGAAGTAGTTCACGAACCTCGGCTAACCATAGTTCGCTGTCGGAAAAGGTTCGCACAACGTGTTGAGCAAACCAAGGCGAACCTTTTCTCTGATTGGTCAAAACTTTTACCCTCTTCTGCGTTGGAGATAAGAAGACAGTCACCGATACAAACAAATTTGGCGGACGGCGATATTTCACTCGTGCGAAGAACAAGGCCTATTTTTATTGATTTGTGGGAGGCGCAACGCTGTTTATGGGGTCGCTACTGCAAGGAGTACAAAAACAAACATCGTTCAAATCGCGAAGCGGCATAGCGGCAGACATTTTGAACACCTTCGCAAACAGTAAGTACGCCGAATCAAGCACTTCAGTTAAGAAAGAGAACCATGGCAAACCTGGTTTGCTAAAGATCGCCTAGGTTCGTTCAACCTCAATTAAGAAACAAACCAAAAGATCGCCGATCTTCTCCGATCCAGGTTTGCCGATCAAAAGTTCGTCCAATTAAGAACAGCTCTTACGCACCGCGAAAGACCAGACTACCCCACGGACGTTACTGTAAAGACCTGCAATACGTCTGTGCTGGTCCGAAGACACAGACAAGTGCACTTGCACCATAAAGGCCATCCTCATTAAGTATTATGCGCTTCAGAATAACGCGGTATCGGATATATCGCGCTCACGTCTCTCGTGAGCAAATGGTCCTCGGACCGAAGTCAGCATTACCTGGCCCGCGCACAGCCGGACCTTAATTTTGCCTACTAAGTGGTTTTTCTTTACGAGTCGGTGAAAATTTAGCACCGCGATAACAGGCTCATGTTACCTATCCAAAGTTGACCTGCGTTTTTAGCCGTCCACAAAGAACTGAAACTATGTCCGATGTTTATCACACTCATTTTGAGTGGAACATATTATGGCACTTATATTTCAACTGATAAACTGATAATAATAATAATAATAATAATAATAATAATAATAATAATAATAATAATAATAATAATAATAATAATAATAATAAAGAGTATTTATAAGTGGCCTATACATGGTCAGATGCTTTAGGCGCCTTACATATGAACAAGAAAAATATTTACACATAAAAAGTGATTAAAAAAAAAACACATGTTCAATTACACACACAAAACAGAAGATAACTAAATACATGAACACTGATGATCAAGATTGGGAAAGATGGGTTTTAACGACTGCTTTTAAAACAAGTAAACAAAGTATTTGTGTTCACTGAAAAGATGAAAAGGAAATGGACATTATCCGGAATTCCGATGCTACTCTCTAACCCCATGATTTCGAGAGTTAACTCCCCTGTTACAGGGAACACACAATGCCATTTTTAACAAAATGCCTTCAGTCAAACGTTGCGCTTGGGGAGAATGCAAAACAGACAGCAGATATCCTGAACGCTGCATTGGAGTAAAATTCCATATATCACATGAACACGTGCATGTACTTATTTAAATTGCGCAACAAAACACACAGTACTTACTAAGAGCACAAAAAGTACTCAGAATTGGTAGGCACGGAAACCGTTGCCATGGGTCCGGTGACCCTCATTAAGATTTAACATGAGGGTAAAAGGTTTTAAAAATAAATACCATACAATACTGTGATACATGTATAGATTTTACCAGCACGATCAATACCATCTTGAATCTACACAACATACTACTACTGAGGTTCTACCTCTAGTGTAGAATAGCAAGACCCATCATTTTTGGTTATTTTCTGCCACGATCCGATTTAACACAAACGAACAAGTGAAACAAAAAAAATTAAAAGTAACGGACCGGTTGCTTGCATAGACTAGTATCCGTAAAAATACACTACATAAATTATTTTAAAAAATAATTGACTCACCCCCCCCCCCCCCCCTTGCAGGTGCAAAATGCAGATAAAATGCAGCTTCTCGTGTCAACATCCACTTTTGTCAGGATAGACCATGTAAAATAAAATGGGGCTTTGGTAACAGGATCCCTGTCTCTTGTCCTTGGTTTGACTGAGGCCTTCACTGCGAAATAGCCATCAGTCATTTGGATTGTTTCCAAGCTGTTCACATAACCATCTTGCATCAGGCTATAGGCTTCTGATCGTCCGTAGTCCCTTATGGCTGATAAGTTCATGTTCTGATTTAGTAAATATGTACAGATGTCGAATATAGAGAACTCTGGCAAAATATTCAGGTCTGTAGTCCCAGATAACAAAGCAGGGTTCGACAGTTCGATGTTCCCATCTTTGAGCTTTGCTCCGATCACTTCTACCCGATCTTCAGCACAGCACTCGGGATCAACGGGTAGTCCAATGTCAAGAGCCTTTTGTACGAGATCAAAAAGCTCTGCTTTTCTGCTTTGGCCAACACAAACTCCTCTTTCTTGCAAAAACCTTTGTAGCTCGCTCAATCGCCATGCTTTCTTCTCCACCATTTTGATCCCAGTAACATGGGAGTTAACTCTCTAAATCATGTGGTTAGAGAGTAGGCGCGGAATTCCGAAGTAGGTCTATTACCTCAACAACAAAAATCTCTCTTGCACTTAATCTGGCATGTGATTTTGGACCTTACGGATCTAAGCCGTAATTCCAAAATTGCAGAGCAGCACACACATGATTATCATTAACTGTCGAGAATATATACGGTGGACAAAATTCCATCAATTTTCACTTGATAGTTTCAAGGTTCGCGTGATGAGTGCTATCATTACGCGTCTTGTGCTGAGTCCTTAAACCCCTGATTGTTGTTGACATGGACGAAAGATTCTTAGATCAATAACTTCACAATTGACCACTTCACTGCCGGAGCATAAAATAAAACGAAGGCAAGAGGCAGTTGCTGGACCTCATGAGGATCTTGCTGACCTCGTTCAACTTCCTATCAAGCATTTTTATTTCGGCAGTGGATCTGCAATGGTTTCATAGAGACCAATTTAAGACGCTGGCAGTGAAAGGGTTAACAGCCGTCACTGCCGAAAAAAAAAGTGGAAACGATCCAACTGCAAGAGATATAGATCCTCATGAGCTCCCTCGACTGCGGGGGATCGTGATGATCTATGCCTCTTGCTGAGACCAGTTTGCATCCGTTGTTTCTTGTAAGGTTTTGGCTTTTGGTCGCTGAATGAACAAAGATTTCAGAAACCGCAATGCTCGTACAGTGGCAGAGAAGGGGTTAAAGCGCTGCCGGACTGGCGTGAGTGCTCAAAGAGAGCACCTCAAGCAGAACAGCCAGCAAACTATCTAACTGCATTATGTGTTGTTTGAATAGCAGTTTTAACCATGCATAAATTCTCCAAAACAATTTGATGACTGCTGAGCGGCCCGCGGTCGTTATTCGACGCAAAGTAAAGCCGGGAAGTCCGAGCTGAACCAGTGTGCGTGCGATAGCGTGTGTGTGTGTGTGCTTACGTGAATCTGTGCATGCGTTTATGCATTCGTGCGTAGGTGTATTTTTGTGCGTGTTTGTGTGTGCGTGCGTGCCTATAATAACACATAGTACAAAGCGTATATGAGGCTTCACAACAAGTACGACACTGATATTCAGCAAACAGTTTCTCTTATTTTGTAACCAGGAAAACAACAGCCGCAATTGCACTTTAATAGACCTCTCTTGGCATATATAGATTTCAGTAATATTCATTGGCTCGAAAAATGGCCTAATCTATTGGCATGTCAGAAAACAAACGCAAACCTGCAGTCTGTCTTCCAGTGAGTGGAGCGAGTAAAGCTGGCGACACCAGACCCTGGATTACTTCTCTCCCTTTATTGCGAGCGGTCTCGGGCAAGATGCCAAGCAGGGGATATTCAGTTGCTGTTGTGTTACTTCTCTCGTCTTCTGCAACAAAACTGCATTCTTGTTAACTCATTCAGCCCTTACGCCATACAGAGGAGTTGGGTCGACCATGATAATTCAAGGGCAGTGCCAGATTAGCGTGGCGCCGACAGGCGGACAGGCCGACAGGCGCCAAACTAATCTCTCACTGCCCTTGAATTATCATAGTCGACCCATCTCCTGCAACTGGTGCATAGTCGTTAGATGACGCCTCCATAATTTGGGAAATACGGCCGTCGGGCTGAATGAGTTAAAATTTTGTTTCGCACTGCTATTATTAGCACACCCTACGTCAAGTCAACTCATTGAAGGCGCCGTCCGCATCAATAGCTGCGGAATTTAGGTATAGCGTTGCTGGCGGCAACGCTATACCACAATTCCGCAGCTTTTGATTTGGGGTTCTTTTAATGAGTTAACTGTGATAAGCAAGCATATCGATCTGCGTCAAACAAACGAAAATCTCTCAGCCTCAGTTAAGTGATCGAAAGTGCTTTTTTAACACAAAAATAATGTTCATACGTGAACATACACATTTAAATGAAAAGCTAACTTCGGTACAAAAAGCAGGTCTGATATTAGTTATTTGCTATCACACATAAAAACATATTGTAAACAAAACGACAAATTAATCAACAAACAGCAAGTATTTTCGGCATACAAGCTTGTTTTTAAGTATCTTGACTTAATAACTCAATAATTTAAACTAACCTTAGAAAACCATAATTATAAACATGCAATACTCATGATCTGCCTTTCACAGATGATCCATCGCCCAAGTCTACAGTACAGAACCCTATAGACGCGCCACACTCAAACTATGGAAGTCTGTGGTAAACCCCATTGACGAGAAGACGGGTCGAAAAGACGCGTTGTTGTAAACTCCTACTTTTCACCGAAGTAGCAATAAATGGATTATCTCATTCAAGGAGCCCCGCGTAAATAGCTGCGCCGAAAGTGTCGTATAGCGTTACGGCACTTTCACAGCTATTCATGCCGGGCGCCTTGAATGAGTTAGAACTACATCACATACCATGGAAATCTGAAGAGATGAGAAGAGACAAGTATATGTTACATGCTTGCTAGCTCGTGGCATACTGGCGCTTGCCACGTGGTGTGGTTGGTTTTATAAATCCTTTGCCGCCTCCCAGCTATCAGATCGGCTGTCTCCAAATTTCAGCTCAGACTCAGAGCCAGACGGAAACGCTGCAAGACTGAGCGTCATACAATTGTCCAATGTCGTCTGCTCGCAGCCTGCAGGTGTTACTAAAGTGCTCTCCCCTTTCACGTGCGGCCTTGCGGCGCGCGCTTTCATGACACAAACTTTGGGCACAGGTTGACTTGGCGTGTCTGGTCAGTGTACCATTTTCACAGTTCGAATAGCTCCCTCATATCCCCCATCCCCCACCCCACCCCATCTCCCCATTGTCACAACAGAAGCATGTGTGTCAGTCCTGATCTGTGATTTTGGATCTTACGGATTTTAACCGTAATGCCCAAAATCACACAGTACCAGGACAGACTCATGTTTAAGTAATAGAAACAGAGTCACTGTGGCTCAAATGCAAAACACAAGCGAGCGCGCGCGTACGCGCGCACGCATGCGCATGTACACGCACGCTCACACGCGCGCCCTGCAAACGTTAAAAAATAAAGATCGTGATTTTTTTTTTTTAATTAAAATAGTGACGATTTGACAGCTCAGAGGAGCACAGCAAAACCGAGAGAGAAAGAGAGCGAGAGAGAGAAATGTGACGAAGGTTATTTACATCAGAAGTATCTTTGGTCTTGGGTTTAGGAACAACTTTTTTAAACGCCACAGGAAAAGTATTATACTGTATGCATACGTTAAAAATGTAAGTGAGGGACTCAACAATATACGGCAGTGATATGTGGAGTATATAACCATTTATACCGTCCACACCAGCAGATGTCTTATTCTTAAGGCACGCTATATAACGCCCGACTTCGTGAACAGCGATAAAGGGGATATTGAACTTATCATCGGACGATAATCGTTCCTGTGATAAGTGTAATATCCACTTTATCAAGAGACAGAGAGAGACAGAGACAGACAGACAGACAGAAATAGAGAGAAACAGATACAGAGACAGAGAGAAAGGTCATAATCCTTTGTTTCCATTACTTTCATCGTAGATGACAACAACAATAAATGTGTGACAACAAAAGCAACAATAATTACGTGAAATATTTAAACTCCGTATTTAATCAACAGCAACAACATAAATAAAACAACACAGATACAACAACAACACAGGAAACAGTTCATTCAAATGTTATACTGACGAGCTAAAGAAATGCAACGTTTTTGGAATCATCCTAAACACAAAAGTGTTTCCGATGATTCCAAAAATATTTTATTTCTTTTGCTCGTCAGTATACATAAAAAATGTCAATAATGTAATGTTCATCAATGTTTAACGCGACCTTCTCCAAGAAGAAACGAGTAAGGTTAAATAGAATACACTATATTAGTTAGTTAGTTAGTTAGTTAGTTAGTTAGTTAGTTAGTTAGTTCAAAATACAGACCGAAAAGGTGACTATAAAGAGAGAAACCAAACGAAAAAAGAAGCACGCTTAGAAAAGACAGTTACAACACATTTGTGTTGTAAATGACTTTTATAAGCGTGTTTCTTTCTTCGTTTGGGTTCTTGTTTGTTTGTTACTTAGTTAGTTAATTAGTCAATGCGCCCCGCATCAACAACTGCGAAAGTATCTTATAGCGCTGCCGTCACTTCCGCAGCTATTGATGCTGGGTGCCTTGAATGAGTTAACGCCTAGCAGGCGAGTAAGGCCAGATTATAACTGAGGTCAGCAAGAGGTATATATCCACATGAGCCCCCGCATCTGCGGGGGCTCATGTGGATCTATACCTCTTGCATTTTTTTTTTTTTGGGGGGGGGGTGTTACTCTACGGTGTTTCAGCAGTAAAGGAGTAAACCACTTAACTGCGATCCTCTGAAAATTGTACCTCCTTAACCACATGCAAATACACTGCCCCAAAACACCAGGCGTTAGCGGATACGACTTGTTCTAGACAGCAATAGGCATAGATCCTCATTAGCAGTGCACCGACGTCGGCGTGGGCTCATGAACGTGTATGCTCCTTACACTCGAGCGTGGTTAAACAGTGTTCCGGCAATAAACGGTCATTTAAGGAAATGTCTGAATGTGTCACTTTACCCGATTTCTGCTTCCGCCTTCCGCTATATTTGTCATAGTAAACTTATCACACCCACAGACTAACTAGAAGTTGCCTTTTCCAGGGCAGTCTTTTAGTACAAAAATTTGCCAGTCAATAAGACGGATTGTGAATGTTTGTACGATGATCTGCTCCATAACGGGCTTGAATTGCTAAAATTCGCCAGTAAAAGGCGTTCTCAGTCAATGTTTATCCTGCCTTAGCTAAGACCATCCAACTGTTACGTTTGTGGTTGTGTTATTCTTTTTAGAGTATGTGTGTGTTGATCATAGGAAAGATCCGATTTCAGTTGAGTTATTTTGATAAGAATCACTTACCTTTTAGTGTGATTAGTTTTCTTTTGCATGAAGAATTCCGGTCGAGTATTGTTGTGTAGCTAGAACGTTGCATATTTTCGCGGCATTGTTGCAAAGTCTCACCTACATTAGACTGGAAGGTTCGGGAAGTGTCGAGGCCGTTCTAGTGACCTCAATTATGACGTCAAAGTGTGTAGTACACGTTGGTTACATTTTGCAACTACGGAATGCACCTAGGTGTTAGTGGAAGCTGTAGATAGATCTAGAGTGTTCTTTTTAATTAATATTAATGCGTTCTGGTTACGTTTTCTTTTCTGATTGGTTGAGTTGTGTAATTTGCTGGATTGTTCTGGAAATCTGTAATAGTATAAAAGAGCGTGTTAGGAAATAATTATGTGTGAGCATTGTACGGGAGACGCAGTGTATCAGAATTGTGGATGCATTGTATGAGATAGTGTACCAACGTGTGGATGCATTTGTGGACGCATTATGCTGAGAGTGCATCGTGAGAATAAAGTACTGTTGGAACTGTTACTCTAGTGTGGTTTACAACTTTGTGTCACGTGTGACGAGTTGCAAATGAGTGAAGTTTCTTTACAAGAACCCTACGTTCGTGTGTCTGGTGTGATTGCATCATACTACGACAACGACTACCACGTAACACCAACCCATCTTTTCATAAACTATGTGAGTATAGGTGCACCTAAATTACTGACGAGCAAAAGAAATGCGACATTTTTGGAATCGATGGTTCCAAAAATGTCGCATTTCTTTTGTTTGTCAGTATAGATATATGTGTTATTACCATAAGGAACTCTCCTGTGAATCCAAGGAGAAAAAGAACAGAAAACGTCCTTCATTCTACGATATTTCAACTGCATGATAAAATATAAGCTATGTTAACCCTTTTGTGCAGCATTATTGTAAAGCATACCAAGAACATTTATATGTAAGTAGAAAAGAAGATTAGAAATGTCTTTCATTTTAAAACATTCAAACTTCATAAAAAAGCAACAATTAATATAAAAGTGATGGGCTATTGGTGCAGCATTATTGGCGCTCCACCATTTACAAGGCAGCTGTCTCCTTTGAGGACTCTCACAGAGCTAGCCTTAAGGACAAGCGGCTCAGGAGAAAAAACAGAGATGCCGCAGCTCAGAACCCTGGCCATACCTTCCCCTGCAGCCACTGCGGTCGAACCTGCCTGTCTCGGATTGGCCTCCGCAGCCACGACCAAGCCTGCAGACGTCGTGGGCAACTCCTATACAATCTTCGTTCGCGAAGTCAAGCCAAGAGAGAGAGAGAGATATATATATTAAGACATAAGAAGAACATTATTTTTTATTAATGTGGACTTTTAACCTATTATTGCCTGGAGAAGGCCGTTTTAAAGCTGCTAAACCATAGTACTAAACTCTTTAGGCTTCCCAAAACTGTTTTTGTTTACCGTATCGAAAATACGGTTACTCAGAGCGCTGGACAGACAACAGTTAGATCCCCTGCCCCCGCCTATCAGGCACCCAATCGCCAGCCCACAGAGAAATACGCAGGGCTGGCGATTGGGTGCCTGATAGGCGGGGGCAGGGGATCTAACTGTTGTCTGTCCAGCGCTGTGATTCCCCTTGGTTTGAGTACTGACAATTCTGCCAGCGCTAGCCTCACCTATCTGGTTTGTGAGAAAATACGGTTGTCTTTGGGATGGGGCTGGTCGGAGCGCGTTCCGTAGCATGCAAAGGACATAACAGGCGGGCGAGCCTGATATTGTGGGAAAGAAGTAACAAAACCAAAATGACGTCACACCTAGCTACGTACTCTAACCTTGCTGTTGAACGCGCATCTGGCGCGAAGCGCCGTGTGTGTGTGTGTGTGTGTGTGTGTGTGTGCGTGTGTGTGTGTGTGTGTGTGTGTGTGTGTGTGTGTGTGTGTGTGTGTGTGCTTGTGTGTGTGCGCGCGTGTGTGTGTGTGTGTGTGTGTGTGTGTGTGTGTGTGTGTAGTGTGTGTGTGTGTGTGTGTGTGTGTGTGTGTGTGTGTGTGTGTGTGTGTGTGTGTGCGTGCGTGTGTGTGTGTGTGTAAACACGCAAATCTCCGCCGTTTGCATACGTACAAGCTTGAAAATAAAGGAAATGCTTCATGTAAGGGGTGTCTATAAGTCCTTTCGAGCATATTGAAATGAGATTTCTCATTAAAGAGTTAAATCACCGTTTATAGAAAGTCGGTTGACCCACATTAGAGTCCGTAATTTTGATTACATGCACTTGAAATTTTGGATACAGCTAGTTTGTATAAAGATATTGGATGTGTTTGTTAGCCAGCTTCGTTACCTAGTCAACGTTTTGAATAATAATTCATTCATTTTTGTAAGTTTTGCAGCCACGTAATTCTCCTTTCAAAAAGGCAGCCCTGGAAGAGGCTGTGTGGAAGGAAAAGTCGGCTCTGGAAGAGGCTGCGTGCCGTTCGAATGAGTGACATGAAACATCAGATTCGTCATTGTGTACACGGTGTCGTGGAATTAGCGATGCCATGACGTGAAGCTTATAGTGACGTTATTTTGCTGCTCGTGCTATTCTTCTTCTTCGGAATTCCTGTCGCCGCTCCAGCCCACAGAACGTAGGGAGGAGGGAAATAGATGAGAAGGATAAGCTTAAAAATATGAACAACTCTGAATGTTCCTAAAAGAAAAAACCGTCGCATATGAGCTCAAAACAATACGGTAGACTTTGGGATGAAATCCTCATCTTGTTTTTTCTCCTTTTTCACATTTGAGCGGAAAAGCTGTATTACACACGTGTGATACAGCTTGAGTATACCGCACGTGTGTGATACAGATCTGATGCGTGAACGGACACGTGTGCTCAATTCTGTTTTGTAGAACGTCTGGTCAAGCAGATGGTACGGGCACACGCTATACTGAAGTTTGACCTATTTTAAAAGCTCGAGTGCTATGGCGGCAATTTTTGGGGGTGACGAGTGGGACACGTGCGTCATGTATTGTGCTATTACGGTATCACATAAGAACATTTGTTTCTGGCATCCGAAATATTGACGCCACATTATAATGTTAATTACGTCAAGATCTTGATGACGTCTTTGTCGTGGCTAGGCGTGTGCCGAAAAACAATTCTCATCGGATTACGGCAAGGAAAATGGTGAGTAAGAAATAGATTATTTGCATCGGTGTTTAGGTGATACTGAGAATCGCACTCTCATAGTGTTAAACCTTTTCATACACGCCTCCTTTTTGCTGCCTTTGAGCAGAAAATCTGTATCACACACGTGTGATACAGCCCTGGTGCGTGAACGGCCACGTGTGCACAAAAATTTTGAAAATCTGGTCAAGAAAATGGTACGGGTACAAGCGATATTGAAACTTGACCTACTTTCAGCTCACGCGCAATGATACCATTGCATAGATGACGACTGGCACTCTGGCGTCATGCATTGCGCTATTACATCATCATGTAGGAACAATTGTCTGGCATCCAAAATATTTACGTCACATTATAAAGTAAATTACGTCAAAATCTTTGCCAAGACACAATGGCGGCTGTGTTTCTGACTAGGCTTGTGCCGAAAACCAACTCACATCGCATTTATGCTTTCGCTCGAAGTATCTAGGTTTGAAAATCACTCGAGTGAGATTCTCAGTATCACCTAAACACCGATGTAAAAATCTTTGTTTTCATCCCTGCGTGACAAGACCAGTCCCTTTAGCGCAAACCGTACCATGTGACCGTGATACAAAAATCCTTGTAGCGACAAATGGCGGACTTCTTGTAGGCCTCTTTGTGACGCATCTTGGATGCGAGTTTTGTTCTATAAAAGATCGCTAAAACGTTCTAAAGTAAAAAGTTACTTAATATTGTTCGAAACAACAAGTACACTCAGTACTGGAGACGGCAACGTCAAGAAATATTTTAAATTACGTCATAAGTCTCAGTATATTCCTTTGACGTCAGTCATGTCTGGCGTGATCTAGGTCGGAAGATGTCTTCTTGATTTCTTTTACGAAAATAGTGGAGGAATGAAAACAAATAAGTTATTGGTAGCAGGGGCTTGCTACCATGACCCTTGTAGGCCTTCGGGAGGTCAAAGGAACAACTGTACCCTTCAGGCCTTCGGCTTTTGGGATACAATGGTTCCTTTGGCCTGCCTCAGGCCTACAAGGGTCCGTGTAGCAAACCCCTGCGACCAATAACTTATATTGTTTTCATCCCTACGTCACACGACCAATCTCTTTAGAGCAAACTGTACCACATGACCGAGCTACAAAAACCCTTCTAGCGACAAATGGCGGATTTCTTGTAAACTTCTTTGTGACGCGTGGTGGATGCCAGTGTTGTTCTATAAACGATCGCCAAAACATTCTAAACTACTACGTTACTTTGACCATAAAATTAAAAATCTTTACCAAATCGAAAGCACATGAGCGTCCAGTGCGACTATTTTACTGAAGAATTTTAAAGTCACTCACCTCTTCCATTGCATTACTCTGACAATTTGTAGACAATGCTGCTGGTCATGCAGACGGCAGCGTCATGAAAGATCGTATATGACATTTATATGTCTGTTAGGTATACTTGTATGTTCTTTTGCCGTCAGTCATGTCTGGCGTGATCCAGGTCAGAAGATTTCTTAGTTTGATTTCTTTTACGAAAATAGTGGAGGAATGAAAACAAATACGTTATTGGTAGCAGGGGTTTGCTGCATGTACCCGTGTAGCAAACCCCTGTTACTAATAACGTATAATATATTTTGCGCAAATGGTCAAATTATATCACAGGTTGAAGACGGAATTGAAACTGAATAAGAGTGCACAGGGCTCGTGAGAATCTATGCCTCTTGCTCGCATCGACCGGTCATTGAGCTCTGTTTCTATGTCCTCGGCTGTAGAAGGGAAACCAAACGAAAGATCATCATTCAGATCCGACAAACTGACATGATACAGAAATGTTTAGCCAAGCGCAGTGTTTTGTGTGTGTGTTTTATTAAGTGTGCATACATTGCTGTTCGTTCGGTGTTTTAGATAAATTGCACGTCGGTGAGGAAAGCAAGACAGGCATCTGTTGATCATTAAAAAACAAATCTGGAAAAAAATCCCTTTGTGTGTTGTTTTGTTTGTTTGCTTGTTTGTTTGCGTGTTTCCTTGCTTGTTTGTTTGTTTGTTTGTTTGTTTGTTTGTTTGTTTGTTTGTTTGTTTGTTTGTTTGTTTGTTTATTTGTTTGTTTGTTTGCGGCTGTGTTTGGTTGGTTGGTTGGTTGGTTGGTTGGTTGGTTGGTTGGTTGGTTGGTTGGTTGGTTGGTTGGTTGGTTGGTTGGTTGGTTGGTTGGTTGGTTGGTTGGTTGCATGTGTGTGTTTGTGTTTGGTTGTTTCGTTGTTTCTTTGTTTGTTGTCTTTTTATTTATTTATTATCACACGCGATCCGTTTTGACCCATGTAGCACCGACACACTACAGCAGGAGTTGGATCAACCATGATAATGCAAGGGTAGTGCCAGATTAGCTTGGCGCCATCAAGCGCCAAGCTAATCTGGCACTACCCTTGAATTATCATAGTCGATCGGTCTCCTGCAACTAATGTATAGGCGAAAGGCGACACTTCCAAATGCTGGGAAATGGGGCCTTGGGGTTAAATGGAATAAGTAAATACGGGCATTGTTTATAATTAACCCATTCAGCCCTGAAGCACAACAGCAGGAGATGGGTCGACCATCATAATTCAAGGGTAGGACCAGATTAGTTTCGCGCCTGTCGGCGCCAAGCTAATCTGGCACTGCCCTTGAATTATCATGGTCGATCCATCTCCTGCAACTGATGCATAGTCATTAGATGACGCCTCCAAAATTTGGGAAATATGTGCGTGGGGTTGAATGAGTTAAAACCTCCATTTCTGTCAGTAAATAGAAGTAGTCAATACTGCACATTTTAAAGAAGAAAAAAAAACACGGGGAAAACGCGTTTCTCTATCGACGGCTGTGTGCTTGTGTCTGCGGCTATTATTCATTTTCCTTAGCATGTCATTTACAAAGCCTGACAAATGTCGTCTAGACAACCTGACCAATATATACTGACGATCAAAAGAAATGCTACATTTTTTTAATCAGCGGCAACACTAAAGTGTCTCATTTCGTTTGCTCGTCAGTATACGAGTATATGCGTTTCACATTAATTTTATAACAAAACGAAGTTGTCTTCAGTACAATATGTGAATTTAAAAAATGCATTATATAATTATTCTGATTTTGTATGGTTGTAAAGTCTCAAGGATTTAAGGTTTGGTGAGAATTTGAAGTTTTGCTTTAAAACAAGCCTCAGCGTCAACAAAGAGTTCAAATGTCAATATGTGAGCAAAACAAAGTATCTATCTTATGCCTTATGTGTTGCAAGACAACATTGCGAATCCGCTGTAGCGAGAGGCAAATCAAAGCCCACCCTGGAGCAATGTCAATGGCTAATCTTATGTTATGTTATGTTATGTTTTGTTTTGTTATGTTATGTTATGTTATGTTATGTTATGTTATGTTATGTTATGTTATGTTATGTTATGTTATGTTATGTTATGTTATGTTATGTTATGTTATGTTATGTTATGTTGGTTTCGTGTTGTTTCGTTTCGTTTCGTTTTGTTTTACTTCCAAATTATTTCAATCCATGTATTCGTTGAATGTCAACCCACCCCACCCACCCCATTCTCCTTTTCCCCGCCATTTCAGTTCTTTTTCGTAACAGGTCTACCTGGACCATTTCCTGTCAGGGGCGCATCAGTTACCTCGAGGGGGTGGGGTGGGGGCGACCAACTTTATGTGGGGGGGGGGGGTGTATGTGTGTCAAGATTCTCGCCGCTCGTCAAAATATCAAACAACGGGGAAGGGTGGGTAGCGTGTGGGTGTAAGTGGGTGTGTGTGCGCCGCGCGCGCGCGCGTGTGTGTGTGTGTGTGTGTGTGTGTGTGTGTGTGTGTGTGTGTGTGTGTGTGTGTGTGTGTGTGTGTGTGTGTGTGTGTGTGTGTGTGTGTGTGTGTGTGTGTGTGTGTGTGTGTGTGTGTGTGTGTGGAAACTCGCAAAAAAATAAAATAGGGACGGGGGGGGGGGTGGGGGAGGTGGGTCCAAACATCCCAAAAAAGGACTTTGCTATAACATTTTAAAGAATTTTGATTCGAGGAGGGGAGGGACGAAAGCCCTGGAACCCCTCCCTCCCCCCAGATCCGCCACTGAATGTCAACCCAGCTCCCTAGTCCTATCGACTCCCCACCACCGAAGACCTTGAAAGTGCGACACTATCCACACGAGACGTTGCCGCGCCTGTCTCTAAGTTTGGTAACAGATGTTTGTAGCTTCATTTTTTTTTCATATAAATACTAATTAAAAGGTAATGCAGGCAACACCTTTCGTCTGTTAGAGGCGTAGATTCTCATGAGCCCCTGCAGACGCAGGGGCTCATGCGCATCTATACCTTTCGCTCATAGAGACTAGCTTCTTTGGCACTCAAGAATGTATAGAGTTATTTCGAAATAACTCTAAAAGTTACTATGTCAGGGACATACGACAGACAACACCTTTCGTCTAACGCAAGGCCATTAATGAATTCACATGATTCCCTGCAGACGCTGGAGTGGGGGTTATTCCTCAATCATAGCCAGGTCAAGTACGGATAAGAGCGCCTTGATAGTAAGGTAAATGTAAGGACCAATGGGACTGTTTCCGGTAGATCGCCGCGTCCTCGCAGCAGTCTTACAGTCAGTCATACCAGATAAAATAACTCAGACTGTGGTCGAGTACAGAAGGTTCAGCTTCTTTATAAATAATGCAAACTGTGGGGTGTCCGTGGGACAACTCACCCAACCCGCTACAACTGCAAGCGTAATAGATTCTCGTTAGCCCATGCAGCAGCAGTGTTGGGGCTCATAGGAATATCGTCGGTGTCCTGCACAAACATCGTCTCGTAGTTTAACCCCTTCGCTGCTGCCGAGAAAATTGAACACCACACAACTGCAAGAGGCATAAATCCTCACGAGCCTTCGCAGTTGACACCTCTTATAGGCCGTCAGATAGGAAGTGAACACCCCCCACCCCCACGGGGGATTGGAGACCACATTTTTTCGGAAGCCTATCACTTATGAAGACGAACCGTAGGTGTTTGCCAAAAAATAAATACCGTATTGAATATAGGAGGGCATGTACTATGGTCATATTTTCCTTCTTTGGGCCCTATATTTTGCTTTTGGGGGTCGCGTTGATGTTAACAATGCAGTTCCCGTAAAAAAAAAAAAAAAAGCACACAGAACTAAATGACTGGTATCTTTGGAAACAAAATACATTTACCTACCATTTGCAATTATTCAATGTGTTAAAAGCAAAATGGTGATGTTATCGCGGCGCCATCTTTTTTAAATTTCATTATCCGCGAAATAGCCTTTTTGCCAGAAGAATAGGTGTCCAATCTTTGACATACTGTGATGAAAACATATATACCAATGTTATAATATATCATCAGTGGAAACGTAAACGATTCAATGTTTTCTACTGGTGACCTTGAATAGGGTTATTTAAAGGTCAAGGTCACCTAAAGTTGTACGTTTTGAAAAACACAACAAATTTTTGAAAATGTGATAAAGAATATCTTACTAAAAGTGATAACATGTAAGAAAATGCTTTGAATAGTTGATAAACGATTAGACGTGACCTTCACGAAGATCAAGGTCGCAGCTTTTAAAGAGTTCGTAAGAATATTCAGTTTACAATTGGGACCAAACATTTGCTATGATTTTTGGGAATATGTGCTCACAACACCTATAGGTTCTCTTACTATTGAATCATATTTTGGTGAGTTGAGATTATCAGGAACATTATAATATAGATACCCTTTACAGTTAAGGTCAAGGTCACAACATGCACAACTGTGCACTCAATCTGATAAGTTAACTATTCCATGGTCCTGAAATTCTCTCTCTCTCTCTCTCTCTCTCTCTCTCTCTCTCTCTCTCTCTCTCTCTCTCTCTCCTCTCTCTCTCTCTCTCTCTCACTCTCTCTCTCTCTCTCTACTCTCTCTCTCTCTCTCTCTCTCTCTCTCTCTCTCTCCTCTCTCTCTCTCTCTCTGTATATATATACATATATATATATATATATTTTTTTTTAAACCAGCCTTCACACTTCCATCTCTTTGGGCTAACGGAATCACGTCTGAACTCAAGAATTAGCGACGAAAATCTGTGCATCCCAAACTTTTCCTTAATTCGTCGTGACCCAAACACCCTCAAACACACAGGGATTGCTGTTTATGTTCATAACTCGATTGCACATATGGTACGCAGACGTGATGATCTGGAGTCAACTGAGATTGAGTGTGTATGGCTAGAAGTAAAAATTAATAACTCATCGCCAATTATAATGGGTTATGTATATAGAAATCCATCGTCCACTGTCGAGTGGTATGATGACTTTGTGCAGATGATGGATAAAGTGAATGATACTGACAAAGATGTACTGCTGTTAGGTGATTTTAACATTGACTTACCGAAAACAAATCCCACGTGGCAATCGACAACAACTCTTTTTGGGTTGAAGCAACTAATCCAAGCTCCTACTAGAATAACCCAATCATCCGCTACACTCACTGATCACATCTATACCAACAACTGTAAGTCAGTACTAGAGACCAGCGTCCCCCCACTAGCTGTCAGTGATCATTTTCCCATCAACTGTACATGGTCGTGCAAGATGCCCAAACAAAAGAGGGATCAGCATGTGTACGTTACCTATAGGTCTTTTAAAAAACTAAACAAAGATGCTTTTTTACACGATCTTAGCCTTACACCGTTTCATGATGTGTACAATTGTACCAACCCAGATAAGGCTGTCTCTCTCTTACTTGATCTGTTCCTAGGGGTGCTAAACAAACATGCGCCAGTAAAAAGAAAGCGAGTCCGATCCCGAAGTTCATTTTGGATTCTATTCCTGCAGAAATCAGAAACGCAAAGACGCTTACCTCATTTAGGGTCAGCCTCTTCAAACACCTAGAATCTCTGACGTAATCTAATCATTACAGTACACAGAACACATAACTTGCGCGTGTGTTCAGGTGTGTGAATGTTTGTGTGTGTGAGAATGTGTGTGTGTGTGTGTGTGTGTGTGTGTGTGTGTGTGTGTGTGTGTGTGTGTGTGTGTGTGTGTGTGTGTGTGTGTGTGTGTGTGTGCGTGCGAGAGTGAGAGAGACAGAGAGAGAGAGAGCATCTTTTGTTGTTTGTTTGGTTTTTTTTATTTTTATATCTAATATACAGTGGACCATAATATCTGAGTGTCAAGAGTACATTGAATAAATACTGCATGTACTATGTATAATGTTTTTGCCTTCATATGTGTGTACGCGATATTTTGGGCGCGCGCTCACGTGTGTGTGTGTGTGTGTGTGTGTGTGTGTGTGTGTGTGTGTGTGTGTGTGTGTGTGTGTGTGTGTGTGTGTGTGTGTGTGTGTGTGTGTGCGTGCGTGCATGCTGTGTGTGTGCATGTTGTGTGTGTGTGTGAGACACAGAGAGAGAGAGAGAGAGAGAGAGAGAGAGAGAGAGAGAGAGAGAGCACATATATTTGCCTTTGCTGTATGAATTCTAATGTACTTAATGATTTTCTGTGTATTGCGTTACTTTGCATTTTTACTCATTTTATATTTTTGTGCGTACGCGTTATGCGCGTACGTATGTCTGGAGTGCGTGTCCGAGAGCGTGTGTGTATATGTGTGCGTGTGTGTCTAAGTGCGTGCGTGTGCAAGTTTGTGTTTGTGTGTGTGTGTGTGTGAGCGTGCGTGTGCATGCGTATGTGCGGGCGTGCGTGCGTGAGCGAGTGCATACATGCGTCAGTGTGTGGTATGTGTATGTTTACATGTCTATGTCATTTATGTAGTAGATGTAGCAACGGCAAGTTTGAAAACTGGTCCTGTTACCAATAACTTCTACCGTTGGTAAATAAAGGTTCATTGTTCATTGTTCTCTCTCTCTCTCTCTCTCTCTCTCTCTCTCTCTCTCTCTCTCTCTCTCTCTCTCTCTCTCTCTCTCATCTCTCTCTCTCTCTCTCTCTCTCCTCTCTCTCTCTCTCTCTCTCTCTCTCTCTCTCTCTCTCTCTCTCTCTCTCTCTCTCTCTCTCTCTCTCTCTCTCTCTCTCTCTCTCTCTCTCTCTCTCTCTCTCTCTCTCTCTCTCGCTCGCCGACAGAAGGTGTACTCAAACGGAAGGTATTCGAAAGAAGGTATAGTCAGGCACGTAGTCCCCCGAGGATCTATCCTAGGGCCTCTTTTATTTTCTTTATTCATCAATGACCTACCTCTTTCCATCTCAAATCCTGAGGTTAAATGCGAACTCTTTGCTGACGATTCAACGCTGCATACATCTGACAAACGTGAAACGACGTTAAACTGTATCCTCCAGCAAAGTCTCGATGAAGTATCAGATTGGTGTACGCAAAATTGCATGCTAATCAGTACTTATAAAACCAAAAGCATGTTGATAACAACGCGCCAAAAGCGTCAGCTACATCCTGCCCCTCTGAAACTGTCACTTGGCAATAAACCTATCCAACAAGTATCCAGGCACCGCTTACTGGGAGTTGTAATTGACGACCAGCTGAATTGGTCGCCGCATATC
>BTPG01000005.1:129835819-130428319 GCA_036245525.1 Semisulcospira habei | reverse complement strand
CCAAGTACGAGAGATGGATCATCCGTGACTTTATTGTCACCGTTGTTCTATAGTCGTAAAGATTTCGTTAACCCTTTGGCTGTTGGTATTTTATTTGTCGCGAACAGGAATCATCGCTACAAAACCACTACCGACAGCCAAGGGGTCAACGAATTTAGGCTTCTTGTACTACAGCAAGACACATACCGACCATGATAGTACAAGAGTAATGCCAGAACAACTTGTAGTCGCCTCCAGCCACCAAGCTATTCTGGCACCACTATTTTTGTGTCCGCCTTCTACCTTTTGAAGGTTTTGGCACTTTGGGGGAGGGGGTGGATGGGGGTTCACGCGCAGGTAAGTTTTGCAGGTAAAGGTGGTTGGAAAGGTTCCAGTCAGAGATAGAGAGAGAGAGTGTGAGTGTGTGTGTGTGTGTGTGTGTGTGTGTGTGTGTGTGTGTGTGTGTGTGTGTGTGTGTGTGTGTGTGTGTGTGTGTGTGTGTGTGTGTGTGTGTGTGTGTGTGTGTGTGTGTGTGTGTGTGTGTGTGTGTGTGTGTGTGTGTGTGTGTGTGTGTGTGTGTTGAGGGGAGAGGGGGAGGCGGGTGAGGATTGAGGGGAGCAGGTGGTTTGGGAGGAACGTGAACAATGGAGGGAGGAGGAGATCTAATGAGCACTTAACCCTTTGGCTGTCGGCAGCGCTTTTTGTCGAGGCGATTTGTTTCAGGAATTGCCTCGACAAAAAGCGCTGCTGACATGCAAAGGGTTAACCAAACGCCTCCACTGACAAAAACTAACTTGTGTTACTGCCGGAGGGAGGCAGTTGCAGTCACAGATGGGGCGAGGGAAGTATGACTGCTGTCTGTATGCTGCTCTGCAAAAAGGTACCTGGTAAGTGGCTGGGTAGATCTGCTAGAACGCCAATACTAAGGGACAGGTCTGTTGCCGATCAGGCCGTGGTGATATATGAAGTTGACAGGTCTGAATTGGGGGTCGCTGGAGTTGTTCTCGAACTATCGTGTTCGATTTTTCTTCTGAACTGGAACGGTAGTCTAAAAAGTGCAACTCGCAAGTTTTGAGATTTCAATCATATTTTGGCACCACCCTTGAACTGTCATCGCTCAACTGCATGCAGAAATGCAATACAGCCTTCAGAAGACAACACCCACATTCGACATTTTCGATCTTTATAATCTCACTCCGCATCACATTTGCGTGAGCTTGCGAAAGCCGAGAAAAAGTGAACACAATCCGACTGTAAGAGACATAGATCCTCAGGAGCCCCCGCTTTAGGATCTATGATGTTCCTTTTACGGCTGGGGTTGTTTGATTTTGACTTAGCGAGCTTGGATAGCTAACGTTTGCCGATACAACGGGTTATAATTGGTTGTCTTGCCTAAACTAAGACTTTTCTGTCCTTCTTTTGACATTCTAGGTAAGTATAGATACACCTAACAGAGGTATTCTACTGTCCCTTGTGTGTAACGGAAGAACTTTTCTACGTACAAATGAGAAAAAGAGCAGAGAAATCTTTCATTTACAAATTCAAACTTTATACGTTGAGTTTGTACAGCATTATTGTAAGACATACTAATATTTATAATTATTTGTAAACATAATATACGAATATGTGTAAAGGAAACATTGCAAACTATTTACTTATTCGAGACGTGCCGCCCACGGATACGCGGCGGTTCGCCGCGTTTCCATAGGTTGCACGTCTCAATTGAGTTAACCGGTTATTGCATAGGGCAGGTCGCTTTAAGGTGATAAGAGCCAAATGGCTGGTGCTGCCTTGAAATCTCGAGTCAGCTGTGTCCTGTCCTGTAATGGGGTCTTTTAAAGCTGAGGAACAGTCAAAAAACTCCGCCCCGCACGTGTTTTAAAAAAACTTTGCAGGACCCAGCGAGGGCCCTGTCTTCGTGAACGTTCGGCTAACTTCGGCAAACCGGTTTGCAACACAGTTGACTGAGTTTTCAACTGCGTTTGTCGTGCTGGCAAAACTCCCGTGAAAAAGACAGGCCACTTCCTGTATGCAGCGCGGAGTGGGCACCGCGATCACTGATCTAAACAGCGATATTTTTACTGATATCAACAGTAGCAGACGACACTCGACCACCCGACGGACAGAGCAGGCCATTTGTGTCTTGCCTGGACGCACACTGGATATGGACCAGGCCGAGCTATCCGTAAGTTACACAGTACAGCCTGAAGCTTTATTTGATATCGGAAGGGTGAGGAAGGAGGGGTTATTTGTCGTTGTGTGTTTGTTGTTATAATCTCTCTCTCTCTCTCTCTCTCTCTCTCTCTCTCTCTCTCTCTCTCTCTCTCTCTCTCTCTCTCTCTCTCTCTCACTCTCTCACTCTCTCTCTCTCTCCCACATCCAATTTACTGTGTTGGCTGTACATCACAATGCTTCTTTATTTATTTATATTAGCCTATATTGGACTGGATGTACGTGTTGAAAAAATTCGTTCACAACTACAAAGTGTCAGGAGTCATACTTACAGCATGTACAGCCGTACATTCTGCCATCATAGTCCCCAGCGCGTAAAATCCGTGGATGTCGGTCAGTTTCAAACGGTGTCACAGAATCGTCTGCTGTTGTCCGATCTGCTAATCGCGATGATTTCCGTGCAACAGGAAGTGGTCTGTCGTTTTTCGAGAGTTTTGCAAGCTCGGGATACGCAGTTGCCAACTCTGTCAACTGAGTTACGAACCGATTTGACCCACTTAGGGGCAGCGCCCAAGCTGGGTCCTGTAGAGTCTTTTTAAAACACGCGCTGGGCGGGTTTTTCTCATTGCACCTCAGCTTTAAAGCTGAGAAACAGTCAAAAAACTCCGCCCCGCACGTGTTTTAAAAAAACTTTGCAGGACCCAGCGAGGGCCCTGTCTTCGTGAACGTTCGGCTAACTTCGGCAAACCGGTTTGGAACTCAGTTGACTCAGTTTTCAACTGCGTTTGTCGTGCTGGCAAAACTCCCGTGAAAAAGACAGGCCACTTCCTGTATGCAGCGCGGAGTGGGCACCGCGATCACTGATCTAAACCAGCGATATTTCTACTGACAGCAACAGTAGCAGACGACACTCGACCACCCGACGGACAGAGCAGGCCATTTGTGTCTTGCCTGGACGCACACTGGATATGGACCAGGCCGAGCTATCCGTAAGTTACACAGCACAGCCTGAAGCTTTATTCGATATCGGAAGGGTGAGGAAGGAGGGGTTATTTGTCGTTTTGTGTTTGTTGTTATATCTTTTCATCTGGAGTGGCCTACAGCAAACAAAATTCTCCATACGAAGGGCAGCTACTAAAAATCAGCTTGACCCATGGCGACCTTGTATCTTTTGGCATCTATGTAAACAGTCGATTCTCTCTCTCTCTCTCTCTCTCTCTCTCTCTCTCTCTCTCTCTCTCTCTCTCTCTCTCTCTCTCTCTCTCTCTCTCTCTCTCTCTCTCTCTCTCTCTCTCTCTCTCTCTCTCTCTCTCTCATCCAATTTACTGTGTTGGTTGTACATCACAATGCTTCTTTATTTATTTATATTAGCCTATATTGGACTGGAGGTACGTGTTGAAAAAATTCGTTCACAACTACAAAGTGTCAGGAGTCATACTTACAGCATGTACAGCCGTACATTCTGCCATCATAGTCCCCAACGCGTAAAATCCGTGGCTGTTGGTCAGTTTCAAAGTGTCACAGAATCGTCTGCTGTTGTCCGATCTGCTAATCGCGATGATTTCCGTGCAACAGGAAGTGGTCTGTCGTTTTCCGAGAGTTTTGCAAGCTCGGGATACGCAGTTGCCAACTCCGTCAACTGTGTTACGAACCGATTTGACCCACTTAGGGGCAGGGCCCAAGCTGGGTCCTGTAGAGTCTTTTTAAAACACGCGCTGGGCGGGTTTTTCTCATTGCACCTCAGCTTTAAAGCGATTCTCCCCAGGTTTAATCATCTCAACACAGTCGGAAAACTGTCTGCAACAGATACTGCTGACAGTATTATGTATGGGTCCTTTGTGTACTAACTTAGAGCTTTATGATGTAAATACAATGCCAAATGTCGAAATTCATCGTTTGCTGGGTGTGTTGTTTTTGTACCCGAGAGTGCAAATTATCGTCTGCATCAGCCTCGTTTTGAATTTGTGCATATTAACTAGCCTACGTCACAAGGCAGCCGGAACCCGATCAATCAATACTGCAGACGACGGAGGCGGTCATCGTTGTCGACATGTGCAGTGTAGACATGTACTGATGTTCTCCGGCATCCCTTTGACATAATTTTCCACGAGAATCAGTGTAAAATGAATTTTCCACTCATTCGCTATGCTGTCCGGCAAAATCAATGCGGGTTCCGCTTGACCTGCTGCCCTGACTAACGGGCAATCGTGCTGTGGGCGTGGCTTCAAGTTCTTCGACTCGAGTCTCCGCGCCAAGCCGGCGACTGAGCCAGCGTCACGAAACAGAACATTATGGTATTTCACCCACTTATACCAATTTCTGCATTGCAGGCGGTTTCAAATGACAAACATCGAAGTCTACGTAACTGAAACTCACAAACCAGATAGGTGAGGCTAGCGCTGGCAGAATTGTATGCAAACCAAGGGGAATCACAGCGCTGGACAGACAACAGTTAGATCCCCTGCCCCCGCCTATCAGGCACCCAATCGCCAGCCCACAGAGAAATACGCAGGTATAGAATAAGACGATCATTTCCATCCTCAAAACGAATGGATCAGGTCTCTTATATAACCCATGTCTTTCTCCGGAACTTAGGAAGTGGGCAGGAGAAACATACATACACAAACATGAAGGTGCGCTATTAGTAGTAGCGCACCTTCATGTTTCTTCTTTTCTTCGCTGGTTCATCCGACATCTTGTCTCTGATTGGTTATAATTATGCAGATGACCTAAGGTCGTATAGAATAGTTATGACGTCAGCTACCTGATCGTCTATCGGAAGCAATCTTTTGACCGGGTCCAGCCGCACGATTCCGGTGGCCTCTTTCGCTTTGACGGGACGAAAGAAAGCATTTGGTGGGACAATAGGGTGGTCACTGTCTAAGTGGGTATGTATGCTGAAGCCCAGTAAAAGCTTTTTGCGAACTGAAGCATTAAAAAAGGTCGGTCGTGCCCCTTTAAGGACATCTTCCAAATTTAGAATTTCAGCTTCAAGGTAGAGTGTGGTAATCATCATCATCATCATCAGTCCCTTGCCCGAACTGGGCGTTGGGGGGACTGAAAGGCAGCAGCAACAGACAGTGCTCTCCACTGAGTTCTATTTTGGGCGGTGGCAAGCAAGTCTGGCATCTCGAGTTCGGTCCATTCTTTTATGTTTGCGACCCAACTCTTTCTCTGACGACCTCGCCGACGACTTCCTTCGAGAGTGCCTTGGAGGATAGTCTTGGACAAGGTGTTGTGTCGGGTCACGTGGCCAAACCAAGCAAGCTTGCGCCGTTTCACGGTTGCCATAAGGGGTTCATGTGGGCCCACCAGGGAAGTGACGATGCTCCGTACATATTCGTTGGTCTTGTGCTCGCGGTACGAGATGCGGAGCAACTTCCTCAGGCACTTGTTCTCAAAGGCCTGGATTTTCTTTTCTGAGTCTGCAAGCAGTGTCCAAGTCTCACAGCCGTAGAGCAGAATAGACACTACGAGGGACTTGTAAAGCCTGTACTTGATGGTGAAGCTGATGGAGTTACTTCGCCATATCCTGTCCAGCCTGGCCATTGCGGATGTTGCTGTACCTATCCTGATACGGATCTCTGCTATGCAACTACCGTCTTTGGACAGGGTGGCTCCCAAGTACTTGAAGCTATTGACCTCTTCTAGCTTCTGGCCGTTCATGTGAATGTTGCTGCTGCTGTCGCTTGTGGTGTTGATCATCACTTTGCTTTTATCCGTACTGATCTCCATGCCATAAGACCCTGCGCTACTTGAAAGTTTGTCTGTCAGGTTTTGGAGCTCACTATTGCTGCCTGCCATGAGGTCAATGTCATCTGCGAATCGAAGATTGCACAGGGATCTGCCACCAATAGAGATTGAAGTATGGTGGTCGTGGAGGGTTTCCTGCATGATCTTCTCCAGGAATATGTTGAAAAGGACAGGAGAGAGCAGGCATCCTTGACGGACACCGATCGTCGTCCTGAAGAACTCGCCTGACTGATTGTTAAGTAGAACCGCGCTGCAGGCGTTCTTGTAAAGCGCTTCTATCATTTGGATCAGTCCCTCCTCTATGTTGAACGATCTCATGACTTGCCAGAGTCCGTCGTGCCAGACGCGATCAAATGCTTTCCTGAAATCAATGAAGTTGTGGTAGAGTTCGCGCTGATGCTGCAGATGTTTCTCGATCAGGACGCGGCAGTTGAAAATCTGCTCTACAGTGCTTCTTCCAACTCTGAAGCCAGCCTGTTCTTCTGCCAGCAGTTCCTCGGCGAAAGTTTTGAGGCGGTTGAGAATGATTCTAAGCATTACTTTGCTAGGGTGACTTATCAGACTGATAGTTCTGTAGTTCTGGCACTGTTTCAGGTTTCCTTTCTTGGGGAGCGGGATCACTAGAGACTGTGTCCATTCTACTGGCCATTTCTTTTGCTCCCAGATCTTTTGACAGAGTGTAGTGAGGACCTTCGTTGTTACTTCTCCTCCATGTTTCAACAGTTCAGCAGGTACGTTGTCTACACCTGGAGACTTTCCTCCCTTCAGGCCGCGTACGGCTGCTTCCACCTCTTCAGCTAACACTGGCAGGTCTTCAGCCTTCCTGGCCCCAGCCTGGTTGTTTTGGAGGATGCTGGTGTCTGGCTCAGCCTTGTAGTTATACAAGTCTCGGCAGTACTCAGTCCATCTGTTTAGTACAGCAGTGTTTTCCGTAAGGAGTTGGCCGCTGCTGTCTTCGATGACTGTGGCTGTTCGCTGTTGAGTCTTGGTGAGGGTCCTTAGCGTTTCATAAGCCTTCTTGCTGTTGCCGTTTGCCATGCCCTCTTCCACGCTACAACACTGGTCTTCAATCCAATCTTCTTTGGCTTCTTTCATCCTCTTCCTGATCTTCTTGTTGACAAGTCTGTACTTGTTTGCTGATGTGAGGTCCTGGCCTCTCTTTTTCTTCCAGGCTCTCCTCACATCACAGAGATCGAGGATGTCATCGGTGACCCAGGGCTGTTTGCGCTTCCTCTGCTTCCCCAGCACTTCTTCTGCTGTAGAAAGTAACACCTCTTTTATATTTCCAGCAAGGGTGTCTACGTCACAGTCCAAAGTAGCCAAGGCTGCAAATCTGCCTCCCACCTGGGCTTGGAAGAGCTCTTCTACTTCCGGGTCTTTTAGCTTCTGGAGGTCGAATCTGATGCGAGGGCTCTTGCTATCTCGTTTCAATGCCAGCTTCAACTTGAGGCTAGTAAGGACGAGGTTGTGGTCGCTGCCAATATCAGCGCCAGGAAAGGACCTCGTTTGTGCTTTGTTAACGCTGGATTTGAATCGTCGAGGCAGCAAGATGAAGTCAATCTGGTTATGGACCAGGCCTCCTGGCGATTGCCATGTCACTGTTCTTGACTTCTTGTGTGGATGGAGGGTATTAGCAACGGTGAGACGGTGACTCTGTGCGAACTCTAAAAGTCGCAGGCCTCTGTCGTTTGTTTCTCCAAGGCCAAACTTGCCAGCTGTTCCTGCCCATTGTTGGTAGGCGTCAGGGCCGATCTTTGCATTCCAGTCACCGAGGACAGTCAGAATGTCTTTCTTAGGTGTTTTCTTGATGATGTTGTCCAGTTGTTCGTAAAATTCTTCTAATTCTTCATCATCATGATCTGCTGTTGGAGCGTATACTTGAATGATAGTGATGTTGTGCGGTCGGGCGGAGATGCGGATGGAGATTAGTCTGCTTGACACGGGGGTGCAGCTGATGACAGTTCCAGCCACCTCTTTCCTTACGATAAAAGCTACGCCATGTTCGTGCTTGGTTTCTTTTCCGCTGAGTGTGGTAATGTACCTTCCCAAATGCCTCATTGTAAATGCAATTGTTAACCCCTTCAGCGTCAGTGGGCGTTAAATCATGTCTTTGAAAACACCCAATGATCTCCTCAATTCAAGGAACGCAGATATGACTAGGGTCAGCAAGAGGCAAAGAACATCATGAGGCCACGTAGATGCGGGGGCTCATGAGGTTCTTTGTCACTTGCAGTGGAATGATGATCGCATTTTTTTCCGGCTGTGCAACGGTTATAAAAACAAGAAACGCAAAGCCTTTATGGCTCACGTGTGTCACCAATACACATAATGAGTGTGACCTTTGCCTACAGGCTACTGAAATGAGCAAGTTTCTCTGTACCAAGTTTGAAGCTAAAAATAGTATTTGAGGAAAAGTAATTGTGTCAAAATATGGCTATTGTAACATTTTCTGGACCCCTGGGATCTTCACCTTTAAGAGAGATCACTGAAACTGATATGTTTAAAAAGGTCTTGCCACAAAGTGTCCTTGGGCCAAGTTTGAAGTTTGAGGCTTCAATAGTCTCCGAGAAAATGCCAACGTTAAAGCTTACTACGGACGACGATGGACGACGGACACCGGGCAGACGACGGATGGCCCATTACATAGACTCACTTTTGCTATTGAATGTGAGAAAGGAAAAAAAACGAAAAAAAACAAACACTAAATAGTTAGGGTGGCACTATGCTATTGCGAAGCGACTACGCTTAGGAAAGGTAGCCCTTTTTTTTTTTTTTTTCTTCTTTCTTTTTGTCGCACGATACATTTTGTCTCTTTGTAATTTGTGTGTGATTGCGTGTGTTCCCATTAACCTTCTTACGGCGCTAATGGCCAATAATCGTTAGCGTTCGTCCATTAACTCTTTGCGTTTGAAGCAGACGCAAATAGCTCAAAATTAAATTAGCAGTTTCTTCGGCGCACGAGGTCAGCGTGGATTGTATCAGTATTACAGTATCAAAGACTTCCTTTTCTTTGAATGTCGACAAACAGAACATCCAATACCCGCAGTCATTTCCAAGCGAACTTGAGATGCACGATTAATCAGACAGAAACGTTTGTCACATTCGAGACGGGGTTCATTGGGGTACGCGGCTTAATGCCGTTTAACAGGATGCGACATGTCTGGAATGACTTATTCAGCCCCGACATACCACAGCAAGACATAGATCAAACATAATAGTTCAAGGTCTGTGTCAGAATAGATTGGCGCCAAAAGGCGCCAAAATATTCTGGCACCACCCTTGAACTATAATACTCGATCTGTCTCTAAAACACAGTCTTTCAGAGGGCAACTTCAAAATTTGGGGATTTCGGTCCTGGGGCAGAATGTGTTTAAGCTAGCGAGTCAAGGGTTATTAACTCCCTTGCGCCCGCGGGCACTGGTACTGCCAACAGTGCCGGTAGCCGCACAGACAAAGGGGTTAACCTCCGCACTGTCAGCAGCGGCACAGTTTAACCTTCGAACAATCGATTTATGTATTAACTCCTACACGGCTAGCATAGGTCCACAAACACTTAACCCCTTAAATGCTGCTGACTGTAGTTCAAGGTCCTTGATTCGTCGAAATTACATCCGGCCCTTGACTTGCTACTGACGATACATTTCGGCGCGGGAAAAGACGCGTATAGCTACATGTAGCAGACAAGGGGTGAATTCAGCCAGTGCGTCACTCTTGCAATTTGCACTCTCACGGGCAACCAATGCGCGAGTTTAACCCCTTGACTGCCGGGGCAGTGCGAAATTTAATCAGCTGCAAGAGACATAAATCCTCATGAGCCCCCGCATTCGCGGGGGCTCATGGGGATTTGTGTCTCTTGTTAGTCCTGTGTTCTTTATGTCTAATTTGACCACATTCACTTCGTCTGTGTTGTTCACGCGAATATCGGACAGCGTGCATTCGTGTCAGCGCAATTCGTGGTCACTGGCAGTGAACGGATTAAGCGTAATTTCCATTTTTATCTGCGTGTTAATTACAACAACAAAAAAAATGTCCCTTTGTTTTAGTTTTTTTCCTTCAAATACTTTAGCAGCAAATACCACTTAGACAGCCTGAGGCGAGCTGTAACGAGTCGGCGATGCATAAATGCATTATTAACTAGCGGCGCTCGCGTAAATTGGTCCGCAAAACAAACCAGGTGTCCTCATAGTTCCTTTTTTTTTTCAGCGCAAAATAACGAAAGTGGCGGCGTGACTGGCCTAGATAGTTCAATGGTTGTATCAGCTGAAAAGGGATTAACACATTCACTGCCAAGAAAAAGTGAACACGATCCAACTGCAATAGACATAGATCCTCATGCGCTAATGCGACTGCGTGGGCTCATGAGGATCTATGCCTCTTGCTGAGACCAATTTGAATCCATGTTTGTTTTTGTTTGTTTGTTTGTTTGTTTGTTTGTTTGTTTGTTTGTTTGTTTGTTTGTTTGTTTGTTTGTTTGTTTGTTTGTTTGGGTTTTTTTTTTGTTTTGTTTTGTTGTTTTTGTTTTTTTTCGGGGGGGTGTTTTGTTTGTTTGTTTTGGGTGGAATGGGAGGGGGGGCGGTTTTGGCTTTTGGTCGTTCAATGAACAAAGATTTCAGAAACAAAAATGTAAGTATAGTGGCGGGGAATGGGTTAAAGATATTTATAGAGAATGTTTAAGGTGCACATATCGTTCAGAGCTGCAGTCAGTGGTACACACTGGTTCCCATTTAGTGTAACACCAAGTGAATATATCAACAAACTCAGTTTAAAGTACCATTACGCGTAACAATGAATACAAATCGCATCACTGTTTGTGTTTGTTGTGCCTTGTCGACACACCTATTGAGCTTCTTTGGCAGTTGGGACCTGCAGCAAAAAGCACAAGCGTAATCGCACTTTTTTATTCTGCCTTTAGCGTGTCAATCTATTTTTAGCTGTTTCTCGTACTTATAGCGTTGTATTTATAAAATGGAGTGGAGTCATTGTCAGGTTACTTGATATAAAGACAACCTGTGCTCAACTGGATTGTCCTGTGTCTAAGTGAACCATAGCTAGACCTGTGTGTAGCGTTTTGAAACCATCTGTTACAGAAGTGTATCGTTAAACAATCCAGACCAAAAAGGTGACTGCCAAGCGTGTAATATGCAAAGAAGTACCCAACGGAGAAAGAAACACGCTTAGAAAAGACGGGTACAACACCCTCTTTTCTAAGCGTGTTTCTTTCTCCGTTGGGTACTTCTTTCTATCGTTAAACAGTTACGGCGCTAGTGGGCCTTCAATTGCTCTTCGGATGTTTTAGTTAGCATTGCAAATGAACTGTTTGGCATCTAAGCCGTAATTCATGAACTCGGTGTCTGCTTGCACAAACTTATTTCAGCAGTTCTTGAAAAGATGTAATTTATCTCTAAGATTAATAATAATAATAATAATATAATAATAATAATAATAATAATAATAATAATAATAATAATAATCGTCATCATCACCGTGTTATGATGATGATGACGACATCGGCTTCATCATCATCATCATCATCATACCGATGATTAGGTATTCGTTGTACCCAATTCTATGAATCGGCTCAATGCACTGCGAACTGAACCCGAATCGCACGCTGTCACTAAACACACACATTCAAGCTGAAGACAAACGGCGCACAGTGTAAGACAAACACAGGAGACTGACACAGGAGACTCATACAGGACATTTCAACATCATCTGATGCAAACAGTTCTAGAACAGAGATGCTGCCTGTGAATGCAAAAGGTAGTTAGTCTTTTTTTTTTTCTTTTTTTTTTTTTTTTTGGGGGGGGGTGCGGGGGGTGGGGGGGGGAGCAAGATTTCCATTGTGTTAAAATGAAAATCTGTCTTTTAACAAAAACGGACTTACTGTCTTTTGCCTTCACAGGGCGTGGTGTTGAGATGCGTTAATTCTCAATGAAAAATCTTTAACCCATTTAGCCTCGGGACCCTGCAGCAGGAGATGGATTGATCATGATAATTCAAGGGTAGTGCCAGATGAGCTTGGCGCCTCAAAGCGCCAAGCTCATCTGGCACTACCCTTGAATTATTATGATCAATCCATCACCTGCAACTGGTGCATAGTTGTCAGGTGACAATTTCAAAATTTGGGAAATGGGGCTTTGACGTTAAGAGGGTTAACCCTCTTGTGCGCTTAGCCACCGGTACTGTTTGCAGTATCGATGTCTGCATGCCAAAGAGGGTTAACTAAAAGAAGGTGCGAAACATCTGCAAAAATGGCGTATAGCGTTTGCCGCCGTCAACACTATACGACACTTTCGCAGCTACTGACGCGGGGTGTGCGTCTTGAAAGAGTTAATGACCGCCATCGACCCGAGACTGACTTTTAAACCCCTCTCGTGAAACAAGAAGACTTTATTGCTTGGCCACATCTTGGATGTAAGGCCGCTGAGGCTTTTTGTTCCGGGGCCGTCTCAAAATCATGCAAATGGCGACCTGCTGTCGAGGACATTAAATCGTTACTAATGCTGCGTTTCGCTCACCTTGAAACGGAAATTAATTAGGCTGAGGTTTGGTTTCCTTCATGTAAAACACTGTTAGGGTCAGCAAGAGGCGTAGATTCTCATGAGCCACTTCTGCTGCAGCAGCATCAGTCGGCCGCTGATGAGAATTTATGCCTATTGACGCCGGTGAGTCAGGCCAGTAAATTAGGTTGAAGCAAATTTGGTTTTCTTCATGCAACGCACTGTTACATGTAGTTACAAAATCCAGACCAAAAAGGTGTCTGCCAAGCGGCGTGTGAAATTCAGAGAACAACCCAGCAAAGGAAGAAAACACGCTTGGAAAAGACAGTTACACCAAAGTTTAGTAATATTTCGGGTTGAAAACCCGAAATATTACTAAACTGTGTTGTGTCTGTCTTTTTCAAAATAGACATACAACTGATCAGAAAATATCAGTTGTAAAGTGTATACTTGTTTGTATGTCTATTTTGAAAAAAAAGACATACGAAATATTCAAACAAATTGTAATGTAGCTGTCTTTTCTCAGTGTGTTTCTTTCTTCGTTTGTTTCCTCTCCACGCTCTGTAACGTTGGGTTTTTCTCTGCAATGTTTGGGTCAGTTAGCTTCCATCTACAATATATATCTATACACCATCATAAACTTCTCGCAGCTACAGGAACTCTTGAGAATATATGCCGTTGCAGCCGCAGGAGCTCATTTAACTCATTCAGCCCGACGCACATATTCCCAAATTTTGGAGGCGTCATCTAACTATGCACCTGTTGCAGGAGATGGATCGCTCGTTATAATTCAAGGGTAGTGCCAGATTAGCTTGGCGCCGACAGGCGCCAAGCTAATCTGGCACTACCCTTGAATTATCATGGTCGACCCATCTCGAGTGCTGTAGTCCGTCAGGGCTGAATGGGTTAAGTCAAGCACGCTGATGTTTGGTTTTCTTCTTTAATGCAAGATACTATTAGTCGGCTTCCGAGGCTACAGCCCCGCACTGAATGGACAAAATTGAGTTTAGCCCCGTGCTCCAGCAGTGTCGACATTTCTCTGGGAGTTGTCATCTGAAAACTACGCTACAATTCACACTGAACGTAGAACGACTGTGCTAGTTCAAGGATGGTGCCAGAATAGCTTAGCGCGTCAAGCTATTCTGGCACCACCCTTGAACTGAACTCACAGCACCAAGCTTTTTCCAAGCTTTTCAAGTTACCACCCTTGATCTAGCATTGTTGATCCATTATGTTTGTTACATTTCAGAACGAATGGGGTTAACTATTTCGAGGCGTAACTCATCCGCCCGATAGGCGGTATAAAGCCGCGTATCCGAATGCAGCACGTCTCGAATGTTAATGGGTTTAAAAGATCGACAAACGTTAGTAGCTGAAGCTAATAGGGCAGGGGAGATAATGATGTTTCGCTTTGTTACCGCCATGCCAATTATGGGCCTTTAGGGCAATGTTTTCTTTCTGCTTTCATCTTAGTATTCCTTCTGCTTTTAGCGTTTGCATTCTTCTGTTAGCCCTGAGGGATTATTTCTAAAAAGAATAAAGAGGTCAATAAGCCTGCATCTTTTGTAACCCATTACATCCTGAGCCGATTTTATTTTTAGTTTGCTTTATTGTACTCTGAAAGCTACATTACAGATTGGGAGATAGATCAACCATTTTAATTCAAGGGTGGTGCCTGAATAGCTTGGCGCTTGAGGCGCCAAGCAATTCTGGCACCACCCTTGAACTATCATAGTTAATTTTATTTCAAGCAAAAGTGTATTAGGATTTTTTTTTTTTCTTTGCTTTTTCTTCACCCACATATCGAAAATGTTCTGTACTGAGGTGACAGTCAAGCCGCATTCCCCACCTACCAATACCATCCACAATCCCACGTCCCCTCCCCTCTAACCCAATTATTGAAAACCTTCCAACTCCCCCACCCCCACCCCACAACCAACCACCACCCTTCCTCCCTCGCCCCGCCCCCGCAACCCTCTTACCACCACCACGATAAAGAGCTCGACGCCAAGCTAATCTGGCACTACCCTTGAATTATCATGGTCGATCCATTTCCTGCAACAGGTGCATAGTCGTTAGATGACGCCTCCAAAATTTGGGGAAATACGTACGTCGGGCTGAATGAGTTAATCTGTATTTTATTTTTACAAATTTATGCGAGTCAGTCAAGCACTCGTATATCACATCAATAATATTTGTTTCACTGACACTGTGATCTGAAAATCAAACTATGGGAATGCACTCTGTTGTTTCATTTTCCTGGGTCGTTTCCCCTGTTTCCAACGAGTTGTCACCCATGGCCGTCATCACGAAAAACTGAGATTCAGTGTGAGCTTCTTTTCACATGCATGCATGGTTCCCTGAGCAAACTGGCGGACACTAAGGTAAGGAAGGATTAAGTACACGCATATTGTAGATGAAACGAGGAAGCAACCGAAGGCCTTCCAGCAACGTGACATGAAATCAAAATGTGGACGGGTTTTCAATATCGTTCACACTCCTTCAGATCTAAAGCGGATTTGTTTCCAACGATTTACAGATAACAAAAGAGGCGGACGTGCATCCCAGTGGGCAAAAGATCACTGGCCGACGTCGGCTGCCTTTGGCCCGCGCACACCATGCGCGGGCCAACGTCGGCTGTCGTCTGCCTGATGACTTCTTGCTCACTGGGAGGATGCAGGTCCACTTCTTTCGTATTCTTCTTGCTTCCAGTCACAGCGGTCAAGTCTGACAAGTATTGCTGGTTTTGGGTGGTGCGCAAAAGCAGAAAGAAAACAAAAATCCTATTACTATTCTTTATAATCCGTGAGTGGATGGCATTCGTCGTCTGTAAATCCAGCAGAGGAAGGGCAAGGGATGCACATGGGTACATGGGTGCGTGTGTGTGTGTGTGTGGGGGGGGGGGAGACAAAAATACATTCATCAGACGCCACATCAAGACTGAGCTGAATCGACTGTCACTGTTCTGGATACGCAGCGTTATGCGTTAAAGGTTAAAGATATTTATACCTTAGCCATACCTTGTTCAGTTCATTCAACCCGCAAAGCCCTGTCTGTTTATGCCAGTGTTACCGTTAGACTGCACGTTTCAAGGGAGGTGACAAGGACAGTCTGCGTTTGACAACAGTGTTCCAAGAGTTGACTGCCTTTAGTGCTAAATCAGGTATGTCACATGCACAACACAAATTCACACGCAAACATGCGCAGAGAGAAATAAAATGAAATGAAACTTTATATGAAATGAAACTTTATTTCTCAAGGATAAATGAAGGTACACAGACCTTTTTTCAATCATGTCCTTGCACACGCACTCACACATCAATCTCACGCGCGTGACTAAAACTAATAAAACTGGAAAGGCAAAACGTGAGCAAAAAAAAAAAAAAATAGCAGTCACTCGCACACGCACACACACTCGCACACGCACACACACTCGCACGCACGCACACACACACACACACACACACACACACACACACACGCGCGCGCGCGCGCGCACGCACGCACGCACGCACACACACACACACACACACACACACACACACACACACACACACACACACACACACACACACACACAACCTGATTAAACATGAACGTTAAAAACTTAGTTTGAACAGCAACAGCGGCAAACTCGACAATACAACTCCGCAATGCGCTGGAAAAACGCCGACACAACTACACAACTATGGGCTTAATTTTCTTTCAGCTGCCGAAATAAGCGGGCTCTGAATGTGGACAAAGAAGGAGCCCCAGTAATGTCGATAGGCAACAGATTCCATAGTTTGGTTCCTGAGTAAGACAAACTAGTTTTGAATATATCGAGGCGCGGCCTTGGTATGGATAAGATTGTTCCTCGTCGTTTTATAAGGCGTATGAGCAGGGCTAAATAGATCTGTTAGATAACTAGGCGTTTTAGAGTGGTAGATTTTAAACATAAGTACGCCTTTATTGTACATAAGTAACTTACGCAGAGGCAGCATGTGTCGAGGGCTTTGAGTCGGTCGTCGGTGCTTTCTTTACTATCCGGGTGGATTAATTTGGCTGCTCTACGATGAAGAGCATTAAGCCTTTTTATGCACGCATCGCTACATCCATCCCAAACTGTAGAAGCATAATCTATATGGGATTGAATATGTGCGTTATAAAATATTTTCCTTGTCGGTGTATCTGTAAAATAACGCAGTTTTGAAAGAAGATATAAATTCCTGGACACTGTTCGACATACGCTGCTGACATGCGCGTGCCATGTGAGTTGGTCGTCGATAATGACGCCTAACAAGCGTTGCTCTCTAACTTGTCTAATCGGCTCAGAGTTGAGAGAAAGGCTAGGCGGGGGTGGATGTAGCTGCTGCTTTTGTCATGAAGTTATTAGCATGCATTCTGTTTTAGACGGATTTGGTACCATATAGTTAGTGTGACACCATTTTGAAATATCATTTAAGCCCTGTTGAAGTGAGGAATTGATTGTGGAGATATTCGCTGACGACACGTCGAGAGTAGCATTATCAGCAAACAGGCTACAGCGTACGTTTAGATCTGAAAATGCAATGGCATATCATTGATGTAAATGGAAAATAAGAGGGGCCCTAATATTGAGCCCTGGGGCACGCCATGCTTTAGTATGCCTTCAGCGGAACGTTTTCTGTTAACAAACACATACTGACGTCTTCCGTGCAGGTAGGATTTGAAAAAGTCCAAAGATGCTTTGTTTACGTGATACACTGATAGCTTTAGTATCAACATATCATGATTTACTAGATCAAAGGCTTTTGAGAAATCTAGAAATACAGCCCCGGTCATTTCAGCTTTGTTCATGGACGTAAGCCAAGTATTGGTCAGGTGAGCTAGAGTTGTGTGGCATGAGTGCGAGGTCTAAAACCTGACTGTAGTGGGTAAAGCAAGTTATGTTTTTCAAGAAAATAGCTCAGATGCCTGTGTACATGTTTTTCTATTGGTTTTGACAGAGCTGACAAGAGCGAGATTGGTCTAAACTTATTAGGGTCTGAGAGGTTCTTACTTTTAGGCAGAGGAATAACTTTGGCTACTTTCCAGCTGTTTGGAAATGTACCATGTTGTAAAACGAGATAATAAATAAATGTCAAAGACTCGACCACATACGGGGCAGCAAGTTTTAAAAAGTATGTATTTATCCCGTCGTGACCAAGCGAGCGCTTATTTTTGAGTTGGCTAATAGATTTGCCAACGTCAAATACAGTAAGCGGAGAAATACTAAAGGATACGTTTGGCGCGAGTTTGTCCTCACAAATATCTGTAAGCCTTTCGGATATAGCTGGTGTGTGAGTTGTCGTACTGCTTAACAACGAATCAGCAGCAGACAAGAAATGGTTGTTAATGTGTCTGCAGATATAGATGTACATGGTGCTGTCTGTCGTGATTTAGTGAACGCATTAAGGGCGCGCCAGACAGATAAGGTGTCTGTTTTGTTGTCCATCAATCGCTTAAAGTGGGGTTTTTTTGGGCCTCTAATACCATGTATTTAACACGATTTCTCTGCTTGCGGAAAGCACCAAAATCTTTGTTGCGTTTTAGTTCATTTCTGACAGCCATAGCCGCTTTAATGTCATTGCTTAACCATTGGGGTAAATGCACATGTTTCACCCTCTTTTCACGCAACGGCGCATGCTTGTCAAGAACCCGACGGAACAATCTATACCAATCGGCCAACGCATCTTCAGGATTCGTATGATTGTAAACCGAAAAAAAAGAGGTTTCATTTAGTTCGGCTAGAAACATATCCCTATTAAACTTTTTAAACGATCTATTTAGTGGTATGCTGGTTTTTTTCCGATTTTGTTTGTCCAACCTCAAAGCCCAGCTGCAGCACACAGGGTAGTGGTCACTGATCGACACTTGAAGGGCACAAGAACTAAGAACCCTTGAATTGTTGGAGGTGTATACATGATCAATTAGAGTGGCAGACGACTCTGTAACTCTAGTTGCAGGCGTGATAATCTGCTTGAGACCAACCATAGTGATTGTGGATTCCCAAGCAGGGTTCGAGACATAAAATCGCCAAGTAATAACACTTCAGTGCTGCTTTTGTTAACCTTATCCGCCATATTTAAAAAGTCGTCATACCACTCAAATGACGCAGACGGGTTTCGGTATACAAATCCAACAAGCAAAGGGGCCGATCTGTTTGTCTTCACCTCAGCCCACACACTTTCAACAGAGTCTGATTCCAGGTCTGTTCTTCTGCGTGTAAAGTGCGCAATAGAGTCATGTATATAAACAGCTAATCCTGTTTGCTGAAGACGTACAGGATCGCGCCGGATTACTGAAAACCCCGGTATCGAAATAGATGCGTCGCTTATGTCGGAACGTAAACGTGACTCTGTAATTCCGAAAATATGAAAGGGGGTGGGCTGAGAGAGGAGAACACACAAATCAGGAATCTTGTTTAACAAGTGATAAATATTTAAATGACCCAAATGTAAATTGTGAAATGTTGAACTATTCGACTATAAATGCAAGTAGAGTACAATTAAAACTATACTGAGCACAATGATCGTGCTGTCAGGACTTCCAGTACTGTCGTGCCTCAAATTAATGTGTCCGTTAGGGTCACTACCTAGATAGTGGCTGACGGTAATCGCAAACACGTCACAGTCAGTCAGCAACAGCATACCCACAGTGCTTCACATCTAAGTTTAGGCGGCGTTTTAGAACTGGTTTACTAAAAGACCACAAGATATATCGTAGCAATACAATGAGTTAGTGAATGTGCTCAAGGATGAAACTTGATATCAATTCAGCTGTCAAATAATTCACTAATTTGTGAAACTTGAAATGCCAAAACTTATAAACTGGAGTGTAATTGAGGCAAATATGTCGGTTTTAATAAGAGCTCGCAAGACTGTGAGGACTAAGGTGCTCTTGGGTGTACGATGATAGAAACAATCAGGTGGCACCCCAGAGTACGAATGATAATGCTGGGGCAATCCAAACACATGAGGATTATAGCCGTACACCGGCCATGTGAACACCTGAGGCCCAAGAGGGTGTTGCGTCACCACTGGCCAGGAGAGCCCTGGCTGCTGCAACGAGGGGTTTACTGGCATTGATGACGCAACACCGCCTTCGGCAATATACTTCGTCTGCTGCTCGGGTCGTTGCCAGGTAACGTGTCTGAGCGGCTCACTGTGTGCGGTTGCCTCATCCGAGCGGCCACTCTTGCTGGTGGGAGTGTGTGAAGCGTGGCGAGGCTGGTCGCGTGGCTGGTTGTCGGCTGGTAGCCACGTTCGTCTGATGTTGGCCGCCAGTCGGGTCATGCCCTTGTAGTTCGGGTGGATGAGGTCACGTCTGTCTTTACTGTACATGGCAAGGCGTGGAAAACCCATGTGTGTGAAGGTGGCCGTGTTGTCGACGAAGACCACCCCCAGTTTGCGACAGGCGTGGCACAAGTTTGCGCTGGAAAGTTCTATTGGGAGTGTCATCCTACACTGTGTCTTAGTGGGCAGGATGCTGGAGGCGTGAAGTGCGGCGTTGGGGAATACGCGCCTGCACTGTGTCAGTAGCTGATCCCACAGGCGGCTGGTCACTTCGCCAGTCTTACAGTCATTCAACCCTACATGCACGGTGACCACCCGTACATGGGGTGCTTCGGACTGACGCTTCATCCAGTCCGACAGATCGATAGCCTTCAAGCCCGATACTGAGAGTATCTGGACCCTTTCACTTAGGTTGGTCTTTATTTTACTGGCCTTCATGTGTCGAAGAGTAGAGTCGCCGATGACGAGATGGGTTGCATCCGGCTGTATACGGCGAGAGGCCATGTGTTTAGCAGGTGACTGTGACTGCCGGCGGGGCGGGCCGACGTGACTGTCACTGCGGCCTGAAGTGGTGTAGAGAGGCTGATCTTCTGAAACACTGTTCCTTTCGGCTGAAACGACAACAGGTATGCGTGCACCCGCTGGGTCATTGACAGCCTCTGACTGGGATGGCAAGATCTCAGAGGCAGTGGCGCACATGTCATGAGGAAGCAGACTGCCGGGTGACTGGTTGAGAGGAAGCATGCGGCTGCGATGACTGATCCGGGTTCTGTGTGGCTTGACTGATGTCCCTGATGGTATGTCCTTGGGATTTTTTGGACGAGGACAGGCGGCTGACTCTCACCTCTATGTTGTGCACCTGGTCATGCAGGCCGGCCAGTTCACTCTCAGACACCTTGCACGTTTTGGTGGCCTTGACAGCGGTGTCTCTTATGTGGCTGTAAAGCTTACCGATCATGGCTAGAGCTGAAGCCAGCTGTTGTTTGGTGTCATACATTTCACGTTTGACTGTCTGCATGTCATTGTATAGGACACCAACAACAGCGTAGGCCGCCACGTGGCGCTGCAGCTGCTTAGTGGCAAAATATTTGAGGGGGAGAGGCTGGTGTGTAGAGTCATTGTCCGTTGATACTGCTACCGGTCGGCAGCCAAGCAGTGTGTCAACAGGCGTCTGGTCCGCAGTCAGAAGTCTGCAGTCAGGCTGTAATCCGGCAGTAGCAGAAGCAGACTGGTCGCCGGGGAGATGCGGGGTATAGGAAGGAAGAGGACTAAGGTTGTCTGTCTCAAGGATGGTGGGGACGGGCGCGGGGTGGACGACGACTGGGGGGGGGGGGGTGGGGGGGGGGGGCAGGGATGTTTGACGGCTGTACCGCTATGCTATGCTATTTTAAATGGATAGGGACTTCCAGCTCTCGCTGATTTCGTCCAGGGGGGGGTGGGGCGGGGATGGTGGGGGGATGGGGTCTATATTTTGCCTGTTTGTCGCTGATGTTCGCGCATCGCTTTTTTGTTCGGCCTCTCATCATGGCTGTCCGCACCACACAAGGCCGGTTCGTTGGGGGAAGAGCCTGAGTTCCCGTGGGGGTCCGGATTCCCGTCTTCCTGGCCGGTGGTGTAGGTTCCTTTTCCTCCTTTTGGTAGTCAGTCTTTTTTTTTGTTTAATTATTATTATTTTATTTTTTATTTTCGCCAGCTGTTGTCCTTTTTGTTTGAGGGGGGGGGGGTTGGTTTTTACTAACCCCCCCCCCCCCTATAAGTGATTCTGTTCATCTTCTATGTTTGGTTATATGTACTTAACTAGGGGGTGTTTGTTGAGTAGGTGAATTGTGTGTTTGGTAGTAGTGCACCATGTTGTTTCGTCGGGGTTTATGAGGCCTTCTAGGGTGAGGGGTGTGTTGAGTTTATCTGCTATTGTGGTTCTGGTTTCTTCTATGTTTGGGCAATCTAGCAGTATGTGTTCTGTGGTAAGAATGAGTCCGCATGTGCACATTATTTGGGTTGGGAGGACTAGGTATCTTTCGCCCCCCAATCGGACTCTTGTTAGCCGTGACTGATCTCTCCTTGTGCCTGAAAAGAGGATGGGTGTGTTGTTAAGTACCCTCGTTAGATTTTTTCGTCTTCCCCTTTTGGTCTGATGGAATTCTTGTTCCCATAGGTTTTGAAAGGCGGGTCGGAGTGCTCTTGACCTTTCGTTGGCTGAGAGGGGTAGGTTGAAGAAGGTCGATTCTTGGTCGAGGCCTTTCTTCGCTATTCCGTCTGCTCGTTCGTTGCCTAGGATTCCCACATGGGACGGGACCCACATGATTTTAACTGTTTGGCCTCGTTCTGATAGTTCGGCTGCTCTTAGTCTGACCAGGTATGTTAGATCTCGGCTGTACCGAAAAGACATCTTCCTTTAATACTTTTGAGTGGCCGGTTGTTGCATGGATATGGTTGCTGGGCAACTCATTCACACTACAGGTGGTGATCACATGTCTAGAGGGAGTAGAGCCAACAGGCTTAAGGGAAAGGGTAAGGTTATCATCGCCTGTAAGTGCGACGTTAGATGTCAGAGGGGAGAGGGCAGGGAATGAGAATGCGGGCGTGGGTGGTGCGCTAATCGGCTCAGAGTAGATTAGGGGACTGAGTAGTTCGGAGTCTGCTTGAGGGGATCGGTCGGCATTCGACACGGTGTCTGACTTGGGGGTAGGTGGAGGTAATGGCGGAAGGGCGGTGGAGGCGATGCCGTCAGTTGCTATGGTGATCAGCGCTTCTATCTATCTATCTATATCCCGTAGTCTTGCCGACCGTTGGGGTACCATTGATGACTTGGCAACCAGCTCCCTCCATTCCTCTCTGTTCTCTGCCATTCTCAGCGTATCGCCCAGCTTCAGTTCTGTCCACTCTGAGATATTGTCCTCCCATCTTTTCCTCTGTCTTCCTCTCCTTCGTCCTCCTTGCACAGTGCTTGCAGGATTGTTTTGGCAAGCCCTGCTGAACGCGTGACATGCCCATACCACTTCAGTTTGCGTTTTCTCACAATGGCTAATAAGTCTTCATAGGGCCCGATGGCTTGCCTGATTCTGCTTCCCACTTCCTCGTTTGTGATGTGATCTCTGTATGAGATGCCAAGCAGCCTTCGAAAACATCTCATTTCAGTGGTTTGTATCCTCCTTTCAAGGTCTGCTGTGAGGGTCCATGACTCGCAGGCATACAAGAACACTGAGATGACTAAGGAGCGCATCAGTCTGATCTTGGAGCAGAGTGTGATGTTTCTGTCCTTCCATATAGTCTTCAATCTTGTCAGTGCTGTTGTTGTCTGCACAATCCTGGACAGTATTTCTGGTTTTGATCCCTCATCTGTCACAATGGCTCCTAAGTATTTGAATTTATTAACTGTTTCCAGTTTTTGGCCTCCAACCATGATTTCAGTGTCAATGCCACTGGCGTTATTGGTCATCAGTTTGGTCTTCTTTGCACTGATTTCCATCCCATATGCAATGGCTGTACTGTCCAGCTTCTCGACCAGCTGAGCTAGCTCCTTCTCTGTTCCTGCAAGGCCATCAATGTCGTTCGCAAAGCGCAAGTTCGTGATTGTTCTGCCTCCAATACTGACAGTTCCTTCATGATCTTTCAGAGCGTCCGTCATGATTCTTTCCAGGAAGATGTTGAAAAGAGTAGGTGAGAGCAAGCAGCCTTGTCTGACTCCAACTGTAGTCCTAAACCAGTTTCCTATTTTGCCGTTGAAGCAGACTGCGCTAGTGGCCTTGTTGTAAAGGTTTGCTATGACTTTGATCAGGTTGGCATTGATGTTGTATAGCTTCATGGTGGACCTAAGGGCTGCATGCCACACCCTGTCAAACGCTTTCTTAAAATCCACAAAGACATGATAGAGGTCCTGCTGGTGCTGGAGGTATCTCTCACATAGAACTCTCAGGTTGAAGAGCTGCTCAGTTGTGTTGCGCCCTGGTCTGAAGCCTGCCTGTTCCTCAGCTATGATTTCCTCTGCCTGTGGCTTCAGCCTGTTCAGTAGGATCTTTAACATGACTTTGCTTGGGTGGGATATAAGACTGATCGTGCGATAGTTCTGGCATTGATGTAAGTTGCCTTTTTTGGGAAGAGTTATTATAAGTGATTGGGTCCATGGTGTGGGCCAATACCCTGACTGCCAGATCTTATTGCAGATTGTTAGTAAGGCGCTTATCGTGTCTTCTCCCCCTTCTTGGACTAGCTCTGCAGGGATGTTGTCTGCTCCTGCTGCCTGCCCTTTTTTCAGCGACTTCACTGCAGCCTCTACTTCTTCTCGGAGGATGGGATAGTTGCCATTGTTGGTCATGGGTGGGTTGACAAGTATGCCTGGGTCCCCTGCAGCTCGGTGGTTGTACAAATCTGAGCAGTACTCTGTCCATCTCTTCAGTATGTCTTGGTCTTCCGTAAGATAGTTCCCTTCACTATCTTGAATGATCGAGGAGCGTCCTTGTTTTACACTGGTCAGGTCTTTCACCAGCTGGTATGCTTTTTTGCTATTATTTTTGTTCAGATTTTCTTCTACGTGTTTACACTGATCTTCAATCCACTTATTCTTTGCCTTTTTCGTGCTTTTTTTTAATCCTGGTTAATTTCCCTGTATTGTTTAGCTCCTTCTACCTCTGATTTCTTTTTCTTTAATTCTCGAAGCTTGTCACATAGAACAAAGATGTCAGCTGTAACCCAAGGTTTCTTTGCTTATCGGTGTTTGCCAAGGATCTCACTGGCTGTTTGGGTTACAACAGTGTTAAATGTGTCAATCAGTGTGTCCACTCCGTGTCTTCTGCACCTAGAAGTAACAGTGGTGCGAATTTTTCTCCTATCTTTGCCTGAAAGGCTTCCGCTACCTCTGGGTCTTTCAGCTTCTCGAGGTCAAACTTGATTCTGGTGGGACCCTGCTTGTTGACCTTCTTTAGGCGGAAGGTCATCATCACTAAGTCATGGTCGCTTCCAATGTCTGCTCCTGGAAAACTTCTTGTCTTGGCAATGTTCACACTGGTTTGGAAGCGTCTCTTCATCATGATGTAGTCAATTTGGTTATGGTGCTCTCCGTTCGGGCTGTGCCATGTCCACCTTCTGGATGCTTTGTGCGGGCCAAACGTGTTCATCAGCTTTAAATCATTTGAACTGGCAAATTCCAGGAGCCTTAAGCCTCTGTCGTTGGTCTCTGCATTGCAGTAGCGTCCGCATGTGCCTTTCCAGTTCCTAGCAGCGTCCTCTCCTATTTTGGCATTCCAGTCTCCCTGCACCACAAGAATGTCTTTCTTGGGGGTCTGGTCCAGAACTTCTTGCAGTTGGTCATAGAAGTCTTCTATTTCCTCATCGCCATAGTCTGTTGTTGGGGCATAAACTTGTACAATGGTGATATTAAATGGGGTTGCCCTCAAGCGTATGGTGATAAGCCTACTGGAGACTGGCCGACAACTCATGACTGCGTTCACGATGTCTTTGTGGACGAGAAATCCGACACCCTGTTCGTGTTTGTTTTCTCTGCCACTGTAGTACAGTTTGTGGTTTTCTTGGGTTGATGTTTCCCCAAGGTTCTTCCATCGTACTTCTTAAAGTCCTAGAATGGTCCAATGGTATTTGTTCATTTCATGTGTCAGTTCCTCTACCTTTCCAGGCGTTCTTAATGTTCTGACGTTCCAAGTGCCAATGCTGATGTTGTTTCTGGCACGGAGTTTTGATGGTGATGGTGCACCAGTAACACACTTAACACCTCTGACTGACTCGGACTGTGAGGAGGCGACGCCTCAGGCGTCAGCTGTATGGCCTCGCTTTCTCATTGTTCATAGCAAGATGACAGACAAACCTGTTTCCAAGCTGAATCCACTTCTGGTGGGGGAGACCCTCCGGAGCCGTGTTGGCAGGCTTGAGGCCCAGCGCCTCAGGTCTGGTGACTTGCTGGTGGAGTGCCGTACCCGGGCACACTCCAACGGGCTGCTGAGGCTCTCTTCCATTGGAGACACTCCAGTGGAGGTGACACCCCACAAAACTATGAATTCGTCAAGAGGCGTAATCAAAGATCAAGCTTTGGCAGAACTGTCAGAAGATGAACTTGTACGGATGCTTAAGTCTCAGGGGGTGACTTACGTCAGGCGCTTCGCTTCCAAGCGAGGTGGTAGGGAGATCCGTCTCCCTACCATCATCCTGACGTTTGGCACCCCAACCCCTCCTACTACAATCTGGGGAGGTTACTACTCCTTGAAAGTGAAAAAGTACGTCCCTCTCCCCCTCCGGTGCTTTTTAAGTGCCAAAAGTATGGCCATGGACAAAAGACCTGCCGTCAGGCAGAGGCTTCATGCGCCCGTTGCACTAAGCCCGGACACTGCTGAGTCCTGCACAGCCACCCCCCTGTGTGTGAATTGCCAGGGGGCGCATATGGCTTCGGACAAAAAATGCCCTCGTTGGATATCCGAGTGCAGGATTCAGCAAGTGCGTGTGGAGAAGGGGCTGTCCTTTTTGGACGCCAAAAAGCTGGTTGAAGGCCCTGGTGCAGCTGCGGCAGCTCCATCCTCTAACACATCTGTGTATACATTCAGTGCAGCGGTGGCAGGCAAGCGCCCCACCAAAGACTTCGCATGTCAAACCCCAACTTCTTGGTTGAGGGCGGAGCCTCGGCTCCTCTCGCCCCTGGAGAGTAACCCTCCTCCGGTGGTGACGAGGAGCCAGGGAACGCAGAAGGCGGACACTGCCAGTCCGGTAGTGCCGCCTTCTGTTGCCCCTAAGCCTCAGCCCCCACGCAAACCTGTTAGTCTGTCTAACCCAAAGGCTTCTGGCTCTGGTCAGCCTTCTAAGGCCGTTAACTCTAGCGGCAGGAACGCTGCCAAGGACCAGAAGTCACAAAAATCTATGGGACCGCTGTGCGCACGGGCCCAGAAGGAGAACACTGATGTCCCCCTTCAGAACAAATATGCTGCATTGGAGGAGCGGATGGAGGGAGTGGAAGTTGTCGTTGCTGATGCGGTGGCAATCCACCCTCTTCATCTCCGAAGAACCAGAGAAGGCTCGGGAGCCGGCCCCCCTCTGTTTCTTCACCTCCTTCCAAATCAACGGATAAAGGGGGAAACAACTATTCACCCCAATATAATACATAATCATGTACTCTCTGCTTCAGTGGAATTGTCGTGGTTTTCAAGCTAACTTTGACGAATTACGTCTTTTGGTCAAGTTCTGTAACCCCTCAGTAATATCTCTTCAGGAAACATACCTGAAGACTTCTGACCCTGTATCCTTTAATGGTTTTTACGCTATACACAAAGGCTCTGATTCAGAGAGGCGCTCGGGTGGAGTGGCTCTTTTCATTAGTAGCCAAATTTTATGTAGCCCCGTTAGCATCGACACCTGTCTTCAGGCTGTCGCAGCTCGGGTTACCTTGAAAAAGACAATAATATGCAGGGTTTACCTGCCACCATCCGTGCGGGTCTGTAGTACTGATATTTTTCACTTAGTAAATCAGCTGCCCCCTCCCTTTATTCTCATGGGGGATTTTAATGGTCACGCTCACCTTTGGGGTAGTGACCACTATGATGGCAGAGGTCAGATGTTAGAAGATGTTTTTTCTCAACTTAACCTATGTGTCTTTAACGATGGCTCACCTACATACTCGTACTCCGGTTCATGCTCTAGTTCTGTTCTAGACCTCACTGTGTGTGATCCTTCTCTCATGCTGGACTTTGACTGGAAGGTTCACGACGACCTGTGTGGTAGTGACCACTTCCCTGTAGTCCTGTCATCGGTCAGCTGTGAGGAAGATTCGCCGGTGGGACGCTGGAATCTCACGAAAGCGAACTGGCCTCTGTTCGCCTCCCTCTGTCAGTCTCGTATTACAGCGGAGATGGTCATGTCAGCTGAAGAACCTGTTTTTTGTTTTACTTCTATTTTGTTGGACGTAGCAGGTGAAACCGTCCCTAGAACTTCCACATCACTCCCTCGGAAGCCGAGAGTACCATGGTTCAATGAGGAGTGCCGCAAGGCCCAAAAAATGCGCAAATCTGCTCAGCGACGTGCTTTTCGCGATCCGTCGCAAGCAAATAGTTTAATATTTAAAAGACAGCGGGCGAAAGCCCGTTACATTTTTAAACGTGAACGCCGTGCTTCCTGGAGAAGCTTCGTCTCATCTTTATCTTCTAGGACTCCATCCCAAAAAGTCTGGCAGGCTGTTCGAAGAATTAGAGGCAGGGGTGGCTCGGCTTCTATCGGCCATCTTAGAGATGGTGCCAGTTTGGTCACGGATAAAAAGGATGTGGCCAATTTGCTTGCCTTCACCATTGCCCATCATTCTTCAACAGAGCATTATTCACCTTTCTTCCAGAGAGAAAAGGAGAAGCGAGAGTCTTGTATTTGTGATTTTATATCGGATAACTCGGAACTGAGACTATAATGCCCCTTTTACGTTTTCAGAATTGCAGCAAGCCATGCAGAAATGTACTGACTCTGCTGCTGGATTAGATACCATCCACTATCAGCTCCTAACACATCTGCCTGAGGATTCACTCCTTGTACTTCTCAAGGCCTTTAACCATATCTGGATAACTGGTCATTTTCCGCCCTCTTGGCGTCAGGCTGTGGTTGTGCCAATCCCCAAGCCGGGTAAAGATCCGGCTTCCGACCCGGGCAACTATCGGCCAATCGCTTTGACATCATGTTTATGCAAAACTATGGAACGCTTGGTCAACGCCCGCCTGGTGTGGCATCTTGAGTCACAGGGTCTCATCACTGACCTCCAGTGCGGCGCTTCCGTAGTACAACTGATCATCTAGTCCGCTTTAAGTCTTATATCCGAGATGCTTTTGTCAACAAGCAGCATGTCTATGCATTTTTCTTTGATCTTGATAAGGCATATGACACTACCTGGAAGTATGGTATAATGTCTGATTTGTCGGACATGGGTTTTAAAGGGCACCTGCCCGTTTTTATTCAAAACTTTTTGTCTAACAGGTCGTTCCATGTCTGTGTGGGCTCCACCCTCTCCGACTCCTTTGAACAGGAGATGGGTGTCCCGCAAGGCAGCATTTTATCTCCTGTTTTATTTAGTATTAAAATTAATAACATTGTAAAGGCCGTTAAGGATGATTCTGAATGCTCTTTGTTTGTGGACGACTTTGCTTTGTGTGCACGAGGTCGAGGGCTTGCGTCCCTTGAGAGGCGCTTGCAGCTGTGCGTTGATCGCATCCAGGGGTGGGTGTCTCTCTACGGATTCAAGACAGTCTGTGTGCATTTTACTAACCAGACGAAATTTGTTCCAGACCCTAGCCTGAGCATTGCTGGAGTGCGAATTAAGGTGGCCGAAGAGGCAAAGTTTTTGGGGGTCATCTTTGACAAAAGATTGACCTTCTGCAACCATGTTAACTACCTTAGAACCTCTTGTCAGAAGGCCCTCGACATTCTTCGTGTCGTTGGTCGTACTGACTGGGGTGCAGACCGCATTGTCTTACTTCGACTGTACCGGGCCCTTGTTCGGTCCAAACTGGATTACGGCCCTGTGGTATATGGCTCGGCTTCCAAGTCTGTTCTACAGCGTCTGAACACAATTCACCATCAAGGTCTGCGCATATGTCTGGGAGCCTTCAGGACATCTCCAGTTCCTAGTCTGTATGCAGAGGCAGGAGAGCCTTCTCTCAGGCTCCGCCGCATCCGCCTCATGCTCAGCTACGTTCTGAAGCTGAAGGCCCATCCAGACAATCCTGCCTATGATTGTGTTTTTACCCCGTCGTTTGCAGAGATTTACGATGCCCATCCGGGAGCTGTCCGTCCACTTTCCTTCCGTGTCCGACCTCATCTGCAGGCGGCCGGAGTGGACCTGGACAAAGTTTCGGAATCTCTGCAACACGTCACTCCACCCTGGCTGCTACCAGCTCCTGACATCTTGCTGGACTTGACCGCCCACAAGATGGATTGTACTCCACCAGCCATATACCAACAGAGCCTCAATGAACTCGTTTCAATTTTTCCTGGCTATTGTCGTCTTTATACGGATGGGTCCAAGTCTGAGGATGGGAGGGTGGCTGCGGCTGCAGTGTCCTCTCGCCATCCTAGACGCCCATTTAAGCTCCGTCTCCCTGACCATTCCTCTGTATTTAGTGCAGAACTGCAGGCAATTCTGCTGGCACTCAAGCATGCCTATCAGTCTCGGGAAAGGAACTTCCTGATTCTGTCTGACTCTCTTTAGGCCCTGCAGGCCCTTCAGGGCGCGGGAATAGACCATCCACTGCTGGTGCAGATTAGAGAGCTCTACGCAGACTTGATGAAGGAATATTATGACATCATTTTTATTTGGGTCCCGGGCCATGTGGTCATCGAAGGCAACAGAATCGCAGATTCTGCTGCCAACAGTGCCCGCAGTGACCCTGTCCCTGTCACACAGACTGTTTATAGTTTTCAACCTGTGATTAGTGCGTACATAGCCCGCGAGTGGCAGTCCGAGTGGGACAAAGAGGAAGGGAACAAGCTTCATGAAGCTCTTCCTACGTTGTCCGACAGTCTACCTTTCCGCTGCGGCAGCCGCCGTGAGGAGACTGTCCTTGCTCGGCTCCACATCGGGCACACGTATGTTACGCACTCTTACTTACTTAAACAGGATGAGCGTCCATGGTGTTTTGCCTGTGATGAGCAGTTTTCTGTTCGACACTTTTTGCTGTATTGTGCTGATCTAATTGACACGAGATATAAACACTTCACAGCGGACTCCTTGAAGGTTTTGTTCCGGGGTGTTCCCCCGGACAAAATCTTCAATTTCTTGAGAGAATGCAATATTTTTAATAAGATCTGAGCATTCATAGCCTATGTAAATATTTTTTATTTGCCCTTTTTCAGAGAGTCTGTATAAGCTTCTTTTAAAGACTTGTGCGACATTTTAGCCTGCCATTTTTAAGCTATATTTACATCTTGTCTTAAGACCTTGCTTTTAGTCTGGCTGACCAGATTTTTACCCATCCCGCCGTGAGATGGCCTTAGTCGCCTGCTCGGCGTTAAACCCAAATAACTAACTAACTAACTTAACACCTCTGCCCTGGCGCAAGACAGAAGGCGCGGTCCTTGTTCCGGGCGACGACCGATCCGGTATGGATTGAGGTAAGGTTGTCATTGCATGTGGTGTGTCTTGGGCAAAAGAACCTGGCGGAGCCCATCCCTCTCCAGGCTGTTAACCACAACCGAAACTCCACATAACCTGTGGCTCGCCTTGGTCCTGGACACGTGGCCGATGAGACCCTCATGGGAGTCTTTCGCCCCGAGTGGTGACTTTATCAAGGAAGTTCATACACCCGATCAGGTACCGTGTGCATGTCAGCACCCTAGCCTTTGGTTATCCAAAACCTCAGCGCTTCTGTCAGTTCTAACTCTGTCACTGACAGTGAGAGCGTGTCTGGAGAGTCTGGGGAAGTGAGGACAGGGGTGTTGCCGGGCAGCGTAACGACTGGAGAGAAGGGCACAGCGTTAGGTGCGATCACTACAGACTGATCGGTGGGTGTGGGCGGGGCATCGTGCGCTGATGACCAGTCGTCAACAGGAAAGCTGGTGATGGCTCGATGAGTGACGTCAGGGGTAAGCACAGTGTCCTCGCTGAGGTCAGTCTCCATCAACAGTTTAACCATGTCTGCAAGATGGTGACAACTCAGAGAGAGAGAGAGAGAGAGAGAGAGAGAGAGAGAGAGAGAGAGAGAGAGAGAGAGAGAGAATGGCAATGATCCTTTATTTGACAACGGTACAAGTTTTGGTAATAACCATTTTTCGAACTTGCCGTTGCTATTCGGCTACTGATTAATTACTATCGCACTAATTATTTAGTACTACTGAACACGCACACACACAAAAACAAAATTCTTGAAAAACACAAGCCAATAGAGAAGAAAAATGGAAGAGGGAAGTGACATAGGAATTACCAGCTTTACTGGTCGGGCATAATCACATATGAGGTTTAATTAAGGTACTATTATAAGAAAACACGCAGCCTAATACGCATACATACGCATGCACGTTTCAGCACGCCACTCTCTGTCTCTAATATACGCACACGCACGAACGCAGGTACGAACGCACGCGCGCACACACACGCACGCACACACGCACGCACACGCACACACACACACACACACACACACACACACATATGCACACACACACGCTTGCGCGGCTTAGGACATTAGTCATGTGAATAGTAGCTACACACAAGCTGTACTGAATAAAACTGAGTAATCGAAAACTGTGATAGATGCAGTTAATGATCTAATCAGAATAGTATTTTTCAATATGTGCACAGTCACGGTGGTGCTGCTGACAAAAACAAGTACTTGATGAGACTGACTTTAAACGAGGTGAAAGTAGCTGATGTCGTGGCGCTTCTAGGCAAGGCATTCCAAAGGCTAGAGCCAGAGAACGTTAAACCCGTTGTATAGAGATCAAGTCTAGGTAGCGGCACAATAAGGGATTTTCTTGATCTGGAGTATGTTGATGACTGGGCGGTAAATAGCGTTGTGATATATGGGGGTAGCTTATCGTTTAATGCCTTGAACATAGCCATTCCCTTATTGTAAAGTTAAATGATCCTTCAGGGGCCGCAGAATTTTTCATGCTGCCAATTTTGGGTCAGTAGTTAAGCTGGGATCAGGGAGTATTAGTTTGGCAGCTCTCCGATGTAGAGAGTTCAATCTTTTCAAATTGACATCGCTCGAACCATCCCACACAGTAGAGGCATAGTCTATATCTGATCTAATAATTTTATGGGCGTCAGAGAGAGAGAGAGAGAGAGAGAGAGAGAGAGAGAGAGAGAGAGACGAAATGAAGCGTTCTTTCTCAATGATAAATAATTAAGTACATTTACATTTTCAGTCATGTTGAGACTGAGAGCTAAACAGCCTTGTGGTAAATGCACACGTAGTGATTTATATCCTTCCACGCATTAGGCTGAGGTAGAAAAATGCTTTCTAAGATGCGTGTCAATGTACACCATTTCTTTCTGTTCAGGAGAAACGCTCTTCACGCCATGTGTGACGTGTACGACATTTCTTTCTTCTGTTCACGAGAATTGCTTTTCACGCCGTGTGTGTCAATGTACACCATTTCTTTCTGTGTTCAATAGAAATGCTTTTCACACTGTGTGACAATGTACACCATTTCTTTCTTCTGTTCACGAGAAATGCTTTTCACGATGTGTGTCGAAGTACACCATTTCTTACTTCTGTCCACGAGAAATGCCTTTCATGCTGTGTGACAATGTACACCGTTTCTTTCTTTTATTCACAAGAATACGTCTGCGTCAATGTACACCATGCCCTTCTTCTGAACAGAAGAAGAAAGAAATGGTGTACATTGACACACAGCGAGAAAAGCAATTCTCTACCCCCAGCCTGTGCTGCACTCTACGACTCCGCTGTACAAACCAAATCTTCACCTCTCTGACAGCTTAGCGAGCATTGTGTGTGAAAGGCCACTGAGTGACAGCTGAAGAAACTGACACCTATCACACAATAAAACAAATGAGCTCGTACATTTCTATGCCCTTTTTTAACGCCCTTTTTATGGCTTATGAAGGCTACTAAAACCGGCGTACTACCCGTACCAAATGGCTCGCGAAGGCTGGTAAAAACCGGTGTTCTAAAAAGTAGCTTATGAGGGCTAGAAAAACCAGCGTTCTACCAGTACCAAATATCTAAGGCTGGTCAAACCGACTCACGACCAGTAACATGACGGATTATTTTGTTCTTGCTTGGTATTGTTTTCCTATTATTTGATCAACTCCTTTACTGCCGAGAAGAGGTTGACACCATCCATCTGCAAGAGGCATAAATCATCATGAGCCCCCGCAGTTGCGGGGGCCCATGAGGATCTATGCCTCTTTCTGAAACTACTATGAATCCGTGTTCCTTTGACGTCTGGTACTCTTTGGGGTTGAATTTTAAATGATTTCAGAAACACAATTTGCGTCCACAGTGTGTGTGTGTGTGTGTGTGTGTGTGGTGTGTGCGTGTGTGTGTGTGTGTGTGTGTGTGTGTGTGTGTGTGTGTGTGTGTGTGTGTGTGTGTGTGTGTGTGTGTGTGTGTGCAGATTACTTCATTAACTAGACGTGAAAGACAGTTGCCTCGCCTCGCCAGCATTGCAGAATGTCAAGTACAAGCAGTCTGGGGTAGGGAATGGCTTTGTTTGTTTGTTCATTCGTTCGTCACGTTCAACCGGGCCTCCACCTCTCAGTGCCATTCTGTCGTTGCCTCTCCGTATCCTCTCGTCATCGTCGTCGGCAATGATCAGTCATCTCAGATCCTCATATTCTGACGTCCTCATTATCTGACATCATCAGCTGACGTCAGCATCATCTGACGTCGTCATCATCATCACCATCGCCATCATCATCGGTTACGCTGATTCGTTGTTTGTTCAGACAGCCCTTACCATTTCACTACCATCATCGTCATCATAATCATCAGCAGCAAGACTAAGTTGTCCAGTGCAGCCCGTCATGAACGCGTACATATAATACGGTCAAACCTGTCCAAGCGACCACCTGTATAGGCGATCACACGTTTAAGCAGACCACGCATTTTTGAACCCATGGTCTTCTTTCTGTCACTTTGATGACCCTGTCTAAAGTGACCAGTTTTAACACTCCGAAGGGTGCATGGTCGCCATTACCCTTTTAGCCCCACGGTCCCATTTCTCAAATTTTTGGAGGTGTTGCCTAATGACTATTTACCAGTTGCAGGAGATGGATTGACCATGAAAATTCAAGGGTAGTTCCAGATCAGCTTGGCGCCTGAAGGCGCCAAGCTGATCTGGAACTACCCTTAAATTATCATGGTCAATCAATCTCCTGCTGTAGGGACTCGGGGCTAAATAGGTTAAACTTGTTTGACTGTACACAAAACACGGTTTCTGCGAGTGAGTTCTCGGTACAAGATCAGCTGAGCTTGATTCCCTTGTAACGTGCGCAAGAAGGCACATTCGCAAAAAAAAAAAAAAAAAAAAAAACACAACATGTTATATTGTACTGCATCAGATGCGATTTGTCCGGCGCGCGAAATTTCTTTTCACAACCGAGTTCCGTAAGGCAAGCTCCACGCATAGTTCTGCCGACAAGGCAGAACTGTGCGTGGAGCTTTTTTTTTACGGAACTAGGTTGAGAAAAGAAATTACGCGACCGGCCAATGTGGCCCGAGGGTCCTAAGCATCAGCAGCAGTAGCATCTAACAGCAGCAAAGGCGCTTGCCACGTGCGTGTTGATGCCTCTGCGCACTCATCAACGCGCGGGGCGTGACGCCGGGGCGCGTTAATGTGGATTCACTGAATTCAAAGTTTAGTTCTGGGTTTGTTGCAGGAGGACCTCCCACTGCCAATCCATCACCCTGGTTATACCGTACGACGTCTGTTCGGTAACAGCACCCAAAATCGAGTTCGCGGCTGTAGCAGCAGCAATTTGAGGTAACGTTGGGGAAAAGTTTCGCGGGCTCAACTCCAGGTTTAGACACTGTCAAACTGCCAGGACTGAACTAGATCAGACCACATCGTGCAAAACTGACGTCACGCGTGGAACCCCTTCATTGCCTGCGGACACAGTCATTGGCGACTCAACGTCCAGGATCACCAGCTTTCAAAGGAGCGTGGATACAAAGTGGTTTGGGCAAGAGGTATAGATCGTCATGAGCCCCCGCGACTGCGGGGGCTCATGAGGATCTATACCTCTTGCAGTTGGGCGGTTCAAAAAAAAAAATCTCGGTTTTACACGGGGTTTTGGGCACGGTGTGTACTGATTTAAAATATCAGCTTGATGGTGTTGATACTGCAAATCGATTCTAATCGTGTGATACCTCTCTCTCGGCTGTGTGTACTAGTTGTCATCTATTGCATTTTGTGCTTGTTTAAATAGAATTAACTTTGCGCGATAACGTTGCTTTAATCAAAGTGACCTTAGGCAATACATGTTTAATAGTTAGCAGTTCCTCCTTTATGAATGTTCTTAATATGTTATAAAATAACGCCGAGGATTAACTTAACTTTTGTTTCATTATGAAGTTTGAGTGCGGTGAAATAAAATGTCTTTCTGCGGCTCTTCTCGTCTTTGCTACTAGAGAGCTCCTCGAGTGGGCACTAGGGTAATAATAACACCTCTGTTATTTGGACCTGCTCATATGACTGGTAAAAAGGTGGCCAGGAAAGTCTCCGATGAACCAGCACAAAGATTGACAAGTAGGGCCTAGTTTTTGTGTGTGTGTGTGTGTGTGTGTGTGTGTGTGTGTGTGTGTGTGTGTGTGTGTGTGTGTGTGTGTGTGTGTGTGTGTGTGTGTGTGTGTGTGTGTGTGTGTGTGTGTGTGTGTGTTTTGTTATTTTTTTGCGAATTTATCACTCGAAGCTTTAGCTTAGAGACGGCATAATTAACGTTTCTTCCAAAAAATTGTGTTAAATGATACTCCTCTCAAGGGACGTTCGTTCAAACATGACTACAGTTTAAGAGTCATGCCAGCTATGTCAGTTCAAGTGTGATGCCAGAATAGCTTGGCGCCTAGAGGCGCCAAGCTATTCTGGCACCACCCTTGAACTATAATGCTCGGTCCATATCACGCTGTAGTGTGTCAGGACTTAAAGGGTTAAGATTACAACCTTGTATTGTTAGTTTTGTCACCTGTGACCTTGTATCCACGGCCTGCTGAATGAATGATTATGAAACCGCTGTCTTATAACGGTCGCAGTACTGCAGCCAGGACACCAGTTAGCAAAACGTTCGTTGAGTTGCCGGTAAGCAAATAGCTGTCGGATTGTTGTCAGCCGTAATTGGCCCACGCACAGCGACAGTCGTCGGCCCCTTAACCTTTAGCGGACTGGGTTAATCCCTTGTGACAACATCCCGCACCTTGACTACTAAAACGGTGTCAGCCTCGAGGACACTGCCGGCGGATATGTCAACATCCCTAACCGAGCAGGCGTGGCTTTCTTCGCTTGCTGGTCTGCGATTTTGGATCTTACGGCTTCCAGCCGTAAGGTCCAAAATCACAAACTAACAAACATTATTGGCTGGCCCAAGTCAGTCAGTAGAACATGTAAGTGTTTCACTGTAAGCGGATCGCTTCCTAACATGTCAGAACCAACTATTGAACGCTCTGCGTGCCGACAAGGTATACCGGTTCACGAATTTATCTTGCAACATTAAAGTGGTTTTAGAGAAGGTATATGTCCCAAAAAGTATATTTTTGTAACGGGGGGAAGGGGGGGGGGATAATGGATGGCATAGCCCAAAGTAACCAAAACATAATTCTTTTTGCCGTACGGCCGTGGCCATGTCGTATCTGGTCTCCGAGGGTTCCTACGCGTCAAAAAGCCTTGGTCAACCAGAAGCACATATTCTGTGCAATGTTACAGGTGGGTGGTATTCGCCATGGGCGTTGTGTTATCGGTCTGGGTATCGGTGCAGCAGTAATGAACCCCTTCTCTGCTACAGGACGCATATTCTGTTTCTGAATTGAACGACCAAAAGCCACAACCTTCCATGGAACGTGGGCACAGATTGGTCTCAGCAAGAGGCATAGGTCCTCATGAGCTCCCCGCTTTCGCGGGGAGCTCATGAGGATCTATGCCTCTTGCATCTGGATCGCGTTCACTTTTTCTCGACAGTGATCGGGTTAATCGATCAGGAATCAGTCGACCAAACTCCTCCTGCCCCTTTTGTGACAGTTCACTGATCTGACTGAGACTCTACCGGTGCGAATCATTGGTACAAATGGACTGTGCTTTGTTCGTTTATTGTTGTTTTAAGGTGCGGATCGATCATGCTAGTTCAAGGGTGGTGCCAGAATAGCTTGGCGCCTCCAGGACGCATAATGTGTTGTTTCTGAAAATTGTGTTCGTCCAACGATCAAAGGTAACAACCGTCCGAGGAACATGGATACAAATTGGTCTCAGGAAGAGGCATAGATCCTCATGAGCCCCCGCCTGTAGCTGCTTGGATCGTGTTCTGACAGCACCGTTCAACTATTGTGGTCGATCAGCGGAGGATAACCGTTACGTAATATAACGTAACGTCACGTCACATGAGCCATAACGTAGCCTATCGAAGATGAAAAAAGTTGGGAATTTTAGCCTAAATGCGTTAACACACACACACACACACACACACACACACACACACACACACACACACACACACACACACACAAGCACGCACGCACGCACGCACGCACACACACACACACACACACACACACACACACACACACACACACACACACTCAAAACAAAACAAACAAAAAAACACGTTCTCTGGGCTTACAGCGTTCATTAGCACATTGTTGTCGTTTCTCATATGTTAACTCATTCTGCTCCAGGAACCGAAATTTGGAAGTTGCCCCCTGAAGACTGTATTACACTTCTGGAAACAGATCGAGCGTGATAGTTCCAGGGTTGTGCCAGAATAGCTTGGCGCCTATGGGCGCCAAGCTATTCTGGCACAACACTTGAACTTTCACGCTCGATCCATGTCTTGCCGTGCCGTGTCGGAGTTGAATGAGTTAATTTGGGCTGCTCTGTGTTGCTTCCGCTTACTCTATTTCTGAGCTGGTTTTCGTCACGAAATGCAGATTTGTTTTGTCCTATAGCTGTGATTGATGTTAACCCCTTTGACTGCCAGCTGACGCAGGCTGTGTTTCTGCAATCTTCGCTTTAACGCAAAGCCAAAAGGCCCCAGCCGTCCCAGCAACATGCGTTCAAAGTGGTGTCGACAAGAGGCATAGATTCTCATGAGCCCCCGCAACTGCGGGGGCTCATGAGGATCTATGTCTCTTGCAAATTTACCATGGTCATTTTTTTTCTCTCTCTCTCTCTCTCTCGGCAGTTTAAGGGGTGAACGGCGAAATACACGTATTGATTTGGGATCGAATGCGACTCCAATAGACTTTAGCGGGGTTTCTCCCGCCTGGTTTGTTTTTAGATGAAATTACCCCCGGTCGTTGGAAATAATTCGTCCAATTTTTCGCCTCCGCTTATTCTTTTTACTTCCGTTGCCAAAATTAATGGGCGACTTGGATCAACTTCGACAGTTCTTGTTTGTTGACAAAATTAATGTCATATCCTTGTATGCGTCGCCGCCGCCAGGCCATATATGGATCAGCTATTTTAGCTCAAGGGTAGTGACTGGCGAGGCGTATCTCCAGGCGCCATTCATTCACTTACTTTATCATGGCATGGTCGATCAAACCCGGCTAGTTCTTCTAGTTAACCCTTTGGTCGTCGGTAACGCTTTATCTCGATGTGATTCCCGGCAGCAGGAATCACGAAAGGCAAAGAGTTAACCCATTCAGTGCCAGCCGACGCAGACTGTGGTTGGTTAGTTCGGGTTTAACGTCCACAGCACCAAGGTGATCATGGACGGGCGGGTTATGGGAGACAGGGAAATCTATTGCCTATGGAGTACGACCTGAACACTGATCAACTCAGGCGCACTCCAACTGTGCCACTTTGATTTACCAGGACCTTTCAACGAACATGCTATTCAACAAATCCGTTTTTCCCCCTGGATTGTGAGTCCAGCTACCGGGGCCGGGACGGGATTCGAACCCACGACCCGGCGATTCCCTTCGCTCTCCTGCTCCGACGTTTAACCGCCTGAGCTATTTCGGACTCATCCGACGCAGACTGTGTTTCCCCAAGCATCGTTTATACAGCAGAAAAAAACCCTATCTGTCCCAAGAACATGGATTCAAAGTGGTGTGAACAAGAGGTATAGATCCTCATGAGCCCCCGACACTGCTGGGCTCATGAGGATCTACGCCTCCTTGCATGTGGTGGTCAGTTTTTCTCGGCGCTCAACGAGTTATACAGCCTGCGACTGAAGATCGTTTTAGTTCTTCACCAATACAGTGTTATTTAATCCAAACCTTTTTTTTTTTTTTTTGGTTTGTTTGTTTTTTGTTTTGCTTTGTTTTGTTTTGGGGTTGTTGTTTGTTTGTTTTTTTTGCGTCAAGGTTGCTGGCCTTACGACAGCTGTGGGTGAGCCAACTGCGGCCAACTTCTGTCCAATGTTCATTAACTTACTGTGACCACCGTCACCATTTTTTTTTTCCTCTCTCCCATACAGTGTTATTCAATCAGAACCTTACTAGACTATTTAGATGTGTTGTTAATGAAGAATTTCTCAGACATTTACTCAACTTACTTGACTTGACCTCAGTGTGTGTGCAGCCATCTGTAAGATGTAACTTCTATTTATAAGTTACCTGAGTTGTACACCTGTGCAGTACAGCCTACAAATGACTGAATCTGATGTGCATGACCGGATACTGATGAGCCATGAGTGCAATTAAGGCCATGTCATCTAGTATCCAGACTGCTGATAACCTAGAACCTCTCCTAATCAGTGTGCATCCATGCGCATGTGGGTATGTATCATTTGTATGTGTGCCACCATGTTGTAGGTAAACAATTTTATTTCCGCTTCAGTTTATACTGATTTTATACTGATTACCAATATTTTTTATTGTCTGAACTAAAGTCAGTGCACCAGTTTACTTACCTTGGCTGCATTATCAGGAGCTTGGCAGTAGGCTTTCGGGCGACTTTTCAAGCGGGTGTGGCACAATCAACAGCTGAAAACAGGCACCAAGATCAGCGTGTACAGAGCTGTGGTCCTCACCACCCTGCTGTATGGTTCCGAGTCCTGGGCCCTCTACCGCAGCCAACTACGACTCCTCGAACGCTTCCACCAGCGCTGCCTGCGCACCATCCTGGGCATTCACTGGAGTGACTATGTCACCAACGTCGAGGTCCTTGAACAGGCTGAAACTGTGAGCATCGAGGCTTTGCTGCTGCGGACACAGCTCCGCTGGGCGGGGCATGTCTCCAGGATGAAGGATCATCGCCTACCAAAGATCACCGTGCCCTGTTCGGCGAGCTTGCCATATGCTACTGGACACCGTGACAGAGGGGCACCAAAGAAGAGATACAAAGACTGTCTCAAGAAGTCACTTAGTCAGTGCCTGCCAAATCGGCCACCACCAGTGGTCTTCGCTTGCTGTGGACCGTGACACCTGGCGCTCCACCATTTACAAGGCAGCTGTCTCCTTTGAGGACTCTCGCAGAGCTAGCCTTAAGGACAAGTGGCTCAGGAGGAAAAACAGAGATGCCGCAACTCAGAACCCTGGCCATACCTCCCCCTGCAGCCACTGCGGTCGAACCTGCCTGTCCCGGATTGGCCTCCGCAGCCACGACCAAGCCTGCAGACGTCGTGGGCAACTCCTATAAAATCTTCGTTCGCGAAGTCAAGCCAAGAGACACTAGACTAATTTAATGTGGGGTGATTCCGGCCCAGGCGGCGCCGGCTTTTTATAGCCGTGATTTTCCACCTTTCACGAGAAGCAAAAGTTCCTGGGGCCGCGTCGGCAGCAGTTGGCCCGACACGGCCCGAGAAACTTTCGCTCGCGGGGTGCCTTTTCACACCACTTTGGCCGGGAGGGTGGCGATATCAAGATAGGCCCGGCCTGTCTTTAGTTTCACCCGCACTGTTTTCACAACTCCAGACTTGATTACCAGAGCAGGTCCCGACCGAACGCGAAGAGCGACTGACTTCAGAATGTCGGCCTATCCGTGTACACTACAGAGAGACTGCGGACGTGCACGGTGCATATTATATAGACTGCAAAATGGGCCCAAGAATTGATATGTATATGGAATGGCGACTTTCACGGACATAAGGAGCAGCGGAGGGTTGGGTGTATGGTTCTTTCCTGATACAGCTTCTGTGCCCCGCGGGTTCTGGGATCTGCGTCTGAATGTAGTCTTGTCTGCAGGGTTTATGTCAACCAAGCTGTTTTTGGTCCTGCATTAGTAGTCTGTTGATGGCTTTCTACTTTTAATGTGGCCCGCTGCAGTGTCTGGAGCAGAGATGTAACGCTTGTGCAACCGGGACATGGTCCTGGGCTCAGCTTGTAGGGCAGTCCGGTGCCGCCGCATGGCGTTAGTCTGATAGTGAAGTGCAAAAGTATTCATGAGTCCAGCTCGGTGAGACCTAAATCGACTCGAGCCCTCATTAACTCTTAAACTGACAGAACTAAATGACTTTCATTCTATAGAATGGAAGTCATTTAGTTCTGGGAGTTTAAAAGTTCATTCTGTTTGTATCCGTACTGTACCGGGAGAGCTCACCAGATAGATCACAAGTAAGAAAGTAGGCCACAAGTAAACTCCCATTGAAACGATATGCCTAGCATCTCATTTCAGTAGAAGTGGACTTGTGGCGTACTCCCCGAGCAGCATCTCATTTAAATAGAAGTGAACATGGGCGTACTCTCTGAGTGGGTCTGTCTGGGGAGTACTCACGCAAACGGCACGTGTAAGAAAAGAAGTGCGTTGCTTGCTCACGGTGCTGTATTTTAAGAATACAATCGTTAAAAGTTTTAACCCCTTCCATGTCAGCCTCTGTCCGTGCATTTATCTCCCGCTTTAAGGCGTCGTGTGTGAATGAGTTAACTCATTCGAAAGCCGGGTATTCGTATGCGACACGCCCTGAGTAAGTGTAACCCGTTCAGTGCCCGTTGACGGAAACTGTTTCTGCAGTCTTCGTCAGCTCAACATCAACAAGCCCTAGCTGTCCTAGGAACCGGCATAGATTCAAATTGGTGTCAGCAAGAGGCATAGATCCTCGTGAGCCCCCCATCTTGCAGTTGGATGTGTTCAAATTTTCTCGGCACAGAACGAGTTAACTCATTCTACCCCAACACCGAAAACCCAAAATTTTGCCGTTGTTCTCTGAAGACTGCATTGCAGTGCAGGACACATATCGACCATGATAGTTCAAGGGTGATGCCAGAATAGCTTGGCGCCCATAGGCGTCAAGCTATTCTGGCATCACCCTTGAACTATCATGGTCGAACCTTATCTTGCTGTGGTGTGTCTGGGGTAGAACGAGTTAAAGGAGAAATATAAGCCACTGAAACTTTTGGCGTTTGAGCCTGCATCTTCAGTTGCGCTTGGAAGTGTGAACCCCACTTACTTGCCAGTGATCGCTGAGCAAATCACGCAAGATTCGAGTAGTCCAAGCTTGGAGCACTAGAGGATATCTCATTGGAAGGGTCCCTCCCTGTTTCCTAGTGACTGAGTGATATATAGTGTTCGCGAATTATGGATTTAAGCGGTGCTTTGCGCTGTCACCCAAAAACTGTCGAATGGAATCGCACTGGAAAATGCTTTATCGTGCAGACGCGTCTCATCGTGTATGTGTGACATGGTTCTTGTGAAACCTTAAGAAGACAGGAATTGAGAGAACGTAGGTTTCATGCAGAGGAAAGTTTTGTACGATACGTAGACGGTAAGTGGACCTATATTCACAGCAAAATTAATACTTCTATTGAAAAGCTTGCAGGGAAACTAAATTTGTATTAAAAAGCTTGCGGGAAAAACAAAACCAATTTGGCCCCAACGCCATACAGCAGGTGATGGCTCGACCATGATAATTCAAGGGAAATGCCAGATTAGCTTGGCGCCTGAGGCGCCAAGCTAATTTGACACTACCCTTGAATTATCATGGTCGATCCATCTCCTGTTTCGTGAAAACGCCTCTAAAATTTGGGAAATGCGGCCATGGGGTCTAATGGGTTAACTTGAAGTATAATGGACAGATTTGTGATATACAGGAAGGTATGAGTGCTGTCAGTCTTTGATTTTGGACCTTAAAGCCTTTGGCCGTAAGGGCCAAAATCACAGGCTGACCAGCACACATATGTAACAGAAACGAAAGAAAAACTGCAAAAATAAATGTTCAGCGTGACATTGATTAGTTTAAATCCTCTATGGAAGATCACAAACCAGTTAGCACACAAATGAAAGAAAATAGTGCAAAAAGAAGCCATGTTCAGCGGGAGATTAATTTGTTTACAGACTACTCGGAGTCTTTGAAATGTGTATATGAATTGCACGTAACTGCTAGTCTTATTGTCCAAAGTCACCCACGATCAATAAGTCATTACTGCGGGAAAGAATACCGTGTTCAGTGCATGATTAATTTGTTTAAAAGCCTACACAGAGTCTTCGGAGCACAGGTATGAATTGCACATGTTTTTCTGTCCTATTTACAGGTCTATTTAGTGCAATAAAAATCGGCCAATAGAAACCGGCTTTAATGACAGCATTAGAAAGATATTCCCAGATTTGCATTTTAGTTCAAGAAAGTCCAAACAAAGGACCTGTCCATATCTGATTAAAAACAGACACTCGAGCAGACGCAGTAAAAGGGCCATTCACTGCACTTCCATTGAAGTAGTTCCCTAATCTTTAGAGCAAGTAGTTTTAGAAGTGGGGCGACGTTTGCATGTCCACCTAGCAACCCGCCGTCAAAACGGAAAGCTTTAGCCATTGAACTTGACCCCGACACAGTATGTTAAGGAAACAGTACGACCGTGATAGTTCAAGGGTGGTGACAGACTAGCTTGGCGCCTAAAGGCGCCAAGCTATTCTGGCATCACCCTTGAACTGCCGTCGTCTACTTAGCAAGCGTATGTCAGAGTTGCGAGATTTACAGTAGTTTCAGAGCGACCGTAGTCGTCAGAGACGGGTGCTGTCTCAATAGAAGTCTTGAAAGACAAAAGTGTTACCTGTCATTAAAGACAGTCATTTAGGTAGCTAAATGGAGATCTTTAATGAAAGGTAATATTTCATAGGGTGGTCCCTTTATTCAAACAGGTTCTGCTGTACTGAAACAGGTTCAGCCCTGGCACAATACAAGAGACAGAGCGATCATGATAGTTTAAGGGTGGTACTAGAATAGCTTACCGTTTGCATTTCCACCTAGCAACCGTTCGTCAGAACTGGAAGTTCGGCTATACTGAAGAGCAAAAGAAATGCGACATTTTCGGAATCATCGGAAACACTGAAGTGTCGCATTCCTCGGACCTGATAATAAACCAAGAGACGGGTCGACCATGATAGTTCAAGGGTTGTGCCAGAGTAGCTTGGCGCCTCGAGGCGCAAAGCTATTCTGGCACCACCCTTGAACTGTCAAGATCGGTCTATCTCTTGAACTGGTGTGTTGTGCTTAGAGGACACCTACGAGATTTTGGCACCATCCTTGAACTGTCCAGTGTATCTCCTGATCTTAAGAAAAGAAGTACCCAACGGAGAAAGAAACACGCTTAGAAAAGACAGGTAAAGCACAATTTATTAATATTTCGGGTAAAATCAAAATAGAAGAAGGAATGAATGAAGATAAGTAGCGGCTGATCTCTCTGTTTGTTTGTCTATTTTGACAAAGGGTATTTACCCGAAATATTAATAAATTGTGTTGTACCCGTTTTTTCTAAGCGTGTTTCTTTCTCCGTTGGGTACTTCTTTGCATTTTACACGCTTGGTAGTCACCTTTTTGGTCTGGATTTCTCCTGATCTTGCATGTAGTTTTCAGAAGACAACTAACAAATTGGGGCGTTTCAAGTCGGATCATGAGCCTTAAGAAATACAAGCAGACTTACAGTGGGCTCATGAGAATCTATACTTCTTGCAGAGTTGGAGGGTGTGAAGGAGGTGGTAGGGTGGGGGGGGGGTGGGGGGGTGAGAGCTTAAGTGTGGTTTGTCTAATTTATGTTCAAATTGATCAATCGATCTCAGGCCTGGATAACTCGTCTAGAGAGACACTTGATGATAGCTTGCATGTAGGAAATTTCAGTTTCACAAAATGGCGAACACGAAGGTATAGCGTCGTTTACTCGTTTTTGCAGCTGCCGTCAAACCTTTCAAAGGATGTAAAGAATTGTGTTTGAATGTTGTGCTGTGTATTTTTGATTGGGTGCCATAATCAGAAGTGGTCAAGGGACCTAACTGTTTGTGTGTCGAGCGTTGAGTGATCTCCCTTTGTATTTATACACTCATAGTCAAACGTGTAAAGTTTCTCGGCACTAAAGAGTCCGAAATAGCTCAGGCGGTTAAACGTCGGAGCAGGAGAGCGAAGGGAATCGCCGGGTCGTGGGTTCGAATCCCGTCCCGGTCCCGGTAGATGGACTCACAATCCAGGGTGAAAAAAACGGATTTGTTCATTAGCATTTCCGTTGAAAGGTCCTGGTAAATCAAAGTGGCACAGTTGGAGTGCGCCTGAGTTGATCAGTGTTTAGGTCGTACTCCATAGGCAATAGATTTCCGTCCCCCATCACCCGCCCGTCAGGGCCGTCCATGATCACCTTGGTGCTGTGGACGTTAAACCCGAACGAACTAACTTTCTCGGCATTAGATCGGGGTAGGGGGGAAGCGGTTGGCACCATGTCACAGTGAATCTTCGGTTTGTTTTCTAAGGGCGGGGCACTTGACGCCGGGTAATAAACCTATGTGCACACCTGCATTGAAGAAAAAACGTTTCATTGCAATTTGCTGCCAGTAAATGTTTACATTAGACGTGCGCCAAGGTGGAATGATAATGGACAATTTGGCGAATGATCACCACATGCACGTGGATATTAAGGGTTTCAACAACATTTCGCCCAGGGAAAAGGCCACAAGGGGGAAATGGCTCGGCCTTGGTAGTTTACGAGTGTTGCCTTCGGCGCCAAGCTAATCTGGTACTACACGTGAACTACCATGGCCGAGTCACGACCACGTCACTACCATGGCCGAGTCACTACCCTTGAAGTACCATGGCCCAGTCATTTCGCACACATGTTACACATTGTAGTTCCTACATCTGAGTTGTTTTTGGTTTGTTTTGTCTTGGGTTTTCTTTTTGTTTTGTTTTTAATAGAGGAGTAATGGTGAAAAAAAAACAAGTGTACAAGAGACCTGAAAAAAAACGTTATGATATTTTCGACTTGTTTCATATAATAATAATAATAATAATAATAATAATAAATAATAATAATAATAAATAGCTCTTGTATAGCGCTGTTCTCCAGGAAAACACTCGACTCACTGCGCATGCACAACAGCACACTCTCTCTCTCTCTCAGACACACACACACAACTACACACTACTTTAACCCACCCCATTCCTTCCCAACACCTTACATTCACTTCCCTGTCACAATAGATCCAGAATCAGAATAAAAGGCCGTTAACAGTTCGCTAGGAAAAAACGGTGAGCTACATGTTAGAAGCTTGACCCAAAAAAAAAAGTTTTAAAGTGAACTTTGATCTGGGATAATGTGGGCAGATTCCGCATTTCAACTGGCAGAGTGTTCCACACACTTGGGGCTAAAAAGGTGAAAGAACGCTCCCCGACAGTCTTCATGTTAAGCTTCGGGATTTTTTGTAAGTTTTTCACTGGAGGAACCGTAATGGCTGATAAACGTTGTTAAAAGCGAAATCGGCTGTATTAGGTGCGGATGAGTTAAAACTATCAAGGCTTTGGTCAAAGCCACGTAATATATACCATGATCTATCTCTGTCGTTGAGAGGACAAGAAATCTTGTACTTCAAACTTGAATCGAAATCTTACATATATCAGTCCACTCGGTAGCACAGACAGAGTATCGATATAATAAGCTCAAATTTAAGCCGATCTGCATACCTAAATCAGAGTTTCGCTGACGTCTGAGGAATGTTATCTGCAGATTGCCTTATCACGCGGCGACTTGCATACTGTACTTGCACTATACGTGTGTCCAGGTAAAAATGTGTGTGCCGTTAGCAGCAGGTATCCGTTTAACCCGGTAGGGGCGCAGTAATGTATATGCTTAGTTCAACGAGCCCTGAAATTGACTTTTTTTTTTTTTTTTTTTTTTTGGGGGGGGGGGGGGGGGCGGGAGCCTGGAGGCTGGATATAATAATAATAATAATTACGGTATTTATAATGCGCTTATGTTATAGTAATTATAACTCTAAGCGCGCACTCACAACTCGCGCACGCATGCGCACGCTTTAGACAATGACTCACGTACCACAAATAGTGAAATACATTACGACGGTCAGCTTGGGATGGGGAGTGTGGTGATATAGTGCTAAAACTGTTTAAAGAGGCGAGTTTTGAGGGCGGACTGGAAGGAGGAGAGAGAGTGTTTCTGACGGAGAGAGAGAGTGGGAGAGTGTTCCAGGTGGATGGACCGTAGACGGAGAAGGAGCGGGGGCCGAAAGTGTTGAGTTTGGTGCGAGGGATGTGGAGGCGGAGAGGGTCGGAGGCAGAGCGGAGGGAGCAGGAAGGTGTGTAGAGGTGAAGTAAGTTGGAGAGATAGGCAGGAGCTCAGTTGTTCAGGGATTTGTAGCAGAGAGACAGAATTTTGTATTGGATGCGTTGGGGGAGCCAGTGAAGGGGTTTGAGCAGGGGAGTGATGTGGTCGGATTTTTTCTTTCTGAGGACGAGGCGGGCAGCGTTGTTCTGGACGCGTTGGAGAGTGAAAGTGGTGGAGTGAGGGAGGCCGGAAAGGAGAGAGTTGCAGTAGTCGATACGCGATAAGATGAGAGAGACCGCAAGTTTGGTGGTAGCTTCGGTGGTGAGGTATTTTCTGATCTGACTGATGCGGCGGAGGTGGAAATAGCATGCCTGGGCCGTGGCGGAGACGAAGCTGGTCATGGACAGAGAGGAATCGAGGATGACGCCGAGGTTCTTGGCCGAGTCAGAGAGGGAGATGGGGTTGCTATCGAGTTGAAGGTGGAGAGAGGGAGGGAGCTGGGAGAGTTTCTGGCGAGTGCCTACCAGCATGGCTTCCGTTTTGTCGTCGTTCAGTTTAAGCTGGATGTGTAAACTCACTGAGCCCATAGGTTGAAATGTCCTGATTGGACAGTTGCGTCTGAAGACGGTATTACAGTTCAGGAGACAGATATCGACCGTGATAGTTTGATGGCGGTGTCAGAATTGCTGTATGCCTAGATGCCTCAGCTGTTTTGGAATTGTCATCTGAAAACGACTTTTACGGTGAATAATCTTGGTCGTTCCAGGGTGGAACCACAAGGGTGGTACCACACCAGTCGAGCGCTAGAGGCGCCGAGGTAAACCATCAAGGTCGATCAATATCTATTTGTAAAGTTATGACTGATGAATTAATGAACAACACTTTCGTCTAGCTAACCACGCTTGGTGGCGCCAAGCTATTCTGGCACCACCCTTAAACCGTTATCATCGATCTGAAAAAAAATCTCTTAGAGTGTCAGGGCTGAAGGGGTTAGTAACTTAAAGCGTCCTTCTACAGGCAATAAGAGTTAATATTTCATATCACCTTTACAAATGTTCAAAGTTTGCATTTCGATGATGCTGCACGAAAGGTGTGATTTAACTTTCGCTAATTATAAAGTTTGTATGGTGAGGTTTCGTTTGCAACAAACGACTGCCAACAACAACGAACAAGAGCGAAGCACCAAAGGATAATCAGCATGTACCATAATCAGTGACAGACAACACTTCAAACGTCTCCAAGAGGCATAAATCCTCATGAGCCCTCCGGGCTCATGAGGATCTATGCCTCTTGGAGATGTTTGGAGTGTTGTGTACACTCATGGTACAAGCTGTTATCAACCGCTATTTTGCTCTCGTTCGCTGTTGGGATTCGTTCGTTCCAAACGAAACATCACTAAATCACAAAATGAAAAACGTTTCTGCTCACTATCTGCTTTGCTGTGTATAGCAGAACGGCACCTCAGTTATGTGTGTTTGCTAAAATGGCTTGTGAAAAGAGGGGTAGAAAAGTCTTAAATAAGTCCGGACAAACTTTTTTTTTAACCTGCTATTGGTTTACTTTACTCAAAGAATCCCATCACGAATGCATTTATACCCCTTCACTGCCGAGAAAAACAATGCCACCACTACCTGCAAGAGGTCTAGATCTTCATGAGCCACCGCAGTTGCTGGGGCTCATGAGGATCCGTACCTCTTGCTGAAGCCACTGTGTGTCCACGATCTTAGGACGGCTGGTGCTCTTTGGCGTTGAATTTACAATGATTACAGAAACACAGCCTGCGTCCAGCGGCAGTGAATGTGTTAATTATTGAACACTCTCGGATCTCACCCAGCCAAACATGCCACAAACATGATCGCACACTCGTGTTCGGTTGTAGCGACCGTTGAGGTACCTATTATGGCTGGCGTGCTAAACAGAGACACCTCCTAGCTTTTAAATGGGCTTTGTTGGCACTGAAAGACCTAGAAAACCGGTTCCCCACTATTAGAATGTCGTTTCGCTGCCTTGCCGTTTCTCAACTTTCACGACAATGGGCTGTATATGACCCTGGTGGCCTCTTTACATTAATGTGTGTGCTCGTCTGTGATTTTGGACCTTACGGCCATGCCGTAAGGTCCAAAATCACAGACCTGCACACTCGCTTATGAAGAACACATATCTGTACAAAAGAGTCCTCTATGGGAAGTGAAAAAAACACCATTGTTCAACGTTGCCATGTAACACAAAGTTAAAGCGATCTGGTCCAGGGCGGGATTCGATTCTGTGCTAACATTCATCGATACAACAGGTTCTCAATGTTGTCTCTCCTCAGCCAAGACTTTCCAACCCTTCTTTTCACAATCCATGTGAGTAGACGCAGGTAACTGCCCTTTATGAGTAATGGAGGAACTCTCCTACGTACAAAGCTAAGAAGAAAAAGTGCGCTAGAAAAGTCTTCAGTTTGACGACGCTCAAACTTCATAATTGAAACGAAGGCTAAGTTAACCCATTCAACCCTGACGCACTACAGCAGGAGATAGGTCGACCATGATAATTCAAGGGTAGTGCCAGATTAGCTTGGTGCCTGTCGGCGCCAAGCTCAGTAATCTGGCACTGCCCTTGAATTGTCATGGTCGATCCATCTCCTGCAACAGGTGCATAGTCGTTAGAGACGAGTCCAAAATGTGGGAAATACGGCCGTCGGGCTGAATGAGTTAACCCTATTGAGCAGCATTGTTGGAAGGAATGGCAAGAGCATTTACATTGGGAGATATTGTGAGCTGTTAGCCGGTTCTTGACTGGCGCAGGTCTCTTTACGTGATTCATTAGAATTAAGTCTGATCAACTTGTTAGCAACAGATCTATATCTACTTCGGCCTCTACAGAATCTTGATAAGCGCCTGCTGGTTGCAAAGGTTCATGAAGATCTATTAACCCCTTCCCTTGCCACTGGTCGAACATTTTACTTCTGAAAATTGTGTTCATACCACGACCCAAACGGCCACAGCGATCCGGTGAACGTAAATATAAATCGGTCCCAGCAAGAGGCATAGATTCTCATGAGCCCCCGCAGTCGCGGGGGCTCATGAGAATCTATGTCTCTTGCAGTTGGCTCCTGTTCACATTTTTCTCTCCATCGAAGGGGTTACATTACAGGAGACAACGTCTCGCCGTCTTTAATTATGAGGGCGGGGGTGGAAGGCGTAGTCAGGTAAGGTGGAGGAGGGGTGGGGGTGGGGTGGAGTTACCGTTAGATCAAACACGCTCACTCCAATCTATAATATGTCAACACGAGCACTGAACACGAGCAACTGCAGGTGGTCATGAGAAACTATGCCTCTTTCTTGCGTTGGAGCCGTCCCTCAAGTCCTCAGAGTGGCATATAGATAGATCTGTGCTTCTTTGATTGCGGAGGTGATAGTGTAAAGGTTTGTAATGTTGGTTATTTTTTACCCGCAGAAGGCATAGATTCTCATGAGCCCTGCAAGCTGCAGGGGCTCATGAAAAGCTATGCCTCTTGCTTGTTTTAGGGACAGTACATAATATTGCGTAAATCTCATTTCGTTTCAGTTAAATAATTTCAGGTAAAAGTTTTTGTCTAGATCATTGGTTGTGCTTCCGAGATCTGCAAAAATGCATAGATTCCCATGAACCCTGATACGAGCTGCACGGGCAAATGAGAATGTATGCCTTCGTTGGGACTGTTCCCATACCTGTACAATTGCAATGTACACCTAGATCTCTTCTCCTCGGACTGTTGAAGCGATATTGGCACATGCGAAAGTCTTGTGTCTCGGTGGGTGCATGTTTATTTTCATCAGCAAGAGGCATAGATTCTAACGAGCCCATACAGGCTTCAGGGCCACATGACAATCAACGCCTTCTTATCGACTATCCCGTAAAATTACATTAAAACATAGATCCCTTCTCCTTTGACTGCGGAAGGCTACCCTTGTGTAACATGAGGAAAGTATACCTTTCTGTGGGTGTATGTTTGCGCTCGCGGATAATAGGACATGGCAACTGCAAGCCTTGAAGATTCTGCCCTGATCTGTGATTCTGGGCGGCCTTCCGGCAAGGAGACGTGAGTCCCAGGACCACAGACCACCGAGCCGTAAGGCCCAAAATCTCGGACCACCAAGCGTTTGACGTGTCGCTTTGACTGGCCCAAGTTATGAGGCCTTAACTTAAAATTTCCCCGTTGAGAAGGAAAGCTAGGGACGCGGCTTGTAAGACATAAATCAATGTTGATACCGCTACGCTTCTTAGCTGCGAACAGCGTAGCTGATTGGGTGTTCCTAGTATGCAAAAGGTAATCGGGCCGACGTCAGGCGCTGTTGGCCCGCGCACAGCCCCTGTGCGCGGGCCAACAGCGCCCGACGGCGGCCCGATTACTTTTTGAGCACTGGGATTACATACACCGAGAGATCTTCCCCTAAAGACTGTACAGGCCGTACGCTGCAGTATCTATGTCTTCACATATCTGTTGTTAGTGACGGGACACGTGGTTAGGGATAGTGTTCCAGTTAGTTACAAATCGAAAGAATAAACCCTACACTACTAACACTGCCGTAATAAGGGCTTTTTCGGACAGCTGTGTGTAAATCACGAAATGAAATGGAAACGTAATGTGGATCAAGTCAAGTGTTTGCTGAGGAGGTCAACTATGCTGCCTGTCGAAGACCTGAAGCGGTCCGACTCCATTTTTGTGAAAAGCCAGGTTTGTATTGTATTGTATCAGTGACAGTGAAAATCTCGCTCGTGACAAAAATGGACTCATTTACTGTCGTGTGTCTTCACAGGATACATCGATACACATTCCGAACAGCGTATTTCTCCTCTGTAACCAAACGGATGTCTGTTACATTTTGAACACCTGAGCCCTTCTTGCATACGTCGTTTTCACAAACGTGACGGAAGAGTTTTTGGATACCACTGCGTTAGGCTACAGGACATGGCTTGGGATATGCTATTCCGCGATGACAATTTGTGGACTGTTGTGTGTCGTTTCCTTGGTTTGTTATGATTTGTGGTACTTTAAGCTGCAAGGCCCCGGAAAGAAATTTCTGTCTCAGTATTTGAAAGTGAGTATTGCAGTGACCACAGGTCTCTCTCTCTCTCTCGACCGACCGACCGACCGACCATTATCGTCGCTTTTCAAGCTTGAAACGCGCCAATTTTTAACTCATTCGAGACTTGCTGCACTCAAGTACGCGACGCAAAGCCGCGTATACCAATGCTGCACGTGCAGAATGTGCTAAACCATTCAGCCCTGACGCACTACACCGAGATGCGGATCGACCATGATAGTTCAAGGGTGGTGCCAGAATAGCTTGGCGTCTAGAGGCGCCAATCTATTCTGGCACCACCTTTGAACTATCATGGTCGACCTGCCTACTGAACTGTTGTAAACTGTTTTGAGGGCATCTTTCGTTAATTCGGTAATTTCGACCTTGGGGCTTAATGTGCGAAGTATTTCTCTGCGCGCCGCTAGAAACGATGCATGGAACCATTGCAGATCCCAATCCGCTACCGCTTACCTCTGTCTGCGTGAGTCATACACAAAATGTCTGAGGTCTGCACGGAACAAAGATACTCATGCGCCCCCGCGGAAGGCCCATGAGGATCTATGTCTCATGCGTTTGTGTGTGTTCTTCGCTGTGCTACCGCAGTGAAGGGGTTAGCCCCTTTGGCTTTACAAACACAGAAGTGACCGTTCAGTCATAACTAGTTCAGCGCCGTAGGGATGAATCGAGTGCCCGCTAGCGCGTGCGCTCAGCTGCACGATCAAGCGATCAGCAAGGACAAGGGGTGCGATCTGCTTACAAATGATTTCATTTGCTTCACTGCTTTAATTCCCTTGTACACGTATGCTGGCACAGGGCCTGGTCAGTTTGGCGTATGCATAACATACGTGTCACAGAAGATGGAGCGACCGTGATTAGTCCAAGGTAGTGCCTGATATGCTTGCGAACAAATCAGGCGCCACCCTTCAGCCATCACTGTCCATCCATCTCCCATAGACGATGCGAAAAGAGAACTGTGCGTTGTACATTTTTTTCCCCGAATCCTCCCAGGGCTACCGCTGCTGTGCGTTGAGTTTGAGCCCAGTCGGCAAAAGGCCATTGTGCCAACGTCGGCCGCTGTCGGCCCGCGCACGGCTGTGCGCGTTCCAACTGCAGCGGACGTCAGCCAGATGCCTTTTTGCGTTCTAGGTTCACATTGAGGCCGTCGGTATCGATCGGGATAATTTACACGGAGTGGATTTAACCCATTACATCCTGAAGCAGATTAGTAGATAGATCGACCATTTCAGTTCCAGGGTTTTGCCAGTCCAAGCTGTTCTGGCACCATCCTTGAACTATCATCTACGGTCAAGCTTATTTTAAGCAATAGTGTATTAGGATGAAAAGGGATAACTCATTAAGCCCGACGGCCGCATTTCCCAAATTTTGGAGGCGTCATCAAATGACTATGCACCTGTTGCAGGAGATGGATCGACCATGATAATTCAAGGGTAGTGCCAGATTAGCTTGGCGCCGACAGGCGCCAAGCTAATCTGGCACTACCCTAGAATTATCATGGTCGACCCATCTCCTGCTGTAGTGCGTCAGGGATGGCTTAAGTAATAGTGTATTAGAATGAAAAGAGTTAAGAACAGGTTTTCGCCTTTCCACAATGGCCGTTTGAAAGGGGAGTTTTAGTGTGTCACTAGAAATAAATATCCAATGTCCGCATTCATGTTTTTCGTTATAGCTCCGTTGAAAAGGAAAGTTCGAGCGTCAGTGTCTCTTACAATGAATGGTTTATATTTGCATTATTTTTTCGCAACTATGGGCTTTGAAATTGTGACTTCTGGTGTGTCACTAACTGTGACTAAGTTCGCATTCATGGATATTAAGTTGCAGCCTCAAAATACAGTTAACACATATATTTAGTGTTTTATTCATACGTGCCCGTTCGTACACAAACAAACGAAGCATCAATTAAACAAGCAAACATACACACAGAGACACATACACAGAGAGACACACACGCGCACACATACACACACGCACACCCATACACACACACTGTCTGCAGTCGCCAGTTGCTTCCCTCCTCACCACTTTCACAGGCCTCTCAGTATTCTGTTGACAGAGCGCTGGCATAGCTAAATACATGTAACCTGGTCAAAGATTCAAGCTATTCTGCCACCACCCTTGAACTGTCATGGTCGATATGTCTCCCAAATTGTAATGCAGTCCTCAGAGGATAACTGCAAAATGTGGGACGGTATTTTGTACCTCGGGGAAATTGAGTTTACATACAAACATACAATGCCGTTCTGTGTTACAGGCGTGAAACATACACGGTGTCCAAGCCAACTGCCAGCAGTCTGAACATCATGGGCACGGCGTGGGAACTCCACAACACCAAGCGAGGTACGTTGCATGGTGTATTACGCTTTTAATTCTGAACCCTTTCAGTTTTATTAACCCTTTTAGTAACGAGAAAGTGTGAACACCACTACTGAAAGGTCCTGGTAAATGAAAAGGGGCACAGTTGCAGTGCGTCTGAATGGATCAGTGTTCCATAGGCAGTAGATGTCCCTGTCCCCGATAACCCGTCATTGTGGGCTGCCCATGATCATTCAGTGCTGTGGACGGTATACCCCGAACTAAGGGACACAACTGTTGGTACCTTCTCAGCCGTCAGTAACAGAGTAACTTAACCCTTTGTGTGTCGGTAACGGTTTACCTACAGGAATCATCAGTCGCCACTATAACCACTACCGACACCCAACGGGTTAAGTTGTATTCAGAATGCCGACAGGTATACAGGGACAGTTTTTTATACTTGTAAAGTGTGCATTTTGTAAGTGTTATTGGTCTTCAACCTTAGACATGAAATGACATAAGATTTGTGATTGTCGACAAAAATATAGCTCGGCACCTCTAGACGCCAGTCTGTTCGCCCGAGGCCTACATGTCCAAAATCATAGACCAGCACAACGTATAACAGTTGACTGTATTCAGTGTACTCGTTAGTCAGCCTACACATTCGGACCGCGGCATAGGGGCCTGAACCGACCGCTCCAGACAAGCGGCATATGTACGCTTCGATAGGCACTTTCTCAGTCTACGTAATCATTTGATCAATACAACAATAGCACGCGCGCGCGCGCACACACACACACACACACACACACACACACACACACACACACACACACACACACACACACACACACACACACACACACCATCACACACACGGCACACATACACACGGCAGTGACCTTGTTTTCGGCAGGGATCGAACATTGTACCTTGCGGTTTCTAACACCGAAGCCGGCTCCCTTCATGTTATGAGGAATGTTTGCAGTGACAGATATGTGCTTCGAACGGAGGGTAGGGAGCTAAATTCTTTCTACTTTATTTTTGTCGGCCCCGAAACTATTATGTGCAAGGAACGACTAGAAGCGACGGTCGTGATAATCCAAGCCGGGCAGTGCTTGAGTAGCTTGGCGCCTTGCAAGGCGCCAAGCCGCCGGGGCCACCCAAGCACTGCCCTTGAACTATCACGATCCTAGTAAGGCGCCAAGCTATTTAGGCAGTACCCTGAAACTATCGTGATAGCTGGTAATTCAAGCGTAGTGTCTAATGAGCTTGGTGCATGTGCCTGCGTGAGAGAGAGAGAGAGAGGCGGCAGAGGAGGCGGATGGCCCCAAGTCAGTCACAAAAGGCATGCGCGGCATAGTGGGGACAGCCTAGACCCAGTAACTGCAATCAGTTACACCGGCTCCCTCACACTTATCGAACCCGTCACAATACCCATTAGTCGCGCAATTATTCTCATCAATCGTCAAAACACAACGGGCACGCCTTCCCCTGAAAGCAGTCCGCGATATCGTAAAGAAGGGAAAAAAATTGTGTCGTGGACCGGACGTATATAATAATAAATCGTTCCCATACTTCATCTGAGTGTTCAAGTTAAATGTGGCTAATCATTTACCAGCACTAAAGGCACAGATCTTCATGAGCCCCGGCAGCTGCAGGATCTCATGAGAATCTACGCCTCTTGCAAACGGAGGTCCGGCTCATGAGAATCTATGCCTATACGCAAACGTGGCTAAAACTGTACTGCCGGATTGCGAACACTGCGAGTAATTTATTACCAAGCGAAATAGCTGAGACACCAGGAACGCAGTATATCGCGATCGTCCTATTATGCGCCTGTGTTAGCGAGATCTTTATCGCCCCCGTTGTCAGGCTAGTTGCTAGGGACGCGGGACGACGTGTGTGCCTGTGTTTGCATTTTGGCGCTAATACCGGTTGACCTTAGACACAGTGGTGCTGTAGGCCGCGGGCCCGGTAAGCAAAAGGTTATCGGGCCGACGTCATCCGCCGTAGGTCCGCGCACGACCAACGGCGGATGACGTCGGCCCGATAACCTTTTGCTCACTTTGGGGCTGCCTTGGTCGTGTGAGAGAGACTGAAAGCATGTGTACACAGCCGTACCTTTTAAACTCCGTATAACACCTTTAGTTTCAGTAAAGACACAACTGAAGCCAATCTCGGTCAGCAGGGGGCAAACACAGAGTCTCATGACCCTTGAGGTTGCAGTGGCTGATGTTAATCTGTGTCTTTTGTAGAGGAAAGAAGTTTGACGACACAGGGCTTCCGGTTGTCGGCGAATCCAGCTGATGATATATTCAATACCTTCAATCTTCCCCACCTTTTGCAATGGTAAGCATACGCGTTAGACCCCCTTTGAGCATGCAGCCACCGGTAGCCTACTGTAAATAGTACCGGTGGCTGAATGCACATTGGGAGTTAATGCAAGTATGCGGACACCAACAACAATAAAGGTGCCACGCAAATCTGGCACTGCCCTTGAATTATATCTTGGCCGATACGTCTCCCGCAGCTGGTACAGCAGAACCTGTTTTGAGCAAGCATCAGTTGTGCAAGACAAAAAGTGGTCTTAAAATACTGGTGCTCTCTCAGATAGGAGTCTTTAAAGGCCAGACAGTGTCACCTGTCACTGACGACCACCATGTAGGTGCATGGCTGCAGGCACCTAGGTGGCCTTTAATGGCACGTGATCTCTCATAATGTAAACATGTTCTAGACGCCTCACAAAATTTCACAAGCCAAATTACTAGTGAGAGGACTTGGCAATGTTTGCGACACTGAAATTCATAGCGGAGTATGTAGGTTACTCAATATAGTTATGCAGTCAGGTTAGCCCATTTCAAACAGATCTTCAGTCCAGCACGTCTAGTCGTGTTCACTCCGCAGTTGCGTAGTAAGATAGTTGGTTAGGGGGGGGGATGGGGGTGTGGGGGGGATGGGGGGGTGTGTGTGGGGGGGGGGGTCGTTAGTCAACATTATAATCAGAATCCTAGGGTTTTGTTCCCCCTTTCCCCGCCCGCTCCTGTTGCGTTCCTACGCCACTGTCACTTCTGCTTCTGCGCACGGGATATATTCCCAGATGATATCTTAATTGCAGCGTTTGATCAGCGTAACTTACACTTGCTGAGAGCAGTGTAGCGTTAGTCGATCTGTCTCTCTTGAATGACTGAACTTAAAGCAATCTGATTTAGTCATTTGGTGCGAGGAGTAAAATTGTTCCACTCATGATGAAACCATGTGCTGGGAAGTTTTGTAATGAATAAAACTATTGGATATGTAAATGTGAATTCTACAATAAACGCACATAAACCCATACACAGACAACATATTTAACTCATTCAGCCCCGAAACACCACAGCAAGACATGGATCGAGCATGATAGTTCAAGGGTGGTGCCAGAATAGATTGGCGCCCATAGGCGCCAATCTATTCTGGCACCACCCTTGAACTATCATGTTCGATCTGTCTCTAGAATTGTAATACAGTCCTTCAGAAGACAACCTCAACATTTGGGAATTTCGGTCCTGGGGCTGAATGTGTTTGAACCGAACGTAGTATCTACTGAAAAATAAGAAAGCCTAGATCTGCATAAAATGTGCCTATCTCACAGAAAAACACGCGACCGGCACAAAAATGAATGTAACTGTTACAATAAACACCCATAAACGTGGTACTGGTACACTGGAACGCCTAGTCATGTATAAACTGTAGCTAACACCCACCCCGGTACCAGTCCGCTTACTGTGTATCGGTACATGTAGTAACTTGTTTACACACCGGGTCGAAGAAATGAGACCCGCCACCCATGATATATTATATCATATACCACGTCCATATTTCACCTTACAGCACCAGTGGTATTTCACGTTGACCGCGGTGCTTCATCCAGCGTCTTTCTACTGCAAAGTGGCATAGATTATCATGAGTCCCTCCGGCAGCGGCAGGGACTCGTGAAAATCTATGTCTCTTGCAATCATAGATTGCGCCTTCTATGTACTCAGACGCGGATATGAACAAGATTTTACACTTTGTCTACAACTTTTCAGTTAACTTCGGGATCGAGCGCCCGACTCCTATAATTTATTGTGGTAATCGTCCTGTAGCGGATACTGATTCGGGCGATAACTTGGAGAGAGGTTATCAGCGGTTCCCGGCTGTATCCAGTGTGAGTCGACACCTGTCAGTTAAGCCTGGCGATGGGTGACAAGACTTCAATTGTGTGGCCACTGGCACAGTGTTAGGTTGACTTAATTAGCCACTGTGACAGACTGGGGTAGAGACATACGACCTGTGTTAGTCCTCGGTAGTGGTGTAGTAGTAGTAGAAGGCATCCGTCCATGGACTATTGGTGGTGGCGACTGATGTGTTAAAATCGTTATAACGTGACTGCCGTGTTGATCTTTGATTCTCGTGGTAGAATGATGTAACACGCGATTCGCGAAAATTTGTGTCATAAATTCACGGAGGTTCCAGTCTTGATTAACGTTACTCGTGATAGGTATCGCGTAGTCCCGGCGGACCGTGTCGGTAGCCTCTTCTTCTGTTCACAAGTAAACAGAAGAATGAATGCAGTAGGACTTGTCTTTAGCAACCACCCTTTTTACATTTAAAAGTGGTCTTAGAAGACAGGTGCTCTCTCAATAAAAATCTCGAAAAGCAAAAAGTGTAACCTGTCATTAAAGACCATCATTGAGGTAGCTAAAGCCACCTAGATGATGGTATTTAATGACAGTTGACACTTTTTGCGGTAGCCACTGAATGATGGTCATTAATAACCTCTCATAAGGTGATTTCTCATAAGGTTGGTCGCTCAGAACAGGTACTGCTGTAGCCTCTGCTGTAATGTGAAAACTCGCCGCCTGTGAACAGGCGAACATGACCATTCGCCACAGTGCTTGTTGGTCTCTTACCACATTCCAAGTCTACTACGTCTATGACCACATACACCACAGTGCATGCTGAGTTTCGCCACTTACCGCATAACACCTCCACTGCGGAGCGGATTAAGCTAGAAGGCCGGCGTGGATTAGGCGCTAAGAGAGAGGATTTCCCTCCAACTGGAGCCGATCGACACAGAGAGCGTAGGGCAGTGAGAGACTCAGAGAGACGTCGTGTGGTTGTTGTGCATAGACGTGGTGTGTTGAAGGAGGCTTACTTTCTCTGTTTGTGATACTGATATAGTGCGCTTTGTTCGCGAGTTTGATTATGTGCGACTGAATCCCTTCTTGATAGATAAGGTAAGCAGCGTGTGTGTGTGTGTGTGTGTGTGTGTGTGTGTCTGTCTGTCTGTCTGTTGGAATGGGAAGGAGGGAGTTGGGGTGCGGGTGTGTGTGTGTGTGTGTGTGTGTGTGTGTGTGTGTGTGTGTGTGTGTGTGTGTGTGTGTGTGTCTGTCTGTTGGAATGGGAAGGAGGGAGTTGGGGTGCGGGTGTGTGTGTGTGTGTGTGTGTGTGTGTGTGTGTGTGTGTGTGTGTGTGTGTGTGTGTGTGTGTGTGTGTGTGTGTGTGTGTGTGTCATTGTTCTCTATAATCATGTCTCTAACCAGGTTAAGGCAGAATTTTCCCGATTGTTTGATGACTATGAAAAGGAGAGTCATTGTAAGTTTCTGCTGTTATCTTACAGATTCGGCTGAGTTTCGCGCATGCCAGCACTGTCCAAAAGCTGCTTACAACAGATGATGTTGATATAATGTCAGTGATCCTCTTGTACCCTATCTTAGCCCGTTTCACCCCACGACCGCATTTCCCAGATCTTAGAAGTGGTACCTAACGACCATGTATCAGTTGCAGGAGATGGATCGACCATGTTAAATCAAGGGTAAGGCCAGATTAGCTTGGCGCCCGAAAGCGCCAAGCTAATCTGGCACTACCATTGAATTATCATGGTCAGTCCATCTCCTGCTGCAGGGCGTCGAGGCTAAATGGGTCAGTTACGACCTGGGGACAGTCATTACCCGGGAACGCTTACATCTGCCAGAAATGCACTTTTTAGCGCGACACAGGCACAACACGTGTTGGGACATCAACAGCAACATAATTATGTGTGTCACTGACAAACAGTTTGAACCATCCGTGCATGTAAAAATCGTATTTGTTTAAGTGTCTTTAACCCCTTCGCTGCCAGTGATCGCGAACAGCGGCGTCAGAAACGACTGCACATTGACCGACATTCGTGTGAAGGTAACCGAGGTAAAATAAAAAAAATTAAAAATGCAAGAAAACTTAAAAATAAAAATAAATGTTTTAAATATATATATTTTTTTTAAGTTATTCATAAAGAACATAGGGTTAACGAGAGACATAAATGCGACTGCGGGGGCTCATGAGGATTTTATGTCTCTTGCAGCTGCTGAGTAGCGTTTGCCTTGCCCCGGCAGTGAAGGGGTTAATTGTAAACCCGGTATGTGCAGGTAGCGTTCTATACTATGTCCTCTTTTTGGTCCAGTTTTTGTGCCTCAGCACCGTTAAAGCCGCCGTTCAGTCTTCCTGCAGCTTGAAATCTTGTATCCAGAACATGTCAGTGTTGCAATGCCCGTACATTTATGCGATAGCGGCCCATGGTACAGCCTTAACCCTTTGCGTGTCCGTATCAGGTTTTTGACGCGATGATTTTTGGTGCCTTCAGGCGCCAAGCTATTCCGGCACAACTCTTGAACTATCTTGGTCGACCAATCACCTGCTGTAGAGAAGAATGGAATAGCTGGAAGTCTGACACAACTTATCTCTGGTTAGATGGTTTGTTTGTATGACTAAGCTAAGGTATGGCTACAGATTATTGTGCAACAAGTCGGTTTTTGCGGCAGTGTGAGGCGGATTAGTGACTGCGTGACATTGAAAGCGCCATAAGCCCCACTGAGCCCTGACACACTGCTACAAAATATTGATCGGCCGTGACAGTTCAAGAGTGGTTGCAGGATAGCTTTTATGACATCCCTATCAATCTAGTCAGTTCAAAGAGGATACCAGAATAGACTGGCACCTCCAGGCACCATGCCAGTCCGACACCAGTGAACTGTTATGGTCAGTAATCTGAACTAAACAGGTGATCGCCCAGCGTGTAACTTCAAATGCAAAGAAAATCGCAACTAAGAAAGGAACACGCTTAGGAAGGGCAATTGCAGCATAATTTATCGTGTTGTAACTGTCCTTTCTGAGCTTGTTTCTTAAAAACTTCCTTATCATGATAAATCTATTTCCTGAAATAGTATGTTGCCTTCAGCGGACAACCTTGGATTGGTGCTGTCGCACAAGCTGATCTGGAACCACCCGTGAACTATCATGATCGAACAGTCATCTGAGGTGTTTTGTAGTCTTCAGATGACAGCTGTCCCAATTTAGGAAATCGCGACCCCAAGGCTCTTTCTGTTAAGCTCCTGCAGCAAGTCACCATCCGACTGCAAGAGACGCATATCCTCATGAGCCCTCGCATTATGTGGGGGCTCATGTGGAGCTGTGCCTCTTGCTGGCTAAGTTTGGATTCACGTTCTTCAGAATGGGGATGGTGGATGGTGTATGGGAGGGAGGAGGAGCTTGGGGATCTTCATTTGGCTTTGCTTCATCGAGCAATCTTAGGGCAGCCTCCGATGGTCTCATGATCTTCACCAGATAATACAGGCTAAATTATTCGCAATTTCTTATGGTAAATAATCTTTTTGTCTTCCGATAATGCTGCACGAAGGGACTAACTTCGTTCATTTATGAAGTTTATATTTTGTAAAATGAAAGGCTTTTTCTGCTGTAGTTAAGCGGTAGAAAGTCGCATTAGGTGAGCGGTTAATTCTAAATTCCCAAATTTAGGAGTTGTTACTTGAAGACTACATACTAGTTCAGTTAAGGAGAAAGGTTAACCAAGAAAGCTCAAGGGTGGTACCAGAATAGCATGGTCGTCAAGCTATTCCGGCACAACTCTTGAACTATCTTGGGTCGGCTAATCACCTGCTGTAGAGAAGAATGGAATAGCTGGAAGTCCGACACAACTTATCTCTGGTTAGATGGTTTGTTTGTATGACTATGCCCCTGAATACCTGCTAGTATAAATCATGGCCTTTTGTTTGTCCTGGTTTGAAACGCATGTTGTACCTGTGGACGATTAAAACATTAATATATACGTCTTTACAATATGGGGCCGTTTTCATCAATGCATACGTACAAGAAAAAGAAAGGTTGTGAACAGGTCGGACGATTGCTTGTGCGAATAAATGTAATTGCTCTAGTTCTGGCCAAAGACTTGTAAAGCAAGACCCCGAGCAACCGGAACAAAGCAACTTGTGTGTACGGTTAAAATCCTAATGTATGAGACTGTACAACTTGGGACAACTGATTTCAACCCGCATGTGCGTACACAGCACACTACGTAATGTGCTGTATTATTCTTATACACAGTGCGCCAAGGCCATCGGGCCGCCGTTGGCCCGCGCACGACCATGCGTGGGCCAACGGCGGCCGATGTCGGCCCGATGGCCTTTGCGCGCTGGGGGAGGTTGTAAATAAGCCGGAGGATTGCTTTGGTGAGTACAATAATTGCACTAGTTCCTCTCTCAATTCCCTTGCCTGGGCGTCATTAAAAGAGAAGATTTTTTTAGTGTGTAATTGAATCAGATCTGCTGTACTCTTTTGTGCCTTATAACTGGTAAAGTCAGTGAGAAGGTTGACGCCCTGTTCATGCTGCAGGCAATCTAACACCTATATTGCTATGGTCTTTCCTATTTTTATTGCTTTTCCTAACAATGGGCTTGCTTGTCAGCTCTTGTGTGTATTGGATTGGGAAGATTCTCTGTTAAGCCGCCAGCCTTGGCTTGTGCATTTCTTTTTGTCTACCGTATTGAAAATACGCTAGACTTTGAAATGAGCCTGGTCGGAACGCATTCCGGAGCATGCACATGACGTTTTTGGCGTGCGGGGCATAAATTCTGGCAAAGAAGTAACAAAGTAAAAATGACGTCACGTCTAGCTACGCAAACTTTGCTAGAGACTGAACGTCTTTTTGGCGCGCGCTGGCAAAGAAGTAACAAGGTAAAAATGACGTCACGTCTTACGCAAACTTTGCTAGAGACTGAACGTCTTTTTGGCGCGCGCGCGCGTGTGTGTGTGCGTGTGCGTGTGCGTGTGTGTGTGTGTGTGTGTGTGTGTGTGTGTGTGTGTGTGTGTGAGTGTGAGTGAGAGTGAGAGAGAGAGAGAGAGAGAGACTGACAGAGAGACAGCGACTAGAGCCCGCGTTTGAGGACGGCAAGCTTGAAATTTTAGGATATTGTCCCTAAAAGAATTATCTCGAGACCTGTTTTTCGAATTTTTGATTAAGACTGGCGAGAAAATGGCCGTTTCACAAAAACCGGTTGATCCATACTGGAGTCCGTAATTTTTCTTATTTTTACTACATATTTTGCGTATACCTAGATAAAAGGGACATATTGATGAATGAGTTCGTTAACCAGCATTGTACCTCTAGAACGTTTTGAGTGATAATTAAATATTTTTTTAAAAAATATATTTTCACATTTTGGGTGATAATTAAATATTTTTTGAAAAAATATATTTTCACTTATTGGGGATTAATTTCACGCATTATATGAGTTAATCTCAAACAATTGTATCTTTTTACGAAAAAAATCAATCTTCTCATTAATGATAGCATGATTTTTTTTTTGTATACGGTATTTACATAAGCCTACAGTTTGTCTCGGCTGACGGGTACTTTTAGGTCAGTCGTGACCTGTATGCCCTAGGTGTGAAAACCACACAATTTTCTGCACCACTTTTTCGGAGTCATTTGTAAAACAACTAACATAACTTTAATTTATCTTTTACGAAAAAAACTATCTTTTCATTAATATCCGCATGATTTTTCATAAACAGTGTTTGCTTAAGCCTGCAGTTTGTCCCGGCCCTGGGGTAGGATTAGGTCAAATTGTGACATGTAAGCCCTAGGCGTGAAAATCAGCAAGAAATCGCAAAGTTGTTTCTCTGATACGTCAAATGTTAGTACTGCGATGAGTGACGTATAACATCGAGTCGTCACTATGAACACAGCGTCGTGTGACTAATAATGCCATGACGTGAAGCTTGAGGTGACATCATTTCGCTGCTCGTGCTATTCTTCTTCTTCAGAATAGCTATGCTACGCCAGACAACAGAGCTTACGAATGGCGGGAATCGCCGTGTGTCCGTCTTTATTTATGTGTGCCAGTGTGTGTGGATCAGAGGGTGGGTTAGAGTAGAAGGAAATTGATTCCTGTCGCTACATAAGCCCACAGAGCGTACTAATGACGGGAAGCGCCGTGTGTCCGTCTTTATTTGTGTGCGCCGAATTGTGTGTTGATCAGAGGTTGGCTTAGAGAGGAGGGAAATGGATCAGCATAATAAGCCTAAAAATATGAACAACTCTAAATGTTCCTAAAAGATAAACGCATCTGAACTCCAAACAATACGGTAGAATTTGGGATGAAATCCTCATCTTGTTATCAGTTCCAAAGCTTTTCCCTGTGAAAGCAAAAGACAGGAATGAAAATCTCGCTTTTCACAAAAAATGGCCTTTTGCCTTCGCAGACGTGTCCCTAGAAAGTCTTGATAAGCTATTTAACTCCACGGGCGCATTTCCCCAATTTTGGCGGCGTCATCAAACGACTATATACCAGTCGTAGGTGATGGGTCCACCATGATAATTCAAGGGCAGTGCCAGATTAGCTTGGCGCCTGATGGCGCCAAGCTAATCTGGCACTACCCTTGAACTATCATCGTCGATCCATCTCGTGCTGTAGGGCGTTGGGATTTAATGTGCAACCAACCTTCGCAGAGCATTTTTGTCCTGCAAGCACTGTACGTCCCGAAGTAAAACGTACGCCAAAATGACCTTTTATACAAGATCGACGTGGTGCCAGTTTTGCGTGAGGAGAGTGTAACACCAGATCGACCCGGTGTCGGTCATTATTTTTGGCGTAGGTCCAGTCGACGAAAGGTCACTTCGCGTTGTCGGAGTAAATGAGACACCAAATCGGTTCTCTTTACAGATCGACACACGTACGTCAAAATCATGCTCACGCCAGATCGACCCGAGGGTCACTTTGGATTATGGGTCGATCTGGTGTGAGAGTCATTTTGGCTTATGACACAAGACGAAGAAATGAACGTTCATTAAGAACCGAATTTCCAATAAGTCAGTGGTCAAATCTTAGTGCTTTTATATTGCTATTACTGCACTTACACTAGGCCAGCACCACAAATATATATAGCACTTCATACGTACTGTGATATGCTTGTGCCAATACTTTATCTGGAAGCATTTATAGCGTGTGTTGAAGTACGTACTTGTTCGATGAAGCCGCAGCACTTCGACACAACTAGATCAGATTAGCCAACGCTTTTAACTCAATCAGCCCTAAGCAACAGCTAGACAGAACTTGGGTAGCGGTGCCAGATAGAACTTGGGCATTGCTAGATTATCCTGGCGTCCTTATAGGCGCAAGAATAATCTAGCACTTCCGTCGGGCCATCATTGTGCACATATTTCCTGCAGAAGTGCCAAGATAATCTGGCATTACTCTTGAAATAATTATGTGGTAAGTGCATTTCATGCACAGACGCCAAGCTAATCCGGCACTGTTTTCCGTCTCTCATGGCCGACCCATCACTTTCAGCATGTATGTAGTCGCTGGCGTATGAGTATGAAGGACTAACCCCAAACTATAAGAGCTGTACTTTACACGGATAGATCGACCATTGCCGTTCAAAGGTGGTGTCAGAATAGCTTGGCGCCTGGAGGCGCCAAGCTATCCTGACACTACCTTTCAGCGGCAATGGTCGATCTGGTCGACCTGGAGGCGCCAAGCTACTCTGGCACCAGCCTTGAACTATCAAGTCGGATCCGTCCCCTGTTGTATGTGTCTGGGCTGATTGGTGTAACACCCGGCACAGAATACGATCAGACAGCTTCACTCTGAGGGACCAATTACCTACTCCATTGTATAGCATGAGAGCAATTTCTGGTGTCGTCCTGTGAATGTATTTGAATAGCTGAGGACCTGACGACAGAGAGCTCTTTGTGCCCGCTGCGAAAGCCAGGCACTGAGTGTGTTCAGTTGTCTCCCACGATCAGTCCCAATGTGTTTGCTTTCCTTTGCCTTACGTAGTGGTGTGCTGCTCAGTACTGTAAATATATGTGCTATGTAGCAACTCAAACAATAGCAACAGTATCTTTGTGCCAGTTCTGAAAGCCAAGCACGCAGAGTGTACAGTTGTTTTTCACGGTCAGTTTCAGCTTGTTTCCTTGTCAACTTTACGCGTATGTATGGACTCGTAAACAAAAACTGTGCATGTAATGTAGCAACCTGAACGTATCAAGACTAAGAACATAATATTCCCACGAGCAAAAGAAATGCGACATGTTTGGAATCATCGGAAACACTTTAGTGGCCGCGTGTTCAAGCTGGTTAAACCCGCAGAGATCCGAACAGTTAATCGTCTTTGTGCGACATTTTGGGAATCATCAGAAACACTGAAGTGTTTCCGATGGTTTCAAAAATGTCGCATTTCTGTTGCTCGTCAGTATATAAACTGTTGCAGTCAAGTTTGCGATTCAACGTATCTTGTTCTCTGTGCGTCTCTTAATTGATTTTCGTATCTTTTTGTGTCTGTCCCAGCGGTGGAGAAGCTGCTTGGGAAAGCGGGAATGATGCGGCTGGACCAGGCGACAGCTGGACTGCTGGCGGGAAGGTTAACAAACGATGATATACCTTCTGTCACCCCCAGCTCTGTCAGGGTCTACGTCTGTTCTACAGGCAATGGTCAGTTGTGACGCACACGCAAACAAAGCGCGCATGCACATGCACACACACACACACACACACACACACACACACACACACACACACACACACACACACACACACACACACACACACACACACCATCACACCATCACACACACACACACGCTTGCAGAATTGTAGAAGGGGATTGGTGCAGTAGTATGAAAGGTGCATCATTCGTCCATTCGTGATAATAATAATAATAATAATAATACCGGTTATTATATAGGCGCTTTACCCAATTCTGCGAATCGGTTCAAAGCGCCGCGAACTGAATCCAACACGCACACTTACGTGACACACACGCATTCACTCTGAAGACAAACACAGTACAACACAAACGCAGGACATTCACGTGGTGCGAAGGGTCAGCTCAGCTACTGAAGTGATCACTTGTACCTAAAGATTTCTCACGTTTACATTGCTGTAAAATACTCCGTTCCTTGAAGTGAAAGATCACTCAGCTGTGTGAACTGGTGTAATACTCCAGTCATCTTCGTCCTTCTGATTGTAGATCTTAACCCGTTTAACCCCACTGCCGAAATTTTGAGGTGTCACCTAACGACTATGTACCAAATGCAGGAGATCGATCGGCCATGATAATTCAAGGGTAGTGCAAGACTAGCTTGGCGCCTTCAGGCGCCAAACTAGTCTGGCACTCCCCTTGAACTATCATGGTCAATCCATCTCCTGCTGCAGGGCGTCGGGGCTAAATGGGTTAAAAACAAAAACGTCTTCAACATTTGACGAGACATGCCTTCTTACGTACACAAAAGTGGCTGAAATACACTTCTAACCGGCTGAATGCTCTTAGAGTGTGATACAAAATCTGCTATTGAAAGAAAAAGGGTTGTCTGAAAAATATGTGTTGTCTCCAGAAAAAAACAAAAAAAACTAAACCTTGAAGGGCAAAAGTTGGAGCCTGTCATAAAAAAACCACACAGCCACCTAAATGAGCGTTTTAAATGACAGGCATTCTCTCATTAGGGTGGTTGCTCAAAGTAGGTTTTTTGTATTATTGAAGATGAATCCCAACCAGCAAGAGACATACATTTGCATAAGCCGCTGCGACTGCAAGGGCCTGTGAACGTCTATGCCTCTTGCAGATGGTGGGAGTACAGCTGAGTGATTACAAAAGTAACGCAGCATGGGGATAAACTGTTTGGATCAATGGTTCAACCCTCTACGCAGCTACCGGTACTGTAAACAGTTGGGTACAGCACAGTAACACTAACTGCCGTATAGTGCATGCACTGGTAATTTTCCTGAGTGCCAGTTGCATGAGTGCGCTTAGTCCAGTGCCAGCCACTCAGCAAGGTGCTCCGCTATAGCTTAGCGGCTTGCGCAGGACTAACCTCACTCACGCAACTGACTCCCAGTCCATTTAGTCAGGAACTTGTCCATGTGCTTGATTAATCAATTAATCATGGAGTATTGTGTGCTTGCACATTTTGTCAAACATGGTGGCACATCACATCAGCTAAGTAAAATTTGCGTATTAACTCATTCGAGACGAACCGCATCCGGATATGCAGCTTCAGCCGTCTATCTGGATGACGTTCGTCTCGAATGAGTTTTTTTTTTTTTAATGTTTCCATATACTTTGACTTGCTGTGATGCCTGATGCGGCACGTCTTGAATGTGAAATTCGTGTGTGCTCTTGTCACAGACTCTGAGGTAGAAAGGTCCTCATTTGTGGAGCATGTTTACCCCAGGCTGCGGGAATACTGCAGAGACCAGTATGGAGTCGAATTCCTGGTGAGTTCAAAAATGAAAGGAGGTAGGGAAGGAGGGGGCGGGAAGGTTGTTTTTGTTTAAGGGAAGTGGAGGGTTGGGGTCAGGTATGTGGTATATGGAATCACACTTTATGGGCTCACGTGTGAAGCAAAAGTGATTATGTTTTGGGCAAAGGGGCCGGATGATAGTAGCTTTGACTAATGCAAATCCGCTGCGCCACCGCGTGCGCGCCACCGCCTACTAAGCTCAAGACAGAATACAAGCGAAGAAACGAAGACACCCGCGAAATTTTAGCTGTTGCCGGAAGTATCCCGGACCTCTTTCTCAACATACAGAGTTGAACGTTAAACTCTTTAGTACAGTGCCGTGAAAGAAGCCACCATGCACTGCAATGCATCCATTGTTTTCTGCCGTGTTTACTCTAAAGTCGAAGAGAATAACTCGCAAAGACATTGACAACTGATCAGTGTTTAAACCAGAGACCTTTTTCGGGCTGGGGGAAATACGGACCTAAAGCGACTGCTGCGTGCAGGTCACAAGTTCATGTCGACAGTAAAATGCACTCCTGTTTTAATTTCATTGGATATGCTAATTTAAATAAACCAATGAAAAATGAGCATGAGGCGTATTTCCGGCCGCATCTAAAACCAACAACTCGCCGTCTGCTATGAATGATGCTTGACTGTGCAAAAAGCCTTGATACTATACTATCAGTTTTGATCGGAGGACAAGGTTGGTATAGATTTGTGGCAAAATATCTACCGAGTCTGTTCAGTTTGAGCGTTGAAAACTGCTCTGGAATCACAGTGCTTCGTCGATTTGTGTGCCTGTCGTTTCTTCCCTTTTATTCTGTCTTGAGCTTAGTAGGCGGTGGCGCGCACGTGGTGGCGCAGCAGATTTTGCATTAGTCAAAGCTACTATCATCGGGCCCCTCGGGTTTTGGGCCAGTGGTCGTCCGTTCGTCGTCCGTCGTCCGCCCGCCGTCGTCCGTCGACCGTCGTCCGTCGACCGTTCGTCCGTGGTAAACTTTAACGTTGGCATTATTTCAGAGACTATACAAGCCACAGTCTTCAAACTTGGCCCAAGGATACTTTGTGGCAAGACCTTTCTAAACATACCAATTTGAGTGACCTCTCACAAAGGTCAAGGTCACAGGATTAGGAAATAATTCAAAAATAGCTATATTTTCACATAATTTATTTTTTCTCAAATACTATTCACAACTTCAAACCCAAACTATGTACAACGATACCTGATGGTAAGACCCTTCTATGCATACTAATTTGGTTGATCCCTCTGAAAGGTCAAGGGTCACAAGAGCTCAGGAAATAGGTCCAAAATAGCCATATTTTGACAAAAGATGTTTTTTCTCAAATGCTATTCACAACTTCAAACCCAAATTTGGTACAGAGATACCTGATGGGAAGACCTATCTATGCATAATAATTTGGATGACCCCTCGGGAAGGTCAATGGTCACAAGAGGCCGGCAACTGTGTGTAAAATGCCAATTATTTTTAAAATTACATGTATTAACATTTTTGCAACTTTTTCAATCAAATTTGACACAAAGGCAGCTGATGATAAGACCTTCTTATGGATACTAATTTAGTCGACTCATTGCAAAGGTCAAGGGTCACGGGGGGGTTGACAGATGTGTGAAAAATGATCACATTTTGAGAGAACGTGGATTTTGCTGGTGCAAAAGCCAGCCCTTTACTTATTGTCACAAAGTTCACACATATGTAAATCGGATATACACGTGAGCCATAATGGCTTTGCATTTCTTGTTAACTCATTCTGCCCGCGACACACCACAGCACGATATGGCTCGAACATAATAGATCAAGGGTGTTGGCAGAATAGCCAACACCCTTGAACTATCATGGCCGATCTGTCTCCTGAATTGTAATGCAGTTATCAGAGGATAACTCCAAAATGTGGGTATTTCGTACCTCAGGCACAATGAGTTAAAAAGACATTCTGAAATTTGGATTCGTCCTCTGAAGACAACATTACTGGATGGATGGTTGGATCATTGAAATACATGGGTGTATGGATGGATGGATGGATGGATGGATGGATGGACGGACGGACGGACGGACGGACGGACGGGCGGACGGCTGTTTGGAAGGTCCTTTTTTTCAAAGCGTGTTTCGTTATTTGTCGGCGATTTCTTGAGACAATTGACACGCTTGGCAGTCAGCTTTTGCATGTTTTTTTTTATTGCAGGTAGTGGACTTGACGTGGGGGTTAGCCCCTGAGGAGTGGCAGGCGGACCGTAACCTCCCCTCAATGAAGCTACAGGAGGTGCTCAAGTGTCAGGAACAGTCTGTGGGGCCCAACTTTGTGGTCAGTACACACACGCAAACGCACACGCACGAGCGCGCACACACGCATACACCACATACATGTGCGTGTGTTGGGGATTGGGGGTCCGAAACCTCTTTAACTCTTTTCCTACTAAGTAACTTTTCGGTATTGTGTACCTCAAACATTAAACACTTCTGTATCCCCAGATTTTGAAGTTGCACTCTGAAGGACTGTATTACAATTCTAGAGACAGATCGAGCATGATAATTCAAGGGTGGTACCAGAACAGCTTGGCGCCTATAGGCGCCAAGCTATTCTGGCACCACCCTTGAACTATCATGCTCGATCCTTTTTTTTTTTTTTTTTTTTTTGCTGTGGTGTGTCCGGGACTGAAAGAGTTAAGAGTTCGTTTCTGGATCCGGTGCACATGCCAAGCAGCGGCTCGTAATCTGCACTAAAAATAGTCAAGCACACACATTGCAAACGAACCTTGACTGGGCGGATCTCGCCGCTCGCAGTATGCTACTGGCGGCTGGTAGCGCCAGCCGTAGGGAAAGAGCTGTAGAACACGATATAACTACAGGTACAAGAGACAGAGATCCTCATGAGCCCCCAAAGATGCGGGGGCTCATGAGGATCTATGACTCTTGCTGACAATACTTTGTGTCCATGTTCATGGAACGGCTTAATGTGCTCTTTGACGTTGCATTAACGATGATTGTCACAAACATAACTCATTCAGTCCCGACACACCACAGCCAGATATGGCTCGTCGATCTGTCTCCTAAATTGTAATCCAGTCCTCAGAGGACAACTCCAAAATGTGGCGATTTGGTACCTGGGACACAATGGGATGATTTGCGTCCGCCCAGGATCCTCAGATCCTCATGAGCCCCTGCAACTGCTGAGACACGCGAGGATATGTCTTTTGCAGCTGGATTGTGTTCATTTTTTTTTTCTCGGCAACAAACAAGACAGAGAAAGTGGTGGAGTTCAGTAAATCAATTATTAACCATTTCACTGCAAACACGATCCAGCTGCAAGAGACATAGATCCCCATGAGCCCCCACACTTTCGGGGGCTCATGCGAATCTATGCCTCTTGGCGAAACCACTTTGGAAGGGTTGGGCTGTTTGGTCGTAAATGGACTAGATTTCAAGAACACAATCTGCGTCCACAAAGGTCAGAGTTAACTCAAGAACAGTTCCCGTTTCTACAGGCTTTCGTCGGCCAGAAATATGGTCCACGCCCCCTGCCGGCTAGTATCCAAGCGGATGAGTATGAGATCATCCGAGTGGCCCTCCACGCGCACAGGGGCCGCGAAACGCGCAACGCGCCCATCCTTGACGTCTGGTACGTCATCGACAGCAACGCGGTGCCGCCTGTCTACATCCTCAAGGAGGCCGTTGAGGTCATCCCCAACATCGAGAGCGTGAGTTTTGTCAGACATATTTGGGGGAGGGTGCGGGGGGGGGGGGGGGTCATCATTTCTGTAGTTGTTGTTTGCGTTTTTGGGGTGAACATTCGCAAAGCCACCCAGCAGGGTGAGAGGACTGCCTGTATGGCTGCTTTTTAACTCATTTGAGACGTGCCGCCAACGGATACGCGGCGGTTCACCGTGTATCCGTGGGTGGCACGTTTCGAATGAGTTAATAAATATGGGTGGCCACAAAGCGACTATGGGTTCCGTGTGTGGCTGCATGCTCTGAACTACCCCACCATCTAGGTGGTTACATTAAGGATTTTATCACTGCTTCCAAGGAATGAAAGTTGTTATTTTGGGAACTTTACCATGCCTGAAGATAATCCCCACATAACATTGCTGTAACAACGGTTGCCATGGGCGGATCTGGGGAGGGGGAGTTCCAGGGGCTCGGGACCCCCCACCCACCCACCAACTCACCCTCTTACCCCCCGACCCCCCACCCCCCCAAAAAAAAAAAAATTAAATGCTATAACAAAGTCCCTTTTGGGGGTGTTTCCCCCCCCCCCCTTTGAGGTAACTGATCCGCCCCTGGGTTGCTGTAGGGTCGAGTGGCTTTGGCTGGTCAGCTGATGACAGCAGCCTTTGCAGCGGCAAATTTCTGTAGAATAATGACAAGCAAAAGAAATGCGACATTTTTTTTAATCAATTAGTGTTTCCGATTATTCCCAAAATGACTCATTTCTTTTGCTCGTCAGTATATTTTGCAACCCTAAAGTGTAAACTGAGAGTAATTACGTTGAAACACTACAGTGTTTCCGATGAATCCAGAAATGTCACATTTCTTTTGCTCGTCAGTATGTGTTTTTATTCGATGATATGTGATGGTCTGTGATTTTGGACCACACGACTTATACAGTTATAGCCATAAGGTTCCAAAACACAGACCAGCACATAAATTATGTTGGTGGTGATGCTTCATGCTTTGGCCATGGTGTTAATTTTGTTTTGTGGGTGTGGTGTCCCCGTTCAAGCGGATGGAGTGGGGTTAAACTGAATTTAGCGTTTTCTGATTGTCTTAATTCCGTAACCCCCTTAACTGTCGGGGCAAGGCGAGCGCTGTCAGCTGCAAGGGATATAAACCCTCACGAGCCGCCGCGACAACTGGGACTCGTCAGGATTTATGATTCTTGTTAGTCCTATGTTATTGTTGGGTCCCATTTACATCTGTGTTCCTCAAACAAATGTCAGTCAGTGTGCGGTCGTTTCAGACGCGCAATTCGTGATCAATGGCAGCAAAGGGGTTAATCATTGTCAGTGTATTTTCCTCAGAGGGTTAAATCATTCGCGGCCAGCCGCATCCGGATGCGGCTGGCCGCGAATGAGTTAAAACGGTCTGCTTTATTGCGGGCTTTGAATGCAAACATTCGCCGATGCAACGAGCTATCAATGTTCTTTTTGGGTTTTCTTCCTTAACTAAGACATTTCTGAACATCACCAAAACTGTGAGGTATAGATCCTCATGGGCCCCCGCAGTTGCGAGAGCTCATGCGGATATGTGCCTCTTGCTAAAGCTTTTTGGGTTTTCTTCCTTAACCCATATCATACTGAGGCTACAAGCTTCAAATTTGTACACTGCCATATGCAAGCTACATTATAGTACTTACAGATAAGATATAGACCAAGGGCTTTAGTTCAAGGGTAGTGCCAGTCTAGCTTGGCGCCTCTAGGCGCCAAGCTATTCTGGCACTACCCTTGAACTATTTTAGTCAAACTTATTTCACACACTGGTGTATTCCGAATGATAAGGGTTAACTAAGACATTTCTACTTTTTTTCACAATTAGTGTAAAAAGACATAATTATACCAGAGGTTTTCCACTGTTTATTTTAGCGAACCGGAAAGATATCTCGTGTGTAGAGAAGAGAAGAAGACTGAGCAGAAAAGTCTTTCATTTTATGACATTCACACTTCATAATTTTAAGGTAGCCTTTTGTCCATTATTATTGTAAGACACATTCAGGCCGGAGTAAGTGAGTACATTGCTGACCTGCTGCAGCCGCTCGCCAAAATGATGTCGATGCATGCGGGCACTTTTTTTTTTTTTCAGGTTGAGAATGAGTTACGGAGCGCGGCGGAGACAGAGTGGAGGGAGCTGCAGGCGGAGATACGGACTCTGCTGCAGAAGGGTGCGGATCTGGCCTACCTGGACGGTGTGATGGACAGCGACGCCAAGCAAAAGTACTACATGTCAGGTGGGTTAATGAGTCTATTTAAATGACACCTTGAAGGCTGTTTCTTGTATCAGCGGGTTTTCGTGCGTCAAGCGACTTTATCCAATTCACTGCCGCGAAAAGAATGGACCACACACTGCTGCAAGAGCCCCCTTGATGAAAACGAGATGTTCTGAAAGTCTCGCTTGACGCGCGCAGTGCTTGCTAGCCGGGAAATGTGGTGCTGGCAAACGGATTTAAAATAGTGTTTGTTTGGCTAGAAGTCCTTTTCTGCGACCATTTTTGTTGTTTGTTTGTTTGTTTGTTTGTTTGTTTGTTTGTTTGTTTGTTTGTTTGTTTGTTTGTTTGTTTGTTTGTTTGTTTGGGTTTTTTTTTTTTTGTTTGCACGACCATCGGAGTGGGAATAAAGGAAATGAAGTATCCCATTCGTATTCTCTTTTGATTCGGGTGACATTTTGCACTAAATGAAGTTGTTTCCCTTGCAAGCACACTCAGAAAGAAAAAAAAAAATGATCGTACAGAAAGAAAACGGAAGCAGAAAACTGAGGGGGAAAAAGCAGACGATTTTTTCCCCAACGGCAAAAGTTCTGATTCTCATCACTGATGATCTTCCGGCCGTTTCAGCGCACAAAAACTGTCAAGATATTTTGTAATTGCGGTTGAGAATGTGTTGACACATTCTACCCCAGGACCGAAATCCCCAGATTTTGAAGTTGCCCTCTGAAGGACTGTATTACAATTCTAGAGAGAGTTCGACCATGATAGTTCAAGGGTGGTGGGCCTAAGGGCGCCAAGATATTCTGGCACCACCCTTGAACTATCTTGCTCGGTCCATGTCTTGATGTGGTGTGTCGGGGCTGAATGAGTTAAGCACATAGCTTGAAGTTATAAATTATCGGCCAAGTTATCCTTAAATAGAGGTCATCGTATCTCGCAGGTCAGTCGCCATCTCGGAAAGCGCAAGCTTCTTTATAGCACCCGTGTCAGCGCTTTCCAGCGCGTTGTCCAACATTTTGGACGACTTGGCCTGTTAGTCATTGCACGTGACCCGTGTATATCCATGCGCGGATACGTGTCGTTGCACTGTGGATGATTGGCGCTGCCAGGAGATTGCCCCCCCCCCCCCTTCCCAATTAATGAATAGGACGAACGTGTGACGTCGGAACTTCCGGCTTAACCCCTTAGCTGCCAGTAAACGCGGACCGTGTATTTGAAACCGTATATTCAGCCTATCAGATCCCGGCCGTCAAAGGAACTTGGATGCAAAGTGGCTTTAGCAAGAGGCATAGATCCTCATGAGCCCCCGCAACTGCGGGGGCTCATGAGGATCTATACCTCTTGCAGTTTAATGATGTTCAAACATCTCGGCAGTAAAGGGGTTAAAGTAACATATTTAACCCATATCATGCTGAGGATTAAAAGCCATATGCAAGCTACATTGTAGTACTTAATAAATAATGGTATAGACCAATGGCGTTAGTTCAAGGGTGGTGCCAGAATAGCTTGGCGCCTAGAGGCGCCAAGCTACTCTGGCACCACCCTTGAACTATTTTAGTCAAACTTATTTCACACACTGGTGATATGGGTTAATTTGCTTAGAGGTACTGGGCATGGCCGGTAGTCCTCTTTAAATGCCATTGTTATTAACCGACCTTCGTCTGTTTGCCATAGAGCTAGAAAAGGAGATCCAACTGGGTATAGAGAACTGTGACAACCCCCACAAGCGCTGTGTTCTTATCCTGCGAGACATCGTGGATCTCAAGAACTACATTGACGACCCAAGAGCAGACACCTACACAGAGGTTAGTATGCACACTGTCCCTAAATGACAGAAACACGTTCAGCGTTGAACACGACCATTTTCCTAAGCCCCTTTCAGGCGTGACACCCTATGTACAAGATCGACTATGATGGTTAACCCGTTCACAGTCGAGTAAAGGTGAATCAGATCCAACTGCGAGATACATAGATCCTCATGAGGCACCCCGCCTGGTGCTGGGGCTCGTGAGGATCTTTGCCTCTCGCTGAAACCTTTTTGTATCAATGTTCCTTTGATGTTGAATTTGCCATTATTTCACAACACAATCTTCGGTCACTGCCATTGAAGGGGTTAACTGTGTATTTTCTTAACCCCGTTTACGCCTGACACTCTCCTTACAAGATGTCCATCAACTCCCTTCGCTGCCAGTCGACACAAATTTATGTTTCGTGAAAAATGTGAAATTTTGGTTCCACGCCGAAAGAGCCTTAGCCGTCCAAGGAGCTTGGATTCAACTTGGTGTCAGCAAGAGGCACAGATCCTCATGAGCCCCCGCGGACTGCGGGGGCTCATGAGGATCTGTGCCTCTTGCAGTTGGAGCGTGTTGTCTTTTTCTCGGCACCCAAGAGGTTAATACACTCCTTTGCGCATTTTGCACAGGTGATTTACAACGAACGCACGGAGCAACGTGAAGTGCCAGAGGAAGTTGAGAGCCAGCTACAGAGGCTGAAGAACCGCGCCAGGGGACTGATCTCCGAGGCCAACACCCTCCACCACGAGGTCCTGTGGCGCTACGACGACGTCATCAGCCCGCAGCTGCACGGCGAGTACTTGGAGGTGAGCCGCGAGTCCCATCCAGTCAGCCAAATGTCCTCGGGCCGCCCGACGGCCACAGGACGTTTCAGTCTGACTGAAGTATAACTCTTTTTTGTTTCTTTTTTTTTTGTGTGTGTGTGGGGGGGGGGGGGGCAAACCTATTACTTATCTGGAGACAGAAGTCATTGCCCTGATCCCCAAACACAACAAAACTCCATCGGGCAGACGTCGGCCGCAGTTGGCCCGCGCACTTTCTTGCGCGGGTCAACTGCGGCCGACGTCGGGCTGATGGCCTTTTGCGCAACGGGTATCTCAGCTTTACATACTCGGCTTCATAAGTTACTTTGTTTACAGATGTTACCCAAAAAAATGTTGCGCACTGAAAACAATGTTCTCTTCACTGTGGAATCGAAGTTTTCTCTCTCTGTGGGGCAATACAAATGTGTCGTGTCGCTGTCGTTTGCGTATATGAAAACATGCATTCTTTATTTCTTTGTACTCGATTTCTGTCGATGTCGTCACCGCTTTCGCATCGCTAAATGGAATACACCTTAAAACAAAAGTCGCGTAATGATATATTGACAACGCTTCTGTCATGCAGACACTGTGCGAGCAGCTGTACAAGTGCCTTAAACGGCTGGTGGACGAAACAGTCCCAGCTCTGCAGGCCCAGGCCAAGGTGCCCCATGTGGCCGAGGAGGCCCTGCAACATTGGTCACGCTGCAAGAACGTCAACATCGACTTCTACGGGTGTGAGAAGCAGCTGCAGCAGCTGCGGAATTACGTCACGTGCTACTCAGACCGACCCCTAGTGGTGCACGCGCCGTCAGGGGCAGGCAAGACCAAGCTGATTTCTAAACTTGCGTTGGAGGTAAAGTAACACTTTCCTTGATTTGCGAAAATGTGATCCTTTGACTAGCAGTCAAAGGATTAATAAGGCGACAGTTTTCTTCAGTGACTTGGTCGCCGAATTTTTTTTTTTTTTTTTTTTATTTATTTTTTTTTATTTTTACAGAGAACCAATATTTTACATAGAATTGTTTTCTACAGTGTAGATGCCTGTGGAAAGAAAATGTGTACGATTGTAAATGTGCACAGCTCAGATCATGGGTACCTTGGGCTCTTTGAGTAAAGGAAAGTATATTTCTGCATAACAAAATCAACCTAACAAAAATTTGCCAGTGCAAAAATGTACACAAAAGATGTAGGAAGCAAACTGAAGCAAATATAGAACAATCACTGAGTTGTTTAATGGTTTTGTGAGCGCCTAAATTCCGAAAACGCACGGAAACTTGCAACCATTTTGTTACATGGCCACATGTCTCTGCTTTCTATGAATAACTGTCTTTCCTGATTCACCATATGTATTGTTTGGTGTTTTGAATCTACAGACCATAACCTCTTTTGTATATCTGTACCTCCATTTAGGCTATCCATGTACTTACAATGCAATAGTGACGTAATTAATTTTCCCTTCTGCTCACTGTAACGCGTCGTGTCACTGACATCCATTATAAGACGACAGGCTGCAGTCTCATCAACAAAGCACTAATCTACACAACGTGCTTTGTACTGACAGAAGAGGATATTTCCTACAATAATAATTGTGTTTTTGTAAATACACGTTTGGTTATGGTTGACCTAGAGACATTTTTCCACCAACCGAGTTTCGCGTGCCGTGTGTGATGAGCGGAAGACCGGTCCTTTCTGACTTCAATTGTTCACGCGTGAGGGTCAAAACGCCCCACAGGGGATCCAACAAACACACACAACTTTGACGTCAGCAGTTAATGTACAAAAAGTCACGTGATAGGGAAAAATCGACCACGAGGTTTGTTGTGTCCCCACTTCGTGGCGTGCGTGATGAGCGGAGTGTTACGCCCCAGGCTGTGCCGCGCCCCAGCTTGTGCACAAATGATCTTCTGGTCTCGAATTAATCACGTGACCAATGGAACACCTTGGGGTGTCCGATGTGCAGACGTACAATGGCCGACGGTGACACGAGCCTAAAAGTCTGGTGAAACTGATAATACCAAAAATAATGAAATCTAGTTGTGTACTGTTATTAATTCACTGAAACACTAAAAGGTATTTTTTTTAAAAATTCATTCTGATTACTTGTGTTCTTCCGAGTCCCTTCTGTTTTCTTTCAGTAACAACTTCTTCTATCAACTTCTGGTTCTCGTTTGGTAAACTTTGCTTGTGTACAGAGATGTTGGGTCCCCACTATAGCCGCTAGATGTTGAAGTTTTTAGGTATGTGAGGTGACTATTTCTTTATGCAAGGTGAATTCGTCTGACATTTTGTGTATGTTGTTTTTTGCACACTTATACTGTATCACACCTTTTTCCATTGCTTATATCTAATTACCGTGAGTTGCCGTGAATAACACAAAACACGCACACTTAAATCGTGATTTAGTATCTGGGAAAGATTCAATTTAAACGTAACAGCTGTTAAAAAAAAAAAAAAGCATCAATTTCCTGTACGTTTTGCTTTCGCGAAAATATGGCGCCGCTCCAAATAATCCACCAATCACCAAGGGGCAAGCCACCATTACGAGACTATTCGAGACCGGAAAGGTTTTCGTGCACAGGCTGGGGCGCGGCACAGCCTGGGATGTAGCAAAAGAAATCGCAGAGCGACCAAGAATTCTTCAAATTTCGTCTCTTCTGATGATCGATAGCGGTGGCAGACATTTCTTTCCACCAAAAAAATGACAGTTCTGAACTTTTAGATAGTCGGCCGTGGCAGACATTTCTTTCCACAATGAAATGACAGTTCTGAGCTTTTCGATAGCAGTGACAGACATTTCTTTCCACAATTAAATGACGGTTCTGAGCTTTTCGATAGCCATGGCGGACATTTCTTTCCACAATAAAATAAATAATAATAATAAAGTAAATTTGTTAAGCGCTTAATATAAAGTGAAGTAGCTCTAAGCGCTGATACAATGAAAAGGCTAACAGCTAACATGCACACACACAAACACACATACACACACACACACACAACATACGTACGCACACACACGCGCACACACACACACACACACACACACACACACACACACACACGTGACAGTGGTGATAAATTATGCATGGCTGGGGAAATGAACTAGTAAAAGGCAGCGTTGTAGAAGTGGGTTTTGAGAAGTGATTTAAATGATGGAGCGTCTGGCGGTTACGGACAGGGGCGGAGAGGCCGTTCCAATTGGCGGGGCCAAAATGGGAGAAGCGGGCACGACCGCCACGTGTTTAACATTTGAAATTTGGAAGGCGAAATTTACGTGTGTCAGAGGAAGAGCGGAGGGTGTGAGATGGAGCATACAAATGGAGTAAGTGAGATATAGGCAGGAGAAGTCAGGCTGAGAGAGTTAAAGCACATGCAGGACAATTTATACAGAATGCGTTCTTGTACGGGCAGCCAGTGGAGTTTCGTAAGGCGGGCGGGGCGGATATTGTCACGCTTACGCACGCGCAGAATTAAACGGGCAGCACTGTTTTGCACTCTCTGCGGTTTATCTAGCTGGGTTTTAGGCAGGCCGGAAAGGAGGGAGTTACAGTAATCTAACCGTGATTAAAGGATACAAGGGTGGCAGTTGCTTCGGGCGTCAGATACTGTCTAACACTGCTCATAAATGCACCGACGTTCAATAAAGCTGATCTGCACATAAGACTAACATACTTATGACAGTTCTGAGCTTTTCGATAGCCGTAACAGACATTTCTTTCCACAATAAAATGACAGTTGTGAACTTTGATTTGAGGTGTCTCATTCTTCTGTTTCTCGTGTCTTGGTTATGCGCAGATGAGATGCCGGTACACCTTTTAACACTTTTTCAATTCAATTCAATTCAAAAACTTTATTGTGTCAGTCTAGCCGACAAATTTTCTTTCGTTGGGATCACATGCGCGCGTACGGTTTTAGCCACATTGTGACAATGGTGGGAAAAAAAAAATCAGGTGACTATAAAATAATAACTGTAAAAGTATTATTATAGGCCTTGAAGTATCATGTCTGAATTACATTTTATTGCCCCTGATGTGATTACGTTGCAAACTTCAAAACTACAATCTTCTGCGCATAACGGTGTCCCCACATTTTGTTTAATGTTTTAAACCCACCTTTTCCGCTCATATGTCTGGAATTGCTTAATAGCAGGTAGAAACAGTATGTCTGATGAATCCTTAGTGGAACGGTTTTGGGCCTGTACATCAAATTCTGTGATCTTGATATACCACCCAAGGACACCAAGTTATGCGCAGAAGATACCCAACACCAGTTCTCATTCACCTCATTTAAAGTCATTTTTTAACGTTCTTGCTCCGTGATGCAAATTTTCAGTAAATACAGACACTAAATTATGTATTTCTATCTTGAAAATGTCTGTCAGTCAATTTTGATTTGGCGTGGTTGTGTAACACATCTGGCACCCATGATATGAGCTGTGCACAAATAGAGTAACACGTACAGCGTAACTAATCGCGTTAAACAAGACAGCTTGGGACAAGGTGAGTTGTTCTTCTCGTTGTTGTTCGTCTCTGAACTGCCACTACGGCCAGTTTCGCAGCCGCAGGTTCTCACGACTCTGTATACCTTTTGCTGGTGGAACTGGTTCCACCTGCAAAAGGTATAGAGTCTGCAGTACCTGCAGCTGCGACTGAACTAGCAAAATGTTTGAACTTCGTGTATTTAGCCACCTACCTATGATTTAACTCCTTCAAAGCCACTGGCCGCAGATTGTGTTTCTGTAACCTTTGTAATTTCAACGCCAAAGAGCATAACGTCGGTGTCCTGCAGTGACAAACCACGTATCTTAAAATACTTAAATATATTTTAATAACAGATAGGAGGTTTGTGCAGGGCGCCGACGATAAGCCGTTAGTTAGCTAGTTAGTCATTAGGGTTTAACGCCGATTAGGCGACTAAGGCGGAGCGTAAGCAATCCAGGTAACATGGATACAAAGCACGCAAGAGGCATAGATCTTCATGAGTCCCCGCGACTGCGGGGACTCATGAGGATCTATGTCTCTTGCAGCTGGATCGCGTTCGCAGTGAAGACCTGTGTTAACGATGTGTCATTTACTGCACAGCTGTCCAGCCTGGTGCCCGGCAACCTCCTCTCCATGATTCGCTACGTGGGCTTCACGCCCAAAAGCTCCGATCTGCGTCAGCTCCTGCTGGGACTGTGCACCCAGATCTCCATGGCGCTGGGCTGCTCTCCGGACGACATCCCGTCAGACTTCAAGGATCTGCAGAGGTTCTTCCCCGAGCTTCTGGCCGCTATTCCTGTGGACACCACTGTCGTTCTTATCCTGGATGCTGTTGAACTGGTCAGTGTTTATTCGGGATTGGTGTGCTGGGTCTGTGGTTTTGGACCTTTTGGTCTTCAGAGGCGTAATGTCCGAACTCGCAGACCAGCAAACAATTTTGTTGATATTAACCCTGTCAATGCCAGTGGACGCAGATTGTGTCTTTGAAATCTTTTACGTTAAACTGTGTACGCAAATCAACGTGGACACAACATCAGTGGTGTCAGCAAGAGGAATAGGTCCTCATGAGCATCCCCCCCCCCTCCCTCCAGCTACGTGGGTTCATGAGGATCAATACCACTTGTGGTTTGGCGGTGTTTAACCCCTTCACTGCCGAGAAAAAGTGAGCACGATCCAACTTAAAGAGACATAAACCTCCATGAGCCCCCACAGTCGCGGGGGCTCAAGAGGATTTATGTCTCTTGTTGGTTTTGTTATTTGTGTCTATATTTGGCTCCATTTACATTTGTTTCTTCACGCAAATGTCGGTGATTGTGCAATGGTTTCAGACGCAAAAACACAGTCTGCGTCCACTGGCATTGACAGGGTTAATATCAACAGAATGGTGTGCTGGTCTAGGCAGCTCCAGTCGTAGAGTGTTGGACCCTCGTCAGAAAGGTCGTGGGTTCGAGCCCGCGTGGGGTCAAAATTTGTTCAGGCCCTTTTCTTTGAAATCGCCGTTGTTCTGTTAGAAGAAGTTAGCATTGAAATTAAAAAAATTAAAAATAAATTATAAAAGTATGTCCATTTCGTGAAAAGCGACATTTCCAGTGTATTACATTGAAAATCTCACTTTTCACTTATGACGTACAGGATTGTTCCACTGTAGAGAGGAACTGGCATCCCAGAGATAAGGAAATCGTACGTATTAATCCATTTAAAACGAGCAATGACCGCTCGCAAAATCCTTGCATTGATCGCATGCGTTTAGCCTTTCATCTAACCTGGCTCTTCTTTTCCTAATGCAATCTTTCATAAACGAGTAGGAAGCAGATCACACGCATTAACCCATTTAACCCCACGGCCGCATTTCCGAAATTTGAAAAGTGTTACCTAACGACTATGTACCAGTTGCAGGAGATGAATTGACCATGATAATTCAAGGGTCGTGCCAGATTAGTTTGGCGCCCGAAGGCGCCAAGCTAATCTGGCACTACCCTTGAATTATCATGGTCAATTCATCTCCTGCTGTAGGTCGTTGGGGCTATATGGGTTAATCCCATGGTCGCACTCCTAACTAGTAAACCTTTTCTAACCTGTACCTACTCCTGATTTTGATTCAGACAACTTCAGTCCCAAGCCATGTTGACGCGGGAAAGGCAGAGAAAGGCAGCGTGCTTCTTCTTTGTTGGGTCATTCTCTGCATTTTACAGGCGTGGCGCCTGTTTGGTCTGGATTTTGACTAGGGAACTGTACCTTTTGATCCGAGATGCATACAACAAAATTACATCTCCCATTTTCCCTACAGTTAAGGATACCCTATGTTCAGCTTTTCAAACCTCGGTATCCGTCCATTTTAATCCCAGATGCTGCCTGACTACAACGCTTACCTGATGTCCTGGCTGCCCGTGCACCTGCCAAGTAACGTCAAGATCATCCTGACCACAATGCCGGACAAGCACAACATCCTGCAGGTACTGCAGGACGACGTCCTCAAAGGCGACTCCTGCTTCATGGAGATCAAGCCACTGTCTGTAGACGAGGCGGAGCATCTGATGGGTCACTTTCTGCAGGCCGCCAATAGGTAAGGATCGGAGCGAAAGAAGGCGACTGCCAAGCGTGTAAAATTCGAGAAAGAAAGACGCTTCGAAATAGCAAGGACAAAACAGTTCACTGTTTTTTGTCATTGTTATTTCGAAGCGTCTTTCTTTCATTGCTTGGTTATCTCCCAACAGGTAGAGACGTTTTTCGGCTCGCGTGCGAAGCAAAAGTGAGTCTATGTTTTGGGGAAGTGGTCGTCTGTTCGTCGTCCCTCGTCGGTCCGCCGTCGTCCGTCGGCCGTGGTAAACTTTAACGTTGGCATTTTCTCGGAGACTATCCAAGCTACAGTCTTCAAACTTGGCCCAAGAATACTTTGTGGCAAGATCTTTCTAAAATACCAATTTGAGTGACCTCTCACAAAAGTCAAGGTCACAGGGGATCAGGAAATATATCAAAAATAGCTATATTTTGACATAATTTATTTTGTCTCAAATACTATTCACAACTTCAAACCCAAACTTGGTACAGAGATACCTGATGGTAAGACGTTTCTATGCATACTCATTTGGTTGATCCCTCCGGAAGGTCAAGGGTCACAAGAGCTCAGGAAATAGCTCCAAAATAGCCATTTTGACAAAAGATGTTTTTGCTCAAATACTAGTCACTACTTCAAACCCAAACTTGCTACAGAGGTACCTGATGGCAAGATCTATCTATGCATACTAATTTGGATGACCCTTTGAAAAGGTCAAGGGCCACAAGAGGTCAACAACTGTGTATAAAATGCCAGTTTTTGATTGAATTGTAGTTATTATCAACATTGTAAACTTTTCAATCAAATTTGGCACAAAGGTAGCTGATAAGACCTTCCTATGTATACTAATTTATTCGACTCATGGCAAAGGTCAAGGGTCACGGGGGTTTGACAGATTTGTGAAAACTGATTAAATTTTGAGAAAACATGGATTTTTATAGTGCAGAAGCCATCCCTTTACTTATTCCACACTTGTGTGGATCGGTCATACACGTGAGCCATAAGGGCTTTGCCTTTCTTGTTTTGAGATGATGAAAGGTTTGTTTTTGCTTTGTTTTTTAGGGAGACGTGGCAAGGGTTGGGTGGGGGGTAGTGGGGGGGGGGAGTGGATGTCTTTTTACACACTTCGTCCGTCAAATCAACTTAACTCGTTCACTTCCCTGTCCCCAGACGTGTCACGGAGACCCAGATGAAGACGTTTCGAGAGCGGTTCGCCGGCTGCTCCCTGCCCCTTTACATCAAACTGCTGTCAGAAGAAGCCATGACGCTGCACTCCTTCTCAGACGCACAGGCGTTGCACCTGCCAGAGGACTGCAAGAAGGGAATCAACCGACTCTTTGACAGGTACATGCGAGTTCTCGTGTGACCCTTCCCTGATACTGGTTGCATGTTGTTTCTGAAATCTTGGTATGTTTGTCGCCATAGAACCTCACCCGTCAAGGTGGGGTCAGCAAGAGGCATAGATCTTCATGACCCCCGCGCTTGCGGGGGTCATGAGGATCTATGTCTCTTGCAGTTGCCTTTTCTCAGCAGTGAAGGACTTAATCCTGTTGTGCATGCAGCCACCGGTACTGTTAACCGCCGCTTTTCCACCGAACCGTATCAGTCAAGGGGTTAAACACTGCGCAGAACGCATTTTGCTTGATCCATTTGCACATGCAGGTACTACAACCGTACCGGTGGTTATATTATTAACACAGTTACTCAGTAGCACTTTGCGTGTCGGTAGCGGTTATAGTCGCGATGATTCCTGAAGGAATCAACGCGAATAAAACCTTCAGGAATCATCGCGACTAAAACCGCCACCGACACGCAAAAGGCTCAGTATTTTTCTTTTTCTTTTTCTGACGTCTACAGGTTGGAGATGAAGTACGGCCATCCCCTGATTTCGCGCTACCTGGGTTACACGGTGGCGTCCAACACAGGGCTCAGTGACTGTGAGATGGAGGACCTGCTGTCCCTCGATGACGTAGTTCTGTCGGACATCTTCGAAAACTATCACCCCACACTCCGCCGCATCCCCAGTGCCAAGTGGCTGCAAGTAAGCGATGCGAAGTAAAATTGCCGGCGGGGTCTTGACGGCTCTTGTATTAATAGCCGCAGGCATCTGCTACATATATGTCAGTATTGAAATAACTCTCAGAGGGACGGGGGTCGGCTAATGAACTGTGATGCGACCTGCGAGTGCAAACTTAGACACGGACGGTAAGCACACTGGTTGCCTCCTCGATTCGCTACCACTGTTCGGCGGTAGCGAATCGACGGAGACAACCAGTGTGGGTGGGTAAATTGGTCTAAACTGATGCATAGATCTCCTCTTGAGTTCCCTGAACTGAGGGAGGAGGTGGTTGGTTAGTTGGGGGTTTAACGTCCACGGCACCGAAGTGATAATGGAACAGAAGAGGGGGTGGGGGTGGGGGGGGGGGGTGGGATTTTAACAATTCACACCAATGTTGACTCTCAGGGTGAAGGTGTAGGACTGTATAAATACACTCCAAATGTACCAAGATTTTTCTCTCGCCCTCTGTCCTGTCTAGACCCGTCAAGATTTATTTGCAAGAAGCAAAAATCCTCATGAGCCCCCGTAGGTGCGGGGGCTCATGAAGTTCTTTACCTCTTGCAGGTAGTGATGTTCGCATATTTTCGGCAGTAAAGGGGCTAAAATCATCTTTGCGGTTGCAAAAGACGTTTACTTTAAGCCCAGCACGCTTTACGCTTGTCTGTCGTGTCCAGATCCGCCAAGAGCTGGCAGGTTTCCTGACCCCTCGCGAGGTGGACGGCGTCACTGTTACGGTGTGGAAGCACGATAGTTTCGTCACGGCCGTTAGGGAGCGCTACCTGTCCGAACATGACGACATCTTGTGCGTGCACTCGCTGCTGGCTGACTACTTCTTGGGCACCTGGGCCGGGAGGAGCAAGCCCCTGGGTCTACTGACGACGGAGAGCTGCTACGATATAATAACAGTGCCTCCATGCGGGAGGACTGCGGAGAGAATGGTCCCCACCCAGCCGCTTACGTTCCATGCCGGAGAAGGCCAAGAGGTGAAGCTTTTCTGTCTTGCTTTCATTCTTGCTTTCTTTCGTTCGTTTTTCGTTCTTTTTTTTCTTTTTTTCTTCTTGCTTGATCATTCACCGGACACCGGATCACCTGCGGTTTTTTCTTCCTTTTGTTCTTTATTTGTTTCTTTCCTTCCTTATTTTTTCCTCCTTTATTTCTTTCATTGATATCTCATAAACTCCGTTTTTGCCGGTCTGTGGTTTTGGACCGAAATCACAGACCAGCTAACGCAGCTTCCTTAATCCCAACCACAAGATACACAGATCTTCACGAGCCCCCGCAAAATGCGGGGATTCGTGAAGATCTGTGCATCTTTTCTGGCCTAACTCACACCACTGTGCATCTGTCTGGTCCAACTCGCACCATTGTGATGATCGAAGAGTCCCACTTCAGACGAGTTGCGACCTTAATTCTGTGCACAGACTTAACTCATTCTGCTCGCGACACACCACAGCAAAATATCGCTCTACCATGATAGTTCAAGGGTGGTGGCAGAATAACTTGGAGCCTATAGACGCCAAGCTATTCAGCCGCCACCCTTGAACTATCATGGTCGATCTGTCTCCTGAATTGTAATGCAGTCCTCATAGGATAACTCCAAAATGTGGGTATTTCGAACCTCGGGCACAATGAGGTAAAACTCGTCATTGACATTTGTAACACATTGTCTATACCAGACACGTTTCAACAAGCGCAAGTACGACCACGTTCCGCGCCACCTGGATCTGTCGGGCCGCCACCCTGAACTCAACCGCCTGGTGCTCTTCAACTACGAGTGGCTGTACAACAAGATCAAAGCGCTTTCGCTCCAGGTGTGTAGCTGTGATAAAGTATGATCTGTGTCTCACCCGCGCTTCCAGTTAGCAAAGGGTCTTCGAGCCGACGTCGGCCGCTGTTTGCCCGCGTACAGTGGTGAGGATCTATGCCTCTTGGAGATGTTTGGAGTGTTGTCTATGTTTGTGAAAGAAGCTGGTTATCCAACGTGACTTCGATCTCGGTCGTTGTTGGGTACGTTTCGTCCGGCGTAAACCTAAGCTTGATAATGTGGGTCCACAGACAGTTTGTTACACCCGAATTTACTGTATAACCCTCTGTCGGTTCTGTCTTTCTCTCTCACAGCACATTATGAACGACTTTGTTCTGAACCCCACCGAGGAAGCAGCTCTGGTGATGGAGGCGTTGCGGGTGGCTGCTCCTACCATCGAGCGCGACATCAACAATCTGCCGGCCGAGATCACGGGTCATTTACTGCCGTACTTCTCTACGCACCCTCTCATTCGCTCTCTGATTCGCCAGTGTGACACGGACGGCCTCAAACATTGCTCGCTTCTCCCGAACTTTTCATATCAGGCGGTGAGTGTCATCGTCCTTCTGCGCTCAAGTGTTGGTTGGTGGTAAGCAAGACCATCATTTCTTGTTTCGTGTGCACCGACACACGTTGTCGGAATGAGAAGTGGGTGAGAATTGCACATGTTTGGTCTGGGATTTTAATCCACCGTTTTTGTCGAAACACGTGGAATTTGACCTACTTCTGAGTTCCGAAATCGTCTATTCCCCGGATCCCGGATGCTCCCCCCCCCCCCCTCCCCCCCGGATGCGTTTTCCTTTCGTGGGTCCCATTTTACCACAGATTTTCTTTTGATGGTGTCTCATCTTGATCCGTTGTTTTCTTCCCTGGACTTAAACCTGCTGTCGTTTGCCTTCACGGAGTAGACAAGCGCTTGATTTAGGACTGGGAGTGAAAAAAACAGCCACGCCAGAATAATTCCAATGTCCACACTTCAGCACGCCACCACCTCTTGTAGATCCTGCTCATCGATCCCCCGGAATGATGATGATGATGATAATAATAATAATAATAATAATAATAATGAAGATTTGTTAACCCATTCAGCCCTGACGCACTACAGCAAGAGATGGTCGACCATGATAATTCAAGGGTAGTGCCAGATTTGCTTGGCGCCGACAGGCGCCAAGCTAATCTGGCACTACCCTTGAATTATCATGGTCGATCCATCTCCTGCAACTGGTGCTTAGTCATTAGATGACGCCTCCAAAATTTGGGAAATATGGCCGTCGGGCTGAATGAGTTTATCCGGACTCTACTCAGCAAGAGGCAGAAGTTCTCATGAGCCTCTGCGGCTCGGCGCATCTTGTATCGTGAATTTAGGTGATTTCTTTCAATCAGAAGTAGTTTCGACGAAAGCAGTGGATTTAAAGTCAAGACAAACATGCGAAACTCGCATTTTTGTCCTGACTTTTAATCCACTGTTTTCGTACAGCGTCTATTATCATTTATCTGTTAAATTATTTATGTCATGCAGGTGCCCGGGTCGTCGCTGCAATACACGCTGGACTGTCCGGTAGTCGGGGACTATTTTGGCTTCGTCTTCGAAGAGCGCTACCTGGTGTGCAAGAAGACGGAGCAGTCCACGATTCACGTTTTCGACTTGTACACCGGAGAGCTGAAGGAGACGATTTTCGTCTCTGTGGGCTCACTGCACGTCACGCCTAACGGACATTACTTTGTACTCGTTGATCACGTGCTAGAGAAGAGCTTCAAAGTAAGGATGATTTGCTCATACTTAATTAACCCTTTGCGTGTCGATAGCATTTTAGTCGCGATGATTCTTGTAGGAATCATCGCGACTAAAACCGCTACCGACACGCAAAAGGTTAGAACGTTCTCTTGTAAAGCACCACGGAGGGAGGTGAATCGGGCATGATAGTTCGAGGGCAGTGTTAAATTTTCTGTTCGTTTCATCAGTTCGTAATTAGCTGTTGTACCTAAGAGGTCGTACTTTATTTTATGTATCTGCGGTTCTTGTCATGTTTATATGTCAGCTTCGTGTAGACGCCCTTACCCTGGTGCGATACTACACAAGAAACCGGTATTTAAAACTTATATCAACCCGCCATAAAGCCCTGACATGCTACGGCAGATTATGGATCGATCATGATAGTTCAGAATAGCTTGGCGCCTTTTGTCTTGCTGTGGTGTCTCGGACCTGAATAAGTTGACCCATTTTGAGACGTGCCGCATCCGGTTAAATGGCATTGAGCCACTATTCTGGCACCACCCTTGAACTATCATGGTCAGCTTTATGTCAAGCAATGGGTGAAAAGGGTTAATATATGTATATGCTCGGAGTGTGATATATTAGAGTGAAGGTACAGTATCCCCAGTACATCTCAGGTGTATTTACCGTCACGATGCTGACACGCTTTCAGGGATCCATGAAGGGAGCACTAAACATACATGAAAGGCTGCCCCATCAGACTTCAGTGTTTTTGTTTTAGGGTAGTTTTTCACATTCCCTGCAAGGCGCGTCCTAAGTAAGCCTTTGCCGCTGCTGGGACATTAAGCCATTTAACCCGACGGATGCATTTTCCTAAATTTTGGAAGTGTTACTTAACGACTTTAGTGCAGGGTATGGATTGGCCATACTAATTCAAGGGTAGTGCCAGATTGGCTTGGCGCCTGAAGGCGCATTTCCCAAATTTTGGAGGTATGATCTAGTAACTTTGTACCAGCTGTAGGAGATGGCTCGACCATGAGAATTCAAGGGTAGTGCCTGATTGGCTTGGCACCTGAAGGCGCATTTCCCAAATTTTGGAGGTATGATCTAGTAACTTTGTACCAGCTGTAGGAGATGGCACGACCATGAGAATTCAAGGGTAGTGCCAGATTGGCTTGGCGCCGTAAGACGCCAAGCCAGTCTGGCACTACCCTTGAATTATCATGGTCAATCCATCTCCTATTGTAGGGCGTTGGGGCTAAAGTAGTCAAGCAATGCACAAAACAAACTGGTTGCACTGGCATCAAGACATCATGCGCTCTGTCCCTGTAGATCCACGACTCTGGGTCCGGCGACTTCCTGGGTCAGATCATCGTGCTGAACCACCTGGGCATCAAGGCGGAGAAGTACCACGCCGGGCCGCTCTGTGTGACGGACGACAGGCTGTGTGCTATAACCACTACCGACACCAGCTTCCTCTGCATTGCCGAGGTACGATTAAGTAGGTGAATTGAATTCCCAGACGGTAACGGACCGTACTGTTCGGCGTAATCAAAGGTCCACTACAGCCGTAACTGTTCAAAGATACACGTCTGTAACAGATGGTTAAGAAACGCTACACACTATGGTTCATTTAGAAACAAGACAATCCAGTTCAGCACACGCCGTCTTATATCAAGTAACCTGACAATGACTCCACTCCGTTTTTGAAATACAACGCTATCAGTGTGAGAAACAGCTAAAAATAGACTAACACGCTAACGGCAGCGCAGAATAAATAAGTGCGATTACGCGTGTGCTTTTAATACGTGTCCAAACTGCTGTTAAAGTTTATTGAGCCGGGTGTGTCGTCGAGGCATAGCAAACACAAATGGTGCTGAAATGTGTCTTCAAATTTATGCGTAATGGTACTTTAAGCGAGGGCTTTTTTCCGGCGAACGGTATTGTCAGTAGCTAGTCAAGAGATCAACCCCTTCCCTTGCATTGTACGTGCATGTTTGTTTCTGAAATCATGGTTCATTCAACGACCAAAAGCCAACGATCGTCCAAGAAACATGGGTACAAATTGGTCTCAGCAAAAGGCATAGATCCTCATGAGCCCCCGCGGTCGCGGGGGCTCATGAGGATCTATGTCTCTTGCAGCTGGATCGTGTTCACGTTTTTTTTACTCGGGCAGTGAATTGGTTAAGTCAAGTTCATGAAGGAAGAATCGTTGACGTAGACTCCGCCGCAGCCTTTTCCTCGCTGTAACCTAGTATGTGCCCGTCCAGAGAGCCGTAAGATCCAAAATAACATCCCAACGCACAAAATGAACAATTAATTATTTGTTTTTCAGATTCCTTCCGGCAACATGCTACAAATCGTGGGTTTGGACGGCAGAGCGACTGTGTGTCAGATCACGCCGGACTGCAAGTATGTCTTCTGCAACTCCAACGAGTTCCTGCTTTCCTACGACCTCGATACGCTGCAACATATGTGTACGGTACCTGTGGGACATAAGGTAGGATGTGTGTTGGAGGTGTTTGTATTATGTGTGTTGTACGTCCTGTCAACCCGGCACGCAAAGGTAATCTGGCTGACGTCCGGCGTATCTAAATGATCTTTGAAGCACCGGGAACCGAGGCTGCTATAAAAAAAAAATTTAAAAAGCATACTTTCCAAAGTGAAGCATACCTTCCAAAGTGAAACAGGAGAATCGGCGGACTTAGTACTACTGCCTGAGCGGACAAAATTACACGCGGAGTAAAAAAATAAATGCGAAACGATGGAAAGTTAACGAAAACGAACGGAAGTCCTAGTCGAATACATACTGTACGTTGAGCGATGTCGCGCATACTGGAGAAGTGTGTGTCTTCAAACTCCTCCACTCACACTGTCGTCTTACCCCTTTCACTGGTACTGCCAGCGTGTGGACACAGATTGTGTTTCTGAAATCCTCGTTACTTGAAACAGAAAAGAGCCCCGGCCGCCAAAGAAACATGGATACAAAGTGGTGTCAGCAAGAGGCATAGATCCTCATGAGCCCCCGCCACTGCTGCGACTAATGAGGATCTATGTCTCTTGCAGTTGGATCATGTTCAGTGTTTCTCGGCAGTGAAGAGGTTAAGAGCCTGAAGGCCATGATCTCCGCTCGACCGATGCGAACGTAATAGGAGATGCATGTGTTCCTAAATTGGACTCAAGTCAAAGACTGTATGCTTTATAAGGAGGACAAAAGCCGCCAACGAAAAATAACAACAACGGGTTTGTACTATGTCAAGTCCGTTGAAAGATCTTGGTAATCAAAGTGGCACAGTTACAAAGCGATTGAATTGATTAGTGTTCAGGTCGTACTCCATAGGCAATAGCTTCGCTGCCCCCCGCACCACCACCCCCACCCCCCCCCCCCCCACCCCCTTAAACCGCCCATTAGGGCCGTGCGTTAATTATTATACCGGTGCCCTGGAGTTAAAGTCCGAACTAATCAATCAGTCAGTCAATCAATCAACCAACCAACCAACCAATCTGTCAATCAATCAACCAATCAATCAGTCGATCAACTGATCGCCCCGATCACTGCGGCATGCATCCTCGTAGCAGTCGTACTGTTAATACCGGCAACAACACCGTGTTAGCCATGTTAGCCATGTCATGAGCACCTGCGGGACCCATGAGAATGTAAGCCTGTAGCAAAGAGAGGGGCTGGATGAATCCAGTGAATATTTGAAGTCCGTTCAATGTTTTACATACTTCTGATTTGATTTGCAGCCCAATACCATCGCCTTCACGGCGGACGGACTGCGCGCCTTCCTGGCCACGCCCAAGGAAAACAAAATGATCGTGATTCATATGAATCACGGCACAGTGGACATGACGTACAAGACATGTGTGGAGGATCCGCTCGGCCAAGAACAGATCAGGGAGCTCAAGGTAACGATGGCCCTTCACCCTTTGGCTGTCGGTAGCGGTTTTTGTCGCGACGATTCCTACAGGAATAGCCGCGACAAAAACCGCTACCGACAGCCAAAGGGTTAACTATTTCTTTCTACTGAATTAAAAGTCTTTGAAATTCCTTCAAATGGTTTTGAAACTTTATTATTCCCTTTGCTGGCAGTGATCACGAATTTTGCGTCTAAAACCAATGCACTTTGTCCGACTTTCGTGTGAAGAACACAGTGTAACTGGTACAAAAAAAACCCACAAGACTAACAAGAGACAAATCCTCATGAGCCCTCGCGACTGCGGGGGCTCATGAGGATTTATGTCTCTTGCAGATAGGTAGCGTTCGCCTTGCCCCTGCAGTTAAGAGGTTAAATCTGTGGGTTTTTTTAATTGAAATTTCTCTAGGAAATTTCACTTTACAAATCACACATTTAACACACTTTCAAGACCATTTTATTTTTAATTCCGAGGATTTCAGTATTCTGTGTGTGTGTGTGTGTGTGTGTGTGTGTGTGTGTGTGTGTGTGTGTGTGTGTGTGTGTGTGTGTGTGTGTGTGTGTGTGTGTGTGTGTGTGTGTGTGTTCTGGTTTTTAGGTATCGCCCAATGACGAACACGTGCTCCTGCGTTCTGACACTCACATCCTGGTGCACGAGCGCTCGCAGGAGAAAATTGTCGCCCACTTTGTTAAGCCAGACGAGGTAAGGCCTGGTAAAGTCTCTTCCCCGACTTTATTTGTTTCCATGGGATCGCTAGTCTGTGTCTAGAATCGTCTTTGTCACGTTCTGTACTTTTGGGAGACTTATCCAGTTCAGTGCCAGCGGACGCAGACTGTGTGACTGCAATCTTCCTTAATTCAACACAGACAAAATCCTAGATGTCCCAGGAACATGGATTACAAGTGGTATCAGCAAGAGGCATAGATCCTCATGAGCCCCCGCAACTGCGGGGGCTCATGAGGATCTATACCTCATGCAGTTGGGTACTGTTCAATTTTCTCGGCACTAAAAGGGTTAATGCAGGAATGTACTTTACGCCCGCAGCTTTCATGTGCTGCGGTTGGTATTTGAGACTCGACCGCGTCCCATTTTCAAAAGTCTTTCGTGTTATCAATATGATAGAATTTTTTTTTAAAATCTACATGTATTGCCAAACTTTATCTTCAACCTGAATGCAAGAAAACGTTGAAAATGTTGTCGGTAGGACCCCATTTTCTGGAAAAATACACGATACTATTAGTGTTTTGAAAATAGAAAATATGATGTCTCTATTTAGTCATACGGACATGATTTTGAGCTTTTTCTTCTTTATCTGATTAAGCTGCAGCGGTATTTGTTTCATTTATTTTTACGCATGTTGGTGCTGCGTTTTCGGTATCGATTGTGTGGGGACGAAATGACATCAGACCTGGCGTTATACGGGCTCTTTGGCACTGGCTGCGGGCTCTTTGGCACTGGCACGCACTCAGGCTGCTTGTGATGTCAGATGATGACGTATCGCTGTTGCCAGCGTCGAGGTGCCCGCACTGTACATTGAAACCAAACCTTTGTCCTTGTCTACACATTTTCACTGCATTCGCGAACCACTTCCCTGCCAGTAGTAGCAGTCGCAGGTTGTGTTTCAGGAATATTTCAACCCCAGTCGTCCAAAGGAGAATAACCAACAAAGTGGCGTCAGCAAGAGGCATAGATCGTCATGAGCCCCCTCTACTACGGGGGCTCATGATGATCTATGTCTCTTGCAAGTTGTATTTTGTTCAAGGGTTGTTGTCTTTTTCGGCAGTTGAATCTTCTGTCCCTATCTTTACTAATCCCAGGTACCTAAAGAGTTCCGCCTTCCCAAGAGCCACTACCGTGAGCTGGTGTTCACAAACGCGGACTTCACGCGGGACGGTCAGCTGGTCATCGGCACCATCTTTCGTAACATCTACATCTGGCGCATAAGCACAAACGAGCTCGTGACGTCCATCCAGGTATACCAAAAACGAGTGCTTTGAACTACGTTTGCGACAAACTAGATTTTCATTGTGTTCCTGACAAACAAAATCTCGCTTTTCATACAACTGGACTAGAGAAGAGCACACAAAAGCCACACAATATGTTAAAGTGAAATACAACCAAAACGCCCTTGATCCGTTCCTGCTGTAGGCTATACTAGTGAGGATTCCTTTGCAACAAAAGACTCCTAACACCCAACGAGAGCGAAGTCACATAAGTTTAGACAGCACTCCAAACATCTTCAAGACACATAGATCCTCACGAGCGCGGATGGCTCATGAAGATCTATTCCTCTTGGAGATGTTTGGAGGGTTGTCTAGGCTTATCGTCCAAGCTGTTTATCCGCCTTGACGTCGCTCTCGTTCGTTGGCAAGAGACTGGAAGTCCGTTTTTGTCAAAAGCGAGATATTCGTTGTATTACAATGGCAATCTCGCTTTTCACATAAACATGGACTTTCTGTCTGTTGATCGACAGTATAGCCTACAGTATAATCTTTATCCCAACGTTGCAGACGCCTATCGGCATCATTCAGACTCTGCTCGTCTCCAGCCGTCGTAACCAGCTCGTGACGCACCTGGACGGGAATCGCGACATCCACGTGTGGAACGTGGACGCAGCCGTGCGGAAAGTGGGCACGCTTGATCGCCTGACAGACGCTGTGGAGCAGGTGCAGGTGACGCAAGACGACTCCATCGCTTATGTCAAATGTTGCAACAGCGACGAGATCGGCGTCATCGACATGAAGTCTGGCGCTATGTTGGATCTCCTCACGCACGAGACAAAGGTTAGAGTTCCGGTGCTTGCCGAAGCCCTCCGGCGAGTCTGCCCTTTTGTGAAGGCAAAAGGCAGTAAGTCTGGTTTAGTGAAAAGCAAGATTTTCATTGTATTGCAATGAAAAGCGCGCTTTTCACCCAAAATAAAAATGGATTTACTGCCGTCTGCCTTCAAAAGGTATAAGTAACCACGACGAAACCTTACGTATTAAAGCGCATACACGCTGATCTGTTCTGTGCGCAAGGGCCATCGGGCCCAGAACGGCCGCAGTGGGTCCACTCACGACTGGGCGCGGGCCCTCTGCGGCCATCTTCGGTCCGATGACCTTTTGCGTGACGTGATACGTGAATTCACATTCAAGGCGACCATCAATCGCGCATTGATTTAACAATCATCGCGACAAAAGCTGCTACCGACAGCCAAAGGGTTAATATCGGTTGCACGGAAAAGAACTGTAATAATGTATTACTTCACAGTTCCATTGATTTGCAGGGGTTTCGTTTGGAATGTAGCTCGTTGTTGTTGTTGTTTTTGTTGATTGTCGTTAATTCACAGTGTTGTCTTTGTATCGTGCCCTACTTATGTTTCTTTTATGTTTGCACTGTCGGTGGTTAATGGACATTGCCGTCGTTCTGTCTGGGTTTTTTTTTTACCCTGATTGGGTTTGGTTTTCCCGTGCACAGGTACAGGACCTGGCTATCACCCCGTCCGGTCACATGGCGCTAGTGTCCACCACCCCACGCCTATCCGGCACGGCCACCAAACTATGGGATCTGAACGATCGCAAGGTCATCCAAGAGTTCGGCAGCACGATCGGCTACTGCGTGCCCATGCATTCGGCCAACTCCCTCCTCTATTTCAGCCAGTCGCAGTCCTTCTTCGAGACTCCCTACGACATCAGCATCATTCACTTTATCGGCGACACCCACGGTGTGCACGAGAATCCCGGGGTTTGCAAGTACATCCGCGCCAAGCCCTTCGTTACGTATGATGATCGCTTCATCGTGGTGTCGTCCGCCTTAGGCTACAACGAGCGCACGGGCCAGTTCCAGTCGCCCTGCGTGGTCGTGTTTGATATGACCGCCAGCATGAAACGCACGTGCTATGACTCAGGAAGCGTGGGCCTAGAGGGCGTGATGGACGATATTGTGATGCTGCAACCGTGCCCGCACCAGGAAAGCTCGGTGGCGGTGGTCGTGTCGTGCAAGGAGCCGGACAACAAAGCCAAGGCCAGCCCGCGCTCACCCGTCATGAACGGCGATATCTACAGCCACCGGTCGCCAACGCCCATGCTCCCTACTCCTAAATCCGGGCGTGCGACGCCAGGCAAGAACGCGTTATCTCCACAGCCCCAGCAGCTTGGCTTCTTCATTCTGAACGTTAGGCAAGGCTGCATCACCGCCATGTGCGTCCCTTTCATGACCCTCGGGCCTGACAGCCCCTGCCCACAGGCTGATTTCGGGGGCAAACACCAGGCGCCGGGGCGCCTGGTGTTTGCCCCCGACTACAGCCTGTGTCTAGACGAGACTTCCACAGTGTACGACTTGACGGACGGGGGTGTCTCCTATGGACAGATCCCTAACCCCGGCACGCCTCCGCAGACGTTCGCTCTCGACGGCGCTGTCGTGGTGTACTACAAGGGCTCGCTGCTGTACGTCGTGCGGATTCGGGACGGGGCTTTCATTGCGCGCTGCGAGGTCCACTCACCCATCTGCCTCCTCACGCTGTGCTCAGACCAGCGCACTCTCCTGGTCGGCTGCAAAGACGGCACGGTCGCCTCGTACGTGATCGTGGACCCGAAGACGGACGCCAGCCCGACCAAGATCGCGGGAAGGATGAAGACGCGCAGGGGCACGGACTGTGCGGACGAGTTGGACGGCCGTCACTCCCGCTCCTGGGACAAGGTGGAGGTGTCGTCGTGCCCGCCCTACTCCCGACCCCCCTCCGCCATGACCCCCGGGTGCAAGGACAGGATGATACTGCGCCAGATCAAGCCCGTGCCCCGCTTCCGACCCAAGTCCGACACGCTGCTCTATCTCAACACCAAGAAGTCGCAAGCCTGCTCCATCATGTAGGCCAACGTTTCTCGTTATTTTGCCAGTTCGATCGTGTTGAAAGAATTCTTGTTACTTGTTTCCATTCGGTTATTGCGCCAGGTTTTGTTATTATAGTGACATTCGTTGTTTGTGTGCTAGCCTGTGATTTTGGAGCTTACGGCCATAGGCCGTAAGGTCCAAAATCATAGGCCAGTATATGTGTACAGAACTGCCTGTGTGAAGCAGGTAAATGTTTTACTAGCTCCGTAATGAGGGCTGTCACGTTTGTACATACAAAGATGATCTTTTGAACAACATGTTTTAAAAATAATGTGCTTTGGTATTGATCTTGCGAGCAGAATTTGTCGACAAAACAGTTTTGCGCGCATGCATCTGTGTATGACTGTGTGCGTTCGTTCGTGCGTGCGTGTGTGTGCGAGCGAGTGTGCGTGTGTATGTATTACAGTATATATGCAATTGCTTCATATGTTTTAGTATATATGAAACTGCCTTATCCACAACAGCATGCTATCATAATTCTTCAACTCAATAATTTTGTCTTTCCTCTGACTCAGTTTCAATACACAGAGTGGCACTTCACAATGTGGGGACCAGGTAACTGTGATAACGCATTAGATGGTGGTTTGGTGTTTTGCATGTGTGCTGTAGTTTATACTTGCTAGATTAACCCTTTCACTGCATGAGGCCATGAACAGTGACTCTGACACACAGTCCCTATGCGCGAGAACAAACCGCCGACGATGTAAGTTTGTTTTGTTTTGTTTGTGTATTTGTTTTTTGTTTGTTTTGGTTTTTTTGTTTTGTTTTGTTTTGGGTTTTTTGTTGTTTGTTTTTTTTTTGGGGGGGAGGGTTTTTGTTTTGGTGGTTGTTTTGTTTTTGTTTTTGGGGGTGTTTTTGTTTTTTGTTTGTGGGTTTGTTGTTGTTGGGGTGGTTGTTTGGGGTTTTTTGGGGGGTTTTTTGTTTTTTGTTGGGTTTTTTTTTTTTTTTTTTTTTTGGGGGGGGGGGGGGAGGGGTGGGGACTCAGTTTGAACTGCTAAAGTCTTCTGTACATTCAGTACTTGGTGTGTGCGTCAGCGACGTTTAGGAGTGCGACCAGAAAGAGGCGTAGATCTTCATGAGCCCCCGCAGATGTGGGGGCTCATGAGGATCTACGCCTCTAGACAGTTGGGTGTGCTTGCTTTGTCCTGGCCGTGAAGGGGTTAATAAGTTAGCTTTGCATGTCGGATTTGTGAACCGTAGCCTGCTACCTCTTTTTGATTACGTTTTGTTTGTTTTTTTAGTTTGTTTTGTTTTTAATTGTACTTGACTGTTTTCGTGGATCTGTGCACGACTCATGTTATATATCAAGAATTAGTATTTCAGTGGTTGTGTTTGTTGCTGCTGTTTTTGTTTACTTGAAAATAGTGTAAGATCCGATGTCGGTTCTTGTTGTTTCTGAAGCGCGGGAGGGGGGGGGGGGTCGGGGGAGATGTCTTTGGTTGTTTTGTTTTGTTGTTGTTTAGTATGCGCGAGTGACTGCGTTGCTTTGTGGTCGGTTTTTCTTTTGTTTTGTTTCTTTTCTTTTGTTTTGTTTTTGTTGATATTGTCCCCAAGCGATTATAACGTTCTAATTCTTAGCCTACAGCTGGCGAATAAGATATTTATTTTCGGTGTAGTGTTAGATGTCAATGGCTTAACCCTGTGGCTGTCGGTAGCGCTTTTAGTCGCGATGATTCATGCAGTAATCATCGTGACAAAAAGCGCTACCGACAAACAAAGGGTTAATAGTATTTATGTTGCTTAGGTGTTTCACTACAACTCCTTTTGTACGGTCGAGGATGGCGCGATTTCATTTTGATCTCCCTCAGCTGCGCCTCGGGAGCTAAAAATGGACACCCGAGACCGTACAAAACGAGTTGTAATAAAGAACAAAGCAATATAGCGAAGTTGTTTTCACTTGTTTCTGAGAATTTTGTTCGATGGAATGGAAAGTCCGTATATAGCGCGGACAAGGCAGTAATTATGATTGTTGTAAAATGACGCCACCTTTAGCCCTATCGGCGGGTTACGTTCTTTTTTTGTAACGAAGAAGGAGAGCAAAGTGTTTGGTCGTGTGACATGAGAGTGAAAACAATCGCTTTTGTAATATTGTCTGCGGGTGCTGTTGGCATGTTAGTTCTTATGCTACTGCTAGTGTTGCAAGCTGTGGGTGGACTTGAATCGTTCAGGTCATTTATGTCGTATAGGAAAATAAATTGTGTGCTGGTCTGTGATTTTGGACCAAAACACATTCATTGAGATCATGTGCTGATGCTCAGAATTGTCGAAACTTAACAAAAACGATTTGTGCACAGCTCATCTTAAGGTATGAACTATGATTTTTTTTTTTAATTAAAAGGAATAGGTATTTTCGGAATATTCTCACGTTTGTCATCAACGTCTATGAGTGAGTCACTACTATGCTGACGAGCAAAGGAAATGCGACATTTTGGAATCATCCGGGAAACACTAAAGTGTTTTCGATGATTAAAAAAAATGTCGCATTTCTTTTGCTCTTCAGTATACAAACCATCCGTGGTGAGCACTGAGGTTGCGCCAGCCATTGCAATAGCCATGAGTTTTACTGCCAGTGTATTTTGAGAACAAAGTAATATTTTTTGTCCACTTTAAACAGTGAACGATACGATGCGGTCACTTTTTTCTTTTCGGTTTATTGTTCTGTTTTTGTCATCGTTGTTGTTGGTGTTGTTTAATCTGCTGTAAATACATGGTTGGGCCAATGTTTGTAATCATCTGTAGATCTGTTGTTCTTTCGACAGGTAACCGACATCGAATGATACAGTTGACATCTGCAGGATTATTGCCGCGTATACTGAACTCTATGTATGTGTGTGTGCGCGCGCGCACGTGCGTCAATGTGAAGGAAGGAAAGAATGAGAGAATTTGCATGAGCGAATGAAGGAAAGAGAGTATAACTGAAGCAATTCCTTTATTATTTCCAAAGCTAAAACTGAGATATATAATGTACGAAATAGCTACAATTTTCATCGCTATTTACTGAAGGCCACTTTAATGTAATGGCGCTTTCCTCAAACGTATCCCAAATTATCAGACGGTCTGAAATAGCACCGACAAAGCTGCAGTCATTTTAATGAATGCGTGAACGTGCGCAGTTTGGAAAGGGAAGAGTAACTGAGTATTTGTCTGCTGGTTTGTGATTTTGCACCCTGCGGCTTCGAGCCAGGGGCCAGTTGCATGAGTGAGCGTAGTCCTGCGCCAGCCACTTAGCAAGATGCTCTGCAATAACATGAGTGAGCTTAGTCCTGCGCCAGCTACTAAGCAAGATGCTCTGCTATAGCATGAGTGAGCTAAATCGTACGCCAGCCACAAAGGAAGGTGCTCCGCTATAGCGGAGCACCTTGCTTAGTGGTTGGCGCACGACTAAGCTCACTCATGCAACTGGCTATAGCGAAGCACCTTGCTAATGGTTGGCGCAGGACTAGGCTCACTCATGCAACTGGCCCCTGGAATCACAGGCCAGCACAGGCTTTGCGAGACAGATTGTTAGTGCCACGAGTATCCTTTTGATTTTTGTTGTTCTACCCTACAACTTTTCTTCTTTATCATAGGCGAACATTTCATGCAAAAGCTGCTATAACCTGAACACTTGTAGCACTGAAACAATCGTATGTTGTAAGTTGTCTTGTTTTGGCTTCCAGGTTTCGTACATATGACACTACAGCTTAACTGAGTATGCAAAAACGGTCAGATATTAATTAATACACAATACACAAACTAAAAGTAATAATGATTACTTTGAACATTAGTCTAAATCTGTAAATATTATCTCCGTCCCTTTACCAACAATTTGAAAACAAGGCGCATCTGTGATAACTCGGATCTCCTAACACGATGCCATGTGTGCCTTTAACTTTCCCTATTGTACATTTTATTTTGTTTAAGTTTTTGTTTCAATTTTTACAAATACAAAAATACGTATGTCTTCATTCATTTCTTTCATTAAGTCAGTCTTAATCGAATAAAGACGTTTTGTTTCTAATTTCATTTGTATTCTTATAGTTGTGTGTGTGTGTGTGTGTGTGTGTGTGTGTGTGTGTGTGTGTGTGTGTGTGTGTGTGTGTGTGTGTGTGTGTGTGTGTGTGTGTGTGCGTGCGTGCGTGCGTGCGTGCGTGCGTGTCTTAAAATTACCCCGGAGTGGACCCAAAGATACCATGGACCCAACCATACCACGCTAAAAGACGGCACAGACATCAGAAGTTCTCTCTAAGAGTCAGTTGCGCTCACGTTGTGAAGTTCGGTGGTTTCATTTGTCTTGTATTCAGCGTGTTCGCACCCAGAATCCGCCACTGTGCACCTGTTTTGCATCCTTCGCGTACAGTTTTGTGACGAGAACCAACTTAACCCCGTCCCTGCCACTGGACGCATAATTTTGTTTCTGAAATCTTTCTCCATACAACGGCCAAAATCGTCCCAAAAATACGGACACAGATTGGTCTTAGCAAGAGGCATAGATCTTCATGAGCCCCCGCGGTCTATGTTATGGGCCAGTGAGTCTATGTTATGGGCCAGTGGTCGTCGTCCGTGGTAAACTTTAACGTTGGCATCTTCTCAGAGACTATTCAAGCTACAGTCTTCAAACTTGGCCCAAGGATACTTTGTGGCAAGACCTTTCTAAACATACCAATTTCAGTGATCTCTCACAAAGGTCAAAGTCACAGGGGATCAGGAAATATATCAAAAATAGCTATTTGGGGATATAATGTATGTTTTCTCAAATACTATTCACAACTTCAAACTCAAACTTTGTGCAAAGATACCTGATAGTAAGACCTTTATACACACACTAATTTGGTTGATCCTCGGAAAGGTCAAAGGTCACGAGAGCTCAGGAAATAGGTCAAAAATAGCCCTATTTTTACAAAATATGTTTTTCCTCAAATACTATTCACAACTTCAAAACTAAACTTGGTACAAAGATACCTGATGGTAAGACCTTTCTATGCATACTAATTTGGTTGATCCCTCGGAAAGGTCAAGGGTCACAAGAGCTTAAGAAATAGGTCCAAAGCCATATTTTGACAAAAGATGTTTTTTCCCCAATACTATTCACAACTTCAAACCCAAACTTGCTACAGAGATACCTGATGGTAAGATCTATCTATGCATACTAATTTGGATGACTCCTCGGAAATGTCAAGGGTCACAAGAGCTCAGGAAATAGGTCCAAAATAGCCATATTTGGACAAGAAATGTTTTTTTTTCTCAATTACTATTCACAACTTCAAACCCAAACTTGGTACAGAGATACCTGATGCTAAGACCTATCTATGCATACTAATTTGGATGACCCCGCTGAAAAGGTCAAGGGTCACAATATGTCAACAAATGTGTATAAAGTGCCAATAATTGTAATTATTATCAACATTTTTGCAAACTTTTCAATCAAATTTGGAACAAAGGTAGCTGATGATAAGACCTTCCTATGTATCCTAATTTAGTCGATTCATCGCAAAGGTCAAGGGTCACGGGGGTTTCACAGATGTGTGAAAACTGAGTAAATTTTGAGAAAACATGTATTTTGTTAGTGCAGAAGCTATCCCTTTACTTATTGTCAGATAATTATGTGTGGATCGGTCATACTCGTGAGCCATAAGGGCTTTGCCTTTCTTGTTGTTTCTGAAATCTTCGGTCATTCAACGACCAAAAGCCAAAACTGTCCCAAGAAACATGGATAACAATTGGTCCTAGGGAGAGGCATAGATCCTCATGAGCCCCCGCAGTCGCGGGGACTCATGAGGATCTATGTCTCTTGCAGATGGATCGTGTTAACTGTTTCTCGGCTGTCAAGGGGTTAAAAAGCTGTGTGTATTTGAAATTATGACAATTTTTTCAGGTTGTCCCTTAAAAACTTATTAAGCGTATCATACTTTTGATTCTGAAAAGCGACTCGCGGCCCACCTAGTCTACATAACAGAGCATTTTGACGAGATCAGTACTGTGCCCGCCACTCTTGCCGCGGCTAGAGTGAGCTCGCCAGCTGCAGCCACTAGACTGTCTCCAACGACATGCATCAGCTTGTGAAAGAAGCCAGGCTCTACCCTGTTCTCCACGATATCTTGCCTGGTGTCTCTCAGCGCGACCTCGTGCGTGGTGTCGACGTCAGCAGTCTCCATGCGGTACTGAACGACCGTCTCCACCTGCTGGTGCACCTCTTCACACAAAGGGCTGGTGAAGAAAGCGCCCCCATTTGCTGACACCAGATCCTGAAAGTCAAAAGATGATATTACAGACAGTTGACTGTGATTTGGTCACTAGAGTTTTTCCAGCTTGATGCAGAGTGCGCTTTGTGCCGCGTTGCGGTCGTGGGCTAGAGATCTGCTGTGACAAGGAAGCGGTAGGCATCAATATGTGTGCGTGCGTCCATCGTTGTCTTAACCTCACACTGGTTGTCTCCCTCAATTCGCTCCGCTGATCAGCGCAGCGAATCGATTGAGACAGCCAGTGTGGCCTTATCAGCTGGGACCTGTATTTCGTCCTAACCTGTATGGCTGTTAGGATGGTGTGCAGACAACCAGTGAGGCCTTATCTATGACCTGTGTTTCGCCCTAACCTGTATGGCTGTTAGGATGGTGTGGGCTTGCTGGTCCTTCTCGACACGTGACGCCGTGTTGTCCACGCTACAGTAGCGCCCCCCAGCGTCATCCAGCACTTCCATCAGTGTCCCCGGGGCCGTCCGTATCAGCTGGCCAAGGGCTTCCTCACGTTCTACAGGAAAATCATTTTGGCGAGACTTCAGTCAGGTAATAGGGCATGCATTCGGGCATGCATTCACATATTCTGTTATCTGTAAATATATATGATATCCCTTTGACGCTCATTGTACGATTAGTAGCAAACATTTCATTAGTAGCAAATCACGTCATTTAACCCGTTCAGTGCCAGCTGACAGACTGAGTTTCTGCAATCATCGTTAATTCAACACCCAAAAACAAAATAGATGTCCCAGGAACATGTTTCAAACTGGTGTCAGCAAGAGGCATAGATCCTCATGAGCCCCCGCAACTGCGGGGGCTCGTGAGGATCTATACCTCTTGCAGTTGGGTGGTCGGTTCAAATTATCTCGGCACTGAACAGGTTAAAGCCCCAACAGACAATAATTTTAGTCTTCAATATTAAATTTTCCCCATACACTGCAGTTTATTATAGTCTCAACACGATAGTTTTCTGAGGGAGTTTCCGAAATGCACGCCATCTCACTCAACAGACTCGTCAGTCATCAGAACTGTGACTGGCAAACGGAAAGACAGCGGCACAGACTTGTATGCCTACCTTGTGGTGCTCCAAGACCATCGGCCCCAGCGAAAACGACGATGAGGTGGTTACAAATGTTGTCACCAAACAGCTTCTTCAGAGTCTTGTACGCATTTGACTCCTCCTGTGTCCCCAAAATGAAAAAGTAGACATTTTGAGATTCTGTAAGACTGAATTATGCTCTGCAAACTGTACACCCTACGTGGTAGGTGTCTACTTCAAGCAAAACGATGTTTTCATTTTAATTTAACCCCACTGCTGCATTTCCCAAATTGTGGAAGTGTCATGTAGCGACTATGTAAGCAAAGGTCCTCAAGGCTGTGCGCGGGCCCACTGCGGCCGTCGTCGGCCCGAAGACCTTTTGCTACTGGGAAGTTGCAGGAGATGGATCTACCATCATAATAGACCATGACCATTCATAATCGACCATGATACTTCAGTTAAGGGTAGTGCCAGATTAGCTGGGCGCTATCAGGAGCCAAGCTAATTTGGCACTACCCTTGAACCATAGGGGTCCGTGGATAGTAGCTTTGACTAATGCAAATCCACTGCGCCACCTCGTGCGCGCAAGCGCCTATACTAAGCTCAAGACTATTGAGCTTAGTATAGGCGCTTGCGCGCACACGGTGGCGCAGTGGATTTGCATTAGTCAAAGCTACTGTCCACGGACCCCTATGCCTTGAACTGTTATGGAAACACCCTCTACAGTTCAACCTTTTAACTATATGTCTCTATGCTTGATTCATCGTTGCTGAATGTCAATTCCTCCAAAACTGAGACCAACCGGTGTGAATCGCCTGTCACAGCGTAGTACCATGATGACGACGTGAGGTCCAGGGGAGGCAACTGCGATGCTCTTCCCCACCTCCTTCAGAACTTCATCTTCTCGTCTGCCTGTGTCCGACACCCCCGGGGTGTCGGTCACCTACAGTTGGAAAGAACAAAATTACTGGTGGCTGGCAGAATTGTGGTACAAAATTACAACTATTCCATCTCCTGCCCAGCCGGGGGAAAAAAAGTGAAAACCAAAGGATGGCAATGTAACGAAAGTTTAACAAAAAAGCCGTAAAAAATGTTTGGAGATGTTCTGCTTTTGTTTGGCAAAAGCCAGTATGTCCATTTTTAGAATGGCGAGATTTTCACTGTATAACAGTGAAAATTTCGCTTTTTTCAAAAAATGGACATGCTGGCTTTTGCCAAATAACGGCAGGGCTGGACACAATAGGAAATCGAATTTTCTTCCCAAGCCCTCCCGTGAATCTGTAAAACTTAATCTTTTCTCTGGGCACTTCATGTCTGTCAGCCCCAGCACCCAGTACAACCACTGCTCTGCCCCTGCGGGAGGTAACCAGATATGCACAACCCCTTCACTGACAATGGACTCGAAATGTGTTTTGAAATCTTTGTTAATTTAACGTCAAAACATCCCCAGTCGTCAAAGGAATATATGCAGAGTGCTTTCAGCAAGATGTACAAATCTTCATGAGCCCCCGCAACCGCGGGGGCTCTAGAGAATTAATACTTCTTGCAGTTGGGTGTTGCTAATGCCGTTAACCCCTTCATTGTTCTCAGCAGTGGATGGGTTAAAGCCGAGACTGACATGCAACTTGTAATAACTTCATTGAACATTAGTCTTTGTTCTGCAGAGGAATGTGTGGCGGTCTGGATCTGTGATTTTTGTTTTTGTTTTTTAATACTTTTTGCACGGCCTTTCGCCTAACACTGAGGTCCAATGGAACCAACTTACCTGCAGCAACGTTCCAAAGCGGACGGCCTCTGCCCACTGACACCTGAAAGTGACAGAACTGAAGCCGAGTTCTACAAGGAAGGCATCACGCCCCAGCAGGGTGTTCCCCAGGGAGCTCTTCCCCGCCCCTGTCTTACCCAGCAACACCACGCGCAGCTCCTGTGGGGAACTCACTGAAAATACAGATTATGATATTCGGCTCAACTTTTAGTGCAGTAATCCACTCAGCCCTGACACACCACCACAGCACATTGATCGACCCCCGACATTTCAAGGTGGTGCAGGAATAGCTTGGCGCCCAGAAAAAGACCAAAAGCGATGATTTCTTGAAAGGCTGGAGCCTTTTCAAAAGTGCATAACATAGAGATTAGGGGAGATTTGTTTAAAGGTAAAAAGGGCAAAACAATTCCTAAGAAGACCTAAAGATAGGACTATAGACAGGTCTTACAACAACAACAAGGGTGGCAGTGTGAAACTGAAATGATTGAAAATAGTCCACAGACTAACTATGCCCCATGATCCATGACCATCAAAAGACATAAATTCACATGAGCTCCTGCGGACCGTCGCGCATGGGCTCGTGAGATAGGCTGGCTGAATGACTATTCTGTCTGAACCGAAAAGCTGAAATTCAGCTTCCTGGGATTTTGAAAAAGCTGGCTTAATCAGCCTCCAAGACTGAGGATTGTCACCCATGACAGTACAAGCCCCCCATTATATCCCGAGGCTGCAGTCTTTAAAAGTTGCTTATTGTCCTATGAAGGCTACATTCGCAGATGTGGAGATAGATCAACCATTTTAGTTCAAGGGTCAGTGGTGCCAAAATAGCTAGTCGCCTCAGGTGCCAAGCTATTCTGGCACTACCCTTGAGCTATCATAGTCAAATTTATTTCAAGCACTAGTGTATCAGAATGAAAAGGATTAAAGATAAGATTATAGACCAGTCACGGCGTACAAAAACACGAGCCTCGCAAGTCTGTTATCTGTATATAAATAACAGACTTATTGCAAGCTTAAATAGTACATTGTATCGAGTGTTTACCACGCTTGCGGACACAATCGCAAACACCATATTTACGCATATCCGTCGGGCGCTTGTGGTTTGTTAGTGCATGTACTGCACTTAATGAATCCGTACGGCAAAAATTAGACGTCTACTCAGTAAGAATACAAGTACGAGATAATTAATCTTGAAGTCTGGCGTACGCAGAGAGTGAGAGTGAGATCGGATTCTGCGGCCGTCTATAGTGCCTTATAGGCCCATATATGCAGCTAGAAATTAATCAGCGCGGCAATTAATCTCCCCACAGACCCGCTATATGGGTACATATGGGACTAGGCTATGCGACAATATACACAACATCACAAAAACGCACGCACACACAAACTACAAGAGCGCGCATTCACGCACGTACGCACGCACAAACACACTCACACACACACACCGTCGCACGCACACAATGACGCGCGCGCGCACGCACGCACGCACACACACAACGGCGCACACACATCGTGGCACACACACACACACACACACACATACCGGCACACGATTACACACGCGCATGCAATCTGTCTCAGTCATAAAAAACTTACTCGCATTCCTTTCAAGTCGACACAAATTCGTTCTGCTACATTCCAGTAACAAATTTCAACATCAGTGAAGATATCGCAGGTGTGCATTCGATCACTTCTCAGTCTAACTATTGCTTCATGACTATATACGCAATGCGAAAAAGGTCTCCAGGCCGAGAACGGCCGCAGATGGCCCGCGCACGGCCGTGCTCGGGCCAACTGCGGCCGTTCAGTGTCGGCCCGAGGACCTTTTGCTACCTTAATTATAATTGCATGCATACACATACCCAACAACGCCCATACCGTGGTGTAATACTATACACTAATCTTCTATACACACAAACGTATATTAAACACAATTCCACTTACTGGTGTCCAACAGTCGTCAACTGAATCACTGAGGTTGTTTGTCAACAAGTCGGTAGTGGCACTCTCAACAGCATATAGTACGGCCTGCAAAGCAGAGATGAAACTACTGTTCGCCCGTGTGTGCTGTAGTCGTAGACTCAGGCAGTTTATGACGTAAGAATAGTCGATTAATGGACTTTTACTCGTAGCTCGTGTGTTGGTTATGAGACATCATTTTATTCAAGATGACTTTATTGCTTTATTGTTGCTGTGATATAAAATCACACACAGCAAAAATTGTCTTGCCACCGCCGCAGGTGTTGCTCACATTCACTCACTCGCTCATTCCATAACTGAAATTTCAATAACAGACTCGGAGCTACAGTTGGAAATGGACAATGACTCGGGACGGGTGAAGCCCGTCGCCAAGACATCTAATGGCAGTGGCCTCATCCCGACCCGAACCGAACAAAAACAGAATGCGAAGACAGCCCTATGACTGATCAGGTAAAATGCTGAGCTATGTGTCGACCTGCTCAAGTTTCGGCGCCCGGGTGTCACTCTGTTGACTGTATACAGTTGCCCGGAAGGTGTCAGAATTATGCAGTATTGCGCGGCGGCGGACTGAGTCGACCTCCCGAGTCATTTCTCAGAAAAGGCCATGTCAACGTGACTTGTGCGCTGACACACAGGCGCCTGCATGTGCGTTTTGATACTGTACATTTCCTGCGTGAAAGCACTCGCTCGCGCGCACGGTACGCACTAACGGAATATTTGCTACTGATTGGATGCCGCGTGTGTGCCGTGCGAGGGCTCACTGACTAGGGGAAGCAGTATTGTACGTCGTTCCAGTCGTCAACACGCATTTGTCAAAAACCTACCCAATGCACAAAAGGCCATCGGGCCGACATCGGCCCGATGGCCTTTTTCGCCTTGGGTATGCACCGACATGCACTACTGACTGACCTAGTAAGCAAATGACACTCAGTCGGGCCGGCTTTGGCCGCAGTAGGCCCGCGCGGCACAGTCGTGTGCGAGCCGGCCACTGGCGGCCGATGTCCGCCCGAGGACCTTTTGCTTACTGGGTACAGTATTGTTCTGAAGGAGACAGAACATCTTCACACTAGGATGAGTTGTAAATAATTTTATATGTGTCTCGGTTATGATACTTGTAACTGAGATCCCCATCGCGGATCACATCGCCAAAAACCTATCCCAGGGAGGTCACGTGGATATAATCCTCCTGGACTTTTCTAAAGCCTTCGACAAGGTACCACACAACAGGATGATACATAAACTGGACTACTGACTACGGAATTAGTGGTTCCGCTCTGTCGTGGATACTGACAGAACTTCCTGTCTAGCCACACCCAGCAGGTCCTACTGGACTGATTGGGGTCGGCCGCACATCATCCCAGGCAGATCGACTGACGTCCTGTCCGGACTGAGTCGGTACCGCAAAGCACGGCAGTGTTAGGCGGCCGCGATGTTTCTAACCTACGGCATCAACGACCTATCTGATACCGTAAAGAACTCCAAAACAAGACTACTGATTTGCGGACGACAGCCTCCTTGACACACACCCACAGCGACAGCTATACTGCACGCGGCCTTGTCAGCGCTTGAAGCGGCCTGGGAGCCTGAAAGCTGACAGATGCTGAGTCAGTACCACGCAAAAGGCGATCGGGCCGCCGCAAAAGGCCATCGGGCCGAATCGGCCCGATGGCCTTTTGCGCATTGGGTGGACTTCAGTCAGTCCTAGCAAATCCGCTCAGTCGGTCATCATTGGCATCATGATCAGGCCCGGAAAGCGAAAAAGGCCATCCCGACCACCTTCCTTTTGCATGGGCAGTTGTTAGAAGCCGTCGACGCCAGAAATACCTCGGAGTCAGGTCACACTGTGTGATGACCAGCTCCGCGACAGCTGCCAAAACCGGAAGCAGAGCGGTCGGTTCCGGCAGTTCCTGCGGCCGAGAAACTTCTCCCTGACTGCACACCCAAGGTCAGAGGCTAGACGGCCACCGTGGTTCGGCCCATGAGTATGCGGCCTCATCAGCACTGCCACTGACTGAGATGGCCATTGGCCGGAACCATCTCACTGCCAACAGCGCCATCACTGATCTGCCCTCCCTCGACTCCTCACAATGGCCGGGCCGCATAGGCCCATCCGGCGTCTCGTCCTGGCAGTTGACTGCAGTGGTCACACCATGTGCAATCAGTCAGTCGCCACAGCCGCCGTAATGCCCCATCATATACTGATATGTAATTATTTTCGGGGGTGTTTGGACCCCCCTACCCCCACTCCCCAACCCCCTCTTTTTCGGTCCCTGCGCGGCGAGGTCTACTGAACCGGCGGCCCATGCGGCCGCGGCGCGGCCGTCCGGAACAGGTTCAGGGTCCCAAACAAAAAGTTGGAACGACCCCCCCCCCTTTCGAGATAACTGATCCGCCCCTGGATGTAAATCCATCAAATGTGCATGCGCTCAGCTTTACGGGGCCCTTGCAGTGATATAGTAACGTGCTTCTAAAGCCATAGTCTAGCTTTTTGTTCATGTGACCGTAGTCAGTCCCATGGCCGGTTCCACAAACTTACTTACTTACGCCTGTCACCCCTACCCAGGTTCTATAGGCCGTCGACGAGAGACCTCCAGCAACTCCTGTCCTGTGCTTCTCCTTCGATTCTACTCCAGGTGGTTCCCAGTTTCTTGATGTCTGCTTGGAGGTCTCGACGCCAGGAGTTTCTCGGCCTACCTCTTTTCCACTTTCCCTGGGGGTTCCATGACAATGCCTGCCTAGTGATACTGGAAGCTGGCTTTCTCAGACTGGGACCGATCCATCCCCATCTTCTTCGCCCAATTTCATAAAGTTGGGGGTTTTTTCTTCAGTTTTTTAATGCACAAGCACAGTGTACATTGAGAGAGTACAGGTGTTATAAGCACAGCCCAAACTGTTTAAAATCAAATTATAATATATAATAATTATCCGGAATTTTTGATTAGTTGGATGAATTGCTGTTAGGACGCGCATTGGTAAAGGTTACGAAACTAAAACTACAAAATGAAACGATAGCTTTGACTGTTAAGTGTAAAGCACTCTGTTTTCTGACTGTGGGTCGAACTTATGCTACACTAGCACAGTACTATAACAGTAGTGAAAATGAACCTCAGCAGCCTTCGCTGTTGTTTACCTGATCAGCTTCTTCATCGGTGGTGGCGTGTGGGGAACGCTAGGGGACTGACTACTGACGAAGAAATAGCCACTTTCCTTCTGAATCGGTAACTCTCGCTCAGTGTGTTGGAGGGAGGTGTGGGTGGGTGGTGGTGGTTAGCAATAATAACGATACAGTAAATACTAAATATACAAGCCTGGTGCAGCAAAATATATCGCGATCACCTTTGTCAACACCAGACTTGAATGAAAAGACTAATCTGCACATTATAAATACTGTTGAAGAATATATCCAACCTTTAGTTTTTCTGGTCCTAATTTATAGCTTTTACACCTGTATCTTAACCCGTGACATCATGCGGCTGAATTTTTCAAATTTACTTATTGTTCTATGAAGGTATCATCCATTTTAGTTCAAGGTGGGGCCAGAATAGCTTGGCGCCTCTGGCGCCAAGCTATTCTGGCACCACCCTTGAACTATAATAGTCAAATTTATTTCAAGCAAGGATTAAAGCGATCTGTTCTGTGGCGGACTTGGCTAAAATTCGCCAATACAAAGGGTTATATTGTCCATTCTCAGCTAATCTCTTTTAAGAAGTAAATGGGTACACACATTATACTTATAAAGATGCATGTAGGTACTACTCAAACCAAGGGGAATCACAGCGCTGGACAGACAACAGTTAGATCCCCTGCCCCCGCCTATCAGGCACCCAATCGCCAGCCCACAGAGAAATACGCAGGTATAGAATAAGACAATCATTTCCATTCCTAATAAGAATGGATCAGGTCTCTTATATAACCCATGTCTTTCTCCGGAACTTAGGAAGTAGGCAGGAGAAACATACATACACAAACATGAAGGTGCGCTACTATATGTGGTCGGGTAAATACCCTGATTTCCCACAGTAGATGCACAGAACATTACACAACAATGTAACGATACAAATTTTGCCTCGAGTTATACATGATACTCACAAACCAGATAGGTGAGGCTAGCGCTGGCAGAATTGTCAGTACTCAAACCAAGGGGAATCACAGCGCTGGACAGACAACAGTTAGATCCCCTGCCCCCGGATGAAAATGATTGTCTTATTCTATACCTGCGTATTTCTCTGTGGGCTGGCGATTGGGTGCCTGATAGGCGGGGGCAGGGGATCTAACTGTTGTCTGTCCAGCGCTGTGATTCCCCTTGGTTTGAGTACTGACAATTCTGCCAGCGCTAGCCTCACCTATCTGGTTTGTGAGTATCATGTATAACTCGAGGCAAAATTTGTATCGTTACATTGTTGTGTAATGTTCTGTGCATCTACTGTGGGAAATCAGGGTATTTACCCGACCACATATAGTAGCGCACCTTCATGTTTGTGTATGTATGTTTCTCCTGCCTACTTCCTAAGTTCCGGAGAAAGACATGGGTTATATAAGAGACCTGATCCATTCTTATTAGGAATGGAAATGATTGTCTTATTCTATACCTGCGTATTTCTCTGTGGGCTGGCGATTGGGTGAATGTAGGTACTGTACTGCACTTTGTTCAAGAAAGGGGAAACTCTGATACATGTCCAAAAGAAAATGAAACTGCAAAAAAGTTTTTATTTTATTTATGACATTTCAAGCTTCTTAAGTTAGCCCTTTTACTTAGCATTATTGGAAGACATAGTAAGAACATATAACTTGAGATATTGTGAACTAAACCCTTTAAATTAATGCCTGGAGCAAGTCGCTTTAACCCCTTGAACATGCAGCACTGATATTGCAATTTACAGTACCAGTGGTTGCATTTACAAGGGGTTTTTACTTTTCAGGTATCAGAAGGACCAGGATAAATCTGAACCTACTGCTGTCTGTTCCCAGTGCAATGCACCTCTTACATTATGCTGTGTCAAGTGTCAGCTTTTGTCACAGCCCACACAGGACTCACTGCTGCACCTGACAGGTAGCTTATCATCAAAGCACATGGTCAGATGTGACCAAGACTTGTCTGGTGAGAGTGTTAGTCAATATTCCATTTGCCACAACATAAATAGGGAACATAACATTTTTGATGTTCATGTTGATGAAAAAGAGACTGATGACAGTCATGATGTTGATAATGCTGGAATTAAATCTGTGGTAGAGAAATCAGATACCGCATTAGAGAGAGAATATGATAGTGCAGCATGCAAACCATTAACAGTGGTGGAAGTGAAAAGACTTGTCTCATTATCGCGAGTACAAGCTAGATGTCAGACAAGGAAAACAACACAAACATTGACAAAGCAAAATGTGGGATGCATTAAAGAAAAGTCAAGCGTGACTGATCATCAAACTCAGCCATCAGATGATAACACCGACAGTGAAAAATTATCGTCAAAAGAAGATCAGTTTCATTCTGCAAGCATGGAGGAGAATTCTGCTGCAGCAGTGTGTCAAACTCCGCTAGGTGATGTTTGTGGAAAAAGTAAACTACATGTAATCACACAAACTCACACCTGGTCTGCCAGTTTTGTTGGGATAAAAATACCTACCTCAAAAATAAAGACTGGGTCAGCTGTCAGTGGCAAATCAAAGGTTGCATGTTCAGTTTGTAGTGTTGAAGTGACCAAGAAGTACCTCAAGTATCACATGAAGATTCATGGGGACCGGCAGTCATTTATTTGTGATGTCTGTGGCTCAGTTTTCAAACAGTGGGGAAATCTCCGCACTCACCGCCGCATCCACACAGGTAAAGAAACACACTGGTTATGTTCTTTGATCCTGTATCATGTGTAGTGGATCGCGGATCGTGGATCTGCTAGAATCACAGGCAATATATCCCAATACAGATATATATAACCAAGTGCCAAATCTCAGCACAGTGGTTTGACTATGATTAGTATAAAGCACAGGCATTCAGAGTTGGGTTGGGCTATGTTATTGACCCTATAATTAGATTTTTTAAGAAGACTGTATAGCCTTCTTCAAAGAAAGCACAAATATGGAGAGGTAAGCATTGGCCAGGACCCTATTAAAGAACACACAACATAATACACAGGTGTCCACCAATGTGTGTTTTATCAATGACACAAGGGGAACAACCCTGCTGTGTACCCTTGCATTATATAGCTCTTTGCCTACGGCTGACGGCTCCAGCCACCGTGAGAAAACTTCCAGTAGCATACAATTGGCGGCAAGATCTGTCCAGCTAAGGTTCAGTTGCAGTGCATGTGTTTGGCTAGAGTGAATTCTTTGTTTATATTTGTTTGTCCAACATTGAGTGATTTCATTTGGTTTGTGTATTTGGCAGGTGAAAAGCCACATAAATGTGACCAGTGTGACGCCTCGTTTCGTCTTCGGACACAGCTGCAGGACCACGTCTCCAGACACACTGGCATTTACAGTCATGTTTGTGAACTATGTGGCTTTGGCTGTAATCTACCCAACCGCCTGAAAAAACACCTGCGCACACATACTGGGGAAAAGCCATTTACATGTGATGACTGTGGATGGAAATTCACTCAGCTTAACATGTTGAAGACTCACTGGCAAGCTAAACACTCTGGACAGACACCATTTAAGTGTTCTAAGTGTGATTCCGCTTACTCCAATAAACATGCCCTAAGTGTACACAGAAGAAAGCACCTGCACAAAATGTTGCATCCTCCTGAGAAAAACTGTATCTGCGAAATTTGCGGTCATGCATCTACTAATGTTTCTAGCTTGAAAAGTCATAAGCTGACACATAGCGATGACAGACCGTTCACATGCAAGCGGTGCAGTGTGTCATACAAAACACAAGCCATTTTTGCCAGGCACATGAAGATTTGTGGTGAAGAAAAACAATACCAATGTGAGTTTTGCAATTCAAAATTTACTACCAAAAGTTTTCTGAAAGATCACACAAAAATACACACAGGTCAGGACCGTTACACATGTGATGTCTGTGGTGCACAATTTAACTTTCGCAATGGGCTGAAGGTTCATAGGAGGAAACATACAGGTGAAAAGCCTTATTCATGTGTTGAATGTGGTGCACGCTTTGCTGCCATCTCCTACTTGTACACTCACCGCCTGACTCACAGTGACCAGAAACCATTTGCATGCACCTTGTGTGACGCTAGGTTTGTCAGAGCTAATGGGCTAAAAAATCACATGGTGGTACACTCTGAGATAAAAGCTTATGTGTGTAACATTTGTGGAGGCAGGTACCCCCGGCCTCACTACCTAAAAGTTCACATGCGTTTGAAACACACTGGAGACAAACCTTATCACTGTAATCAGTGTGACAGTGCTTTTGCCTTGACAAGAGATTTGAAAAAACACACACAGAGGGTACATGTTGCTACTGAATAGTAATAAATATAATACACTGTATGATTGCCTCTCTCGATCCATGACAGCGGCAGGATCATGCAAAGCATCTATCTAAGGAGGCAACCAGTGTATTAACCTCCACCCATTTTCTTATGAACTCAAAGTAACACTAGTGCTGCTGAGGCATCATTGAAATATTCTTTAATGACCAACTGATTACTTATTGGATCAGCTGAAGTGTGTGGCAATGTTTTTTAGAGAAAAAAGTGCGTGCTTCGAGTTCGAAGTGTTGGAGATCACTGATCTAATTTTAGTTCAGTGGTTGGAGATGCAAGATTCCATGTAGAAGTTTATGTACGAAACTAAACTATCAAATACTAAATTGCTCGCTTTAACTCCTTCACTTCCGGCAAGATAATTCAGCAAATGGCAAATTCTTTTTATGTGAACAGCTCTATGCACACGCTTCAAGAGCAGCGTTGAATACATTTACTGGCTGATTCTTAAACACCTTTGTATATAGGATGTGTCATAGTTGTAGAATGATCGCACTGCCCGACATAATTTGACCTGTGTAATGAGATGGCTGCCTCTGTCGTCGACTACGGCGTCCGCCTAGCAGACGACATACTCCATCGATGGCGACGTATAGGAGATGTCAGGGGATTCCGGACTGATGCAGAGATCGCCAACTTTCTACTCTATCAGTGAGTGGAGTTATGTTGGTTGTACATTGCTTAACGTCCCGACAGCAATAACGTGCCTGCACAGCTTGTGGGGGAAAAAAAAAAACACTAAACAGAATATTGAATTTATGTTGCCAGCCGGTCTAATAGCTAAATAAACCTAAGAGTAAAGACCATTTAAGCAACACATCCAATATCAAGAGCTACAGGCAGCGCAGACAGTAGGGAGAGTTTAAAAAAGGAAAATACCGGTGAATGGACCAACGGTAGACAGAAACACATGCCCCAGAATAGAGGGGAAAACCCACCCTGTGGGGCTGATCAGGGTGACCCTGGGAACTAAAAAGTAGTTAACCCCACCCAAGTCCCCCAGGGCAGACCCGGGTGGGGGTGAGTGGAGTTCTGTGGATTTCTCTTACCTATGCATGCACATAGGCAGAGTGAGCCAAACGGATAAGTATATTAAACTTGATAGCATGTATAAGAAACATGAGGATTTTGTAACAAAGTTCATGGTATTGTTTCTAGCTTACATGCGTTTTCCCAGAATATTTTCTGACTTTTGAGAACATCTACCTTCACAACGGTCCGCCTTGGCGCATCCTGCTGAAACACGTGGGTGCCTGGGCACGAAAATCGACTGACACTACAGAGTTCTACATCATGGCTTTACCATGACGTAACTGATGTTTTACATCAGTCACTATCTGTAAAACTAACTTTTGATTCATGATTCCACACGATCCCAAACAAGATGGAATGACCCAGCAGCCCCAAGTTGCATATGTTCCTATTTTTGGGTTCATCCTTCACAGCTTCAGATCCATCTCTCTCCACCCTACCCTCTGATGGATGGACACACGGTGATTAGCGCCAGTGGAATATACTACTGGCATGAAGCACCGTGTATCCATCTCTTCTGTGGGCTGGCATAGCGACAGCCATTTTCAATAAGACAAATAGTGCGAGCAGCGACATTATGTCACTTTTAGCTTCACATCAGGGCATCATTAATAAATAATTAATAAATTGTGTTGTAACTGTCTTTTCTAAGCGTGTTTCTTTCTCCGTTGGGTATTTCTTTGCATTTTACACGCTTGGCAGTCACCTTTTTGGTCTGGATAGGGCATCATTAGTCCCACGACACCATGTATGCCGTGATGAAATCAGTGTTTCACGTCACTCATTGTGTACCAACATTTTACAGATGACAGGATCCATTTTTCCAGCTGATTTTCATATTTATAGAACTCTTAGGTCATAATCTCACCTGCTCATACCTGAGAGCAGGAACAAACAGCAGGCCTATGAAAAATCATTCAAGTATTAATGAGAAGATTGCATTTTTCATAACAAGATTAAACAATTTACAGTGGTTAAAATAATATTTAAAAATGTGGTTTTAAAAATTACAAACACTATTATAAATTTTCATTTAAAAAGTTAAAGAGGTACTGGTTAACGAACCAATTTAATGTTTTCCTTCAGCCTAATATCAAGGGAGTCAAAACAAAAATGATGGACTAGATGCAGGTCAACTGTTTTTCATAAAACGACCATATTCTATAATAAATAAAAACTATTTTGATTTATTTACATCAGTGTCTGCTTAAATTTTTAATTATACAATTTGCTGCTTATCTTGTCAGTACATGGACATGCTGTGACAAGATAAGTAGCAAATTGTATACTTGTTTGTCTATTTTGAAAATATTAGTATTAGTAAATATTAATAAATTGTGTTGTAACTTTTCATTTCTAAGTGTACTTCTTTCTTCCTTGGGTTATTCTCTGCAAATTACACACTTGGCAGTCATCTTTTTTTGGGGTCTGGATTTTGTCACCTTTGACATCAGAAGGCCCTTAATGATAACATCGTAGGCAATGATAACATTTTATCCAAATGACCTATTGAAAATTCAGAAAGCGGACAAATGTCCTGTTCCTGTTAGCTAATCCAGGACATTCGGCCTATCTGACTGCCTTTCAATATTGTGTCCCTGCTGGTGTAATGGCGTGAACTTGATGGAGTGCAGCAATGTTGTGTTCTCTACAGTGTTTGTATATCACCTATCGTCTCCATCCACTTTTGACCTGACATTACTTTTATGTGCACTTTCAGGTTTGAAAGCAGCCCTAATGGAGAAATGTCTTGCTGTGTTCACTGCCATGGACCCCTCACGCTTTGTTGTGTGAGCTGTCAGCTGCCAGTGTTGTCAACATTTCGTAACTTTCTAGACACTACTCTGCACCCCAAAGCGGATGCATCAGACATCAACCCATCTGCTCACAAGCACCATGAGCAGATGAAACATGAGTCTAGGAGTGGGTTGGCTTTATCTTACGAGGGCAGTGCAGCATTTGGAGAAAAGTTATCTTCTTCACAACAAGATGAGAAACTAGATGCTGGTGATGAAACTTTAGTTAAGGTCTTTGTGACTAAGAACACACTGAATGAAGATCAGACAACTCAAAGAGGCAGGGATGTGGACAAAATAGATGGCCCATCCATACAAAGTAGTGGAAATGAAAAATTGTTGACATTACCTGAAAGTGAATGTTTCTCTGATAGTGAAACTGTCATTAGTGGTCAGAATGAAATTAACTTGGAGGTGGACTCGGAGTTACAAGTAGATAAAGTTCCCAGGAAACGCCAGAAAGTTTGGCAATCCAGCTTCAAAACACACACGCATTCCCAAACAACCAAGAGGCCATTCACTTGTAATGAGCGCGACAAAGCATTTGCTTTGTCTAGATTGTTGCGACAGCACAAGCATACTCGTAGTCCTACTGATGGTTCATCAAAATCTGTAATGGATTCAGGCTCCAAAAAACACACAAGGAGGCGTAGAAGAGCAGAACACAAAGGTAGCCAAAGTAATTCATTCTCTAGCACAAAATCACATGTATTGTCTCGAAAAGGAAAAACTGGGGTTAAGGCAAAAAAATCTCTGAGAGTCGCAGAGAATGCACATTGCATGACAGATCGCAGTGTGTACTGCGATGAATGTGGAGCCAAGAGTGCGGATCCATCCAGTTTGAAGGTCCATATGCGGATTCATCGAGATGACCGCCCGTATGTGTGTTGTGATTGTGGTGTTGGGTTCCGACAATCGTGTCACCTCATCAACCACCGGCGTATCCACACAGGGGAAAAGCCATTTAAATGTCACGAATGTGATGCCGCCTTTCGGCGTGCTGAGGAACTGAGAACGCACATGTTCAAACACACCGGGAACACACCATATGTCTGTTCAATCTGTGGCATGCAGAGCGCCAGCGCCTCCTGCCTCAAAGTGCACATGCGCATCCACAATGATGAGAAGCGGTTCGTGTGTGATGACTGTGGGGCAGCGTTTCGCCAATCTGGCCAGCTGATCCAACACCGACGACGTGCTCACACAGGCGAGAAGCCCTACCGGTGCCAGCAGTGTGATTCTGCCTTCGCCACATCTGGTGCGCTCAAAGTCCACATGGTCAAGCACACAGGCGAGCGCAGGTACATGTGTGAGGAATGTGGCGCCAAGTTCCCATACTCCAGTTCCCTCAAAGTGCACATGCGCACGCACACAACAGACAGACCCTTTGTGTGCAGCCAATGTGGAGCTGCCTTTAACCAGCCGGCCATCCTGTCTCGTCACCTCAAGACACATTCCTCGGAGCGGCCATACATGTGCACAGTGTGTGGTTCTTCCTTCGCGCACCGCCCCTACCTCAAGGACCACATGCGTTTTCACACAAACGAGAGACCATACGCTTGCACGGAGTGCAACGCCAGGTTCCACATGTCCTGCACCCTCAAAACTCACATGCGCACTCATTCTGGGGAGAAGCCTTTTGTGTGTAATGAGTGTGGCTCAGCTTTTGCAGAGTCCAAAAACCTTCGTGCACACATCAAGACACATTCTGGAGAGAAGCCCCATCAGTGCCCCCAATGTGGGTCTCGCTTCACGGTGGCAGGCAGTCTCAAGATCCACATGCGCAAACATACAGGCGAAAAACCTTATGTATGCGCACAGTGTGCAATGGCATTTGCTCTGTCACGGGACTTGAAAAAGCATGTACAATCTTGTTCTGTCACGCGATTTGAAAAAGCACTTGCTATCACGCAAGAGTGACGCTCAGAATAATGACATCTTAGACAACCTGTGAACAGTTTTTGTATGCAAAAGTTATTCACAACTAGAATGAGGAATTAATATCACTGTCCACAATGTGGAATATGCCATTCACTGTATCAGGCAACTTGGAAAAGTACCTGTACCAGATACTATCCCAAACTCACACATGCATGCATCTATGTTGGTGTAATTACTTTGTACATAGCATACAAAGCGTTGATGTTTTATGTAGTGTAACTTGATCTTTTATGTAGTGGAACCCATGCGTGACGGTGCAAAAACTGAAATAACTGAAAATGGTCCACAGATTAACTATGCCCCATGATCCATGACCATCAAGAGGCATATATTCTCATGACCCCTTATGGACGCAGGGGCTCATGAGAATTTATGCCTCTTGCAGATGGAACAGGCTGGCAGATGGGCTATTCTGTCTAAACCATAAAGCTTAAATTCAGCTTTTGAGGATTTGGAAAAAGCTTAATCAAACTCCAGGCCTGTAGACTAGCTGTCACCTATGGGAACATGTGAAGTCTCTGAAATATTTGTAATTGTATGTATACCGCACTCCGTATTGTTCTTATCTCATGAAATAATTTTCAAAACAACTGTAACTTGTTTCATTTCTTCACTCAGTATTGTTCTTATCTCATGGAATAATCTTCAAAACAGCTATAACTTGTTGCATTTCTTCTTCTGTTTGGGTGTGTTTTTAATTTTTCTAGTGCAAAAAAAAAAACCTCTAAAAGATGTTGCTTTACCACAGCAGCAGTGTTCATTCCAGTTAACAAGTTGGCATTATCCTAATGTTCAGTAAATGGATTAAACCTGACACGTGTTCAGAATTACAAAATGCAAATAGTATGCATGTATACATTTCTGACCACAATAACAAACACATACAATAAAACGTGTACACCTCTCAGCTCACATGCAAACTCTACAAACATACATTTATACAATAATTTTTGCAACAGTTTTCAAAAATCACCAAGAACATTGGCCAGACTTTCCTTCTCTTGGATCATTGTGCCAACTTCTATGTGTGTGCCAATTCACTCTTTTTCATCCTGCTGTGCCACCACAGTATGTACTCTCAATAATGTGATGGTGGGATGAGAGATGTGCATGAGCATATTTCCCATCCCATTGTCTCATTAACCTGAAGTTCATAAAATTATTGTCAGCAGATATATATATATATATATATATATATATATATATATATATATATATATATATATATATATATATATATATATATATATATATATATATATATATATTCCCTTGAAGAAGCCCTCGCTGAGAGGGCGAAAATTTGTGCAAAGAATAAAAGTGTAACTCCTAAACTACGTGTATGTGGATTCTTTCTTCACATTTTCAGTATATATATACTTCGTCCGTCTCATAGCCTACTGGTTGTTTTTATTTTGTGTGTGTGTGGGGGGGGGGGGGGGGGGGGGGGGTTTGCGGTCAAATTAGGTTTTGGGTTGTAATTGTCTTCTCTACGTGTGTTTCTTCCTTTGTTGATAGTTAGTTCATTTTGATCAGGTCATACCATAGTGATGCCCTGATGATGAGCACACACATACACAACATAATTGACACCCATAGTTCACAAATTACATCTCATCCACACACACACACACACACACACACACACACACACAAATTAGCATTTATATATATATATATATATATATATATATATATATATATATATATATATATATATATATATATATATATATATATAATTTTATTTTGGTGAAAAGATGGATTGAACGTCTGTGGAGTCTGCTAGCTGAAAATACGCAAATAAGCTGCGGCAGCTCAGTATCGTACAAGGGACGTAACTGAATAGTTCCGTGGTATTGAGCAACACCAAACCAACACTGACTGAACTGGCCAGGGAACAACACACAGGACGGTTTCTTTGGCAGCTGACCTCCGGTATGGCGGTAAGTGTAAAGTTTAGATCAGGAAACAGTGAAGTTTTATCAGAACTCGGTGTGCTAGAACTGTAAACGTAGCTTGACTTGAATGGCTATTCTTCCTGTCGAGAGGTTCAAGAGAACGATACATTAAAAGAAATAGCTCAGTCTCGGCCTTTCAGTAATACATGCTTTTGACGAAGGTTTTCATCAGTAAGACCGGCGCATTCTTTGCGTATACTCTTTTCCGTGGGGCAGCATTATCAGTAGCTGTGAATTAAGCATGGGTTAAAAATTTCACGTTGTTGCAATTTGGCTGACAGTTCATTATTTGTTTCAGCTGTGAATTGGAAAACTTTGCAAACCATACACTGAATATAGTGTTGGAAATTGTGCAACAATTGATCAAAGTCTAAAGTGGCCAACCCTCTCTAGACTGGATCGCACACAACTGTTGAAAATGGACACCTCTACGGTCATGCGTAATGTGATGAACTTGATTCCACCGCCACCACCACCCAAGAGTGACTACTCTGACACTGTTGTGGTTCGAACGTTGCCACTGATTGGGCGTGTGCATTTGGTGAACGACACAAACGGTATCCTGCAGCTGGCATTTGTGTTTGCGTATTGGGTGTATGGCACGTTTTCCACACTGTACATCATTCTTTTACCACAGTATGATGATGGAAACATTCCCCTTTCAGTTGTAATCAGTAAGTTTCTACACTACTTTTAAATAACCCATTTAGCCCTGATGCACTAAAGCAGCAGATGGATTGACCATGATAATTCAAGGAGAGCACCAGATTAGCTTTGCACTATCAGGCGCCAAGCTAATCGTGCACTACCCTTGCATTATCATGGTCAGTCCATCTCCTGCAACTAGTATGCAGTTATTAGGCGATACCTACAAAATTTGATAAATGCATTCTTGGGGCTAACCCATTTAGCCCCAACACCCTGGAGCAGGAGGTGGATTTTTCATTGATAATTTAAGGGTAGTGCCAGATGAGCTTGGCGCCTTCAGACGCCAAGCTCATCTGGCACTACCCTTGAATTATCAAGATCAATCCATCTACTACAACTGGTACATAGTTGTTAGACAACACCTACAAAAAGTGTGGAAATGCGTGCCATGACGGTTAAACTGGTTGATTCGTCTGGGGTCTGAGCCGGCTCTTTTCCATGTCATTTGCAAGAGGCATGGATTCTCATGTATCTGCAGGGGCTCATGAGGGGATTTTGGGATCACACCCATAAACTTACTTTTCTCAGTAACCCTTTGGCTGTCAGTAATGGTTTTTGTTGAGATGCTTCCTGCAAGAAACACCTCCACAAAAACAGTACTCACAGCCAAAGGGTTAACCTCAGATCATGTCAAAAGTCAGTTTTGTTTGTTGTTAATGTTAACATTGGTAATCCTAGCAAGCAGTGTTTCTCTTTGCTGTCAGTACATGTCTTACAAAGTTGTGCTTGCTCATGAAAAATTATGAAAGCTGGCATGATGTAGTGATGATGTACAAATTTTAATTTTTTTGCTCACATGCAAAGCAAAAGTATGTACTGGGCCAGCAGTCACCCGTCCATTATCCGTCTGCTGTCTTCCATCATAGGCAGTTTCTCAGAGACTATTCAAGTCACAGTCTTCAAAATTGGCCCAAGGATACTTTGTGGCAAGATTTTTCTAAACATACATCAAAATCAGTGACCTTTCTCAAAAGTCAAAGTCACAAGGGAGCCAGAAATAGGTCAAAATTAGCCATGTTTTGACAGAGGTTGATTTTTCTCACATACAGTTTTCAACTTCAAGCCCAAACTGTTTACAGATGGTAAGACCTTTCTATGCATACCACTTTGGATGACCCATCAAAAAGGTCAAGGGTCACAAGAGGTCAGCAAATGTGTGAAAAGGACAATTTTTAGTAGAATTTTAGTTTCATCAGCATTTTTGCAAACCAACATTTTCAATCAAACTTGGCACAAAGGTAGTTGATGATAAGACCTTACTATGCATATTAATTAGTTGACCCCTTGCAAAGGTCATGGAGGGTTGACAAATTTGTAAAATGGAACATGGTTACAAAGTGGTGTCAGCAAGAGGCATAGACAGACCCTTGTGTGCCCCCGCAACTGCAAGGGCTCATAAGGTTCTATACCTCGTGCACTTGGGTTCATATTTTTTTCAGCAGTGCAGGGCTTAGGTGTACACAATGACTGTTTTGTTGCAGGTTTTATGGTGGTCAGCATAATGTGTCTGCTTGCGCTGATCAAAGCATCCATCACTAACCCAGGCAGAATACCACTGCTGTCAAAGGACACGTCCATAGGTAGAAAATACATAATGGGTGTTTACCCAGTAGCAAAATGTCTTCAGGCCCATGCACAGCCGTGTGCAGGTCCTCTGCGGCATTGTGGGCCTGAGAACCTTTGCTTACTGGGTTCTCCGAAATGGTGGGCCATAAAGGGTGCCCTGCTCCTGGGGACTAATTACACACAGCAACACCAGTTTAATGTTTTGTGTTGTGGACATGGCTTACATGTATCCAAAAAACAAATTACAGTAGCTTGTGGTGTTACTTTTATTCCATTGTATGTATTTTGTTAATATGTTATGAACAATGCCGATTTTGGTACTGCACATTTGAGACGTAATGATGATGGGTGTCATCTGTGTGTGGTGCTGAGTAGCTTCAGTAAATTGCTTTAAAAGTAATGTTGAACAGAACAGAAAAATCAAACAAACATGACTGTGTATATAATTTTTTTTTTTTATTTCAATGATATGTTTATGTTCAGTATACTGCGTAAGATTACACAACTAAAACATGTACTGGACGTGACCACTCGTTACTGAAACCATGCATTTAGAGCAGGCTGTTCCTCCCCAAATGCATGCTGTGTTAGGTACTCCTTTTCTACATATTTTTAGTGATGATGTGTGCACTTTGTGACCTGGTTGTTGGTTCACGTGCAAAGCAAAAGTGAGTCTATGTTCTGGGCCAGTGGTCGTCCCTCTGTCGTCCGTCCGCTGTCATCTGTCTGCCTTCGTCCTTAGAAACTTTAACATTGGCATTTTCTCAGAGATTATTCAAGCTACAGTCTTCAAACTTGGCCCAAGAATACTTTGTGGCAAGACCTTTCTAAACATACCAATTTCAGTGACCTCTCACAAAGGTCAAGGTCACAGCGGATCAGGAAATATATCAAAAATAGCTATTTTGAGACACAATTTATTTTTTCTCAAATACTATTCACAACTTCAAACCCAAACTTGGTACAAAGATACCTGATGGTAAGACCTTTATACGCACACTAATTTGGTTGATCCCTTGGAAAGGCCATGGGTACCCAAACTTGGTATAAAGGTACCTGATGGTAAGTGTTACGTGGTGGAGTCGTAGTCGTAGTATGATAAACACACCAGACGCACGCGCGTAAGGTTCTTTTAAATAAACTTCGTTCAGCTGCAACCCATCACACGTGGCTTAAGGATGTAGGCTACACTGGAGTAACAGTTCCAACAATATTTTAATTCAGCGATGCGATTTCCACACAATGCATTCCCAAATGCACCAACACTGATACAATGTCTCCTCTGAAAATGTCAACACTGGCGACACAAAGTTTCTCATACAACGTACACCACCGTTACGCTGCGTCTCTCACAATGTACACCCTATACGGGCCACGTACCTACGATAAACTGTGTGTCCCTACAACTGACAATGCATGACAATGTACACACGTGCTTCCTAGCACCAATTTTTATAGTTAAACGACTTTCCAGAAAAATCTAATGAATTCACACAACGCACCCAATCAGAACGGAACACGTAACTGAAACTCATAACTATTAACAAAAAAATGAACTTTCTAGAATAACTACAATAGTCTACAAAAATTTGACTGCTCATTTCAGCCCCAAATCCTAGTGTGTAATGACGTCACACAAAAGTATGGCACACCGTTCACGACCTTTCATAACACGCAAAGAACGGCTGCTAAATTCACGCGCACACAGAACAACTATGGCTAAAAATAGAGCAGTTCTACTACCGCTATCCTCCGTGCAACTTTGCTAGAAGCTTCCGGACTAAACTTTGCGTATCATTACACAACCAATTACCCTATCTGCACTAACAATAGAGAATCTCACTGAAAAGGTACGTGATACGTAACCATGATAGCTCAAATAAATATCGGATCGTTTCCTTAATGCATGCTCTCACAGAACAACACAACCACAATCGTAACAGTAAGACCTTTCTATACAAACTAATTTGGTTGATTGCTCGAAAATGTCATGGGTCACAAGAGCTCAAGAAATAGGTCCGAAATCGCCATATTTTGACAAAAGATGTTTTTTCCTCAAATACTATTCACAACATCAAACCCAAATTTGCTACAGAGATACCTGATAGTAAGACCTATCTATGTATACTAATTTGGATGACTGCTTGGAAAGGCCAAGGCTCATAAGAGCTCAGGAAATAGGTTTTAAAAAAGCCATATTTTGACAAGAAATGTTTTTTCTCAATTACTATTCACAACTCCAGACTCAAACTTGCTACAGAGATACCTTATGGTAAGACCTATCTATGCATACTAATTTGGATGACCCCTCAGAAAAGGTCAAGGGTCACAGGAGGTCGACAAATGTGTATAAAATGCCAATAATTTGAGTTATTATTAACATTTTTGCAAACTTTTCAATCAAATTGGCACAAAGGTAGCTGATGCTAAGACCTTCCTATGTATCCTAATTTAGTTTACTCATCGCAAGGGTCATGGGGGTTTCACAGATGTGTGAAAACTGATTAAATTTTTAGAAAACGTGGATTTTGTCAGTGCAGAAGCCATCCCTTTACTTATTGTCAGACATGTGTGAATTGGTCATATATGTGAGCCATAAGGGCTTTGCCTTTCTTGTTGTTTTTTTTACTGATTTTAAACAAAAATCTTGAAATGTAAGGCAGTGATGTAAACTAATCCGCTGGTGCACCTGTTCACCTTCTGAAATGCGATACATATTATAAAAACAAAAACACGCGCTGTTGACATGAACGAACATAACGGAAGTCAAGGAAAAATACAAGCCTGTCCTGTTTTCCTCACCTGTGCGTGTCAGTAGAAAATATCACTGTGCACACAGTGGTTTCTCCTCATGCTGCATGCATTATGCCTGTTCACCTCAGAGTTGGTCACACCCCCACCTGGGTCTGCCCTGGGGGACTTGGGTGGGGGTTAACTACATTTTAGTTCCCAGGGTCACCCTGGTCAGCCCCACAGGGTGGGTTTTCCCCTCAATTCTGGGGCATGTGTTTCTGTCTACCCTTGGTCCATTCACCTGTATTTTCCCTACTGTCTGCACTGCCTGTAGCTCTTGATATTGGATGTGTGTTGCTAAATGGTCTTAGGTTTATTTAGTGTATTAGACTGACATACATTCAATATTCTGTTCATTTTTTTTTTTTCACAAGCAGTGTAGGCACATCCTGAGAAAGTTTTGTTGCTCTCAGGACGTTAAGCAATGTACAACCAACCAATCAGAGTTGGTCACTGCACTCCGCACAGAAAGTTTCTTTGAATAACTCCCAAGTAAGGTACTAGTGGTTTCAGTTGACCTTTAGTTTATTAAATAACACAAAAGCAGTCAAAACAGTATGAAGATTAAAAAAAAATATTAGTAGCTAATTTGGTTACTGTGTTACGAATTTTCATGAGCACACAAGCATACTTTGTGAGTGTATACAAAACAAGATGGGATGAACCATAACCCACAAAGTCTCTTCTGTATGAGAGCCATAACCCACAAAGTCCCTTTTATATGCGAGCTGTCTTCATTGTCCTCTACCTGTTTCTTTGACCTGATTCTGATGTTGAAATATCTTGTATTGAAAAAGCCTCACAGATTTGCCAATGCATCAGTGAGCTCTAAAAGGGGCACAGTGCATACGCGTCATTGGTTTGAAAAATGTCAATTGTCATGTAATTTAGTTTTTACGTAATTTTATATTTTACCTGATATATGTTCAACTTTGCCTTCTAGACTTGAGAAAAATGGTGACGAAACTAGAATTTCAAAGTACAATTTCCGTCTTGCTATAATTTGTGTGAAATGAGGTTGACTTTACATGATTTTCTACTGTACATGCGCATGTTTTTCTGACAGCACGTCAATGTGTGTGTGTGTGCGCATGAGAGAGAGATAAAGAGAGAGAAATATACACCATATCTAGAGTATTGTGTCAATGTCTTTGTGGTGACAAAATTTCTGCTTTTACGTCACCATCACTGTCAGATTTTCTCCAGAAGTCGAGGTTTTCACTTTTAAAGTTTGTCCTCCATAAAAATAATATTAACTAAAAAAGTTCAAAAGATGCAAAGCTGGCTAACGAACTTTTCCAAAGTCTTTCTCCAATCTAGCTATATCCAAAATGTCAAGTACAGCAATATATGTCAAAAATCAATCTAGCTATATCCAAAATGTCAAGTACGGCAATATATGACAAAACATTATGGTACAACTGACTTTCTATAAACAGTCTTTTAACCCTTCAATGAGACAACCAATTTTAGTATGCTCAGAGGCTGTCCTAGATGGCCCTTGAACAAAGTACTTCCCAAAGTTTAGCCTGTACGTACACAAACATCAGATTCTTGTGTTTACACAAATACACACACATACACATTTGGCATTTCCCATGAAAAGGATGTTCAGCAGTGAGGTTAGCGTAACTAGACATGACGTAAGTTTTATCTGGTTGCTTTAATTGTCATACTTTCATATCTGCCCGCCTTTGTTGTCATGGGCATTCTTTTGAATTTGCTCCACCACGACCCATCCTAAAAAGTCTCTTCTATAAATAGAAGAGACTTAAAAGGAAAAATATTTGGAGAAATGTACAAAAATTTTATGAAAGTGTGTGCCAATAGTCAGACTATCAGTGGGCATAAACAGGTAGTTCATACCTAATACTTTAGTTTTTACCCTCCAAGTCATACTTCTGGCCCACCGTTGCAGAGAACAAAACAATTGCTTTTTTCAGTAGGACACATAACCTGAAATAACACTATCTGTTTGAGCAACATCTTCAGCCAGTTTTAACCAACAAGAGGCATACATTCTGTGAGCCCCTGCAACTGCAGGTGCTCATGTGAATCAGTGCCTCTTGCGGATTGACCGGTCTGGAGGATGGTTTTCTTTCCTCAGTCTTTTTACCTGCAGGGCTAAATTGTTTAAACTTTAGAGTTTATTGTTCAGCAGTGGATACATTGCCTAGATTGGCGCTATCTGTCACATTCAGTGCTGAGAGTAAAAATAAACTGTATACAGTTTTAACCCATGAAGCCCTGACAAGCTTCGACAGGATGCGGATCGACCATGATAGTTCAAGGGTGGTGTCGGAAGAGCTTGGCGCCTGTAGGCACCAAGCTCTTCCGATGCCACCCTTGAACTATCATGGTCGATCTATCTCCAGAACTATAATGTAGACATCAAAGGATATATAAAAAGATTAGTAATTTCATCAAGATGTAATGAGTTAAAGAAAATCCCAGCATAGAAAAAAACATGCTGAGAAAGGACAAGTGCTACACAGTGTATATATTTTTCATGTTCATCCTTTTTTTTTCTCAAAATAGACATACAGACAAGAAATCAATGCATTACATTTTTTTGGCCTTTCCATAATGTGGCGGTTGGTGAAAAGGTGCTCATACACACACTTGGCCGTCAGTTGGCCCATCCAGTTTCAGAAATGACCCATTGGTTTTGTACTCTGCTGGTCAAAGGCCCAAAATGAACCCTGATGTCTTTGTGAACTTCTGGTCTGTATCACAATGTTTGCACAGGAAGTTAACAAAGGGTTGAATAGACAGTATTTTGTCACAATGAGCAGTGCTAATCACAAAAACAGAAACTGATACAGCCATGTACATAGAAAAAAGTAATTATCATTGGTCACTCATTAGGATCCATTTGAATACAGTCTTTATATTCATTAGACAATTTCGTTCAATGTTGACACTGCTCCTGGAACCTTATCCCACTTGCTTGTAGCACTCGCACGAGAATCTCCTATTCTCTGCTATCACCTAAACACTCATCTAAGAATGTATGTCAGTGCTTATAAATATTTTCATATTTTACATTCAAATCATTTACATCTTTTAAAAAACTGTTTACTCATAACAACATGTATGCTTGAAGTTGAACTTGCTTTACAGATACATCCACCTGGAACTTTTGTCGGAGCTGCAACCAAAAACGACCGCCCCGAGCTCACCACTGTCGTCGGTGTCAGCAGTGTGTTTTACGCATGGATCATCACTGCCCATGGTAAACTTTTGTTGTTGCTGTTTGATTTTTATTTTTATTTTTTACACTCATTTGGCCTGTGTTGGAAGTTTAGTCGAGGACTTTCTGCATATGCAGACCTAGATGGGTGAAAGTTGGCTGTCTGAAGTGCCCCTTTTTTTTAGGAATTCCTGAAATTTGAAAATTTGGAAAGGATAGATTGATTGGTTGATTGATTGATTTCTTTTTTGATGGGTGTGCTCACATTAATCCTTGCATTTTCTTGTCAAGTAACAGGAATTTCCCACAATTTTTGCCCACATTTTCTATGAACATTTTCCCCCAAATGTGCCAATTTGCTCAGAATTGTTGAAATCATACATTTTCATCGGGGCACTTTCCCTTGATCCCCTGGACAGCTTTTGTACAATTTCCAACTTTCAGACATCTACGTATGTAAATAGGCCTGATTTGTGTCATCTAGTGGACGAGAATACATGTATGTGCAGTGCCTGTGCATGGTATTTGTTCTTTTAGTTTTCTTGCTCGGCACATTTCAAGACACCAAGCACTACTTGGAAGGTCTGTTGTGACTTGCACTTGGTGCTCTGAAGATGTGCCTAGATTGTAGCCAAGCTGCAAGCTCATAACCTCTTTGCTGCTGGAAAACTGCAAAACCACCCTGTGGCAAGAGGCAAAGAAACACATGAACCCCCACAGATGCAGGGACTCAGAAGGTGCAAAGAACCTCGTTCCTGACCCAGTTCATTTATATATATCTGTGTTCCTTGGATTGATTCACAGTTGAATTTAATTGCCCTACTTTCAATGACATGATGTTGTGTCCTCTGGCAGTAAAGGGGTTAAAGTGATAGAATTCCAGTATCTTAGTACTGGTTACTTTGCATTTATGTACATATATTTATATTCTTGTATTTTGCATTTGCAGGATCAACAATTGTGTTGGAGAGGAGAACCACTTTGCTTTCTTTTTGCTGCTGCTGTATGCTTTTCTGCTCAGTGCCTATGCACTCACACTCAGTATCTTTCATTTCTGGGTGTGGCCGAAATGTGTGGCATGTGATAAGGTGGGTATAACTGAAGAACTCGCCCAGCCTCACTTACTGTCTATTACACTCTGGCCTTTGCCACTTGGATGTCTCAAATGGAAGAGTTAAATTTTTAATTATTTACCCAACTGGAATATGTAGCTAGCTGTGACCACTCATCCAGAAAAGCATGTTTCTCAGGATGAGCGGTGACAGAAAAGAAAATCCTAACAAAGACAGAAACATGCTTGGAAAAGACTACACACCCATTTTAGTCATTTAGGCTATTCTTTTTTAATTAGCTTGTCCTGTGAGTGGCGCATTACAGATTAGGAGATAGATCAACCATTTTAGTTCAGGTGCCAAGCTATTCTGGCACCACCGTTGAACTATCATAGTCAAATTAATTTCAAGCAGAAGTGTATCAGAATGAAATGGGTTAAGATCACTTTTGTGGTGTCAGTAAATGTCAAAACCAAACATTTGACATAGTTCTTCACATATACTCACAATTGCTGTAATCTTTTGCCTGTTGAAAATGGGCTCATTTGCCATTGGTCACCTTTTCTCTTCTTGTCTGATACATGTACGTCATTGTTTATGGTCAGCAATTCATGTAGTTGTTTTCCTATGAGGGTTTGGTTTATAATGGGACCTCACTTTGCTGACTAATTAGGACTTGATTTGTTTAACAATAACATTTTTACGCTTTGTTTTCAGGAGTCATTTTACATTCACCATAGCATCTGGTTCATATACCTGTTGGTTGTCCTGGCCATCAACATGGCTTTTGTCATGGCTCTCCAGTTGGCCACGCAACACTCCAATCTCCTCAGTGTCAGTATATCTTTCTCTTTCTGTGTGTGTGTTTACAGTTCTTCAGCTGGCTATAAAACATTCCAACCCCTTTAGTGTCATGACAAACTACAGGTCAGCCTCGTTTTCCCATAAAGTCCTGACATGCCACACCAGGATGTGGGTCGACCATGATAGTTCAAGGGTGGTGTCAGAATCGCTTGGCACCTGTAGGCGCTAACGCTATTCTGAGACCACCCTTGAACTATGATGGTCAGTCTGTCTCCAGAACTGTGACGTAGACCTCAAAGGGTGTAAAAAAAAAATCATTTGATAAATGATAATTTCATTCTCGGGATGTAATGAGTTAGACCACATTATTTGTGTCTGTGTTAATGTTGTGCAAATGTTACATAAGTTTGTGAAGAAAAATCACCCAGTAAGCACAAGATCCTCTGACCTATGTCAGCCTTAGCTGGCCCATGCGCGGGCAAGTTAACCCATTTAATCCCAAGGCCGCATTTCCCAAATTGTATTGGTGTCGCTTAACGACTATGTACCAGTTCCATGAGATGGATCAACCACGATAATCAAGGTTAGTACCAGATTAGCTTGACACCTGAGCCTATCTGGCATCTACCCTTGAATTATGATGGTTGAACCATCGCCTGCTGTAGTGTGCTGGGGCTAAATGGGTTAAGGCGGAGGTCAGCCAGAGGACTTCTTACTCATTTGGGAGCCGCAGCCTTGATCACATATCTGATTTTGCTGGATTCTGTTACACGCAATAATTAAACTGATCTGTAAAATGCCATTAATTACAAAGACAATCCATCAAATTTACACATCCAATATATTTTCACTTCATTAGGTATTACGCCCATTGTTTGTATGTGTTGCTCGCTTTGTTGCTGAATGCCTGTTTTTATGTTTGCAGGATAGAACCACATTGGACAACTTGCAAGGTCTACCAGATCAAACAGGGTGAGTATCTTTATGCTCCTGTTTTTCTTTGTGTCATTTTGTTGTCGTCGTACGGCCATCCTCTTTGTCTTTCTCCTTCAGCATTCCTTAAAAAGTAAATAACTTCAAACACAAGGTTTGATGGTTTAGTCTCACGTGCTTATGAACTTTTAATTGATTTTGAAGTATTGTATGTGGGTGGGCATATTATATTATATTGCACAGCATTTTGCTTGGTATAGTGCCGATAACGGGCAGATGTGATTACAAGACCCGACTCAGACGTTTTGATCGGGTCAAGTAATCACATCTGTCTGTTTTCGGCACTGTATCAAGTAAATTGCTGCTCAACATAATTTATGTACCCAGTCCAAAACAAACCTTTACTTTCACTTTGTGCCCTCCACTCTGTGCGACCATTTTAGGTTTGCATACCAAGACTATAATGCACACCGACACAAAACAAATGCATATTCACGAAATGATTTTAATTCAGTTTAATTCATAAGCAAGTTTAGCAATGAAACACCCATATCAACAATGTGGATAATAACTTGAACAAGAAAAAAAATAGTAGCGAACAAACAAGAAAACACGACTCAAATATAGGTGCTATGTGAAGCAGGTGACAGTTTTGTTTACGCAAGGGAGCTAACTGTGTTGAGTGATTTTGAGCGTTTGGCTGTTCCGTCTACTACCTATGCTAATACAGTTTCGGTCTTTTTTTAGCTTGGAATGTTGCATTTCGCGACTCTAGTTTGCGTTACATATCTACAACAATAAAGGTTTCAAGTTATAGGTTAGTGTCTTTAGCCTTTTGTACTCTTTGCATCGCTGCCCCCAACTGGGTCTGCCCTGGGGGACTTGGGTGGGGTTAACTACTTTTTAGTTCCCAGGGTCACCCTGGTGAGCCCCACAGGGTGGATTTTCTTTCTGTTCTGGGGCATGTGTTTTTGTCTACCCTTGTTCCATTCACCTGTATTTGCCTTTTTTAAACTCTCCCTACTGTCTGTGTTGCCTGTAGCTCTTGATATTGGATGGGTGTTGCTAAATGGTCTTAGCTTTATTTAGGCCCCATGTCGTAGGTTTTTGTTTCTTCAAAAACATTACCGATGACATGACTTTATGGAAGTGTCTACTACTTACTCCATTCTAGCCTAAGAAGTATTTTTCGAAAAAAATACCTTTTAGAGAAAAATGAATATTTAACATATTAGACCGGCTGGCGACATACATTCAATATTCTGTTTAGTTGGGGGTTTTTCACAAGCAGTGCAGGCACGTCCTGAGAAAGTCTTGTTGCTGTCGGGACGTTAAGCAATGTACAGTCAATCAATTTTTGCATCGCTTTTTACGGGTTTCTACGTTCAATGCGAGTGCCGAAGCACACGATGGCACGGACACGGACGAAAAAAGTATCTTCGGCATTGGTGAAGAACGGCAAGTTTAAAATTAATCAAAGTGTTAACGTTGTCATAGTTAAAAAGGATGTATTACTGTTGCAGCAGAACAGTATTTTGTGATTTATTTCATAAGACCTGGCTCGAGAATCCATCAACAACTTTGCGGGCCAGGGCCGCAAGGCTATTTGGGAAGGAAAGTATATCGAGCAAGCTCATGAATAATTAATTTGCTTGTTATACAATATATCAGTACATGTGTCAAAGAAGGGACAAAAAAATATGGAGTGGGCACATATATATATATGTCAGGTCTTCTGATTAATGACAAGAGTTTTGGCCCCTTGGCCACTGTATTGTTCCACGTGAACCCATTTAGTCCTGACACACTACAGCAGGAGATGGATCGACCATGATAATTTAAAGATAGTGCCAGTTTAGCTTGGTACCATCAGGTGCCAGGCAAATCTGGCAATACCCTTGAATTATCATGGTCGATTCATCTCTCGCAACTGGTACCGCTCTTATGACAATAATTTCTGAGACTTCACATGTTATAAAAGACCATCATTTAACTGGCTGTAGCTGTCTAAATGAAGGTCAATATTGACATGCAAGACCTTTTGTCCGTCAAGACTTCTCTTGAGAGAGTACCTGTCTTAGTTTAAGACCACTTTCTTTTTCTTTTCTTTTTTTTGGGGTGCAAAAAAGGTGGTTTACAGCAAATCACTGGATTAGTGGCAAAGGTGTCTCCATTTGACTCTGTTGTTGATTATTGTCAAACAGCATAAACAGACTCATCAGTGAGTAACTGCTTTTATTGTGCATAATTATGACATTATTTTGTTGTTTTACTGCTAGTTTTTGTTGTTTGGTTTTGTTTTTGTTTTTGGGGGGAGGAGGATACATTTTCTTTCTTTGCAATTTGTCTGTTGTTCTTTTCTTTGCCAGATTTCCCTGTGTGTTTGTCTTGCAAAGAACTTTAGAAGGCACTAAGGGTGCCAGACAAAATAGGTCATGCTTGTTTAAGCTAAATACCGTCTCTCAGCTGCCTTTTTTATTTGTTCAAAGTGGCATTGATAGCTTTCATACATCAGCTGAAAGCAGTTTCATGCAGAGAAGAGGTTAAAACCTGCTATAGACACCAAGAACAGTGCACTTTTCAAATGTCAGCACACAGGTTCTTGAACCCTTTACTGCCAGTGACCCCAGGTTGTGTTTTGGAAGTCTTTGCCTATACAGAGTTGAAGGAACATGCAACAAAGTGGTATCAGCAAGAGGCATAAATCCTCATGAGCCCCTGCAAGTGCGGGGGCTCTTGAGGTCTATGTCTCTTGCATTTGGGTTGTATTCAGTTATTCTTGGCAATGAAGGGGTTAAATTCAGTACAGATGTGTCTTTTGAATGCTCATAAACACGCACATGCTTTTTGTCTGAAATCCCATCCCTCCAAATGTCCAGGCAAAATGACATTCTTGCTCATATAACATGTCTGTTACAAGGTCCTGGTAAATCAAAGTGGCACAGTTGCAGTGAGCCTGAATTGATCAGGTCATACTCTTTAGATATTAGCTGCCCCTGCCCCCCATAATCCGCCGGTCAGGACCATACATTATCACTGGGTGCTGTGGATGTTAAGCCCCAAACTAACCAAACAACCAAAACCATTCCCTCCAGCCACTATCAATCACCACCCCAACCTGTTTCACCTGCAGGAGATACATGATCATAGAACTATCCTTCAGCTGTCATGGTTGATCTCTCTCCCTCAACTGTCGCCTAGTGTTTAGGTGATGATTTTTATTAATGCCTAATTTTTAAGCTTTATGCAACGTCTGTAAAGTTGGGAGTTGGATGGGTGACAAGTGTTCAGATATTGTGCCAGATTAGCTTAGCGCTTGGTGATACGCCAAGCTAATCCAGCACTACCCTTAATTTATAATGGCCGATTCATCTCCTGCTGTGTGGTGTCTTAAATGAGGTGAACACAACAATTAACATAGAGACTTATTTTGTAGTTGAACACAACAGAATCAGCTAGCAGAGCTAGAGAGAAATTTTGAAAGAGGAGCAGTAGTTAGACCATATGATCAAGTATTGAAAATACTTGTTTGTTACGTCATTCATTTGTGACGTCTTTAGCCTGATGAGGAAAAGTAAGTCCCTGTGTTGATTTGACTTTAGGTCCCCAGTAACGTCTTCCCAGCCACAGGACCCAGACTGTGTTTCTGAAATATTTTTAATTCAGCGTCATAGCCCCACCCGTCCAAGGAACATGGATACAAATTGGTCTCAGCAAGAGGCACAGATCCTCATGAGCCCCTGCAACTGCGGGGACATATGAGGATCTGTGCCTCTTTTTGAGATCACAGCCGGGGTTCATGAGGATTTATACCTCCTCCGGTTCGGTGGCGGTCAATTTTGCTCGGCATCGAAGAGGTGAAGGGTGAAGGTGTTAAAATGTGGGCGATTTGGTTCTAGAAGTAGGAGAGTTAAAACTTTAGATCCGCAGTCTTGACACACTGGCAGCAGTCTAGGGCAGTGAAAACTTTGTTCTGCATTACTGCGTCTAGGCCATTCCTTCTGCAAGAGGCATAGATTCACATAGGCCCCTGCAGGGCAGGGGCTCGTGCGAATCTGTGCCACTTGCTGCCCGTGATAGGCTCCAGCTGTTCATAGAATTGAGGTGTGATTCAGGGTTGATGCGTACGGTTGTGGGTTTTGCTTGTTATTGCTTGCAGTTCAGACCGTTATCTTACCCACCCTGCCTGCATACTTCCACCGTCTCTAATCACTGACAGGATTGTAGCGGCAGCTAAAAGCTTTAACTAGACAAGCTCCCACTAATCCACACCCCTCTCAGCCCCACCCCACCTCAACACCACCCCCAACCCCAATGCCCACTTTACCCCACCCGGGTCTGCCCTGGGGGACTTGGGTGGGGTTAGGCATTTTTTAGTTCCCAGGGTCACCCTGGTCAGCCCCACAGGGTGGGTTTTTCTCTCTATTCTGGGGCATGTGTTTCTGTCTACCCTTTGTCCATTCACCTGTATTTGCCTTTTTAAAACTCTCCCTACTGTCTGCACTGCCTGTAGCTCTTGATATTGGATGTGTGTTGCTAAATGGTCTTAACTTTATTTAGGCCCCATGTGTTAGGTTTATTTAATGTATTTGACCGGCTGGCGACATACATTCAATGTTCTGTTTAGGTTTTTTTTTCACAAGCAGTGCAGGCACGTCCTGAGAAAGCCTTGTTGCTGTCGGGACGTTAAGCAATGTACAATCAATCAATCAACCAATGCCCACTTTCCCCCTCACCCAGGTACCCATAAGTGCACCTCACAGTACAGTCGCACCGGTCCAGGGGCCCTCGGGTACAAATTGGCCGCCTGAGTACATGCAGATTTGCGTTGAAAGGGCCTGGCAAATCACAGTGGCAGTGCGTCTGAATTGATCAGTGTTCAGGTCGTACTCCATAGGCAATAGCTGTCCCTGTCCCCCCTTAACCCGCCCCGCTCCCGTGGCGTGGACATGATTCATTTAACCCCAACGCCCATTTACCCCCAACGCCCTGCAGCAGGGGATGGATTGACCATCATAATTCAAGGGTAGTGCCAGAAGAGCTTGGCGCCTAATGGCGCCAAGCTCTTCTGGCACTACCCTTGAATTATCATGGTCAATCCATCTCAGGCGCAAAGTTCATCTGGCACTACCCTTGAATTATCATGGTCGATCTTTCCTCCTGTAACAGGTACAGTTTTTACGCAACACCTCCCAAATTTTGGAAATGTTGTCTTGGGGTTAACTGGGTTAAAAGGAGTTAAAAGGACTGCACCGCTCAAAAGCTTCGCTTTGCTTCTCATGAGAGAGACTGACGTGAGTAAAAAGACAGCGCCTCGTGTAAAGGTGACGGGGTACCGAAAAGGGGTATAAACTGTGACAAATGTTGGTCTCTACGAACGCTGGAAAACCCAGAATTCGGCAGTCTGAAACGCCCGAACACATTGGTCCCGTGTATCGAAAGTAAATGGCGCGCGCGCGTGTGTGTGTGTGTGTGTGTGTGTGTGTGTGTGTGTGTGTGTGTGTGTGTGTGTGTGTGTGTGTGTGTGTGTGTGTGTGTTATCATTGTCCATCTTTTCTTTATTTCTATCTGTCCTTCTGCCAATTGCGTTGGCCGTACGTGGTGATAACAGTGTGTCGTAGTCCATTGCCTGCTTGGGAGAAGAAAAAAAACAAATAGCTGATATCTAACACGGACAGCACATTGTGTGCTGGTCTGCTATTTGGGACCGTACGGCTTAGCGCCATGATTAGTTCTCATCATAGTTTAACCCCTTGAGTGCTTCTGAAGATACCGTTCGGCTGAAAAGACGCGTGTCTACGCGTCTTTTCCGCCGAAAGGTATCGTCAGTAGCAGTCAAGGGGTTAGAAAAATACTATATTAACTCCTTAAACTCCCTAAACTAAATGACTTCCATCCTACAGAATGGAATTAGTCATTTTACTATGGGAGTTTGAGTTAACTCATTATACCCGAGGTACGAAATACCCACATTTTGGAGTTATCCTCTGAAGGCTTACATTTCAGGAGACAGATCGACCATGATAGTTCAAGGGTGGTTCCAGAATAGCTTGGCGCCTATAGGCGCCAAGCTATTCTGCCACCACCCTTGAACTATCTTTGTTGAGCCATATTAATTTTTGCTGTGGTGTGTCGCGGGCAGAATGAGTTAAAGAACGATTTTGACAATAGAACATACATGCATAACAGACACTCGGCATGCTATAATAGAACTGAGGTCTGTTCGCCTTTGGAGGTCTTCTATTCGCATGTTTCCCAAAGCAAATGCACCAAAAGGCGAAAGGGGAAAAGAAAACGAGACGCCCCTTAGAAGAAGAAAAAAAGTCAGTTTATGTTTCTCGCTGTTTCGCTGCAAGTGTATGGAAGACGAAAGGAAACACACACACACAAAAAGAGAAGACGAAAACAATAAAAAGGCAGGTTGTGATTAGTGCCCTGTTTCCAATTAGTGCATGATTGGTGGCGATGGAAGTTTGTGCATGACTGGTGGCGATGGACGCGAGCATTAAGAGTGGCGCCGACCTCGGTCTAACCTGACTGGACCTACCTGTTCCTCAGCCCGCACCGTGCCATCTGCTGGAGGCATAGATTCTCACGAGCCGCCGCATTCGCAGGGGTTCGTGAGAATACATGTGTCCATAGGACGGTACGTCCAGTTTTGAGAAAAGCTAAACTTTCATTGTTAGGCAATAACAATCTCGCTTTTCTTCTTTAGAAAAGGACTGTGACTTTTGCCATACAGCGGCAGATTTGCAATAGGAAGTAGGCAAAAGAAACTAAGTTCATTATAGTGAAAGCGAGATTTTCCCCGCAATACAAAATTTTAGAGAGACCTCGCTTGTTTCAAAAAAGTTGACTGGCTGTCTTATGCCTCCCAAAATCAGATACGCCTCAGCAAATGGCTGGACCTATCTGCTCCTGAGACCTCGGTTGCCGTAGATTGCAAGAGGTATAGATTCTCATGAGCCCCTGCCAATGCAGGGCTCATGAGAATCTATGCCTCTTGCAGTTGCATGCTGTCATGAGAATCTTCGCCTCTTGCTGTTCGGTGTCATTATCATTTACGTCTCGCAATTCCTCAAGTGCAGGAAGTGTGAGAGGGTTTGAGCCTGACTGGACGTGGCTGTTTGTCCTCAGGACGACGGGGATGTGCGATGGTGGTAGCGGTTAGTGGGCTTCACACTGGTTCTTCCCTGATAGCGGTGGCGAATCGAGGAAGACAACCAGAGTGTAGTAAGCTTGTGCGAAGTTTTAACTCGTTCAGTGCCGACTGACGCATGCTGGTCAGTCTTGCAATCGCCGTTAATTCAAGACCAGGAAACCCTAAATGCCCCAGGAACGTGGATTCAAAGTGGTGTCAGCAAGAGGCATAGATTTTCTCTGCACTGAACAGGTTAAGTAAGAGGGGAGGGGGGGGGGGGGGGAAGCAGCTTGGAAACCAGACGAATGTAACATGCCCAGATTCGACGTTTTTCTTTGGTTGCTTGCAATTTGTAACCTAACAAGAATATTGAGTGGTATGTCAGAGAGTATATCGGGGGTCCTAAAAGGGGGGTGGGGGGGGGGGGTGGGTCCAGAATTTGTGGAGTTACTTTTAAGCGTTTTCGCGATGCTGGCTTACATTTTGTGTTTTATAGAACGGAAAACACTTTATTTGGTGTTGACATAACTTTTTATTCTGATTACGTCATTAACCAGACGCAGGTGTAGATTGTTACATTGCAAGTGCAGTTCCTCAACCAGAATCCTTCCATATGCAAGAGATACAGAGTCAAACGAGCCCTTGCAGCTGCTGGAGCATGTAACTGAGAATCTATGCCTTTAGCTCAACGAGATAGGTTCCAACTGTCCTCAGATGGTAGGGTTGTCGTTTTAAGTTTAAGCGGACAAATGCAGAGTTCAGCAGAATTCCAGTGAACGCCACTGCCCAAACTCCCCCTCTACCCACTCCCTCTCTCAGGTTAACCCATTGAGTCCTGATAAACACTAGAACAAGAGCTAGACCGACTTTTCTGTTTCAAAGTTGGTGCCAGAATAGCCTAGAGGACAAATGCAGAGTTGAGCAGAATTTTGTTAACCCTTTTCATCCTGACACACTACTGCTTAAAATTAATTTGACTATGGTAGTTCAAGGGTCGTGCCAGAATAGCTTGGCGCCTGAGGCGCCAAGCTATTCTGGCACCACCCTTGAACTGAAATCGTTGATCTATCTCCTAATCTCTAATGTAGCCTTCATAGGACAATAAGCAATTTTTTTCTTTAAAAAAAAATCAGCCTCGATATGTAATGGTTTAACTCTTACCAGTTCGCTCCCTTGGCCATCGAATGTATACATACGAAGCCACGCCCATGGAAAATTCCATCGTGTTTACTGAATTAAAACCAATTAATTTTTACTCTCAGTATTATTGTCATAACTTACTGACATTAGAAAGTCACTTTCATATCATAGAATGAAAAAAATATTAATTTTGAGTTTGTTCGTGACCTTTGTTATCGATTGAGTCACTACGTCTGCCATCTTGCTTTCCCTACTGCGCTATTTTCACTGCTTGCGATTTCTCTCTGCGAATATTCCGTCAAAATGAGTTCATCTGAGTCCGAAAGTGAAGTGTATCTCACTGAAGGGGAATCTTCCAGCAACCAGGCCACTGAAAATGATTCTAGCACCAGCGATGTGGAAAAAATGAAAGAAAACCATCGCAGGTCATTGTGACACTTTCTATTTTGGTTTGACCGTGTGCTATCCATGTGAGTCTTTGTTTACCTATTGTCTGGTTCAGAATCGTGAAACTTTATGAAGTACATAAACAAGTTTTATTACTTGCTGTGTATTGCCTCAGTGATATTTTCAGCAAGTCAGAGATTTTCAGAGAAGCACGTTTGTTGTCTCAGTCATGCCAGGTGTTGACACGCCCACTTTTTCCTGCCCTTGACCGGTGTAGATTATGTTGTGTAACTCTTAGAAATTCAAACACATTTTCTTGAAACTTCACAAAAATGTGTAGAAATGATTTGTCCACACACTGGATTCACATTTTAAACAAAGGGGCAAGAAACAAAAAAATTTTCTTCTTAGTGACTTTCGTGAAAACTGTTTTTGGAAACCGGACACTATTTTTTCTTCGTCGCTAAATAAACAACAACTTCTAAACTACGTTAAGTAGAGACGTTTTACTTATCCTGACTGAAAGCTGACTCAATGCACTTTAATATGATGTATAATAAGCCAACTTTTGACCACTAGAAGAGCTTTCAGCAGCATTTGTTCTTGGTCATGTGTGAGGGTAAAAGTCATTTTGTTCACTGGCCTCAAATAGAGCGAACTGGTAAGAGTTAAACGCTGCTGCCCAAACTCCTCTCCGCTCCTCTCTCTCAGTTTAACTGCTTAGCCCTGATACACTAGAACAAGATACGAATCGATTTTTCTTGCGCAAGGGTGGTGCCACCAGGCTATTCTGGCACCACCCCTGAACCAGGAAAGGTACCAGGCTATACTATAGCCGACCTGCTATTCTGGCACCACCCCTAAACCAGAAAAGGCGCCAGGTTATACTATAACCGCCAGGCTTTCTGGCACCACCCCTAAACCAGGAAAGGTACCAGGCTATACTATAGCCGACCTGCTATTCTGGCACCACCCCTAAACCAGAAAAGGCGCCAGGTTATACTATAACCGCCAGGCTTTCTGACCCCTGAACCAGAAAAGGCGCCAAGCTATTTCACAGGCGCCAGGCTATTTAATAGTCGCCAAGCTATTCTGGTACCACCCTTAAAACAGAAAAGTATGCATGCTACTCCCAAGGCTCCAGGCTGGTTTATGGTCGCCAGGCTATTTTATACTGGTCACCAAGCTATTCTGGCACCACCCTTGAACCAGAAAAGTCTGCATGCTACTCTATAGGCTCCAGGCTATTTTGGCACCACCCTTGAACCAGAAAAGTCTGCATACTACTCTATAGTCGCCAGGCTATTCTGGCACCACCCTCGAACCAGAAAGGGTGCTAGGCTATTCTATAGGCGACAGGATGTAGGCACCACCCTTTCATTCAGAAAAGGCGCCAGCTATTCTATAGGCGCCAGGCTATTCTGGCACCACCCGTGAAGCAGAAAAAAAGCAGTTCCTTAGACGCCAGGCAATTCTTTAGGCGGCCGGCTATTCTGGCACCACCCCAGAACTGTAATGGTCTTCAGAACTGATACGTATTTTTCCGCAGACAACTCCCAAATTTGAAAAATTCGACTTCAGGGTTACACGTTTCAGAGACGCACGCACGAACATTCACACACACTTACACACACACGCACACGTACACACACCTGATCCACACGTGTTTCGCGTTGGCGCTGCTTGTGTTTATGATTTATGATTGCGCTTACACGCGAGCCTGCTTCCCTCTTTGTTTCCGCCCGTCAGATGAGTGCCTCTGGTTTTCATGAGTGCTGCGGAATTGCGGCTGCTTCGATTTTTTTTTTTTTTTTTTTTTTTTTTTTTGGGGAAGGGGGGGGGGGGGGGGGGGGGGGGAGAGTGGGTGGTAGAGGGGCTGCTTGATTGTTGGATGGTTTTTATTTTTTTGTTCTAGGTGTTCATTGAGAGGTGTGGCTGGTCGCCTGCCAGACCTACGCATCGCTGTCACACATTTTTCGCGTTTTGTTTTTCGTACGTAGTGGTTTTTCCGTGCTCCTAATCCTGCGTGCCTGCTTCTTTGGACGCAAACCCATAAGCGAATATACAGTTACATACACTTGTGGCGTGGATTAACCCTTTGCGTGTCGGTAGCGGTTTTAGTCGCGAGGAAGTACCCAACGGAGAAAGAAACACGCTTAGAAAAGACGGGTACAACACAATTTATTAATATTTCGGGTAAATACCCTTTGTCAAAATAGACAAACAAACAAACAGAGAGATTAGCCGCTACTTATCTTCATTTATTTAGTCGCGAGGAATCATCGCGACTAAAACCGTACCGACACTCAGCATTAGATTCATGACACCTGATGGTCGTGCTTTTGTTCATATTTGGTCTTCGCGACATAATGATGTAAACATTCCTGAATAAAATGCAAACATAAAAATAGAGACGGCTCATTTTGCAAATTTAACCCATTTAACCACAAGGCCGCATTTCCCAAATGTTGTAGGTGTCACTCAATGACTTATGTACCGGTTAGTGCAGGAAATGATAATTCAAGGGTAGATTACAAAATAAAGTAGGTAAAAGCACTGTCAGGGGAGAGAATTGTGCAGTATCGAACAATGATCATAGATCAAATTTGATCGAAACACAACAACAACAAAAGATAGGGAAGAAGGGTGCTCTAAGTAAGTGACTGAAAGTAGTGAATATGGAAGCCCCCCCCCCCCCCCCCCAAATAAGCGTATTGCATATTGACTACATTTCCAGCCCCTTGATGCATGGAAATTTAGATCTATGTCCCCCAATGTGTGGACAGCTGTTTCGGTCTTGGCGACCTCGTCAGCACACCATTCGGCATACTGGTGGAAGGCAGGAACTTTTGCCTACCTTCAAAGACAGCCACATTTTACTGTGGTGTCTGCAGGGGCATACATTCCAAGCCTCCACCTAGAGCTAAATTTCCATGCGCCCTAAGAGAGACCTTACAATTGTAGGCCGTAAGGTCCAAAATCACAAAACAGCTTGTAAAGGGAGGACGTTGACAGACAGCTGGTAGGAAGCACGCACGTTGACAGAGAATTCTCTGTGTGTGTGTGTGTGTGTGTGTGTGTGTGTGTGTGTGTGTGTGTGTGTGTGTGTGTGTGTGTGTGTGTGTGTGTGTGTGTGTGTGTGTGAACGCCGTTAAGCGGTCGCTATATCTAATCAAAGAGGGCGGCGCCTGGCGGTAATATATAATTAATTAAACAATGTACAACGATCGTAAACTGGGCGAAAAGGTCCACATGTTACGCTAGTGATCGCAGGCGGCTTGATTATGCACAGGTGCTGTAGTCTCGCCACCCTGGGATGGGCCCTACCTCCGTTTAACCCTTTGACTGCTACTGACGATACAGTCTCGACTGAAAAGCCTCGTCAGAAGTCAAGAGATCAAGGCATCACCCACAGTGTCTGGGACGGACCAGGGGCCAGTTGTGCATGAGTGAACGTAGTCCTGCGCCAGCCAGTAAGCAAGGCGCTCCGCTGTAGCGGAGCACCTTGCTTAGTGACTATCATAAAAGTTAGCTCACTCATGCAACTGACCCCAGGCCCCAGGGTATTGCTGTGGATGGAGCCAACCACATCATGCATGGAAGAGAAAAATGCGGCTTGACTAGCGACCCTTTTGTTCTTTCCTATTTTCCTTTGTCCAGTTCTTCTTCTCTGTTGACAGTTATGACTGTTCCGATCGGTTCTCCTGAAAAGACTGAATCTTCCCGGTGGTTCTGACAAGTTTAACCGAATGAATGAATGAATTTTGTTTAAAGTCTCTTCACGTCGTGGTGATTTTAAGTTTAACAAGTTTAACCCTTTGGCTGCAGGAATCACCGCGCCAAAAACCGCTACAGATAGTCGGACTGAACAGTTTCACTTCTGCTAAGTTTGGCGTGACAAGTTGGACTGTATCCTCTCTGTGGCTCTCCAGGCGGGTTCGACTGTAGCTACCTGTGCATATAGTGAAACTAACATTGTGCTGGTGATACGGGCACCTGGCTTGTTCAATCTTAGCATCAGGCGGCGCTTTCAAGTCGCACCAACGGTGTAGTTTACGTCACCCCTTGGTTTCCTCTAAATCAAACGTGACGGCATCGTCTAGTCTAGCCTGCCAATACCGCACGATGCGAGGCGCCGGTATCGCGCTCTTTCGACCCCAGAAACAATTGTCAGAGATGGATCGACCGTGATAGGGACAGCTTCCGTGGTAGTACCCGTTTCAAAATGCGCCGTCTGTTACTCCTATTGGCAAGTGCGAAAACTGGATCGTCTGTGAATTTTTTCAACGAATTTAGCCCCGATGCACAAAAACAGTAAATGAATCGACCATGCTGATTCAAGGGTAGGCGCCAAGCTAATCAGCACTACCCTTGAACTAGCATTGTCGATCCATATCCTGCAGCTGTTACTTAGTTGTTAGGCAACACTTAAAATTTGGGAAATGCGCCCTTGGGATTTCGTGGGCTGAGGTAGTGCCTCATTAGGTCTTCGCCTTAACCGATGGACAGACCATGCTAGCTCAAAGACAATGTCTGATTAGCTCGGCGCCTGTCCTACTCGCCACGTTAACCCCTTAACTTCTACTGACGATACCGCTCGCCAGAAAAGACGCGTGGTTACGCATAGCAGTCAACAGGCTTATTAGACACTACCCTTTAGCTGTCACGGACGGTCGATCTCCTGTGCTGTGTATTGTTGGCCGTTGCTCATCGTTTGCCTCAATGGTTGAGACGGGCACGAAGCTATTCAGGCACTGCCAGTGAGGTTATGCCGGTAGTGGAGTCCACCTCCAGCAGTTTTCGCGTAGACTTCGCCTGCTGTGACTGTCGGCAAAAGACAAGTCCAGTTTTGTGTAAAAGCCAAAATTACATTGTAATGCAATGAATACCTCGCTTTTCACGAAGATGGACATGCCGCGTCGTTTTGCTTCTGCAGGGCGGCAGTAATGGTAAGCAGACTAATCTAACACGTGAACCGTTTGACTCTGCAATTGATGAATGCCCTTTTATCAGCCGAAACCTTTTCCAGCGTCTGGGTTTAATCAACGTTTTGTTCGTGGAAAATGAAAAGCAGAAAGGACAAGCTGTTGAAATTACCGAAGAAGCCATGTTGCGTGTGTCTGGGTTTTTTAAGTCTTTCGCGAGGCAAGTTCAGTTCACGTTAGTTCTCTTGACCCCTTTGCTGCCAGTGGACGCAGATTGTGTGATTGGGTTTGTTAATTCAACCCCGCACAATCCCAGCCGCCCTAGGGACGTGGATACACAGAGGTGTCAGCAAGAGGGTTAGGTCCTCTGCAGCAGACATAGATCCTCATGAGCCCCCGCAGTCGCTGGGGCTCATGAGGATCTATGTCTGCTGAATTTGGATTGTGTTCAGTTTTCCTCGGGTCTGCAGTGGTTAATTTTAACTCATTCGATACTTGTCGCATCGGATCTGGACACGGCATGTTCAAACGAATGAAAATCCTGATGGGGCCGTCTATGAAAGATTGACTGGCAATTTTGTTAAACCCGGACAGAGAAAGTACATAACATAAGTACATACCGAGCGTGTCAATGCAAAGAAAACCACCGCAAAATAAAAACATAAATAAAAACGTTTGGAAAGGACAATTATAACACAATTTATGACAAATTGTGTTGAAACGCTTTCTAATTTGCTGTAATGCGATACCGGCAGCACACTGTGCTTTTCTTCTTCTTCTTCTTCTTCTTTTTTTTTTTTTTTTTTTTTTTTTTGGGGGGGGTGGGAGGGGGGGGGGTTCTTGTGTTCATATCAAACACAACAACAACAACAAATTAAACTACCCAATTGCAATAGGTATAAATCAAATCCTCTTACGAAACCACTTTCTATCCGCGTTCCTTTGGCGATCCGATCTGTAGGTTGTGATGATTTATAAAACTGCCTCGTTCCACTGGCAGCGAAGGGTTACATTTGTGGTTGTTACGATTGTGGTTGTGCTGTTTTGTAAGAGCATGCATGTATTAATCGTAGGAAACGATTCGATATTTATTTGAGCTATCATGGTTACGAATCACGTACCTTTTTAGTAAGTTTCGCTATCGTTCGCGCAGAGAGCGGAATTGGCTTTTGTTGTGATATGCTAGGATTACACTGGAAGATTCTAGAAAAGTCGCACGGAGAAGAGCGGTGAGTTTTTGTAATCAGTAGATTCGCTGAGAATAGACCAGAACGTTCGAGCAAAATCGCGCTCTATCTAGTGACCTCGTATATGTGACATCAAATGTCGGCAACATTTTTGCAACTCAGATCAAAGCCGCTCTAATATTCATAGTCATAGTTGTTTTCTGTACGCGTGAAATTAGCAGCCGGTCAGTAGGTATTATGAAAGATCGTGAAACTGGCAAGGTTGTGAACTGTCTGCCATACTCTTATGTGACGTCATTACACACTGGGATTTGGGGCTGAATTTAGCAGTCGAATTTTTGTAGACTATTGTAGTTTATTCTAGAAAGTTTTTTTTTCATTAATATTTATGAGTTTCGGTCACGTATTTTATTTTTATTGGTTGCGTTGTGTGAACATGATTCGTTGGATTGTTCTGGAAAGCTGTTGTACTATAAAAGATTGTGCTGGGAAGCACGTTCGTACATTGTCATAGTCAGTTGTAGGGACACACAGTTTATCGTAGGTACGTGGCCCGTATAGGGTGTACATTGTGAGAGACGCAGCGTAACGGTGGTGTACGTTGTATGAGAAACGCATTGTGTCGCCAGTGTTGACATTTTGCAGAAGAGACATTGTATCGGTGTTGGTGCATTTGGGAGTGCATTGTGTGGAGATCGCATCGCTGAAATAAAATATTGTTGGAACTGTTACTCCAGTGTAGTCTACATCCTTAAGCCACGTGTGACGGGTTGCAGCTGAGGGAAGTTTCTTTAAAAGAACCTTACGTGCGTGCGTCTGGTGTGATATCATACTACGACTACGACTCAACACGCAACAGTGGTCTGCCTCCTATTTATGTGTTGCAGGTGTCATCTACTGTTGTGGTACTGCTCCTACCCCAGACTTCGCTTGCTGTGTTGGTTCTTATGTTTGATTGTGCTTTTCACGTTTTAAATGTGGCCGTCATCTCTTATTTGTGTTATTGTGTTTTTTGGTTGTTTTTTTTTTTTTTTAACTCTTTCCGTGTCGCAGAGCATGGAATTTTCCTCTTTTTGGCGGATTTCCGCTTAAATGAAGCTGCCATTCCGCCGAAAATAAAAATTTCCGCCGAAAACAAAATCGTAAAGTCACTATTCCAATACCGTGTTTCGCGATCTTTATGTGGCGGATATCCCCAAATCGCGTATTCAAAATTGAGCGAGGCGTTAGCTTTAGCTCGCACAGGTCGCTTCCGGTCTTCAGTGGTAGTCGTAGTCTGGTCAAAATATGTCGAAGAGAAAATACTTAAACGCGGAGACAGAATAGACGATTCTGGAGCCAAGAATATTTGAAGATGGACTTGGCTCGAGAAAAGCGTAAACGACGAGCTCCGCGCTCAGTGTATTCGCAAGTTAGCGGCCTGTGGGCAGGCGTATTGCCGCGAACTGCGCAGAGTTTGATATTAACTACGCGGCCGCGTAGCTCTTGATGCTCACGTGTCTACAGCGAAACACAAGAAAGCTAAAAGCAGTGCCATTGGAAATATTACTCTTGATGGTAAATAAATTTATTACAATGTATTTTTTTCCAGTAAAGTTTGATGAAATTATGTTGAAAAATCTATATAACCTTTTTCCAGTTCAGTGACCATGGTACATAGTATTAAATAAGAGAGAAAAGGAATCCATACTTACAGCTGATTAATCAGAGATTATTAAAGAAAGTATATATATTATATAATTAAACTCAAATAAAAAAAATGAAAAATGGAAAGACATTCAGATGTATTTTGAATAAGCATTTGGATATATTCTGTTGGAATACTTTAAGTTTTAGTATAACTTTTAAACCTTTGACACAAAAAATAAAAAGTGCACCCAAAAAATAAGAAAAAAAAGCAAGATTTTTAGGTGGTTAAACTGCTCAGTTTCTCTCTAAAATGCACCAGATTGCACAAATTTTAATGTAAATTTTCAAACATTTTCCGGGGGGGCATGCCCCCGGACCCCCCTAGTGAAAAGGGGTTTTCCTCTTTTTTTAGTAGTACGAGTAATTCCATGCTCTGGTGTCGGCAGCGGTTTTAGTCGCGATGATTCCTGTAGGAATCATCGCGACTAAAACCGCTACCGTCACGAAAAGGGTTAAATGTGACCATTGTGGCTGTGTGTTGCAGGTCTAACCTGCGGGTGTGGTATTCGTCGTACCGCGAGTTGTGCGGCAGGTCGCCCGTTTTCTGTTGGCTGTGGCCGTGTCGGCGACGTCGTCCTCTCTTCACTCACCCGAACTGGGCCCCAGTCTAGCAGTCTGCGTCGGTGTGTGCTGGTGCATCCAATAAACAATCCATCGTCAGCAAGCCACGTGTTATTCGGTGTCATAGTTACGTGTCATAGCTATATATATGTATATATAGCAGAAGCTAGCAATCTATGTCTACATGTGTGCCGACACTTCCAATGGGCCATCATGAACAATCCACAAGTCATCATAGTTACAAATCATACCATAGATTGGTTCTATACAGCAGAAGCTGTTTTCAGCGACACCCCTTGTTGGAGATCACGTGTCATTAAAGAAGATCAGTTAGGTGGCTGTAGCCACCTAAATGATGTGCTTTAATGACAGGTGCCACCTTTTTGCCCCACAGAACATCTCCTGAGAGAGAGCACCTGTTTTTGATGGCCGATTTTTTTCATGCAAAAACGGTGGTTGACGAAAAACAGGTTCAACTGTAGTTATGATTTTTAACCCTTTCCACTGCCAGCATCTGAAAATGATGTCTCAGAGTCTGAAGCCGACGCAGTTTTAGTCTACCGGATGACTTTGTTCACCGGAGACGCAGGGATATGAGTGATGGTAGCATGAGGCATAGAACCCCCGCAATTGCCTCTTGCTACCATCACTCACATCCACACTCGCATCACTCACAGGCAATTTTCTATGCCTCATACGTATGGGCTTTGCGTCATGATGTTCAATGCCGCATGCGTCTGGGTGTTGCGTCATGAAGTTCCATGCCTCTTGCGTCTGGGTGTTGCTCCTTGAGGCTCCATGCCTCTTGCGTCTGGGTGTTGCGTCATGAAGTTCCATGCCTCTTGCGTCTGGGTGTTGCTCCTTGAGGCTCCATGCCTCTTGACCCCCACCCGGGTCTGCCCTGGGGGACTTGGGTGGGGTTAGGTATTTTTTAGTTCCCAGGGTCACCCTGGTCAGCCCCACAGGGTGGGTTTTTCTCTCTATTCTGGGGCATGTGTTTCTGTCTACCCTTTGCCCATTCACCTGTATTTGCCTTTTAAAAACTCTCCCTACTGTCTGCACTGCCTGTAGCTCTTGATATTGGATGTGTGTTGCTAAATGGTCTTAGCTTTATTTAGCCCCACGTGTTAGGTTTATTTAACGTATTTGACCGGCTGGCGACATACATTCAATGTTCTGTTTATTTTTTTTTCACAAGCAATGCAGGCACGTCCTGAGAAAGCCTTGTTGCTGTCGGGACGTTAAGCAATGTACAATCAATGTACAATCAATCCATGCCTCTTGCGTCTGGGTGTTGCGTCATGAAGTTTCATGCCTCTTGCGTCTGGGTGTTGCTCCTTGAGGCTCCATGCCTCTTGCGTCTGGGTGTTGCGTCATGAAGTTCCATGCCTCTTGCGTCTGGGTGTTGCTCCTTGAGGCTCCATGCCTCTTGCGTCTGGGTGTTGCGTCATGAAGTTCCATGCCTCTTGCGTCTGGGTGTTGCTCCTTGAGGCTCCATGCATCTTGCGTCTGGGTGTTGCGTCATGAAGTTCCATGCATCTCGCGTCTGGATGTTGCGTCATGAAGTTCCATGCATCTCGCGTCTGGATGTTGCGTCATGAAGTTCCATGCCTCTTGCGTCTGGATGTTGCTCCTTGAGGCTCTTGCGTCTGGGCTTTGCTTCATGAGGTCCCATGCCTCTTGCGTCTGGGTGTTGCATCATGAGGTTTTATGCCTCGTACGTCTGGGCGTTGCGTCATGAGGTTCCATGCCTCTTGCGTCTGGGTGTTGCGTCATAAAGTTACATGCCTCTTGCGTCTGGGTGTTGCGTCATGAAGTTCCATGCCTCTTGCGTCTGGGTGTTGCTCCTTGAGGCTCCATGCCTCTTGCGTCTGGGTGTTGCGTCATGAAGTTCCATGCATCTTGCGTCTGGGTGTTGCTCCTTGAAGCTCCATGCCTCTTGCGTCTGGGTGTTGCGTCATGAAGTTCCATGCCTTTTGCGTCTGGGTGTTGCATCATGAGGTTCTATGCCTCATACGTCTGGGCGTGGCGTTATGAGGTTCCATGCCTTTTGCGTCTGGGCTTTGCTTCATGAGGTTCCATGCCTCTTGCGTATAGGTGTTGTGTCATGATGGTCTATGCCTTATACGTCTGGACATTGCTTCATGAGGTTCCATGCCTCATGCGTATGGGTGTTTGCTGGTTGTGTTTCGACTGTAAAAGTGGTAGGCCCCATCGTTGGCCAGTTACACCGACAATATTTGCGCCTGTGTCAACATGCATGTATTTTTGTTTGAGAGGTCTTTTGCATTGTTTAACCATTTCCCCTGATCATATGATATTTTAATTTTTTAGAGGAGACTACTCTTTTTTATTATGCCGGTGTATTTTTGTAAATGTACATTAGGTAAAACAGTTATTTTACCGACGTTTTACATGTAATTGTATGATAATTAGATAAGGTAATGTGATTTATCGTTCTACATTTATGATCAGATAGTGAATGTGATTTTAGCGATGATATTAATGAGTGTGCTTTTAGTGATGATATTAGTGAATGCGGTTTTAGTGATGATTTACCAGTACATGTGTCTTGATTAGATTAGTTAATGTGATAACTTGCCATTTACATGTTTATAATGTTCTGCTGTATTGAATGATTACTTTATTGGTTGCTGAAATCTAAAACACATTCCAGTCACTGCATTTGAGAAATAACTACCTGTCTTCAGCTCAGCTCTTGGATTCCGAAGAAAAAAATTAAACCTCTATAAATCCGCATCGTGCACTTTGTGGATTAAATGTGGGAAAAAAACAACTATCCGCATGCCAAAGGCAGATGGGATTTTAGCCTTTTATCCTATCTGAGACAAGGCGGGATAAGGCTTCAGAACCAGGGGCAGGTAACAATTGCTCTCGACACGAGTGATGTCCCTTGTGTTATCTGCTTGTTTTTTTGTGGTTTTTTTTTTTTTTTTTTTTTTTTTTTGTTTTCTGTTTTTTTGGGGGGAGGGTTGTGTTTTTTTGTAACGCTTTAGTATTTATTTTTTTCACCTCAGCGGAAAAAAGTCAGTTTAGGGTTGGCGACATGAAACAGGGCGAGCAGAAACAAACGAAAAAAAAAAAAAAGCTTGTCAGTATTTTACTGAACACATCAGTTTGAGCATAAACTCTTGTCTTTACACATTTATACCTGTGTTTCACACTTGAAGGAGGCCATCGGGCATTCAGTCATTATGGAGTGCGTATACACGAAAGCAGCGTTTTGTCACCCAGTAGAACGACTTGCGTCTAACACAATTAGACGGCTTACCTTAAGAATCCCCAAATTTGTATTTTGTCCTCTGAAGACTTCTGTTGACAGATCAGCCATGACAGTTCAAGGGTGGTGCCAGAATAGCTTGGCACCGCCGGGCGCCAAGCTATTCTGGCACCACCCTTGAACTGTCATGGTCGATCCTTCGCCTGTTGTAGGGCTTATCGAGTGACAAGGATTGGTCCCACGGGGCCGTCTGTCGGTCTGTTTTTGGTGACGGGAGTTAGACGATTATGCGCCCAAGAGGAACGTAAATATGTTAAATCTTATTTTGCCCATTATCAGAGTAAAGGAATGAGTAATTGTGGATCTGAGCAGGTTTTGTGAACGCCTGTTATAGCATTTTTCATTGTGTTGTGTTCTCTGTACTAACCCTTTGGGTGTCGGGAGCGGTTTTACTAGTCGCGATAATTCCTACAGAAATCATCGCGACTAAAACCGCTACCGATACGCAAAGGGCTTTTTTTTTTTTATTTTAACCCAACGCCAACACGCCATAGCAGGACTAGATCAACCGTAATAGTTAACACTTTGGCTGTCGGTGGCGCTTTATCACCAGGTGATTCCTGCAGCAGTCTTCTCGACAAAAAGCACTACCGGCACCCAAAAAGTGCAAGGATAGTGCCAGATAGCTTGGCGTCTTTAGGCGCCACCCCCAGTTGCTGGAAACTTTTCCAGGCCAGCAACTGCCAACCAACTGTCCCTGTGCATTGCAGCCAGATTTTTTTGCATGGGGCTAAAAATAGCTCAAAACAGAGCAATTGGAACTATGACAAGACAGGTATACGTCGTTTGACATCGGAGCGCACAACGTTTTTCGCAAGTATCTCCACAAAGAACCACTTTCTGTATCAATCTTAGAACAAATGTCATTCAGTGACAGTTGACCTAATACGATTTACTTTTAAGAAAATCGAACAATGTGTCAGTTTTGCTGTACAGTCGTAACATTTCGGAATATTTTCATAATATGACTGATTTTACATCTCTAAGCGTGCCCCACCTCGCGCTGGGACCATATGGCGTTGAGGCGCGTCCCCTGGGTGGTGGATAGGGGGTCCCTCGCGAGAGGGGTGCACCGAATGAAATAAGGTGCCGTGAACCAACATGGTCTAAGGGAAGGTGACCCCGACAGAAAACCCCTGGTCCTAGTAAGGGGGTTGGGCGTGGGGGTAGCTTCCCCACCCTACAAAAAAGGAAATAGCTACAAAAACGCCGACGAAAAGACAAACAGTAATTCCTTTCCTGGAGGAGGAAGGTTCTTCTAACAGAAGATTTATGACGTCCTGTGGTGAAAGCCGGAAGTCTTCGGAAGCCACAGGACCGAGCCGCCTCTCTCTATCCAGGGACACAACCATGGGCACATGGAACGTCAAGACCATGTACCAGAGCGGCAAGGCCGCCCAGATAGCAGCGGAAATGCAAAAGTACAACCTTTCCCTGCTAGGTATCAGTGAAGCCAGATGGACGCAGTCTGGCCAGAAAAGGCTGTTAAGTGGGGAGATGATTCTGTATTCAGGTCATGAAGAGGAGAATGCCCCCCATACAGAAGGAGTAGCATTCATGCTGTCACCAGTGGCACAGAGAGCGCTGATGGGCTGGGAACCTCTTGGGCCAAGAATTATCCAGCAGCCTTTAGAACTAAGAAAAAGCTCAAGCTGAACGTCATCCAGTGTTATGCGCCCACTAATGACAGTGACGAGGAAGAGAAACAAGAGTTCTACGACCGACTCCAGAGTGCCGTGGACAAATGTGCGGAGCGAGACATCACCATCGTCATGGGCGATTTTAATGCCAAAATAGGGGAGGACAACACCGGATACGAAGAGGTGATGGGGAGACAGGGACTAGGGGAGATGAGTGAGAACGGGGAGAGGTTTGTAGACTTTTGTGCTCTAAACAGACTTGTCATTGGAGGCAGCATCTTCCCACACAGAAGAATACACAAAGCAACGTGGGTCTCACCTGACCATGCTACAGAGAACCAAATAGACCATATCTGCATTAGCAAGAAATTTAGAAGATCCCTTCAAGATGTTCGAGTGAGGAGGGGAGCAGATATCGCCTCAGACCACCATCTACTCACCTTAAGAATAAACTCAAGTTAAAGAAAAGCCGCACAGAGACAACAAGAAGACAGCGCTATAATGTAGGGCTCCTGAGAGAGACTGGAGTGAGAGAAGAGTTCAAACTGGTGCTGTCCAACCGGTTTCAAGCGCTACAGGAGCTAGTAGATGAAGAGGAGGCGGTCACCACAGAGCAGCAGTGGAAGGCAGTTAGAGAGGCGCTGAACTCAACCTGCAAAGACACTGTAGGGTTCAGGAAACACCATCACAAGGACTGGCTGTCGGCACAGACCTTGAAGAAGATAGAAGTGAGGAAGCAGAAGAAAGCAGCGGTCAACAACAGTCGCACGAGAGCAGCCAAAGCAAGGGCACAGGAGGAATACTCGGAAGCCAACCGCGAGGTGAAGAGGAGTATCGGGGCAGACAAGAGGGCCTACACTGGCAGCAGAGGCAGAAAAGGCAGCAGGCAGCGGCAACATGAAACAGCTCTACGACATTACCAGAAGATTGTCGGGCAAGTATGGCCGTACAGAAAGACCAGTAAAAGACAAGGAAGGCAAGCCTATTGCAGACAGAGCAGACCAACTCGACAGATGGGCCGAGTATTTTGAAGAGTTACTGAACAGACCCAGCCCACCCGACCCCCCAGACATCCAGCCAGCAGAGACCGACCTACCCATCAGCTGTGACAGACCCAGCCGGGAAGAGATCAGAAGAGCAGTGGCATTTTTTAAGAACGGCAAAGTAGCAGGGCCAGATGGCATCCCAGCGGAGGCTCTGAAAGCAGACCTAGAGACAACAGTAGAGATGTTGTACCCACTGTTTGGAAAGATCTGGGAAGAGGAGGTGATGCCGGCTGACTGGAAGAAGGGGTACCTAATCAAGCTTCCCAAAAAAGGTGACCTCAGCAAGTGTTCCAACTATAGAGGAATCACCTTGCTGTCAGTACCAGGAAAGGTCTTCAACAGGATCATCCTGGAGAGAATGAAGAGCTCCGTTGACCCCCAGCTGAGAGACCAGCAAGCAGGATTCAGGAAAAACCGATCATGTACAGACCAGATCGCCACTCTCCGCATCACCCCACCCGGGTCTGCCCTGGGGGACTTGGGTGGGGTTAGGTATTTTTTAGTTCCCAGGGTCACCCTGGTCGGCCCCACAGGGTGGGTTTTTCTCTCTATTCTGGGGCATGTGTTTCTGTCTACCCTTTGTCCATTCACCTGTATTTGCCTTTTTAAAACTCTCCCTACTGTCTGCACTGCCTGTAGCTCTTGATGTTGGATGTGTGTTGCTAAATGGTCTTAGCTTTATTTAGGCCCCATGTGTTAGGTTTATTTAACGTATTTGACCGGCTGGCGACATACATTCAATGTTCTGTTTGTTTTGTTTTTTTCACAAGCAGTGCAGGCACGTCCTGAGAAAGCCTTGTTGCTGTCGGGACGTTAAGCAATGTACAATCAATCAATCAATCCGCATCATCGTGGAACAGTCTCTGGAGTGGAGCTCCCCGTTGTACGTCAACTTTGTGGATTACGAGAAAGCATTTGACAGCGTGGACCGAGAGACTCTGTGGAAACTCCTACGACACTACGGTGTACCCACAAAGCTCGCCCGCCTGATCAAGAGCAGCTACGATGGCATGACATGTCGCGTGATCCACGAAGGGCAGTTCACCAGGGAGCTCCAGGTCAGAACCGGTGTCAGGCAGGGGTGTCTGCTGTCTCCGTTCCTCTTTCTACTGGCCATAGACTGGGTCATGAAGAGGACCACAGAGCAGAGAAGAAGCGGAATACAGTGGACACTGTGGACACAGCTTGACGACCTCGATTTTGCAGATGACTTGGCATTACTGTCCCACACGCATCAACAAATGCAGGACAAGACCACGAGGCTTGCTGACATCTCGTCCCAAGTGGGCCTCACCATCCACAAACAGAAGAACCAGTCTTGCTTGCTGGCACCCCGTTGGAGGAGGTGGAGTCCTTCACCTATCTCGGGAGCATCATAGACAAAAAAAAAAGGCGGCACTGATGCAGATGTCAGAGCACGAATCGGTAAAGCCAGAGCAGCCTTTCTCCAGTTGAAAAAAGTGTGGAGTTCCAGAGAGCTGTCACAAAACACCAAAGTCCGGATTTTCAACTCCAACGTAAAAGCAGTTCTCCTATATGGAGCAGATACTTGGAGATTGACAAAAACCACTGTCAACAGAGTACAGATCTTCATGAACAGTTGCCTTAGAAGAATTTTGAAAATCCACTCTGGGAGAGAACAGAGCAGATAACAGCAGAGAATGAAATTGGGCGAAGAAGATGGGGATGGATTGGTCACAGTCTGAGAAAGCCAGCTTCCAGTATCACTAGGCAGGCATTGTCATGGAATCCCCAGGGAAAGAGGAAAAGAGGTAGGCCGAGAAACTCCTGGCGTCGAGACCTCCAAGCAGACATCAAGAAAATGGGAACCACCTGGAGTAAAATCGAAGGAGAAGCACAGGACAGGAGTCGCTGGAGGTCTCTCGTCGACGGCCTATATCCGGGTAGGGGTGACAGGCTTAAGTAAGTAAGTAAGTAAGCGTGCCCCAGATATATTAAGCCCATTATAAGAAAGATCCATTTTCACGTGAATTGGCCAAGTTTTCAAACCTGTAACAGCGCAAGCACACATGAAGCCTGCATGCTTGACCTTGATATTGAAATCTGCCGGGGTTCTACTTTGGGTAATGAAAATGGCTTGTTCTTGTCTTTTCACCATTTCTTTACGACTGTACAGCAAAATCGACAAATTCCATATTAGGTCAGTTGGCACTAAATGATGTTTGTTCTTAAAATGGTACAGAAAAATGTTTGCGGAGATATTTTGGAAAGAAAAAAAAAAACGTGCGCTCTGATGTCAAACGGCCGTTTGACATCAGAGCGTACGTTTTTTTTCCCCCAAATATACTGGCTATTGAAAGTTACGTGCAACTCGACCCATGTTTCCTGGTTATACCTATAAACTATTATTATGAACTGTCTATCTCCTGATCTGTAACGTAGTGTTCAGAGGATATCTCCAAAATTTGAAAACTTCAGTTTGGTGCAGCGTGTTAAAATGTTAGCGGCCTGGCTACCGTGCACCCCCCCCCCCCCCCAACCCCCCCCCCCCCCCCCCCCAGTACTCTATAAGACGGGCTTCGAAGTGTACCTTAGTATGTCCTGCGATGTTTAAGCCATGTTCCCATAAAATCCTTAGGAACACACTAGCGGATGCTAAACCGCTGAATAAGATTGGGAAACATTTTCTTCTAAATAAATTAGAATTCATTCCAGAAGCCCAAATCAGGCACTATTATGTTAAGGCACACCTTCTGCGTCCTCTGCACATTAAAAAAAAATATTTAAAAAAAAAAAATTTAATTTCTGGCTCACAGTAAAGGTATTTGTGCACCCAGTAAACGGCCAATTCCGCGAACTGAAAACGCCCTTTTTTCTCAACTAAAGAAACGGCAAACAAATTGATTGGTCACATTGTCATCAGAATACAGTCCAACGCTCCACATATTTTGCGGACATGAAAGGGATTGGAGACACGTCACATCCCTGAGATATCTTCCCTGAGTTTGACAAGACTGCTGAATGTGCCGCCGACTTTAATCTTGCAATTCTGTTGAGTAGGAAGTCTTTCAGTCAACAGTACATCGTGCCTCCAACTCCAGACGGTAGAAGCTTTAGCAGCAGCAGCCCCCTGTTTACAGACCTCCCCCCCCCCCCCCCCCCCCATTATGTTCTTAATTAAAAATAGTTGCGGCAATTAAATTGATGGGTCACATTGAAATTAATAAAATGATCACAAATTTGTATGCTCATTTTGCATATTTTGTCAAGAAAACTGGCAACAAAAAATATTTAAAGCAATTTTTATGATAATTTTGCGTACTGGTAAAATGGGGGTAGGGCAGCAGATTCAGCCACTGTGGCCCCTAAATGCATCACAGCATCATAAAATTAGGTTGGGAGTAACTATGGTACTCTATCCTAACCATTAATACATTTTTTTTTTTAAATTAAAAGACATCAGTTGAATACAAAATTTTTGAGGGTATCTGAAACGTACGTTTTCCAATTCGGCAATTTTAAAGGGAAAAAGGCTATCGTTTACTGCCATGAACGTATCGTAAAGGATGGCGATTTTCCTCAATTTCAATCACTTTGTGCTCGCATTATTGAAATTTAATAGGTAAAGAGAGGTCAAAATAAAATGGAATGACTTTAGTAATTTTTTTTAATTAATTTCGTGTATTTGTACGGATACAAAATCAACCAATGTGGCACTCGCAGTGATCGCTATCGCCTAGTCAAGTTTATAATAATTGTGACATCCTGATTTAATGATATACGCCTGAAAATGGACTGCCAGTGCTATAGAAAATGTCTGAAGGCACCTGACACATTATTTTTGTCGGGTTGTTGTTGTTTTTTTGTTTGTTTTTGTTGTTGTTTTGGGGCGTTTTCGCGGAATTGGTCGTGTACTGGGTGCACAAATACCTTCACTTTGAGCCAGAAATTCAATATTTTTTCATTCTGTTTTTTGCAGAGGACGCAAAAGGTGTGCCTTAACATAATAGTGATTTGGGCTTCTGGAATGAATTCTGATTTATTTAGAGGAAAATGTTTCTCAAGCTCATTTTAACATGCGCGAAGAGCGTGAATGGTGGTACCCTTGCGCCATCGGCTATATCTCTGGTGTGTTCCATGATCCAAAGGATTTTATGGGAACATGGCTTAAACATCGCAGGACATAATAAGGTACACTTTAACTCATTCTACCCCAGACACACCCCAGCAAGATAGGGATCGACCATGACAGTTCAAGGGTGATGCCAGAATAGCTTGGCGCCTATGGGCGCCAAGCTATTCTGGCATCGCCCTTGAACTATCATGGTCGATCTGTGTCCTGCACTGCAATGCAGTCTTCAGAGGACAACGGCAACATTTGGGGATTTCGGTGATGGGGTAGAATGAGTTAAAGCCCATGTAACGGGAGGGGTGGGGGGGGGGGGGATGGTGGACCGGGCTAGCTCTTGGACTAGCTTCTTCCCCGACCTGGTTCCTACAGGAAAAAACGACCGACGGTTCAACCCTCTTAGCCCCACGGGCGCGTTTCTAACCTTTCGAAGGCGTCGTCTAACGACTATGAAACCAGTTGTAGGAGATGGATTGATTGTGATAATTTAAGGGTAGTGCCAGATGTGCTTGGCGCCTTCGGCCGCCACTTCAGCAGCTCATCTGGCACTGCCCTTGAATTATCATGATCAATCCATCTCCTGCTGTAGGGACCCCCACCGGGTCTGCCCTAGGGGACCTTGGTGGGGTTGTCTACTTTTTAGTTCCTAGGGTCACCTTGTCTAACCCCTGCAAGGTGGGTTCTACTCTTTTGGGGGTTTGTATTTCTGTCTTTCTGGTCCATTCATCTGTATTTTTCTTTTGAAATTCTCCCTCCTGTCTGCGCTTCTTGCAGTTCTTTTCTTCATTTAGCGCAGGCACGTCCTGAGAAGGCCTTTGTCGCTTGCGGGACATAAAGCAATCTATACTCACTCACTCCTGCTGTAGGGTCCCCGGGCTAAATGGGTTAAGGTAAATAATCTCGGTTAAACAGATTCTTTTATATAAAGAATTCGGGAGGAGTAAAGAAAGCGTGTATGTACATCAAATATATTTTACAAGTTACTGATGCAACTGTTGACCCATATCATACTGAGGCAAAGAGCTTCAAGTCTGTACACTGCCATAATATATATGTAAGCTGCGTTATAGTACTTACAGATAAGGATATAGACTAATGGCTTTAGTTCAAGGGTGGTGCCAGAATAGCTTGGCGCCTAGAGACGCCAAGCTATTCTGGCACTACCCTTGAACTATTTTAGTCAAACTTATTTCACACACTGGTGTATTCCGAATGATAAGGGTTAATTAACTCATTTAGCCCCGACGCACTACAACAGGAGATTGGTGAACAGCAGGAGATGGGTCGACCATGATAATTCAAGGTTAGTGCCAGATTAGCTGAGCGTTTGATGGCGCCAGGCTGATCTGGCACTACCCTTGAAATATGGTTGGTCCGTCGTCTGCAACGGGTACAAAATCGTTACGTGATTTTTCTGACATTTGGGGTTAAATGGGTTAATACTGTCTTCGGAGGACAGCTCCCAAAATGAATTTTGGAACTTCGATCTTATTGGTGATTGTGTTAACTATTTGGCCGTTCGTAGCGCCTTTTTTTTTTTAGTCGATTCTTTGCATGAATCACCTCGACAAAATTCTCATATCTTATTTTCATGTAATGTGAGGTAACTATTGTTGCATTCATTATATACACGTGGTCAAGACAGTTAACCTTTAGGCTGTTGATACGAGTTTTTGTCGAGGTGATTCCTTTTGGAATGGCCTCGACTATAACCGCTACCGACAGCCAGATGGTTAAGCTCTTTGCTCTTATCTTTTTTTCATGTAATGTAAGGTAACTTTTGTTTCTTTCATATGTATACACCTGGTCATGACAGTTAACCCTTTGGGTGTCGTTAGCGGAGTTTGTCGAAGTGATACATTCACCTCGTCAAAAAGCACAAGCGGCAACCAACGGGTTAATATGTTTCTTCGCTCACTGATTACGATACTATTTTATTTCTATAAGACATTGAAGATAGATCTGTGTCGGTGATTTTGATTTTTTTGTTGCCCATCACCACCGGTGGTTGTCTTGTGTTGTAAATGCTTTTTATCGGTGTGGCGTTTTGTTTTCTCTCTCTCTCTCTCTCTCTCTCTCTCTCTCTCTCTCTCTCTCTCTCTCTCTCTCTCTCTCTCTCTCTCTCTCTCTCTCTCTCTCTCTCTCTCTCTCTCTCTCCTCCCTCTCTCTCTCTCTCTCTCTCTCTCTCTCTCTCTCTCTCTCTCTCTCTCTCTCTCTCTCTCTCTCTCTCAAAAAGGGTCTCTGCAAGTATTACACGGATCACTCGTAGGGCCTAGGGATGGATGCCTTAACTACATGTATTATATGTCTCTTTTTATGCTGGGTCCAATTTATTCGCAATTAAGCCTGTTATCTTTTGCGTTTATCATTTGAACTACTGCTTATGTGAACAGTGTTGTCAATTGTTTGCAAGTATTATGCTTTACTTATATGTATGTGTATGTGTAGATAGTCTTGTAGTTGTTAGCAACGGCAGGTTTGTAAAATGGCTGTGTCAATGACGATGTCAATGCCTTAACCGTTGTAAAATAAAGTTTCATTGATTCATTAATTTATTCATTGGTTCTCTTTCTCTCTCTCTCTCTCTCTCTCTCTCTCTCTCTCTCTCTCTCTCTCTCTCTCTCTCTCTCTCTCTCTCTCTCTCTCTCTCTCTCTCTCCCTATGATACAACACTAACGCTTTACCCTTTGAAACGGTGTTAACTCCTTCACTGTCGAGGGAAAAAAATGAACGGCACCCAACTGCAAGAGGTATGGATCCTCATGAGCCCCCGCAGTCGCGGGGGCTCATGAGGACCCATGCCTCTTGCTGAAACCCCTTTATATCCACCTTTCTTGGACGGGCTGACATCACTGACGCTGAAATTATGTCAAAACACGCGTACAACCTGCGTCCACTGGCGGTGAAGGGGTTAACCCTTTTTACGCCAAGGTCGCATTTCACAAGATGTCAACAGGCGACCACGCACTAGTTGCGGCAGGTGGATCGACCATGATACTTCAAGGGGAGTGCCAGATTAGCTTGGCGCCAAGCTAATCTGGCACTACCCTTGAATCGTCATGGTCGATCCATCTCCTGCTGTAGCGTGTCGGGGCTAAATTGGTGAAACCTGAAAGTTTTCTTGTTTTTTTCTTGTGTGTAATGTACAGTTGCCCATCATGACCAGTACCACCGGTTGTGTGTTGGTGTGTGATTTTGCACCTCCTTGTCTCGAGCCGGAAGGTCCAAAATCACAGACCGCCACGCAGTTTATTCCAGATGTTTGGGTCGTGATGCCGTTGACGTGCAGCAGAACGCTAGCTCACGTGATATACAGTGTGTGCAAATATTGATTTGTATTTTCGCTGTGTTTTCACAAGGCACTTGCCAGTTGTCATGTGTACACAGGGTATGTATTTTCTCGTTTTGGCGCTACCCTTGATGGGGAATATTTATGACATCTGTTTTTAAAAAAACATTCTTTGCATTGTAACAGTCTGATGGTGGGGGGCTTTGTTCTCCAGCTTATTGTATTATGTGTACTTAGTCTTTTGACATGTTGCCGCTTATGTGTGCGGGTTTTTTATTTCTTTGTTTTTTTTAACTCATTTAACCCAAAGGCCGCATATCTTAAATTTTGGAGGCTTCACCTAAAGACTGTGTACCAGTTGCAGGAGGTGGATCGACCATGATAATTGAAGGGTAGTGCCAGTTTAGCTTGGCGCCTGACGGCGCCAAGCTAAACTGGCACTACCCTTCAATTATCATGGCCAATGAATCCATCTCCTGCTGTAGTGCGTCAGGGCTGAATGGGTAAAGCCATGATATTTTATGATCGCTCAGACATCCCGCTACATGTATTTGCAAGAGGCGTGGATCCTCATGAGCCCCAGCAGTAGCAGAGGATCGTGAGAATCTATACCTTTTGCTGACGGAGATTTGGCTCGTTTTATTCCTCAGATTGGCGTGTCGCACTTTACTTTATTTTTTTCATTTTGTATTCGATTGCGAAAAAGACGCCATGTGTCTGCTGATAGTTTCAGCATTAAATGTGTAGGATGCTTGTGCTTGGATCTCAGCAGTAGTTTCAGCATTAAATGTGTAGGATGCTTGTGCTTGGATCTCAGCAGTAGCGAGACGTGTTTCCAGTGCTGCAACATACTGATTTTTATGATATCATTGTGTGTATTTCTTGATGTACATAAATTATATGGCACCACTCACGCTTTATAACAACCGACCAATGATGGAATTCTAAATATCGCCCAACCGTGATGGCGATGATGATTAATGAAAAAAATATCTCTATCATTTCTCTGTAAATACTGTTTGATTGTAGTGATTTTCTAATTTTGTAAACTAGTGTACGATAAATTAGCATGAAGGCACAGCGCCCCTAGCATGTCGTATGTTTATTTAGCATATTAGACCGGTTGACCGACATACATTCAATATCTTGTGGGGGGGGGGGGGGTTGTTTGTTTGTTTGTTTGTTTGTTTTTTGTGTGTTTTTTCACAGGCACGTCCTGAGAAAGTCTTCTTGCTGTCGGGACGTTAAGCAATGTACAACCCACCAACGAACCAATCTTTCTATTCTACGAAGTGCAAGTTGTGATACACATACCCTTATTTGTATGTACAAGTTTATTTGCCCCACGAGTGGCAAAGCAGCCCCAATTACTGCTCGTGAGGCAAAACAGTTGTAGAAATATGATTTTGAACATGACGTGTTGCATATATCAGGGTGTATTAACTCATTCTACCCCAACATCAAAATCCCCAATTTTTGCCGTTGTCCTCTGAAGACCGCATTGCAGTGCAGGACACAGATCGACCATGATAGTTCAAGGGTGATGCCAGAATAGCTTGGCGCCCATAGGCGCCAAGCTATTCTGGCATCACCCTTGAACTGTCATGGTCGATCCTTATCTTCGTGTGGCGTGTCTGGGGTAGAATGAGTTAATTAACCAGTTGGATGTCCGTGGCGCTTTTTGGTGAGGTGGTTCCTGCAGCAATGTAGTCGAATAAAAATTGCATAGTTCATGTTCGATATGCGTTTCGTTTTGGACATTGTTATTCTTTCCTTTATTGTGCGTGTTTGTGAAACTACCCCAGTAGCAAGACGTCTTCGGGCCCACTGCGGCCGTCGAGGGCCTTTGTTTACTGGGGAAGCTTGATTTTGGGGGGGAGGGGGGGTGGTGGTGGGGGGGGGAGGGAGGGAGGGGGGGGATTCTTTGCTGGTTCCTTTCTTCTTTAATTTGCAATGTCAGCTAGGAGCCGTAAATCAAAATCTCAGTTGTCAATAAAGTTCGACACGGTAACTAGGTAGTGCGTGGCACCTTGACACTTTCGCTGACACGTAAAACACTTCTGCTGCAGTTTTGTGTCTGATACAACGCCTGAAGAAGAACTCGTCATTTTATTGGGCTTGAACACGAGACACATCGTTAACCGCTTCACTGCCGAGAAAAAAGTCAACAAGACCCAACTGCAAGAGGCATGCATCCTCAAGAGCCCCCGCGACTGCGGGGGCTCGTGAGGATCAATGCCTCTAGCTGAGACCAGTTTGTATCCATGTTTCTTAGCTGGTGTTGGCTTTTGGTCGTTGAATGAAGCAAGATTTCAGAAACAAAAATGTACGCACAGTGTACGTACCTGGCAGAGAAGGGGTTCACTTATTCAGCCCTGAAGCACTACAGCAGGAGATGGGTCGACCATGATAATTCAAGGGTAGTGCCAGATTAGCTTGGCGCCTGTCGGCGCCAAGCTAATCTGGCACTACTCTTGAATTATCATGGTCGATCCATCTCCTGCAACAGGTGCATAGTCTTTAGATGACGCCTGCAAAATTTGTGAAATACGTGCGTCGGGCTGAATGAGTTAATGTGTTTCACGGGGACTTTAGACTCGGCTTTTCATCCCCCCCTCCCCGTCTCGGGTTGCATAAAAGTACCAAAACCAAGAAGAGAAAATACTAAATCAATATCATATAATACGTGGTATTTCGTGCATCTCATACTCTTCTCCCGGCACGCGGCGGTTATCCACGGTGATTACTGGGGGTCGGTTTGTAGTAAAGCGAGCAGAGTCGGTGTTATGTCTTTGGCGGCCCGTTCTAAGAATGCGTGCACGGAGCGGTCAGTTAATGTCTGCCGGTCTGAACTGACGGCCCCATGGCAGCGGTGAAGGGGTCACCTCCCGGGCGACCGTTGCGTGCACCTTAGCCCGACCAGTCCCGACCCCCCTTAGGGGCGGCCCGCCACCCTGGGGCTCTGGCGTCTTACGTCATGAGGTCTGAATGGGAGATTGTCATTGAGCTATGATTATCCCCCGCTCTTCGCAAATGGGCTCTAGCCATGATAGGGGTCCCGCGGCGATCGCAGCCCATCTGCAAGAGGCACAGGTCATCATGAGCCCCCGCAGTTGCGGGGGCTCATGAGGATCTATGCCTCTTGCTGGCCTTTTTGTGTCGAAGACAACAACAACATTTTTTTAAAATAATAATAATAATAATGCTTATTCATAAAGGATTTTTAAAGAAGGTACGTCCCGAAAATGACTGGGTTTAGTTTGTTTATTAGCACGGCTGGCAACATACTTTCAGTATTCTGCTGGTTTGGGGGATTGTTTGTTGTTTGTTTGGGGTTTTTTTTTGTTGTTGTTGTTTGTTTGTTGTTTTTTGTTTGTTTGGGGATTTTTGTTTTCGTTAGTTTTGTTGTTTTTTGTTTTGTTTGTTTGTTTTGTTGTTTTTGTTTTTTGTTGTTTTTTTGGTTGTTTTTGTTTTTTGGTTCTTTTTTTGTGTTTTTGTTTTGTTTGGGTTTTTTTTTGGGGGGGGTAGGGGGGTTGGGAGTTTTCATTTCTTTAGGAAGCAGCGCATGGGCACATCCTAAGAAGGTCTAGTTGCTGTGGGGGCTTTTACGCAATGTAAGTCAACGAACCATATTAACAAAATAGTCATACAAAGTGAAAACACTACGCGCTGTACGAAGATTTAGTAACCATACTGTGCCACATTCATGCTTGTCAGATAAGCAGATTAAAACATGTGTTCCTCTACCAGGGGAGGTCGTGGGGCGTGCTTCGTTGGCTAGAGAAGATTAAGAATACATGTATTGATTGTTCTAGGTTAGTATGCATATAGGCGAGAATTGAGATAATTTTATCGCCTCATTAACCGTGAATGGCGTGTGGATGGAACGCCTAGTGACCTCGTCCAACTGAGTAACAAATGCTGTTTAGATCAGAATAAACGTGTATATCAACATGTGGATATGTAGACCGCAGCCCATCTGCAAGAGGCGTATTCTCATGAGCCACCGCAATTGCCGGGGCTCATGAGGATCTATTCCCCTTGCGGACCTTTTCGTTGGTTCCCCCTCTCCCCCAACCCCCCCCCCCCCTCCCCCACAAAAAAGTGTTACTCAGATAAAATGTAGATCACTCGCAAACGGGCAACACTGCACCTAATAACGTATATATCAACATATGGATATGTAGACCGCAGCCCATGTGCAGGAGGCATAGATCCTCATGAGCCCCGCAATTGCGGGGGGGCTGAAGAAGATCTATGCCTCTTGCGGGCCTTTTCGTTCGCTTCCCCCCGCAAAAAAAAAAAAGATAAAATGTAGATCACTTGCAAACGGGCAACAATGCACCTAATGATTCATTCAAATTTACTCTTGTCTCTAGTTGCAATTCCCAAATTTGGCACTTGCCCCATAGAGTCTTTTTTTTTTTAATTTTATTTTTGAACATTTTTCAAGAATAGTGACATGAACACAAAAGGACCGCATACAAGTACAACACAAATACAAAAGACTGAAATAAAAACATACATACACGAACTGATAATAAATTATGTTAAAAAAAATTAATTTAATTAAATTGATACGCGTTTGTGGAGAGAGTGAAAAAAAAAAACTGTTCTTGGAGCTTGTTTTGTGACTGGGTCTGCATGCATGTATTGGTAACGGATAGTTGTCAAAATTCAGAGACTTGATTCCAGGCGCCTAAAGCTAATCTGGCGCTACCTATTTTATATTGTTTCATTTCTTTGCGTTCGTTGCTTGGTTGGTTGGTTTACGTGTTTAACGTCCACTGCACAGCAGTGATGGCGGACGGCCCTAAAGACCGGGTTATGGGGCGGGCTGGGACAACTATTGCCTTGGGAGTACGACCTAAACATTGATCAATTCACGCGCGCTGCTCCTATGCCACATTGATTTACGCGGACTTTTCAGTAGACATGTCATAATAGAGCAAATCCGTCTTTTGGGCCTTAGCCTCATGTCCGTAAACAGATTCCAAACATTGTGGGGGCTGTACAATGCACACTGGTTGTCTCCCTCGATTCGCTGCGCTGATCGCAGCGAATCGAGGGAGACAACCAGTGTAAGTAATCTTCTACAACCCTTCCTTCCAAAGTCGGCGTGTACTATAGCATAATTATAGTACGCGTGGCTGCACTGAGTCTTCCTGGGTCCTTGCAATTTCCAGTAGCGACTTTTTTTTTTTTTAAATGTTGATATAGAATGGATATGTGAATTCTAGTCATCCCCCACACATCAAGGACCGGACATCAAAAGACCTAGCAGGTCAAGAAAACATAACAAACCAAATCGTTGTGAATCACTCCCGAGCTTCTATCGCTAAACACCAGCACAAGAACAAAGGGCCACTCATCCCACATCTATAGCAGGTGGATCTCAAGCTAGGCCCTCCTCAAACCGATGCCTTTAAAACCCCCGGATTTGCAATCAGAATGAAAATCTATCTTCTAAGAACCGCGGGACAAAAACGTCCGCACAGGCACACAGGTGAAATACCGTTTGGTTGTCCAGTCTCGGGCACAAACGCCGCAATCCCATACGTCCAAGATGGAAGAACATGCAGACAATTTTCGCAAGAGGCAAAGATTCTCATGAGCCCCTGCTACCGCAGGGTTCATGAGGATCTATGTCTCTTGCAGAGACCGCTCAGGAACGCTCTCGGTGCACTTGTTTCAGACGTGATGCGCACACAAAAAAATAACGTTGACATGAAATAGCGCGACAGGCGTCCAGTTAAATGCCACTATACACAAATACAGTGAGCCGGAAGCGACCTGCGGCTCCACCTGACGTCTTGTGGGCAAGGGAGATCACTGCCGCAAACACTGCCTGAGTGACCGCTCTTTGATATCTACCTGAGTCAAGGGGCAGGCCACTGGTGGCCTAACTCCGGCTGGATTGCCGGCCCTAAATCGGCGGAATCCTTTTGTTTGGGCACAAGGTCGGCGCTCTATATTACCTGGGACTTGTGCTTGTTTGCTACTACGTTCCGGCCCTCTTTGTAACACCTGTTGATTCTTATTATCCCGATCCCGACTAGAGCCGCACGGATTACCTGCCCTTTGTCTCGTCTCGCGCGACCCAATATTGACGCTAGTGCCAAACATTTCTCCCTTTTTTTTCCAGTGCAAAGGTGAAACCCAAGTGACACCCTTTTCCCAAGGAGTTTAGGGCTAAACGATGAGTTGAATATTGCCCGCTAGGATGTACCAACACATCTAGTTCTATCTGCAAGAGGCATAACTGTTCGTGGGCCCTGCATCCTGCAGGAGCCCATGAAAATCTATGCCTCTTGAAGGTGGAACTTGTTCGGAGATTCGGTGACAAACATTCTCTCCCTCGCCACAGCTCGTTTCGCGCGCTATGTTTGAATGGTAGTTTAAATCGTCCATTCAAGAGACGGAACCACAGATCGCGAAGTATGGTTTCCACAGGCATACACCTCTACGTTGGGCCCATCTTGGCATGTCGTTTAGCTCTGTGATTGTGGCATCTTCAGAATCTGTGATTGTGACCTGCACTGCGCCTTTGGACTTAATCTGAACCATTCTCTGCTTGCGTTCATAGCATTCATCTTCTTGCAATCTGTAGAATTTGCCTCTCGGCATCACTTTACCGCTCCTATTGGCGAAATTTGTTTTTGATATTTTGCAGGGAAGCGTTTCAGGAGCCAGGCCAGTTTACGCGACAATAAGTAAACTCTTGAGAATGAAGCCAGTATTGCTGTCACCGAAGCTGACGTAAAGTGTCCACACTTTGTGCTCTGTTATTTATTTCGTATTGTCACTTTTTGTTACCGTTTGGACGCGTAGCGGCCTCGACTGAACACAGAGAAGCCTTCGATCTTCAAAAGCAGCCTCAAAGCTCTGAAATAAAATGTCTTGGTCTTCAGAGCCTCGCTCTAAATCATATCAGCCTCGATCGTAGAGCAACCTTCACCAAACACATCACTCCATTTGAGCACAAGGTAGACTGCACACAAACAAAAACAAAACAAAAAATGCGTGTCAAGGTGTGGCTGGATTTCCGTTTCCGACCTCACAGAAAATGACGGTTCAAGAGTCACGTCTTGTACTGACTTTAACCCTTTGCGTGTCGGTGGCGGTTTGGGTCGCGATGATTCCTGTAGGAATCATCGAGACTAAAACCGCTACCGACACGCAAAGGGTTAAAATGCAGAGCTTGGTTACAACAGTTCTGCCTCTGATCTGAGCAGCAGACGTGAAAACGACTGGAAAAGGTTGTTATTTCTAGTTTGAAATAGGTTTGTAAATGAAAATGTAGCCCTTGACATCGTAGGTCGGGAGTCAAAGCAGCGTGGAAAGTGGTGTCGCGTAGCCTGCGTAGCGGATCGGGGGAAGATAACCAGTGTGACCAACTGAATGAAATTTCCTGTTTCAGCGACGCTGCGGATCAAGAAGAGAAACTCGTACTTTGCGAACTGGATTCTCTGCATCCTTGGTCACCGACCTTCTCAGGCCAACTTTCCCATCGGATGCTGGGGCCTCAAACCCTGCGCCTTTTCCATCATACGCTTTATTTATCCGGGGATTCCAGAACAATCCAAGAAAATCCCGACAATCGGCTTCCTTTTTCAAAGTCGAAGGCAGCTTTCTCTTTGTCGGATAGAGGGGAGAATGGCTTGTGAAATCTCAACACTGTGCAGAACCGGGTTGGTCCTTGGAGCCTCAGAAATAAACCCCTGCATCTGCCACGTGCACAGATGATCATAGTACCCTTGCAAACGTTTGTGAGCGGGGATTGTCTACAGGAACTTGGAGCTCTGTTCCTCGATAGGACGCAGGCATCTCGGTTTTGTCAACTGTCCCTGCGGCATTGGCAGATCTTTACGTCTGCAAAAGGCACGCATTCTCAAGAGCCCCTGCAACTGCAAGGGCTCTTGAGAATGCATGCCTTTTGAATAGATCTTTGAATAGGCTGCAGGGCCCCGTGGGAATCCACTCCAGGACTAGTACGGTGCCATTTACATCCTTCTCTGGCGGAGGAAGTCGTGCGGGGAGGTTTGACGGTGAAAATGGCAGGTTGCTGCAAGTGCTTTCATCCGCAAACCGCCTGGACAGGTCATGTTTGGTGATGGTCAGTTGTCACGCAGGCGGCAGGTACCACACGACTTCTCATGGGCGCAGGTGACTGACCACATGTGTGTGTGTGTGTGCGCGCGCGCGTGTGTGCGGTGTGCGCGCGCGTGTGTGCCTGCGTGCGTGAGTGAATGCGTGTCACGCTGGCAGCAAGTACCACACAACTTCAGGGGCTCAGGTGACCTACCACAGGTGTGTGTGTGTGTGTGTGTGTGTGTGTGTGTGTGTGTGCGTGCGTGCGTGCGTGCGTGTGTGCCTGCGTGCGTGAGTGAGTGCGTGTCACGCTGGCAGCAAATACCACTCAACTTCAGGGGCGCAGGTGACCGACCACAGGCCTGTGTGTGTGTGTGTGTGTGTGTGTGTGTGTGTGTGTGTGTGTGTGTGTGTGTGTGTGTGTGTGTGTGTGTGTGTGTGTGTGTGTGTGTGTGTGTGTGTGTGATATTGGGAGGGAGACACTTCCTTTGTTGTGCAGAGCAAAGCAGCAATATGCTTTTGAGCCATTCGAGGAGGGTGTGAGTGTGGGAAGAGAATGAACAAGACTGGCACAAATTAAAAAAAAGTGTCGTGAATGTTTGTCTTAACACTCCACCTCGTTTGAAATGTGTTCGGTAACACATGCAGACAGCACCCGATGTGTCAGATCTGATCCGTTCAGTGCTAGCTGACCGTCGCAGACTGTGTTGATGCATTCTTCGTTGAAGTACCATTACGCATACATCTGAAGACACATTTCAACACTAGTTGTGTTTGTTATGCCTTGTCGACACACCTGACGAACTTTAACGGCGGTTTGGACACGCAGCAAAAGCTGCACAAGCGTAGTCGCTTTTACTTATTCTTCGTAGTCCTTAGCTTGTCAGTCTATTTTTAGCTGTTGCTCGAACTGATAGCGTTGTATTTCTAGGGAGTGGAGTCATTGCCCTGTTACTTGATATAATGACGATGTGTGCTGAACTGGGTTGGCCTTTGTCTAAATGAACCATAGCTAGAGCTGTAGCGTTTCATAACCATCTGTTACAGAAGTGCATTTCTTTAACAGTTATTACGGCGGTAGTGGGCCTTTAATTCAAGACCCAAAACCCTGGATGTCCCAGGAAGATGGATTCAAAGTGGTGTCAGCAAGAGGCATAGATCCTCGTGAGCCCCCGCAAATGCGGGGGCTCATGAGGATCTATACCTCTTGCACTTGGGTGGTGTTCAGGTTTTCTCGGCACTGAACCGGTTAACGCTGGGTGGATATTCGCTAGGTGGGTATTCGCTGGGTGGGTTCATGTAGTTAGGTCGATTTTCGCCTAATGTTGATCCCTTCAGCGTTAGTCTGCATGAATGTTACTGCTTATAGCTTTTCGTATATTTCCTGCAGAAATCTGAATGGTTGTGTAATAGATAGCTCAGCTGACATGATCTCGTTATTTTACTCCCGTGGATTAAATCTCGCCGTAGACTCGTTCGCTGAGGCAAAAATTAAATCCCTTATTGTTTTATTTTCTGGTAAACAACTCGATCATATCAGTTAAGATGTATTTAACAATTTTGCTGTCGGTAGAAATCATCGCGACAAAACCCGATACCGACAGCCAAAGGGTTACAAAATTATACTGACGAGCAAAAGAAATGCGATACTTTTGCAATCATCGGAAACACTAAAGTGTTTCCGATGATTTCAGAAATGTCGCATTTCTTTTGCTCGTCAGTATATAAATAAGAGGCTTGAATTTCTGTAACGGATAATTCACACAAAAAAATAATATACCCGGCACTATCTTGCTAAACATTACAAAATCATTTTTGAGAGGAAAACAGATATGCTGGTTTCGCTAAACTGTTCCCATGCGGGCACTTCTAAATAACCTTTAGGCGTGTTCTGGCTTCCAAACCTCGTGGAGAAAAATATAAGTCTGGATATTACCAGTCAGTCAGTTCTATGGGGAGGCGCACTGCACACACATCATCATATTTATTTGTAAGTGGACGCGATCATAAAGAAAACGGAGAAATTGCAGCAGCGTTCGCCCAACTTAGGGCCTGTCGTTCTTTGCTACCACGAACTTCATCATGATGTTAGTGGGGTTTCGTTTGAAACAAACGACTCTCAGCAACGAACGAGAGCGAAATCACGGCGGATAACTCTTTCTACCCCAGACACTACAGGAAGATAAAGATCGACCATGATAGTTCAAGGGTGATGCCAGAATAGCTTGGCGCCTATGGGCGCCAAGCTATTCTGGCATCACCCTTGAACTATCATGGTCGATCTGTGTCCTGCACTGCAATGCAGTCTTCAGAGGACAACGGCAAAATTTAAGGATTTCGGTGTTGGGGTAGAATGAGATAACCAGTGTGACCACTATAATGAGCAGGCAGACAACACTTCAAACATCTCAGTCCAAGAGGTATAAATCCTCATGAGCCCGGAGGGCGCATAAGGGAGCCTCTTGGAGATGTTTGGAGTGTTGTCTGTGCTTGTGATAAAAACTAGTTGACAACCGCGATTTTCGCTCCCGTTCGTTGCTGGTCGTTCAGCGTACATGTAACCTCGGGACATCTAAACGTAAACCTGGACGTCGGGAATAAAACAAAACAAAACAAAAACTGTAAAAGAATTTTTTTAAATTAATAAAAACAAAAGAAAACGTTCTACCCCTACATCTACCTGAAACCTAAATCTCCCCCAACCCTAGCAATTTTGTAGGCCGGATGTTGCTCCAGATGGGGGTCGAGTAAGAACACGACGGCATCGCTCTCACGCAGCTGTTGGCTATGTTCATAACTAACTACGACATCGCCCACATGATCTGTCAGGGCTGGTAGACGGGTATGAACACTAACAGATTCAGACCGACCTCAGTTTTTCATGGCGATGTCCCAGAGCAACCAGTGACTTCAGTCGCGGTGGTTCTTGGTTCAGCCGGCAGGGCAGGACCTGCCCAGCTGAACCAAACACCACTTCGCAGTTGTTCCGCCGGGACGTCACGTCGCCGTGCGGAATGAACTTGGTAAACTGCCGGGCGATAGCCAGTTAATGTGGCGCGAATAAGGTTAACCTTTTGCGTGTCGGCAGCGGTTTTAGTCGCGATGATTCCTGTAGGATTCCTGTAGGAATCATCGCGACTAAAACCGCTGCCGACACGCAAAGGGTTAAAAACGCGCGTAGCTTCACATCGGTCGTTTGCAACGACGAACAAATGAACCGCAAATAAATAAATGTCACGTGAAGACCCACCCACCCACCCACCCACCCCTACCCCCACACTCCTCCCCAACCCCCCCCCCCCCCCCCACATACACACACACACTGCCCCCACCCCTCACGCCCCACCCTATCTTGGAGGAGAGTCCAACCTACTACCTGAGCTACCCGGATCCCCGTGGTGCGCAAACTGCAGCAAGACCGCGAGTAGACTGGGAGCGCGGGATATAGGCATGTGGTATAATTATACTCGCACCACTGACAGTGGCACTTGCAACAACTAAACAAGGCATAATCGGAGAAAAAAAAAAAAATCACCGTCACTGAAATCAAATGAAGTCAATGAAGGTCAAGGTCAAATAAACAAAACAGGAAAATAAATAAGCAAAACGCACTTACCCACACATCTGTCATGCAGCGCCGGCACGCCACAGAATCTTACCCCTGAGCCATCGTGCCACGTATCCCAGTCTACCCCCTTTCATTTATTCTTTCCCTTTCTTTTTTTTTTCTTTTTTTTAAACACACCAGAAACGACTGCGGAATGTCATCCATCACGGAACAAAAGGCAACGATTCTCATGAGCCCACACAAGAGTGTGGGGACTCATGGTAATCTTTGCCGGCTTTTGCACGAATCATTTACATCGGCGGCCCCTGCTCTTCGTGTTCTAACAGCTGAAAGGGGTGGATGTTCTAGCGTGAAGTTCAGACCTCGACGGGTTTTAAGTAAAAATATGCTTATGTGAATTTTTTCGTAATCTAAGGACACCGCCGGCACGCGTCTGCTGTGCTAGTTTTGCCGCTCCGGGCTGTTCCCACGAACCCGCAAAAAGATGGGGGTGGGGGAGAGAGTCTGAGGTGAAGGCAAGTCTCGGATATACAACGCCGCAGAGACGCCTTGCATCTGCAAGAGGCATAAATCCTCATCAGTCCCTACTTTCGGAGGGACTCATGAGGATTTATGCCTCTTGCTTGAGAATTTTCTATTTTTCCTCATGTATATTTGTGTCCCCTAGAAGGAGGTGACTACCTGGGATCCAGTGGACGTCTCAACACAGAATCGTCTGCAATGCAAGGCCCGTAGACGCTGCGCTATGCAAACGTGTTGGGGTGGACTGGTTCGCTCACTGTACTTGAACCCCTCAGCTCTCCGCCGCGGACTTTGACGCAACTGATCGGCGGTTTGATCCGCGACCTGAGATAGCCATTCCGTGCTAGCAGCTTGAGGCCGTTGTGGTAAACACAGTCGAGATGCATGTCATTAATTTCAATAGCCAGTACCTGCCTGTCACATAGTTCCAACGGCTTTGTCAAGTTTTGAGTTAGTCGGTTTTCAGCCCCACACAAAAATCAAAGCAGAGGGACAGTTGGTTGGCAGTTACTGGGCTGGAAAGGTTTCCTGCAACTGGGGGCAGGGGCTGTATCATCCTAGTTCGTAATTATAGCCGGCTTCAGCATAGGGCAAGATAGGTATGTTCTGTAAGAGAACCGTGCATTCATGGACTGACTCGATGTGAAAGAGGGCTATGGAGCAACACCGACCAAATGCGTTGTTTCACAGACCTCTTTCACAACATTCGGCGCTTGCACCGTTCTTTTGCAATCACATGCATGTGCCCTATGCACCAAAAAATAATAATAATAATAATAATAATAATAATAATAATAATAATAATAATAATAATAATAATAATAATAATAATAATAATAATAATAAATAAAGCCAACGGCGTCCGTACACGATATAACCCTCACATACATGTGACATGCATTATGCAACTGCCAGCAAGGAGAACATACATATAAGATTTCATCTTTATGTGTATCATTTTCTTAAGGTTTGACTGCAACCGCAGTGACGCTGTCATAATTTCATCATCTTTGATTGTCTCAGCCGAACTGACACATAACGCCGCTATTTACGTCAGTAATCGACGATGTCGTTTGGGTTGTAGCCTGCCTATTCCGCTGTAGTATTTTGCATGGCCGCAGAGCTGTCATGACTGATCGGAGGAGGCCATCTGTGATGGAGGTCATGGGTTGGAACTGAGCGTGGACGCCGTGATTTCTGACTGGTTTGCTTTCTTCTATATATGTGGGCTGATTTGTGACTTTAGACATTAACCTGTACAGTGCCGAGAAAAACTGAACACCACCCAACTGCAAGAGGTATAGATCCTCATGAGCCCCCGCAGTCGCTGTTTCTGGGATATCTAAGTTGTTGGGGTTTTGTTGTTGTTGTTGTTGTGTGTGTGTTGTTGTCTTGAATTAACGAAGATTGCAGAAACACACTCTGCGTCAGATGGCACTGAACGGGGTAAGGCTTTAGGCCGTAAGGTCCAAAAATCACAGACCAGCACATATCGGCGTGGGAAACTGAGTGCATTTGTTCATGTCGAGATGTGTTGGTGACACGTCGTCGTCAGATTCTGAGTTACTGAGATGACGTGACTGTATGACGTGAGCGGTCTTTACCAAAGCCTCAGAAGACCGTTCGCTACACTGTTCCAGGACAACGTCAACAACCAACTTGGTCATGATTGATCTTATGACTTGAATGCACGACCAACGACGGTGGTTTGAACGTATAAAGAGGAACTTTTTTCAGTACAACTGAAACAGCGTCTACTTTTCTTTTCTCTCTCTTCTTCGGATTTTGTTTGTTTGTTTGGTTGGTTGGTTGGTTTTTTAAGACAGAATAGTCCGTGAACACATATGCTGGCCTTTGTAATAGCGGGCCGCGTAAAACAAATTAAAACACTTCCACCATCAGCCGTGTGTTCGTGGACGCGTGCGCCGGCACCAAAATAGCCCGTGTGCCTGCGTGTTGCTGACTAGGTTAAAGCACGTTAATTTCAGAGCCATTAACAGCGCATGCCGGCGCGTGCACAGGAGCAGCTGAGACGAAAAGCACGTGCAACCACCAGCCACGCGCGTCTGCTCGTGCAGAATTCCATACCCCCTTCTCAGTCATGCGGCGGAGACCGATAGCAACCAGTCTGCGGGAGGCTTAGATCCTCGTGAGCCCCCGCAGTTAAGGGGGCTCATGAAGATCACCTATGCCTCTCGCCGTAAAAATTGTGACTTGAGTCCTCTTTCATTACGTCTCTTGCCGACAAATTTAACCCTTTATTTCTAAGACGTAGAAGGATGTTGGTAGTTTTGTCTGCGATGGTTGTTCCTCTTACCAACCTCCCTGCCTTATGTTTTCTCAAGACAGCCTTGAGTTTCTCTTGCAAGGTGGTTGTTTTGGTGATGTCTGGTGGGCGCTGCCGTTTCTAACGCAAAATCCTTGTCAGTAGGCCTAAAACGGGGTGATTGTTTTCGGCACTGACTAGACAACACGAAGGTGATATTCGGGACAGGACACAAGGAAGAGCCGGTACTTCACGATGTTTGGTGCTGCTAGGACTGATTCAAGCTTAGAACGTATTTAAGTATACACTGCTCTTGTACATTGCACCTACCGTTAGAGTTAACTCATTCTGCCCGCGACACATCACAGCAAGATATGGCTCGACCATGATAGTTCAAGGGTGGTGGCAAAATAGCTTGACGCCTATAGGCGCCAAGCTATTCTGCCACCACCCTTTAACTATCATGGTCGATCTGTCTCCTGAATTGTAATGAAGCCCTCAGAGGATAACTCCAACATGTGGGTATTTCCTACGGCTTCGGGCACAATAATCAATTAAGCAAGCAGTCAGGCAAGATACAAGATATAAGACACTTTATTGTGTCTCACACAACACTTTCGTACGGCTCGGATCATGCTAAGAATGCTAATGGCAATCAATCAATCAAATAATCAACCAATCAGTCAATCAATCAATCGCAGTCATCCATCCCATTCATCCATCCATCCATCTATCGAGCGAGCAAGCAAGAAAAGAAACAAACAACGTACACAGAACTGAAATAAGACGAACAAACCCCAACGAAGTCGGCGGCATGACAAACACTGAAAGAGACAACACCTGGTCAACACGTGATATCGTTTTCCTTGACAGATCGGGAAAGGCAGCTGTGAAAACTGGCTTTCTTTACACCTTTTCTTAGGCTCCCCTCCCCATTTTCCATCGAGTTCCCCCTCCCCCAGGGGCCAGGTAATTCCCCACTTTCCCGCGTTTTCCCAGCCCACCCCCCACCCCCACCCCTCCTTCACCCCTTTTCCCGGCATCCTCCCCCACGAAATAAAATCCAAAGCTCTTTTGTTTTTAGCGCTTTTTGGAGATGTGGATGAAGCACGACGTAAGTTGTGTACATGGTTAGCTTGGCCCCCACACTGGTCCTCTCCCTCCATTCCGCGCTGCGGCTGTTCAATCTTGATTAGAGGTTACTTAGTTCGGGGTTTAACCCATTCAACCCTGACGCACTACAGCAGGAGATGGGTTGACCATGATAATTCAAGGGTAGTGCCAGATTAGCTTGGCGCCTGTCGGCGCCAAGCTAATCTGGCACTACCCTTGAATTATCATGGTCGATCTATCTCCTGCAACAGGTGCATAGTCGTTAGATGACGCCTCCAACATTTGGGAAATACGTGCGTGGCGGCTGAATGAGTTAACGTCCACGGCACTGGAGTGATAATTGACGGCCCTAGCGGGCGGGTTATGAGAGACAGAGACAGATATTACCTATGGGGTACGACCTGAACACTGATCAGTTGGGCCGCGGCTCTGCAACTGTGCCAATCTTATAACGGACAGGCGCTATCTGAACAAGCCCGTCGTTTTGCCTGGACTTGGTTAGAGGCTGGCAGAACAACAATATGGTATGTACCATCATAACCTCCCAGTTGACTGCCAGTGGGCGCGGAGTTTGCGTCTGAAATCACTGCACTCTGACCGCACATTCGCCGGAGTGAAGAACACACTGAAATGAAATGGGGCCAGACTGCGGGCACCAAGAACACGGGATTAACAAGAGACCATCATAACCTCCCAGTTGACTGCCAGTGGACGCGGAGTTGGCGTCTGAAATCACTGCAGTCTGACCGCCACATTCGGCGCCGGAGTGAAGAACACACTGAAATGAAATCAACTGGGGCCAGACTGAGGGCACCAAGAACACGGGATTAATAAGGGACATAAATCCTCATGAGCCCCCGCGACCGCGGAGGCTCATGAGGATTTATGTCTTTTGCAGATGGTTAGCATTCGCCTTGCTCCCGATAGTTGGCAGATGGGTGGCATTAGCCTTGCTCCCGATAGTTAAGTGGTTAAGCTATGATGTTTGATCCGCCCTAAACGTCGTGTGGATGACGTATTTTTTAGCAGGCCGCCCTTGTTGTTAGAGCAAGTAAGCTCACGGAGTTCAGGTTGTTAGCCCTTTGGCTGTCGGAGGCGGTTTTTGTCGCGATGTGTCCTACAGGATTTATCACGACATAAAAAAAAAAAAAAGAAAGAACAAAAAAAAAACCCGCTCCCAACTGCTAAAAGGTTATAGAGATCTGCTCGACGGCGGGCTTGCAAAAATTCGCCGGCGAAACAACGGGTTATCAGTGTTCATTTCTACCCTTTTTCACAGACAACATGAGTAGGTTCTCTGCTGCTTATTTGTGCTCACGGAGGAACTCTCCTACGTGTACTGACGCAGCAAAAGAAATGCGACATTCACTTTTGGAATCATCGGAAACACTAGAGTGTTTCCGGCGATGATTCCAAAAATGTCGCATTTCTTTTGCTCGTCAGTATAAAAAGGCCAGCTCAGAAGATCAGAAAGTCTTTCGTTTTGGGACATTTAAGATTCACACGTTACAAGAGCCCTTTGTCCGGCATTATTGTATGGCGTACTACTACTAAGGACACTTATAAAAGAACTTTCGCGAACTATTAACTCTTTGTTGCATGGAGCAGGTCTCTGCTTTAAGCGACCTACTCCAGGTAGGAAAGAGTTAACAGTTCGGAATATCCCCTTTATAAATGCGCTTAGTATGTCTTACAAAAATGCTGGAAGAAAAGCTAACTTAAATAATAATAATTATAAGTTTGAATTTCGTGAAATGAAAAGACTTTTCTGCTCTATTTTTTTCCTTTCAGCGCAAGAGAGTTCCTTCCGTTACACTCAAACGCCGTACAACTTGAAACTCCGGTACCTGTGCCTCCTCGCATGCACTGTCAAAAGAAGGGTTGAAAAATCTGAGTTGAGCCAAGACAACGTTGAGAACCCAATTTTAGCAATCAATGCCTGCCGTGGACCACATCGCTTTTTTAACCCCTTCCCAGGCACTGGACGTACTTTTTTCTTAACTCATTGTACCCCAAGATCGAAATCCCCAAATACCCCACCCGGGTCTGCCCTGGGGGACTTGGGTGGGGTTGGGTACTTTTTAGTTCCAGGGTCACCCTGGTCAGCCCCACAGGGTGGGTTTTCCTTTCTATTCTGGGGCATGTGTTTCTGTCTACCCTTTGTCCATTCACCTGTATTTGCCTTTTTAAACCTCTTCCTACTGTCTGCACTGCCTGTAGCTCTTGATATTGGATGTGTGTTGCCAAATGGTTTTAGCTTTATTTAGGCCCCATGTTGTAGGTTTATTTAACGTTGTGGACCGGCTGGCGACATACATTCAATATTCTGTTGGGTTTTTTTTTCACAAGCAGTGCAGGCACGTCCTGAGAAAGCCTTGTTGCTGTCGGGACGTTAAGCAATGTACAATCAATCAATCAATTAATCGAAATCCCCAACTTTTGCCGTTGTCCTCTGAAGACTGCTTTGCTGGCAGTGCAGGACACAGACAGACCATGATAGTTCAAGGGTGATGCCAGAATAGCTTGGCGCCCATAGGCGCCAAGCTATTATGGCATCACCCTTGAACTATCATGGTCGTTCCATATTTTGCTGTGGTGTGTCTGGGGTAGAATGAGTTAAATCTTTGTTCATTCAAAGACCAAAAACCACAACAATCCACAGGGAAGGTCGACACAACTTGGTCTCAGAATGTGACAGAGGCCCTCATGAGCCCCCGCGACTGCGACGGCTCATAAGTATCTCTGTCACTTGCATTTGGGTCCTGTTCCCTTTTCTCGGCACCCAAGTGATTAAATTTGAGTGTAACTGAAGAAAAAGAAAGGTCTAGTGTGCCGCCTGGTAGCTGTCTGTTTTCAGGGTTTTTTTCAGCCAGTGCGCCCAGGCCGTTGACCCTAATTTGCCAGACTGAAAGAAGAATCAAAGCCTCGCCGTACACATGTGCATCACATTCCGCGTCGTGCATTAACCCCTTCCCTGCCGAGAAACGAGCACGCGACCCAACTGCAAGAGGCATAGATCCTCATGAGCCCCCGCAGTTGCGGGGGCTCATGAAGATCTATGCCTCTTGCTGACACCACTTCGTATCCTTTTTTCTTTTTTGGTGTGACGGCTGTGGGACTTTAACCGTGAATTATCGACGCTTTCAGAAGACAGTCTGCAACCACTGGCAGTGAAGGGGTTAACTTATACAGCTCTGCAACAGGTGATGGAACGACGATCATGATAGCTCAGGGTAGAGCTGGAGATCCTTAATCAGCGTCTGGAACGACCATGATTGTTCAAGGTTTGTGTGCCAAAATAGCTTGGCGCCTCTGTGCGCTTCTAAACTATTCCGGCACCACCCTTGAACTATCCTGGTCCGTTTGTCTCCTGAACTTGTATGTATTCGGTCGTTCTGTCTCATAACTGATATATTGTCTTGAGACGATAATTTCCAATTTCTTTTTGTGTCGACCTCGGGGATCAAAGTATTAAAATCCTCGAGGGTCTATTCTGTTTGAGGAACACATGCGTAAAGTTTGCAAGTAAGAAGCATAGACACTCATGATCCCCGCAGATGCCCACACACACACACAAATACTCACACACAAACACACACACACACGCACGCACGCACGCACACACACACACACACACACACACACGTACACATGCCTCAATTATGTATTATCTACAGCAGATGATCAGAATCACTTTAGAAATAGCAGTGAACTGACGCGCCAGACTATGGCAGTTGACACATGCACGCCACAGCCAGACAGTGCGTGTGCATGTATGCCTGTGCGTGCGTGCGTGTATGTGTGTGTGCGTGTGTGCGTTGTGTGTGTGTGTCTGCGTGTGTGTGTGCGTGCGTGTGTGTGCGTATATGTGTACATATGTGTGTGTGTGATGGTGTGTGTGTGACGTGTGCATGTGTGTGTGTGTGTGTGTGTGTGTGTGTGCGCGCACGCGTGCGTGCGTGCGTGCGTGCGTGCGCCGGCTTGCATGCGCTCGCGCATGTGCCGTGTGATCCTAGATACAAACGTGACTCGACCGTGTTGGACTCGCAGGGGTAGTGCATTGAGGTGTGTTCCTGTCGATCTAGGCATTTCTCACTTGAACGTCGCACTTTGATTCTAAAATGTAAGCCACTTGGCTTTAAAAGCGAAAGCGCAGTTTTTCCATTCCCGTTTTGGGACGAAGGAAGTGAAATCAGGGGCGGATCTGGGGATGGGTAAGAGCGTGGGGGTTCAGGGGTTCAGGGGTTTCGGACTCCTACCCACCACCCTCCACCCTTCAGTCCGGCCAAAAATGCAATATTCAACATGAAACAAAGAGTTTTCGGTCAATTCTTTGATTTCTCGCATTCATTGACTAGATCGATACTAGTGGAGGGTTTCAAACACGACCTAGCTAACCGTGTGTGAAGCGGGTCGCGGCGGATTACCGTGAAGCCACACGTGGAAGGATACATCAGTCTGACACGTCACACAGTAGGCTGTTCGCTATTCCGTCCTGCGAAGTTTCTTTCTGCAAGCCACTGAATCGTGATGAATAGTCCGCAAGAATAGTTCGGTCATCTCTCCTGGCTGCGTTGTATCGGTCATCCGGCGGTCAGTCAGAACCCAGCAAGCAGAGGCCATCGATCGACTGTATTCATATATTTGGACGTATATTTGGTTTCTGAAATCTGTGCTCAATCCCGACGACCGAAAGCCGCGACAGCCCAAATAACATGGATACAAGTTAGAATGTTGGGGCTCATGAAGATGTAGATGCAGTTGGATCGTGTTGACGCTTTGTTGGCAGTGAAGGCATTAAACCCCTCTAATCTGAGACATATCTACACGTAAACGCCTAACCTAAGTCATGTCTGTGACGGTCAACTGTGCACTTCATGCTACATTAGATTAAAAAAATTACCTGAAATAATTAGGGTTGTAAATTTGTTGTTGGTGTTTGTTTGTTTGTTTGTTTTTTGTTTTGTTTTGTTTTGTTGTTTGTTTTTTTTTTGTTGTTGTTTTTTGTTTTTGTTTTGTTTTTTGTTTTTTGTTTCAAGTTTTGTGTTTCTAGTGCAGACAGACATTTCGAAGCTGAAGCCATAATTTGTTTGTGAGAGAAGAAGGCTCTAGAACTCATTGCACGAGTAATGTCCCTTGCATTGTCACGTGTTTTTCACTAAGAGTGGGTTTGTTTTGTTTTGTTGTTTGTTTGTTTTTGTGTCTTTTTAGGGGGCGGGGCGGGGAGGGGGGAACGGGGGGGGAGGTGCGGGGGGGGGGAGGGGCGGGGGGGAGGGGTGGAGGGGAGGGGCGGGGAGGGGTCACCATGGCGAAAAAAAGTTTAAAGTCGGCGCCATTTAAAAAAAAAAAAGTTTCGGTCGGACGAGTGGAAACAGAATGCGCCACATAGGTTAGCTGACGATGCATACATATATATCACATCCAGCCTACCTTCACACCACGGTACTAACAGTGATGGTCATTTGGAGGTCAATGTTTAAGCAGAGGGTGGTTGCAGACATGAATATCGCGTCCGGCCTACTTTCACGACACAGTGCGAACAATAGCCTTTATTTGTGGGAACCTCGTTCAGCTAATGAGTGGCGGGCGGGCCTGTCAATGGCGGTCAAAGGGCCGCATTGTGTCGGTGCGGCCAGTGTTACGGGGGGGACGATCGACCGCTGAAAGCCTGTCCGACACCATGTCAGCTGTTCTTTTTGACCGAGCCGCATGAGACAGCGTGAACCCTGCGCCAGCCACTAGGCAAGGTGCTCCGCTAGCGGACTCACTATACTGACAACAGGACGTTGGTCGTCCATGATATTTCAATGGTGCCAGACGTGGGTTGTCCGTGATATTTCAAGCATGGCGCCAGACGTTGGTCGTCCATGATATTTCAATGGTGCCACTGAGACGTGGGTTGTCCGTGATATTTCAAGCCAGACGTTGGTCGTCCATGATATTTCAATGGTGCCAGACGTGGGTTGTCCGTGATATTTCAAGCATGGCGCCAGACGTTGGTCGTCCATGATATTTCAATGGTACCAGACGTGGGTTGTCCGTGATATTTCAAGCATGGCGCCAGACGTTGGTCGTCCATGATATTTCAAGGATGGTGCAAGAACAGATTGGCGCATGAAAAACTCTAATTTAGACTTAAACAGACGTCTCCGAAATTTGGGCATTTCGCCCTCAGGCGTAATGGGTTAATGGTCAGCGCAGGGATCACGCTGTCGTCAGCAACTCTGCCCGGTACCAACAGCTCTCAAACTCCCGGGCACATCCTTTCATCGTCCAGCAAAACTTGACAACGAACACCACGTTCTTCAGTGTAGTAACTTTCACTTTCAGCATGTATGAAGGGAGACTGATCGATGATGACAGCTCGAGAGAAGTGCTTGATCAGCCTGGCGCGTTAAACGCCTAGCTAATCATGCGCTACCCCTGAGCTTTTCTTTCTTTTTAAAATCCATATTCCCGCGACTTAGTTGGCGATCTAATCTCTGGACTGTTACTGACGATACCGTCCTGCGGACATAGGCGTGTGGTCACGCGTCTTTTCCGCCGAACCGTATTGTCAGTGGCAGTCAAGGGGTTTAACCCCTCGACTGCTAGTGGACGCGGATTTCGCGTCTGAACTGAACCACTGACGCTGACAGACATTCGCGGCGTGAAGAACGCAAATGCCGAAATGGAAACAAACGTGGGCACAGAGAACACAGTAACAAAAGACATAAATCATCATGAATCCTTACAAGAAACATAAATCCTCATGAGCCCCCGCGACTGCGGGGGCTCATGATGATTATGTCTCTTGCAGATGGGTGGCGTTCGCCTTACTCCGGCAGTTATGTGGTTACAATGTGCACTTTTCGGTTCTGGAAGTGAAAAGACTAGTGTTCCCTGAAAGTTAGCTGGAAGTTCGATGTAACGCTCTGAATTCCTCCAAAGATCCATTCCTATAGCGTTGATAAAGATCTTGGATTTCACCGCGCAATCCCACCCGCCTTCTTGGTGGGCATACCCTTCCATAATCCGAATCAGCCGCATTCAGGTCTCAGATTTAGTTTGTACAGGACCATCCAGGATATCTATACTAACCTTAGCGTGTCGGTAGCGGTTTCAGTTGCGATGGTTCCTGTAGGAATCATCGCAACTAAAACCGCTACCCCGACACGCAAAAGGTTACTAATGGGCGCATGCGTGTAACTTCCGTCCGCCTTAACGTTAAGGTGGATTAGTTCGACTGATTTTCCTTTCGCCCAATGACTCTGAAAACGTTCATAGCAAACACCGATGGCATCAGTATATGTCCCAGAAGTGCGAAAGATCTGTCGTCTGTTGCTTTCTGCAAGTGTGATGTGTCCACGAATAGTCTTAGAACGGCTGTATAAACAGAACAACATAGAGGTAAGGCGGGCCAGCAACAGACATGTAGATTCTTATGAGCTCTGCCTTTGCTTTGCACTGCACTGTCCCACGAGGAGAAATTTCCACGGGGCGCGGGGTAAGCAAACATCAGGATAGACATACCGACATAGGGGTAATTCATTCCATCAAGATGCATTGATGTCTTAGGTTATTCTGCATATTATTAGACCGGCTGGCGACATACAATCAATATTCTGTTTGTTTGTTTGTTTGTTTGTTTGTTTGTTTGTTTGTTTGTTTTTTCACAAGCAGCGCAGGCCTGAGATTTATCTTGTTGCTGACGGGACGTTAAAGCATTCGAGACGTGCCGCCTCCGGATACGCGGCATAAGCCGAGTATCCATAGGCGGCACATCTCGAATGAGTTAAGCAAGGTACAACCAACCAACAATTTCTTTTTCCCCCTCCACCCCACACCCCCCAAGCCAAATCGCACTTGAAACCTTCAATAGTTGATGTTGGACCATACATGTTAGTGGTACACCTTCCCCCCCCCCCCCCCCACCCCTACTACCACCAACTCTGACATTGACGTATAATTTACATGAGACGGTCTACTTTAAAGATCCGCTTTAGTAATCTGTGCTGGTCCGTGATGTTGAACCTTACGGCTCCAGGCCGTAAGGTCCAACATTACAGACCAATAGACAATTGTCCCAGATGACGGCCCATTTGTGTCGCTGTAAGCCAGTGCGTCCTAGCAGTATCGTACAGACACGAGACGAGGCATACAGCTTTGGGACAGGATAGCTTTACATATTGCTCTAAGCTGGACGTAAATGGATGAAATGTATACGTGTGCTGCTCTGTGAATTCGAACGTTACGGGTTACCCCTTTAGCTGTCGGTTAGCTCTTTTTGCTTTTTTTAAAAATTATTATTATTTTTATATATAGTCTTTATCTGTCGGTAGCGCTTTTGTCGCGATGATTCCTGCAGTTCGCGCAGGTCACCAGGCCATAGGTAGTACAGGGAGGGGGGGGGGGGGGGGGGGGAGGGGGAAATTTCGCACGCAGAGAATATTTTGTTGCTATCTGCACTCACCAAAATAAGCCCAAAATGAACACATCAGCCCACGATATAGACATTTAGTCTGAATAACTATTCACGAGTGATGTTTGAATAACAACAACAACAAAAGCTTCGGCTTTGAATCGGGTCATCAAGCAAGGTCATTCTACATTTGCTGCGCGTAGATATGGGAACGTATGGGAGCGCAGGTACTAGTCTACAGCCAAAGAGTTTAGTCTACGCCGTAAGGAAGAAAATCAGAGACCAGCACACGTGTGCGGAAATACCCAGAGGTCAAGGACATTGATGAAATCATGCCATTTCGTACTTATCTGCTATATTGTACTGTTAATAGTGTACAATAGAACCGACTTCATGGGCACGGTAATTGCAGCTTTGCATTATTGTAACAGAACTTACAGACCAGTCAGTGCTATATAATTTTAGCCTATCCCTTTGGTTGTCGGTAGCGCTTTTTGTCGAGGTGATTCCTGCAAGGAATCACCTCGACAAAAAGCGCCAACCGACAGCCAAAACGGAAAAAAAAAAAAAACGTTCGACTGTCTGTAGCGCCTTTTGTCAGCGAATGTTAGCTTGTTCGGTTATAAACGTTCTTCAGCAGGGTGACTTAGGACGAAATGTCATCACAGTTCATGGTTAACGAGATGTATGATAATAAGCCCCGTAATTAAGATTACATTTAACCCCTTCGGCGCTGGCAGTGATCACGAATTTCGCGTCTGAAGCGACTGCCCACTGACCTACTTTCGCGTGAAGAATACAGATGTGAATGAAACTCAACTAAGCATAACGGACATAGAACGAACAAGAGACATAAACCCTCATGACACCCCCCTCCCCCGTCCCCCCTGCCCCCCTCCCTGCCTCCCCCTCCCCCCTCCCCCCTCTTCCCCCCCCCCCCCCCGCCCCTGCGGGGGCTCATGAGGGTTTATGTCTCTTGCAGCCGAGTCCTTGCCCAGGTTGGGAAGGGATTAAGATTCCCCAATGATAGCTTAAAACTGGGTAATATAAACGTCCACCCCAGATGTATATCTGTAGAATGTAGACTATGGACGTTAACCCTCTTTACCCCAGGGCCGCGTTTCCAAACTTTTGGAGGCGTTGTCTAACGACTATGTACCAGTTGTAGGAGATGGATTGATCATGATAATTCAAGGGTAGTGCCAGATGAGCTTGGCGCCTGCAGGCGCCAAGCTCACCCGGCACTACCCTTGAATTGTCATGATCCCGGGGCTAAATGGGTTCAGATGCGAGATATTGTAATGTTCAGTAATAGGTTACAGATACTGAAAGCTAAGCGACCCTACATGATTACATGCAAAGGGATCTTTAAAATCTTAGTCTTTGGTGAGGGAATGTTTATTGATGGAGGTGTGGTGCAGGAGAGAAGGGGGTGGGGGGGGGGGGTGAAATTGTTGGCAGGGGAAGAGTTGGTGATTGGGGGAGGGGAGGGGGGGGGGGAAGGCGGGTGTGTTGTTTCGGAAATCGGTTTAGCTAGTACCAGATTTGGCAAACAGTACGCCTGCAAAAGTGATGATAGGTGTTACATAACTGGTTTTGCATCTGAGCCGGCCGCGGGTATCTTTGTAACCTCAGCAAGATGAATGGATTCTCATGAGCTCCCGCAGCGGTAGGGTCTCATGACATGACAATCTATGCTTCTTGCTCCGATGATCATGTAGATCTCTGCTTTTCAGCCGTAGGAAGTGGTGTGATTTACGCTGTGTTCATCCTTCGAACTAACCTCAGCCCTCCCTGTCTGTTCTTGCCTCCAGTTGCACGGTTAGCCCTTGGTATCGAGGATGTTCTTTCCGACTCGCCGAAGTAAATCTTCTATTGTGTCCAGTGAGAACTGATCTTCTCTCTGTGAAGGTTTAACATATTCTGGCCCAGAACCGAAATCCCGAAATTTGGAAGTTGCCATCTGAAGGACTACATTCAGATCGAGCATGATAGTTCAAGGGTGGTGCCAGAATAGCTTGGCGCCTTTGGGCGCCAAGCTATTCTGGCACCACCCTTGAACTATCATGCTCGATCCATGTCTGGCTGTGGTGTGTCGGGACTGATGAGTTAAAGACGTCCATTGTTGTGAAAAGCGAGACTGTCATTGTAATAGTGCTCGGGAAGTTCCCCGCCGCGTTGCCTAGCAGCGTCGGCACGTCAGCCGCCATCTTAAGAGGATAGGATAACCTTCAGATAGTAGCGAAGTAGTGTTAGTTTCAACACGTTTTTCTTCATGTTTCTTCCTCTTTGGAGTAAACGACCAAAAACAGATTCTTTTTAGCGGTTTCCTACGGTGATGGCAAGACTTGCTGTCAGTTATTACCTATAGCACGTCAGGACTTTCCGGCTGACATTGTCCTGACAGCGATTTCCCTATGAGGGCCTTAGTCGCGAATCCTCTCAAGATGGCCGCCACGACTAGCGTGTTGACTCTCGTCAGCTTCCCGAGCCCTATAAAATGAAATTCTTGTTTTTCCCACAACTATGCGCTTGCTGTCTTTTGCCGTCACAGGTCAGCCTGATCAGCGCGTTCGGCCATATATAGTATTGATACTGATATTGATAACGCCGGAAAGCTCGTTCAGAAACGTTTCGTGGCTAAGTGCATGATTGCAGTACAGCCGGGACTATTGTCGATAGAAATCGTTCTGACGGTGAAACGTGTAGAGTGCGATCTTTGTTGCCTATTAAGGAGCCTACCGAGACTCTATGGTGGCCTTTAGGGGGTTGGCATTACGTGGTTCGCGTGTTCAGTGGCGCAAATTTTCTTCAGTGGCAGGCGGGCCCGCCCGCCCTCAGCTCTACAGTGTACATTCTCAGAGCTGACGACTTACCCAGTATGATCAAAACTATGGGTCTCGGACCGACGTGGGCCCGCGCACGGCCGTGCGCGGGACCACTGCGCGGGTCTACATCGGCCCTAGGTCCTTTTGCTATCTTCAAAAGACAGATTCTCACAAGCCCCTGTGTAGTGCCACCGCCCCTGGCTTCCACGGCACTATACTGAATGCGGCGCATACAAAACGTAATCAGACCTTCTCTCGGAGTGTGCCCTTTAGTCGCCTGCTCCGTGTTAAACCTAATAACTAACTTACTTTAGTCACATGTGCAAGAGGCATAGATCCTCATGCGCGCTTTGAAGCTGTAGGGGCTCGTGAGAATCTGTGTTTCTTGCTGAGAGAGATGTCTCTCTCCACTTTAAAAAAAAAAAAAAGTTACGTTCAGCGTATGTGCAGTTTTTGTTTAGCTAGGTTGTATCTGCAGTTCGCAGAGGCTCCTGATCTTGCTCTTGTTAACCCCTTTTAACCTTTTAACTGCCGGGGCAAGGCGACCGCTACCCAGCTGCAAGAGGCATACACCCTCATGAGCCCCCGCTGTCGCGGGGGCTCATGAGGGTATATGCCTCTTGTTCGTCCTAATATGCTCTATATGCACATTATTGGTCACATTTACATCTGTGTTTTTCACGCGACCGTCGGTGGGTCAGTGAGCAGTCCTGTGTGCTGTCCTGTGTCGAACGTGCAATTCTTGAAGGGGTTAATCATTTACTTACATCTCACCACCCCCCCATCTGGCACCACCCTTGAACTAAAATGGTTGATCTGTCTTGTGATCTGTAATGTAGCCCTCACAGAAAAAATACACTTTTTTTTTCATCAGCCTCAGGATGTAAAGGGTTGAATAGAGGAAATCATCTGCTATTGTGTTTGTGATCCCATAATTAATAGTCCCAATACATGTAATACGTAAATAGTCAGTTTGTGGCAAAAAGCTCATGGCAATATATTTCTTTCGCTTGAAGAAGTATATATGGGATCATTGACTTAATTAAACATCTCAGCTTCTCGGAAGGAGTTAGTCGTCGGGGTTCAGGCGTCGGACTGCTAGCCCCCCGACCGAAACCGAGAAAGACTGGAGTAAAGCCGGCTTGTCCGAAAATCGTACTCGCTACCCCTTCACTGACTGCTTGCTTACCTTGCTTGTTGTGTGTGCACTGGTATTGCGTACATTCAGTCCGTCAGTCGCGAGCTGGTTGTTAGTTGCATGTGTGCGTGTAAACTCGGGGCTGATACTGTGCAGTACAGGACTGTTAAGGTGAATGTGTGTTCATTTAACTAGATCATCTCCCGCGCAGTCTAGTTCTAACACTGTTATGTATTGTAAGCTAAACTTGGTGCCGAACTTTGCAGTGAAAAGGTAGAAATAATACTTTGTCTGTCGGTAGCGCTTTTTGTCGAGGTGATTCCTGCGGAATCACCTCGACAAAAAGCGCTACCGACAGCCAAAGTGTTCGTGCTGGAAACGTCGCTATGTGTGTGGTAAAACTAACACCAAATTACGCAATCAAAGGTGAAACAAATACCGAACTTCGTAGTGTATGGAATGAACTGATGGCGAACTGCCTTCGCAATGAGGGTAAAATGAATGCTGAACAGAACAGTCGTAATTAGCTGACTCTTTCAGTTCAACGCCAACTGCTGGCAAAGGCCTGTTCAGTCGTGATACTCACTCCAGGATAGTGTCTGATTAGACTGGCTACACAATGTCGTTTTTGAAATGTGAATGACTTGGCTTTGGAGGTGAAAGAAACAGTCTGTAGAATAGTATAGTGGAACTGTATAAGTTCTGCCTGTGTGTGTGCGCGCTGAAAGTAGCGTTATATTGGAGGCGATGACTCGAATGATGTGACATAATTCTAGTCTTCGGAAACACTTCAGCGTGTCCGATGACTCGAACGTTGCCACATTTCTTTTGCTGGTAAATTCATAGCATTGTGCCACAAGAACACCTGGTAATATCTTCACGGTACCATTCACTGCACTGTCGTGTAAATAAATTCATAGCATTGCATGAAGGTGTGTCAGTCAGGTATTGTCATAGACGGAAGCGGTATGTCACAAAGTCTGCGAATGGCGGCGGGGCGTCTGAATATTTAATAAGTGACTTGTTAGACTCACTAGATGTGTAGCAGACTGCTTATGTCATCCGAATGCATAGTTGTCATTTTTGTGGCGTTTTCTTTGTTTCTTTTTTAACTCATTCAGGCCGACGGCTATATTTCGCAAATTTTGGAGGCGTCATCTAATTACTATGCACCAGTTGCAGGAGATGGATCGACCATGATAATTGGTTTAAATAGTTTATTACTTTGCAAAATACATAAAAGAGAATATACATCACTTATCATCATATCAAAACAAGCCACAGGCTTATAGGATGATCTTGATACTCAGTTATAATATTTGCAACACAGGCGCCAAGCTAATCTGGCACTACCCTTGAATTATCATGGTCGACCCATCTTCTGCTATAGTGCGTCAGGGCTGAATGAGTTAATGTGATTTTTACTTTGTTGGCTTTTTTCTCATTGCCAGTTTTGTCATTCTTTTTTTATTGTTATGATTATATTTTTTAGGTTAAAACGTATTTGTAGCATTTTTCACGTTTTGCACATTTTCTGTCAGTTAAATTATCGTAGAAGACAAAGAAAGGCAAATAATGTAAAAACAGAAACACTACAAAACGACAAAGAATGAACCCACATTTTTTTTTTAAAGGTGAAAGTAATTTTGGTTTCTCTTGGGCTGTAGGAGATTATGTTGATGAATCGGCGCCACCCCTTTCACTTCCCGAGCCAAATTCTACACAAATTTTCAACACCAGTTTAAAATTCGCGAAAGATGAGTCGGTCAAGATAGTTCAGCAGTCGCGCCCAGTTTGTTTGGCGCCCGAAGGGGCTCCAAACAAATTGGGCACGACCCTTGAGCTTGAACTATCAGAGTCGATCCATCTCTCATGCTTGGCGCTGCACTTGAAGGATACTCACGAACAAAGCAGGGCTTTTACGTTAGAGTGGAGGACTAAAGGAGACTCGAAAACTACACAAAAAAGTTTTCAGAGAAAATGTGTGAAGATGCAGTCAAGTCGCTTACCCGTCCCTGACGTTTCCGCTGCAAGAGACACAGCTTATCACGAGCTCCTTGCAGCTGCAGGGGCTCATGAGAACCTATGCCTATTGCCGGCAGTAGTAATTGGTTATATTTACATCGTGTTTACTCTGCTGGGGGGATGTTGCTGAGGGTTCAGCGTGCGAAGGACTGGAGATGAAAGGGAATTTGAAGTGAGGAGCGAGCCTCGTATACAGGGCATCATTTTGTAGAGAGAACACTTGACGCGTCAGACCTTTTTTTAACCTCTGCCACGGCCAGACAACAGGTTTCGGCGGGTAGCGGGCAACCACCACCCGTCTGCGGATCCCGGAGACCTGCCAGACAGTCGCGTGTGGTGCAAAAGTTAACTGATGAGGAAAACAATTCCCTGTATCATAAATAAGTGAACACGTTAGCATAATAATTATTTTTGATTGAAAAAACAAAATTGTCGAAGAAAAATGTTTCGAACTTTGCCGCTTTAACCCGTTCAGAGCCGAGAAAATTTGAACAGCGTCCAAACCGGCTGCCGCAAGATGCATTGATCCTCATGCTCATGAGGATCAATGCCTCTTGCTGACACCACTTTGAATGCAGTGCCAGGGAAAGCTAGGGCATTTTGGTGTTGAATTAACAAAGATTGCAGAAACACAATCTGCGTGCACTAGGGCTGAACGCTATAACTTGAATCGGACCAGATTTTTAGTCTGTCGTTTGTGTGTGTGTGTTTTTTTTTTTTTTTGTAAGTATTGATTGTTCAATGTTAACCCTTTTAGCCCCACGGGTGCATTTCCCAAATTTTGGAAGTGTTACTTCTGTACCAGTTGCAGGAGGTGGATTGATCATGATAATTCAATGGTAGTGCCAGATTAGCTTGGCGCCTTCAGGCGCCAAGCTAATCTGGCACTACCCTTGAATTATCATGGTCAATCAGTCTCCTGCTGTAGGGACTCGGGGCTAAATGGGTCATACGTGTTATCGCTCATGGTCAGATCATGGTCAGATCAATTCACAAAGCAGCTAGTAAATTGTAAAGTATCTGATTTTTTTTAGCAGCGGAAGAAGGATGAGAAGAGTGTCATCAAATTCTGCACAGCGCAAAACTTAACCCCTTTACTGCCGAGAGAAAAAGCAAATACGATCTAACTGCAAGAGGCATAGATCCTCATGAGCCCCCGCGACAGCGAGGCCTCTTGCTGAGACCACTTTGTGTCCACGTTCCGTTGATAGTTGTGGCTTTTGAATGAATGAATGAGTGAATGAGTGATTTCAGAAGTGAACAAAATGTGCGTCCGTTGGCCGGGAAGTGGTTAAGCAGTGCAAAAACCTAGCTGTCAGACTACGGCGTCAAAGAGTTAAGCAGCGCAAAGACTAATATGCACCAACGATTTATCCGATGCTACAAGCGAGTGTCTTTCGATATTGTGACACCCCCTGGCAGTGCTCCAACGGGGTGTTTAGAATGTAGGCTAATTACCGACATCACAGCATGCTCGCCACCGGACCAAACCATGCGTGGCTAGCTTCATCAGTCCGGCTGCAGGCTGATTTCTTGTTTCAAGCCAGCCAGCCAGCACTAGCAGACTGCAGGTGTACGGCGTGTAGGCGCTGGTAGAGTGAGTGTGTGGCGGGTGAGGGTACCTCCTAGCAGACGACACTGGACAGTCGGTTAATATCGGCGCTAGCTTTACCTGTGCCGCCGCGAGGGGGTGGCACGCGCCCGCCTGGATCCTCCATAGCGCAACTGTCCCGTTACTCGCGTGTGTCCCACAGACACAGGAGTGGGGAAGGTGGAGAGAGAGAGGGCTTGAGAGGAAGGTAGAGAGAGGTTCTCGCTCATGCCTACTCATCTTACAAGAGACATAGATTCTCATGAGCCCCTGCTGTCGCAGGGACTCATGAGAATCTATGCCTCAGACTTGATAATACTCATACTTCTTATCTTCACTTGAAGGCAGTCCTTTTAACGAAAGAAGGGGGGTAGCGACGTGAAAGAGAACTAAGTGACGGGACTCGAGAGGCGGTAGGAGGCGGGCTTTCTCTCTGCCACAAAGGGGGGGCTGGTTCCCAGTGCTAGCATCGTCAAATCCGCCACCTTGCTACCCCCACAGTGAGGGGGAGCCGCGGGCCAATCGTGTCGTGTTTTCAGGGCCAGGACAGAGGAAAGAAAAAACCGTCAGTGGAGTTTCGAATTGTGCGACCCGTGTTTGACTGAGGATTTTTGAGGACAAGAAAGGAGAGTAGTGCATTTTTCTGTGGCCGGCCTGAGGGGGTGGAGTAGAGGAGAGGTGAGCCGAGACGTGACTGAGGGGGAGTTGAGACTTGACCAAGGAGGAAGTGTGGCTCGTGCGGCAGTCGCGCGACAGACATGCACGCGGAGTGCACGTGCGGTGACAGTGGTGTGTGGTCGTCAGTGTCCGGTGTAGTCGCCGCGTGGCCGTAATATGATGTACATCAGGGACCCAATGGACCACGGGCTGTACAGGCCCGGGCCCCCCGACCCGCGATGTCCGCCCTACGACCCTTATCCCTCGGTGAGTACAACAATTTACTGTCATTCTTATTCAGTTACTTTTTTTAACTTTTTTTTTTTCTTGACAGTTATGATAGAAAAAACATCCAACATGTTTCCTTTCTTGCTTGGGTCTTAAACCCCGAGTTTGACGCACTGCGGCAGGAGATGGATCGACCATGATAATTAATGGAAAAGTGCCAGATTAGCTTGGCGCCATCAGGCGCCAAGTAATCTGGCGCTACCCTTGAATTATCATACTCGATCCTTCTCCTCTTGTAACTGATACCTAGTTGTTTAGTGACACCTAAAATCTGGGGTTTAGTGGATTTCTTGACGTGTGTGTTACTCGAGCGACGGTGGACAAAGTTTTTTTTTTAAATTATTTTCTTTCGTGTACAAAAGTAATCTTTCGACTGGGTATCGTTTGAGAGATGACATGCGTCTTGACATCAGAACTGCGCTGCCAGATTGTCCTTTCCTCTTGTTTTGAAGGTGCGAGGTGTGACCGCGGTCTCCAGTGACTTATTGCCGAATAGCTTTTGTTCTGTTTGTGTCCTATTGCAGAGAAATCCGTGTACTGTATAAACTGTCACAACGTTTTGCGGGGTGGTTTTTTTTTGTTTTTTTTTTTGGTTCATGTCAAAGCAGCAACGGCAAGAACTCTTTGTTGTGTAAAGTCACTCTGCTAATTTATGTCCGTTTCAAATCAGTTCTTTTCTACCCGAGAAATCGCACACACATATATTTGTGTGCCCTGTGGTCTGCGATTTTAGTCAGTACGGTTGAAAGCCAAGACCAACACTCGATGGTTGCAGAACATGAAAGTATTGGCAATACAGTTCTACTGAAACAATGCTAAGAAGTACCCAACGGACATAAATTAGCAGAGTGACTTTACACAACAAAGAGTTCTTGCCGTTGCTGCTTTGACATGAACAAACAAAAAAAAAAAAAAACCCCGCAAAACGTTGTGACAGTTTATACAGTACACGGATTTCTCTGCAATAGGACACAAGGCAGTCACCTTTTTGGTCTGAATTGAAACAATGCTGTTTAGATTTCTTGAATATTTCCTTTCTTGCCTGGGTCTTAAGCCATTTAACCCCGAGGCACTGCAGCAGGAGATGAGCATGATAATTCAAGGGTAGTGCCAGATTAGCTTGGCGCCATCAGGCGCCAAGCTAATCTGGCACTACCCTTGAATTATCATGTTCGATCCATCTCTTGGAAAGGATACGTATTGTTTATCGCCACCTAAAATGTAGGGTCAAATGGATTAATGCGAAATATCTTCACTCAAATCTGTCCACTGATTTTCTTCATTTGGAATTGACTTTTTTTTTTTCTCCCGGTGTAATAAACAATAATTTCTTTTGTCTTCTTCGAATTTTCAATGCAGCGTTCTCAACATTTTCCAACGTTTTTTGGTCAAAACATATTGCGACATTGACGTAATTTAAATTGATGGCAGTTTGTGGCGGGTTTTCTACTTCGCTTCGGTTTCACTTCCATTCCGGCCCTTGTCATCGTCATTTTATTTAGTCGATTTTCCCCGTTTCACCGTCGGATTTGATTATTTTACTGATTTTCTCTTTTGAGTTTGTTTCCCTTGTTCGGTTTGTCGATAAATTATGAAATCTGTGTTTCATTGTGTACGAACATGTATTTAACTTTTTTAATCTTTTTCCTTAGATCTAGTCCTCTTTGTTATTACGACGTGAAAAAAATAGGTCATTTTAGGCTGTTCCCTCTCTCAGTTTACGCGTTTCTGGCAGCCATATTGCCAGACGTGATTACGCCTGACACATTGCCAGAAGTTTGAAGTTTTGTCTCCTGCGATTCAAGTCTTGTTGTTGTTATCTTTTGTTACGGTTTGTCTACAGTTTGTTTGTGTTTGTTTGTTTTTTTCGGGTTCGGGTCTTGGTTTTACTTGTCTGTTTAGTTGTCTGTTGGAATTATTTCAGCTGCTGCAACTCTTTGCATGTTTTAACTAAAACAGAAAACCGGCAGAAGTCTACTAACGAGACAACGAAGATGTTTCTCGAAAACACCTTCCCTCAGTCGCAAAACGTAATATTTGTCCTTTTTAAATTTCCAACCACTTTTTTATTCATTTAATTATTTATTTATTTATTTATTTATTTACTTGTTAGGCCGTACACAAGTTCTCTCTTAATATTCGGACACTGATTTTTTCATTCAAAAAGTAATTGACCGGTGTAATCTGCAAGCCTATGGAAACGAACATCGCAGAGCATTCATTCATTTATGTTAATAGTCAGTCGATTTTTCTTGAATTCATTACTTTATTTTTTTATATTTTATTTAGTTTGATTTCAGTAAAACGGCTTATTGTAGATTAGTAAAGAATCGTAATTCCATAAAGTACCTTGCAATGATTTCTGAAGATTTCTATAAACTCTGAAACTTTCTATAACTTTTTATTTTTTATTTCTTCAAGTGTATGATTATCGTTCTGATTGGATTTTTTTACAGTTCACACACACACACACACACACACACACACACACACACACACACACACACACCACACACACACACACACACACACACACACACACACACACACACACACACACAGACGCGCAAACACACACACACATACACACACACACACGCACACACACAAACAAACACAAACATACACAAACACAAAAATGCACACCCGAACAAACACACACACGAAAATATACACACACACACACACACACACACACACACACACACACACACACACACTCACACACACACACACACACACACACACACACACACACACACACACACACACACGAAAACACACACATACACACACACACACACACACACACACACACACACACACTTTCGCATGGTTAGACCCCAAGGAAATAAAATTCTGTTGTCATTTTATTGTCATGTCTGACGTGCACTTGGCTGCAGGAGTTGTTTCAAGCGTTTGGTTTAGTCTTGACGTTAACTGGCGGTCTACTTGGGTGTGTGCAGTTCACCTGTTTAGACTGCAGCCACAGGTAGGAACTCATTTAAAATTCTTTTGAAAAAAAAAAATCTGTGAGTTTAGTCTTCACAAGTAGTGGAGAGGTGAGAGTCTGGAATGAAAAGTGAGAACTTATCCCATTAACCCCAACATGTATTTTCCAAATTGTGGAGCTGTCAACGAATGCCTTTGTACCAATGTCAGGAGATGGATCAACCATGATAATTCAATGGGTAAATGTCAGATTAGCTTGGCGCCTGATGGCGCCAAGCTAATCTGACATTTACCCATTGAATTATCATGGTCGACCCATCTCCTGTTGTAGTGCATCGGGGCTAAACTGTTTATAACACTAACCAGAAAGAGGAGGATTTACAATGACAGATTAGCTTTGCATGCAGACAAGGGTTAATTAACAATTTGACTGTTGGTAGCGCTTTTTGTCCCGATGATTCCGGCAAGAATCATTGCGACAAAGAGAAAAAAGCTACCGACAACTGAAGGGTTACAAACTTCGCAATAATAACTCCTTTATAATCTTCCCTTTAAAAAAATAACAATAATAATAACAAAAATAAGAAGCTGCCTTCAAGGCCGGGTTAAATTAACTATCGAAATTTCGATGTCGTAAAATGAAAGGCATTTCTGCTCTTTTCTGGCACGTGTGCAGGAGAGTTCCTCCGCCTCCAATCCAAAACTTTTAAAGTAAAACCAGCGTATGTGACATGTCCTCTAATTCATGCCGTCGTTCCCTTAATCGTCAGAATTATGTCGTGATCGCCAAAAAATAAATAAAGCTCTCCCTAATCACAATTGTAAATTTGACATCACTTTCTCGTAGGCCTATTAACCCCTTAACTGCCGGGGCAAAGCGAACGTTACCGATCTGCAAGATACATAAATCCTCATGAGCCCCCGCAGTCGCGGGGGCTCATGAGGATTTGTGTATCTTGTTAGCCCTGTGTTATTTGTGCCCACGTTTGGTCCCATTTCAAAAGTCTTTCGCTTACTGGGACGCCTTCACAGCGCAATAGTTTTCTTTTAGTCTTTTAGTCATCGCCGTCACCATCGTGACTTGTGTGCTGGATCAGTGATTTTAGACCTTGCGGATAATGCAGTAGTGGCCAAAATCTCAGTCAAGTACACATTTCGATAAAAAAAAAAACTCCTTTCTGTTGGTATTGTTGTTGTTGTTGCTGATGTTGTTGTCTCTACTCTTTGGCTGTCGCGACAGGATTCCTTCTACTAGTACAGAAATCGCGCCACTGAAAAGTCGCTACCGACAACCAAAGGGTTAACTTATACTAAAACAAGAAAAGTCAAGGAAGTGTCATTCTGCCAGATAATGTCATTATATGAACACATTCGTGACCCGCCGCATACGGACACGAGGCATAGACCGCGTATCCGAATATGGCCCGTCTCGAATAAGGTAAGGGACTAAAGGCAAAGTGCCCAGTGCAGTGGCGTAGGAAGGTAGGAAGATATTTTTGTATTTGGGGAGGGGGGGGGATGATGGGGGGCGGGGGGAGGGAGAGAGAGGGAGGGGGCGGGCATTGTGCCTCCCATGTTACTGTTCAGCCTGTATAGTCGAACAACGCGTGGGGGTTTCGTTTTCTACGTCACTGCAATGCAGAAAAGTTTTTATACACAGGCACAAGAAAACAAGGAATAGAAACTAGTGACCATTATGGACAGATGATCCGTCGTATACAGTCGGTCCCATTGTGCAGGTTTAACCCATTTAACCGCAAGGCCGCATTTCCTAAATTTTGGAGGTGTCAGATAATGCCTGTCTACCGGTTGCAGGAGACAAATCAGCCATGACAATCCAAGGGCTGGTAGTGCCAGATTAGCTTGGCGCCTTATGGCGCCAAGCTAATCTGGCACTGCCAGCCCTTGTATTATCATGGTCGATCCATCTCCTGCTGAAGTGTGTCTGTGCTTAATGGGTTCACCGTGCCGCTCATAATTTTTTGGGTCACTGAGTTACTCAAATAAACAAGACTTGTAAAAAAAATACCGTTCTCCAGCTCAGTCAGCAGACCTACATCTTTAAGTTATGGACTTGAAGGCAAATTAATTGACTTATTTACACGTATTTCTACACGGCCCGAGGCCGCCCTCGAACTAGCACGCCGTTAAACCTGGAACCTTACTAAGAACATAATTAAATGCAATTAAAGTATATTTTGCCTTGGAGCGGCAGCAAACAACCTCTCAGCTCAGGACGAGATTTAAAGTTCTGAAGTAATTATAATTGAGAATGATTTGATGCTGATTTCGCAAATATCGAAGTTTGTTGTGCTCAGACACCCCACCCAGACCCCCGTCCCATCTGCAAGAGACATAGAGTATAATATGCTCTTGCGGCGGCAGGGCGCTCATGATACCCAACTCTCTTGCCTGACTGAGACAGGCCACTTTTACCTCCTCCGATTAACCGCAGTAGTGTAACTTTAAGCCTGTGGTTGTATTTGCCTTTTGCCTTGCTTTATCGACAGCGATAAGATTATCGGAGTTTGCTTCTCGTGTGCTTTCATACAAAGTCGATTGGTCGCATTGAGCTCTTACGGAGTTTCGCTCGCTGTTTCTATTGGGTCGGTGCAGGGCAAGGCTGAAGTGGCGATAACCTTTTGAACAAGATGTGTATTTATCATTAACTTTAAGTAAGTCTCCCCCGTCTTCCCTCCCTTGACACCCCCACCCCCCACCCCCACCCCCGCGGGGGGAGGTGGGGAGGGGTCGAGGGACCCCCCCCCCAATCTTTCTCTCTGTCTCCACGTCCTTCCACCATCTCACTCTCACTAGTTAAACGAGAGTTGAAAGAGTTAAACACGAATTCGATAAACAAGCTTAATGATACGATCGAGCCCTTGGCCTGTCCGAGAACGTCCTTTGGTGGAGCAGTAGGAATCACTACGTTCATTTTTGTTCATTTAGTTATTTGCCCTAGTCTTGCTGTAAGAGAACTGGGTCAATCAATCGATCAATCTGTCTGTTTCTGTGTGTCTATCAATCAATCATTCAATGAGCCAGTCTATCTATCTATCTATCTATCTATCTATCTATCTATCTATCTATCTATCTATCTATCTATCTATCTGTCTGTCTGTCTATCTGTTTATCTGTCTGTCTGTCTGTCTATCTATCTGTCTGTCTGTCTCTATCAATCAATCAAGAGTATGTTTGTTGTTCTCTCTCTCTCTCTCTCTCTCTCTCTCTCTCTCTCTCTCTCTCTCTCTCTCTCTCTCTCTCTCTCTCTCTCTCTCTCTCTCTCTCTCTCTCTCTCTCTCCCACCCCTTACCCTCCCCATCTGTTCCTGGAGTCCTGTGATGTGTGTTGCTAGATAGGTGTGCTAATTATGCGGGCTGCGTGGTCCGGTGGTTTGATGCAAGACACATGGTCCAGCTCCCTGTCAGTCGCCAGGGACTCTTTCCTCTCGACTCATCATTAGTCATAATCTTCTGTGCCGCTCTGTGACTTTGGACCCTACGAGCTGTGCTGATCTGTGATTTTGTTTGTGGCCAAAATCACTGACCAGCACAAAGGTGTTCAGGTAATGATCAAACGTTACACTGACTACAGGTATGCTTTATACCCCCGTTAACGATGTCCACCTGCAAGGGACATTTTACTTAACGAGACGGACTGCACAGTCTGTAATTGTATTTTGGACCCTACTGCTATAGAGCAAAGTCAAATACCAGCACCAGTACATTGATCCAGGCCTTGTATATATATATATATATATATATATATATATATATTCTTTACTTTTAACAAAGGCGTCGCCCAAAACCAAAACTGACATGCACTCAATCAGATTAGCTCAAAGGGAGGTAATTTTTCATTCAATTATGAGAATACTGTGCTAATGCATGGAATTCCAGGCTGGTAAGCTTGCATTTTGTCATCAGGACATCAGCTGTCCTTTTTGTGACTGCATCGCTCACTAGTTCAAGAAAGGAGAGGGTAGTGGGAGAGAAGGAATGACAGACCTATCATTTCACTTGAGCCTTCCACTGAACACCTACTACATAAAGCAGTAGGGACTACCCGTGCCATCCGCTGGAGAATATCAAGACCTCCCCCCCCCCCCCCAAAGGGGGGGGGGGGGATGCTAGAAAATATTTCCAAACAGATATTGGACCTGCTGAGTAGATTTAAGTTTTTGCCGCCTACGACCGGTTTCGGCCCTACTGCTTTATGTAGTAGGTGTTCAGTGGAAGGCTCAAAATGATAGGTCTGTCATTACTTCTCTCCCACTACCCTCTCCTTTCTAGAACTAGTGAGCGACGCAGTCACAAAAAGGACAGCTGATGTTCTGATGACATATATATATATATATATATATATATATATATATATATATATATATATATATATATATATATATATATATATATATATATATATATATATATATATATATAGTTTGGATAAACTTAAGAGAATGACGACTGTTTCAGGCAGTAACTGATAATCGTAGTGGCTACTTGTGTTTAGTAACATGTCTTAGAAGCATGTGTTTCGGGCGTAAAAGTGATAATGCGTCTTATGACAACTCGTCTTTAGAAGCGTGTTTCGCGCGTATGATGATAATGCGCCTTCAGCGAGGTAGCTCGGGATGGCCGTGGGTTAATCCTTATCATTCGGAATACACCAGTATGTGAAATAAGTTTGACTAAAATAGTTCAAGGGTAGTGCCAGAATAGCTTGGCGCCTTTTGGCGCCAAGCTATTCAGGCACCACCCTTGAACTAAAACCATTGGTCTATATCCTTATCTGTAAGTACTATAAAGCAGCTTGCATGTGGCAGTGTACAAATTTGAAGCTTTTAGCCTCAGTATGATATGGGTTAAGGGCTTAGGCGAATCAGTGAAACTTGAAATAGGAATTTTCAACACCACCGTCGCTAACACCGAAATAGAACACAAGAGCGGGAGGGAGAATGAGGGAGTGGGGGGGGGGGGGGAAGAGACGATGACGATTATGAAACGTTTTTAATCAAAATAAAAGATTCAGGCTTGACTGTGTCTATGTTCCAAACTGTCCTGCTATTCTGCACATATAATTATACATAAGGCAATACAAAACAAAACAACACACACACTCACACACACACACACATACACACACACACGCAGGCACACGCACGCACGCACACGCACGCACGCACGCACACACACACACGGCACACGCACGCACGCACACACGCACGCACGCACGCACACAAACTTAAAGGTATAAAGGTAGCGACAAGCAAACGAAGACTGAGGCCGCGATAATGGGAAGGAGTGGAGGGTGGTGGTGGAGGGGGGCACAGAGAGAGAGAGAGAGAGAGAGAGAGAGAGAGAGAGAGAGAGAGAGAGAGAGAGAGAGAGAGAGAGAGAGAGAGAGAGAGATAACTGTTATGTTACGAAGACCGCGATACCAATTATTTACCCAAAGACACGCATACGGCACACACCAAGCTGACACAACTGACGGTAACAAAGAAAACCAAAAACACGGCGGATTCCGGAGGTGGTGGATAAAACTTACCATTCCAACGTCAGTGCAGTGCCGGATTAGCTTGGCGCCTTTAGGCTAATACAACACTGCATTGACCTTCCTTGATCGAAGCTGACTACTATTCAGCTGCCTTTGTTGACATCTCTTCACACGATTTGTACCGGCGCCGCAATGATTTTCAGCCAGTCCAGCCTGAAAATGTGTCATTGTTGTCTCAGGATGTGAAAGGAATAAAAGCAGGAGATACATGGAACCACATGTTAAGGAGAAGTGCCGCCCATGTGTTAGTCACTTGTATTATTAGTCTCGTGTGCTTTTTTATATGCAAGGTGTTATTTTGTCTTACTTGTCATATTTTTCCACGCTGCCCTGGCGGCATCGGTGAAATGGCCCGGATGAATACCTGCAGCAGCGAAATGTAACAATGCAAGGCGGCAGTGCACTGGTGTTGGACGTTAGCTTAGTCAGTACTGAAGAAGTTGCAAGAGTCTGTCTTATAATAATAATAATAATAATAATAATAATAATAATAATAATAATAATAATAATAATAATAATAATAATGAGTACTTGTATAGATACTAACTTCGAATTAGAGCTCTAGGTGCTTAACAAAAGCTAATTGTACAAAAATAACTTACAAAAACGCAATTTACAAAAAGTATTAAAAACAAACAACGTACCCTATAAACAATCTATAAAGTCACCATTCAAAAATGCTACGCTTATGGACTCCGTTCGCACTCACGCACGCACGCGCGCGCACACACACACACACACACACACACACACACACACACACACACACACACACACACATATGCAGACAAAAGCGTCAGACTGGGTTACCTACCATTTTATGTCAAAATGGGTTCCCATATTTCTATTTATTCTAGGGCTCTGGAATTTATGCGAATGTTTAGAACTCACCTTATAACTAAGCTCTATAACTTAAAATAAAATAGACATTTTCTAGAAACAGAGCCACTAGATGGGAAAAAAATGGGTTTCTACCAATAAAGTGGGTGCTTCTCACACAAAAACTGGCATTACAGTCCAAATGGGTGTCTTCACAACATTAGGCGTCTGTAATAAGGTCAAGTTCATGGAATACTTCTGTTTCACATTATTTTTGGGGGTTGTTGTTTTTTCAACTTAATGTGTATGTGTGCTTTAACATTTTTAACATTGTATGGTGCAAAATTCAATAAACACTGGCCCGTAACCTTTCGATTATGATTTTTACAGAGGAAATCTTTTAAACATTGCTGCGTTTTGTCCTTCTGAAGCAAAACAGTTTATCATGGCATTTATGTGAGAATCAACATAATGTATTCTGGAAATTAAAGGACTATTTTTTTGGTTTTGGGTACTCTGGAGTTTCAGACAAACAGCAACAGAGCATTTTGAATATTAACCCTTATCATTCGGAATACACCAGTGTGTGCAACAAGTGTGACTGAAATAGTCCATGGGTTAGTGCCAGAATAGCTTGGTGCCTCTAGGCGCCAAGCTATTGTGGCACCACCCTTGAACTAAAGCCATTGGTCTATGTCCTCATCTGTAAGTACTGTAATGTAGCTTGCATAGAATTATGGCAGTGAACAAATTTGAAGCTTTTAGCCTCAGTATGATGCGGGTCAAAAAGTGTGGAAAAATATGAAAGATAGAAAAAGACCCAGACGAAGAAACGAACACTTAACTTATTCTATCCCAGACACACCACAGCAAAATAAAGATCCACCATGATAGTTCAAGGGTGATGCCAGAATAGCTTGGCGCCTATGGTCGCCAAGCTATTCTGGCATCACCCTTGAACTATCATGGTGGATCTGTGTCCTGCACTGCAACGCAGTCTTCTGAAGATGACTTCAACATTTGGGCTTAACTTATTCTACCCCAGACACACCACAGCAAAATAAAGATCCACCATGATAGTTCAAGGGTGATGCCAGAATAGCTTTTCGCCTATGGGCGCCAAGCTATTCTGGCATCACCCTTGAACTATCATGGTGGATCTGTGTCCTGCACTGCAACGCAGTCTTCTGAAGACGACTTCAACATTTGGGGATTCCGGTCTTGGGGTAGAATGAGTTAAAATGACAGAACAGAACACTGACATTAATTAATTAACTGACAACATAAGAAATCACTTGAAACTTCAGTCTTTATTATTGTCTTTCGTCCCCAACCAACTATTCTTCCGTTTGCAGAGTTTTAAATGGTATGCAGTATATTACAAAATGATCCAGCCCCCCCCCCCCCCTCCCCCCCCCCCCCCCCCCCCCCCCCCATAATAACACTCTTGTAATCAATCTTTACGTTGTCAATGGTTTTCTTATCTTATCTTATTATTGTCTTTTGTCCCCAGCCGGCTGTTTCGTTTTGCAAATCCAAAGGTTATACAGTATACAAAATGATCCAGGCGTCCATCAGATTAAAAAAAGCAGGCTATACATGCTGAAACCACCCCAATAATAACACTCTTGTAATAAATCTGTATGAAACCGAAAATGCTGCGAGTGGCATGGAACCTCAATTCATTTCTTTTGTAACTTTTTCAGTCTGTTGCAGACGTGATCCTTAATGTTTGTCCAGCGCCTATGTCTAAGTGCAGGCTCTTCTGCCATTGCGTGCTGTATCTCTGCCTTTCCAGGAAGTTTGTTCATGACGAGGTGTGTCTTGAAACGAGTTTGAACAGCTTTCTCTTCAGCTTCCCCCCATGGTTTCCTTGTAAATCTAGCTTTCTTTCGAACAGGAGCTGACGCAGTACTGTCATCATCAAAACTATCTAGATTGTCATCAGGCTCTGGACGTCTTTTCTCTGTCATGCTCATCGATTCCTCTGTTGTTGACTTGCTACTTGCTTCATTCACAGGTGCTGTTCCCCCCAAGACCTCTCTGCCAGTTTCTGATGTGTCTTCATTGTCAAAGTCAATCTCTTCATCATCGCCCAGCTCAGCTCTAATGCAACTCTCAAAATCTGTCATCCCATTGTTAACTGACAGAAGAATCTTTGCCACTTTTGCCTTTTGAAGGACGTCTTGAGGTTGGCGGTAGATATGGCGATGTATCCGAATATCATGACCAAGGAAATCTGCCAGCTGATCCTGGTCTAACTCCGAGATGGCCATTGACTGAGCCAAAGTTGCAACCTGCTTCTGTAACTGAGTAAATGTGAACATGGCTGGGTATGACACCCGTGCTTCTAGGGCATGGGCCTTCAGAACATCATGGCCTCTGTAAGGCCTCTGACCAGAAGGTGTGGCAAAGATGTACTGGGAATCAGCGAGAGCTGGCACTGATTGCCTCATTTGAAGGATTCTGTCCACAGTTGTCATCATCTTCTTCGTCAGCAAAACGGGAACACTCCTATTAAACTTGCCTCTGATTTCCACTTGCTGAAAATGATTCACCATTTTCTTCTCAACCTCTGTGAGACCTTTCAAGATATCTTGATTGGTGATCGATCCAATCTTAGCATTCTGGAAGTCTGACACCTTCATTCTCTGAACTTCTCCCCCTCGTTTTCGGTTGAAAAGTGATACAGCACAAAGAGTTGCTTTAACCACTGTCGGATAATCTTCCGAAACCACCCTTGTCTCAAGAAGCTGTTGGACCTTCCTCACATCTTCACATGATGGGATCAGTTTGGGTTTGTTCATGGTCATTTTCCCGACCGACTGGGCTGCTGTAGCGGACACACAATCATACCAGTCCCCGTTGAAGACAGAGTCAGACCGCTGCGCCTCAGAGAGCTCCTGTCGCCACCTGTCGTCTGAACCCTGCCCAAGCTGTTTGGATGCCTGTGACTGTTTGATCTGTGAACACTTTTTCAAAGCATGGCCTATGCGCATTGCGAGATTGCCTTTTTTGAACTGATGTGTGTCCTCATCAAAATCTGCTAGCTCTTTTACAGCCAGCACAACATGATCAAAGCTCGCTGAATTGATCACAGCATTTAAACTTGCGATTTTCATTTCTGACCTCACTCTGATAATCTTTAATAGTCTCCCTAACTCCCGCATCCTGGAGCTGATTTGTCCAGCCGTGTGTTCTTCAATGTCCCTGCGGTCAAATAATCTCTTTCCATACTCAAGAAGCAAGGGGTCAGTTCTGATGAGACGGCCTATCTCATCATCTCTCTGCCTGGCTAATACCTTGTGATAGAAGGAAAATTCAATGTCTAAGGGTATTGGAAGCATTAGCCGACCACGGAGCGCCGCCTCACCTCTCAGAGTGATCTGAAACCCTCCTGGTTTCTGACAGCAACGTTTTGAGTGTACAGAGATCAGCATTTTTTGATAGAGCCCTTTGCAATGGCTACAGGTGAGAAGGTCGTCTACCTTACTAGTTTTGGTGCGATACTTAGGAATCAAACATCCTGATTTGTTTTTAAGAACAGCAACGTTATGCATGTAATCACCCTCATCTTGTAGTCTGATCCATGCTCGACGTCTCTGCTTTGTCCTTTTTTCATCACCAAAATTTTAGCAACGTCTGCCTCATCCCAGGCTCCATTTTCCAACTGGAGAAAGAAAGAAAGAAAGATTGAAACCAAAGCTGCATTAGGACAGAAACAGCCCAATTTTGGTTTAAGGGGCCTTGCACAAGAATAAAAAGAGTAATCCCGTGTATGACCGATTTACATATGTGTGACCTCGGTGACGAGGGCTGGCTTCTGCAGCAGCAAAATCCACGTTTTCTGAAAATGCAAGCAGTTTTCACACATTTGTCAACCCTGCGTGACCCTTTGAGAGAGGTCACTCAAATTGGCATGTTTAAAAAGGTCTTGCCACAAAGTATCTTTGGGCCAAGCTTGAAGAATGTGGCTTGAATAGTCTCTGAGAAAATGCCACCGTTAACTCATTCTACCCCAGACACACCACAGCAGGATAAGGATCGACCATGATAGTTCAAAGGTGATGCCAGAATAGCTTGGCGCCTACGGGCGCCAAGCTATTCTGGCATCACCCTTGAACTATCATGGTCGATCTGTGTCCTGCGCTGCAATGCAGTCTTGAGAGGACAGGGGCAAAATTTAAGGATTTTGGTGTTGGGGTAGAATGAGTTAAAGTTTACCATGGACGACGGACGGATGACCAGTGGCCCAGAACATAAACTCACTTTTGCTTCGCACGCACGCCAGCCAATAAAATGAAGATGATCATAGAATCACTTTACTTACCAGTTTGTAATTGGGAGCATTCCGCTGCCGTCCATGCACCCTCCTACCAGACGCACCCTCTGTGGCAGAGGCTGGGGGGCTATGATGCTGCAGCTGACTAATTTGGCCATGGGCCTTGGTCATGTGCCAGGAAGGTGCGTGCTTGTCCACTTCCATAGATCCCGATGGGTTTGGACATCCTGTTGCCATCCGGCGCTGGGTGTGTGCAGAAAGTCCTGAGCCGGTGTGACCAAAACGGTGTTGCTGCAAACATGTCCAATACAACCATGTAAACCATTGACATTTTGAATCAGATTGATTGTACATTGCTTAATGTCCCAACAGCAACAAGGCTTTCTCAGGACGTGCCTGCACTGCTTGTGAAAAAAAAAAAAATAAACAGAACATTGAATGTATGTCACCAGCCGGTCAAATACGTTAAATAAACCTAACACATGGGGCCTAAAAAAAGATAAGACCATTTAGCAACACACATCCAATATCAAGAGCTACAGGCAGTGCAGACAGTAGGGAGAGTTTTAAAAAGGCAAATACAGGTGAATGGACAAAGGGTAGACAGAAACACATGCCCCAGAATAGAGAGAAAAACCCACCCTGTGGGGCTGACCAGGGTGACCCTGGGAACTAAAAACTGGTAATACAGTAAAAAGCAACACTTCAGTTGCACAATCCGAAAGACCTGTTTGTGGAAGTTTGTTCTTTGAATCCCGAGGCAGTTTTGCGAACGATTTTTAAAGTCAACTCATACTGTCCATGCATGTGTCAAGTTACTTTTCGATCACTGACAATCACACATGTCAGAAAAAAAGAAACAAAATCGCGTGGCAGATTGACCTTGTAATTGTGTTATTGAACGAATTCCTTTCATTGAAGAAGAAAGCTTTTGTTAAAATCGTGGGGTTCTATTATCATTTACTACAAGACTCAACGGTCAGAGAGGAAGACACGGACCGAGCCACGGCCGAAGCAGACACCTTATTTTTCTGGCCCAAATGGGTATCTGGGATTGGAGGCATCTCTCAGTTAAATAACTGCACTGAACAAGTACATTTGGGCGTGCTCTTAACTAAGAAATATTGCATAAAGTACCTCTGCAAACGTGAAGAATGGCCAGTGGGGGACGAAAGACGTTTTAGGAAGGGCAAGGGAAACAACTCCGTTCATCGGTGTTATTGACCAATCAGCGATCATCAAGTAAAACACTCGCTTCCGTGTGAACACACAGGCCCAGGGCATCGCAAAAACACAACATGAAGTAAATTCATGAAAATGGGGACATCCTATTTTGATATTTTTTTCTGACTTTTGAATGAAAGATAATGCAGAAACAACCCTCAGAAAAAATGGGTGCCTGACTTGGTCACCCAGAATTTTACACACACCCATTTTGCATAAGGATGGTAAAGAAAGTCACGCATTTCAGTGGTTTGTGTGTACACACACACACACACACACACACACACACACACACACACACACACACACCGTACTACTACTAGAGATAGAGATGACTTCAGCATAGCAGGTCTGTGACAAAAGTCATTCGTAGGAGACAGAAAAAAGATGGATCTTTATGGCTCGCCTCTCTCTCGAATCAACGTATCTCAGTTCGCGTTCAAGTCCGCATTCGGCCAAACAACTGGGCTCTGCTTCAGTCTTGAATGACCTCAGAACAAAATGACTTTTTTTTTACGAGAGGGATACGTAGGACTCGAGAGTCGGCTGCCGCACTAAGCAGCGGAGCGCAAAGTCTGAGTGGTGAACTCGGAAGCGCCGCCGGTAGGTGCCTCATGCCGGATCGAGTTCTTACTCAGGCTGAATGGCCGCGTCACCGCGTGCGCAACCGGCTGCCACCACAAAAACTCAATACTATAACACAGTGATATAGTACTGAGTCAGTTTGTGCCGGTTGTTCCGTGTTATAGCCATACTGACACTGAGTTGGTGAGCCGGGCGGCCGGACTGAAGTTCGCACGCCGCATTCGCGACATTCTGTACAATACTATGACTGATCTCTGCGATCGTCACTGCCGGAGGCGCCCGGCCGGCCGGATGAAAAAAAAATTTTAAGTCAGTGTTAGTCAGAGCCGGTATGGTAATAGATCGTCACACAGACCGGATGGCCGCCCACTAACAGCAGCCATGAGATAGGTCGACTACAACAGATGAGCCGGAGGTCACGGCTGTACCGAGTCCTCTAAACTTGTGATGGTACTAGTATTCACAGCCAGTGTGGCATAGCCTTTTGTGTTCAGTTTCTGACATCGGTTTGAAATTCCACGCCAAACAGCCTTCCAAGCGGCCGTCAGTCGCGTCCGAGGAACATGGTTTCAAAGTGGTGTTAGCAAGAGGCATAGATCCTCATGAGCCCCCGCAGTTGCGGGGGCTCATGAGGATCTATGTCTCTTGCACTTGGATCATGTTGACTTTTTTCACGGGCAGTCAAGCGGTTTTAATAACAGGTAACACTTCAGTTTTTTTGCCCGCCATCAAGTCTTGTACGACCACTGAGTTTTATCTTGCAACAAAGGCGGTTCTAATGTTTGAAAAGGAGAAGGCGCCAGCCTATTTCGGCACTACCCATGAATTATAATGGCCCAAACAACTCTCACAGCGTTTAGATGTCTACCCGGCAAAGTTGCGACAGCCATCATTAGGCGGTGTGACTGAGCGGTTCATTTACCCCTCAGTTCACGGCTTCCAGTGGTCGCAGACCGTGTTTCTGAAAGCTTTCCGAATTCAGCTCCAAACAGCCCCAGTCGTCCAAAGAACATGGATACAAAGTGGTGTCAACAAGAAGCATAGATATTCACGAGCCCCCGCATTTCATGAAGATCTATGCTTCTTGCAGATGGATCGTATTCCCTTTTTCCAGGCAGCGAAGGGGTTCAGTACTTGAGAAACAGTAAAGCTGTACACCCGACTGCGGGTAGTGTACCCGCGACTTATAATACTGACACGGGTTGTGCTGTACGGGTGCACTACTGCAGGTCTCTATAGAACTGATCAGGCCCAAGACCTTGTCTGCCGAGTCAGTCAAGTCAAACGACACTGCGGATGGCGCCGGAGCTGAGTTTTCAGTAATTGGCAATATGTAACGCCAGATACTGACGAACGCATTGTCTTTCCGTCTTACCCCCCTTTCGTCTTACCCCTCTGTGTATTTTGTTTAGTTTTCTAATCTTTTAACTATCTTGCACACCTAACTGAACTTCCAGATTTGTACTGACGAGTGGCCGGCGCGATTCAGTCGTTTCGAGTCAGCAGCCGCACGGTGCCGTTCAACTCCGGCGAATCTCCGTCATTGACAGTGAGCGCAGTCATAGACAGCGCTTTTGGAATAGGGCTCGGGAAGCTGACGTCATCACGCTAGTCGTGGCGGCCATCTTGAGAAGATTCGTGATAATGAAGGCCCTCATTGGGAAATCGCTGTCGGGACAATGAATCAGGAAAGTCCTGACGTGCTATAGGCAATAACAGCAAGTCTTTCCCATGACCGCAGGCAACCGCTAACCAGAATCTGTTTTTGCTTGTTTCCAAAGAGGAAGAAAATGAAGAAAAACGTGTTGAAACACTAGACTTCGCTTTATTTGAAGCTTATTCTATCCTCTAGTTAAGACGGCGGCTGACGCGGCGGCGCGGACTGACGCTGCTAGGCAAAGCCGAGGAAATCAGTCCCGAGCCCTATCCCGGCCAGCAGTAACGATGAGAAACAGACTCAGCCAGATGCAAATGTACAAATATTCTCTTAGCGCCGCACCAGATCCAGGTAATGTATCATGTGAGGCTTGTCGCAACTCACTACGAGGGCTGACGTACGTGCAACCCGACGGCCGGCCCAGTTCGCGTGGTCAGCACGTGCTTTCGATTTGGCCCAGTTAGTTAGTTCGTTCGGGTTTAACGTCCACAGCACCGAGGTGATCATGGACGGCCCTGACGGGCGGGTGATGGGGGACAGGGAAATCTATTGCCTATGGAGTACGACCTGAACACTGATCAACTCAGGCGCACTCCAACTGTGCCACTTTGATTTACCAGGACCTTTCAACGGAAATGCTATTGAACAAATCCGTTTTTCCACCCTGGATTGTGAGTCCAGCTACCGGGACCAGGACGGGATTCGAACCCACGACCCGGCGATTCCCTTCGCTCTCCTGCTCCGACGTTTAACCGCCTGAGCTATGTCGGACTCTCGATTTGGCCCATTTCATCGCTTGTCCCAAATTAGTGCCGTTCGTCAGCCGGGCATTCCACAGCGGCGGCAAATGCAGCCAATGCAAGTGGACGCTGCGCCGATCTGCAGCCAGACCAGTCAGTCAGTCTGCAAAAGCCGCAGGGACACGTGAAAATCTATGCCACTTAGTGGCTGTCTGAGATCTGATCCATTTGTACCCTTAGATCTGTAAGAGGCACAGATTGTCGTCACCCACTGCAGGTTGCAGGGGCTTGTGAGAGTATGTTCCTCTCGCTAACCACGGCATATCTGTTTGAATCCTCACGTTGAGAGAAGCGCTCCAGTGTGCCCGCAGAGTCCAGCTCGCAGGCTACCAGTGAGCAAAAGGTCTTGGCGCCGGCGTCGGCCCCAGTAGGCCCGCGCACGGCCGTGCGCACTGCGGTCGACGTCGGCCCGAGGACGTTTGCTTGCTGGGTGTGGCTTATGACAATCTATGCCTCATGCACAGGGGTCGGAGTCATCGCTGATGGACCAGTACTTCGATACTAACCTCACTCCTGGTAACCCTAGTTTATTTCAGTCTAGAACATGTATTACCGTGACATCGTGTTCGGGCTGTATTAACTGTCCTAGTGGGGTTTTGTCTCGCTATGTGAGGACCTTCGCACCTTGCGTGGGGAAGATGTGAGTCAGATTTGAATGTATTTCTATAGAACCACTGAAAAGCGGTGGCGTTGTTACATGCCTAACCGTCTATCGAGAAACTATAAACTGGCTTGAGAGAGTACAAGAGCAAACCAGCTTACGCTTTAACCCATATCAGTCATTCGGAATACACCAGTGTGTGAAATAAGTTTGACTAAAATAGTTCAAGGGTAGTGTCAGAATAGTTTGGCGACTCTAGGCGCCAAGCCGCTATTCTGGCACCACCCTTAAACTAAAGCCATCAGTCTATATCCTTATCTGTAGGTACTATAATGTAGCTTGCAACGGCAGTGTACAAATTTGAAGCTTTTAGTCTCAGTATGATATGGGTTAACAGTCTTTTAGTGTGGATTTTGTGCAGGTTGCAGTAATAGGTGCTAATAGCCTGTACTGCGGTAAATGGACACAAGTTGAGTGTTTAGTTATTTTTTCCAACAAATTCCAGAGCGAATTTGAAGCAAGCTAAATCTTCGACGTCGAAGTGTGAAAATGATTTAAATGAACAGCTTACCTGTATCTTTCTCTGAGCTGAACTGACACATGGCCGATTAACTGAAGATCATTGTCAGTGGTTTCAAATCAGTAGTCTGAAGACGGAGAGAAATGCGGGCGCAGTTTGTATTTTACCGTAGGCTTACATATAATTATATCCGGTGTAATTAGTTGGAATCCAGAAAACGAGGAATGGGATTGCAGGACAAACAGCGATCTAACTTATTCACACCTTAGAATGACATTCACAACGTCTTAGACTCTGTACCAGCTGGGAGGGATGGATATGGATCGGCCATGACAGTTCAAAGGTAGTGCCAGATTAGCTTGGCGCCAATCATGGCCCATTTATCTTCTGCGGTGGTGTCTTGAACAATGAAGACGCTGATTGAAAATTATCCAGTGCAAGTCTCACTCACCGTTAGAGTATGCAGCAGCTGGGCCACCTACGCGTTTCCAAACAAATTTTCTTTGTCTCTCCTCAATTGTTTTCCATTTTCATAAACAGTGCAGTATTTTCCTCACAGCAGCTTCAACATTTCAGTCAGTTCATCCCCAACCCACCCGCTACCCCGCTCCGGCCTCTTTCTGTACCACACAAACGCTCGGAGCACTGGTATGTAACGCACTGAGTCCCACCTCGAAACTCTTTTCTTTTTTTAAAGTTGTTCTGTGAAGACTATAATAATATATATACATCCGACCGTCATAGTTCGAGGGCAGTGCCAGAGTAGCTTGGGCGTATTTCCCAAATGTTGACTGGTTCAATGAAGTCCACTTGCAGTCCAGGACTGAAACTGATGAACCATGATTTTTATGGTATTTAACCCGTTCAGAGCCAGCTGACGCAGATGAGTTGTGTTTCTGCAATCTTCGTTAATTCAAGACCCAAAAAAACTTAGATGTCCCAGAAACATGGATTCAAAGTGGTCTCGGTAAGAGGCTTAGATCCTCGTGAACCCCTCATGAGGATCTATACCTCATGCAGTTGGGTAGTGTTCAAATTTTCTCGGCACTGAACGGGTTAAAGGTTGTGCCAAAATAGTTTTGCGCCTAAAGGCTGCACTACAAGTTCAGACGACAGACAAGACCGAGCATGCAAGTTCAAGGGTGGTGCCAGAATAGCTTGGCGCCTACAGGCGCCAAGCTAATCTGGCACCACCCTTGAACTTGCACGCTCGATGCCGCATACCTTGTTTTAGGGACTGTTAGGCTTGAAAGGGTTAACGAGGCGCCCGTTGCAGAAAACACGCACCCGGCCCTCCTTTCCCCCCCCCCCCCCCTCCACCCCCCTCTCTCCCCCTCCCCCCCCCCCCCCCCCCCCCCCAAATTACATTACTCGCAAGTCTTACTTTCCTCATCACGCTTTACGTAAGGGAATTACAACAGGAATTCTTCTCCCCCTGTTTATCCAGGCCTCTGTCAAAACTCGACGTACCTCCTCAGTCTTGAGGGTTAAAAGTAGTGGAGCCGAACTCTCTCACAGCAAGAGGCTTAGATTCTCATGAGCCCCTTGCTGTCGGAGTGGCTTATCATACACTACGCCTCTTGCAGGTAAAACTGGGAGGTTCAGTAGTGAAGGATTACCAGAAGTGACTTGCGTTCCTCTTTGTCAGTCTTGTCTGTGTCTGTCTTTGGTCTGGTGTCTGTCTTTGGCCTGGTAGGTGTCTGACTGAAATCGCTCGTTTTAACTTAACCCCTTCACTGCGAGAAAACGTGCATACGATCCAGCTGCAAGAGACATAGATCCTCATGAGCCCCCGCTGTCGCGGGGGCTCATGAGGATCTATGTCTCTTGCTTAAACAATTGTTTTATCCATGTTAACGTGGACGTTTGTGGCTTTTGATCGTTGAATGAAGAGAGATTTCCAAAACGAAGGTACTAGCGTCAAGTGTCAGGAGGAAGGGGTTAAACTCTGTATATGGGTTCGATGAGATGGGTCGACCATATGTAGGCAAGTGGTAGTGATTGAAATAGGAGCTCTTTGGTAGTGCCAGATGTGCCTCACGCCTGGAAGACGAGCCAGGTTATTTTTTTTATGGGTGATCTAGTCTGCTAATAAGCAGAAGCAGTGCTGTTCTCGAGGTACCCTCGAGCTGTTTGGCGCTATCTCCGTGAGATGGCCTTAGTCACCTGCCCGGCGTTAAACTCTAATAGCAAGTTGTCTTTTGGGCGCTGCCCATGAAGAAGTAAATAAATATTGATGACGATGATGATGATAACCCGTAGATGATAATCATCATCATCATCATCTGATGATGATGATGTTATTATTATTATCATTATTATTAGTATTCATAGCAAACATTTTATATTTAAAAGTCTAGTGAGCGTCAGATCTGTAGATATACAGCTGTACTCAAAAGCAAATCACTAGCCACTTCACGCCATTTGTTTTATTTTCTTCAACGTTATAAACATTGGTGTGTGCTTGCCGTAAGCTCTAAAATTAAAGACCAGCACATGTTTTATGACTGATCAGACGTGTGCGTAATAACCGTAAGCCGCAGCTCTCAGAACCAGTGGCGCATCTATGCCGGTGTGTATATCGCTTTGTCGGCGATGCAGATTAAACCTTCTGCGTGTTTAATTGTCTGAGATTATCTGACCCGATTGCGCGCCTTAACCCATATCATACTGAGGCTAAAAGCTTCAAATTAATTTTGTACACTGCCATATGCAAGTAACATTATAGCACTTACAGATAAAGATATAGACCAATGGCTTTAGTTCAAGATTGGTGCCAGAATAGCTTGGCGCCTAGAGGCGCCAAGCTATTCTGGCACTACCCTTGAACTATTTTAGTCAAACTTATTTCACACACTGGTGTATTCCGACTGATAAGGTTTAAACGTGGCACACTGACTTTTCTCTACCACTGGATTGACAGTGAATGATGTGTACAGGTTATATCAAGCGTGAGCTGCTGCTTTGTGGCAGCACATTGCAAGGCTTACAAATTTGAAAATGGTATCAGGGGACGAACACTATCAAAATGAATATCTGCCCCTTCCCCCTCCCTCCCGATATTAAGTTTGGTAGAGTGTTTGCGCTCACGCTTATGTGTTTCTGTCTATGCTTTTGTTGTTGTTGTTGTAAATCCGTCATTGAACAATACCCTGCATTTCTTGTTAGTTAGTTTTACGTGTACTTTTAAGTATTTTCTTCTATTTTTTCCACTGGCTGAAACAGTATGACAAATTAATATACTGTTGTAGATTTCGAAATTGTTCATATTGGGTGACAATGCCCAGAAATGCATCAGTCTCAAAGCTGAACGTGTCCTCAGAAGCTATCTACGACAGACTTGGGCAAGCCTGCCTACAAGTTGAGCTGTACACATCGCCAATTCGTGGGATTAGTCTCAAGTGCCGTTTATCCCTAATCGCCGAACATGATGTGGCCTGGCACATAGCTACTTGAAATGGCTACACTCCGCACTACCAACAGCCCTACATCCTGTTTGGGCTCTGTGGTCCCCGGGTACACTGGGGTGCGGTTTGGTGATAACTCTTTCACTACAACAGCCAAAAACTAATTTCCACATCTCAGTTTAGAGTTTGTTTGCTAAGCACTGAAAAAATAAATTCATATCACACTTTAGAGTTTGTTTGCTAAGCGCTGTGTAGAATACGTTGACCTTGATAGTTTAAGGGTAGGGTTTAAGGGTAGGGTTTAAGGGTAGCGTCTGATTAGCTTGGCGCCTGGAGGCGCCAAGCTAATCAGACGCTACCCTTAAACTGTCCTGTCGTTACAGGAGGCGCCAAGCTGGTTGTTTGGTTATTTAGTGGTTTAACGTTCACGGCACCATAACGGCCATATATACGTCAACCGCACGATGCCGTAGTGGGGACGTAGGCACCTTACGGACGGAAGGGGGGGGGGAGAGAGGGGGGCGGCCCATACGGGGGGGGGGGGGGGTATAGGGGACAGGGTTATTGTGGGGGACAGGGTTATTTATTGCGTGTAGAGTTCGACCGGACCACTGATCAATTCAGGCGCACTTCAGCTGTGCCACACTGATTAGCCTTTCAACGGACATATTGATTGGACACTTCTTTTAACCCGTTCAGAGCCGAGAAAATGTGAATGCCACCCAACTGCAAGAGGTATAGATCCTCATGAGCCCCCGCAGTTGCGGGGGCTCATGAGGATCTATGCCTCTTGCTGGCATCGCTTTGAATCCATGTCCCTGGGACGGCTAGGGTTTTCTGGTGTTCAATTGACGAAGACTGCAGAAACACAGCTTGCGTCAGCTGACACTGAACGGGGTATAAACTATCACGGCTGATCCTTCTCACGCGGTTGGTTTGGTCGTGAACGAGATATGGGTGCGGAGCAGGTTAAGGTGAGGGGGGGGCCGGTAGAGCAGGGTAAGGGTGGGGTGTTTGATTGATCCGATGCGTGATTGATTGCAATCGAGTGTAAGCGTCGTCTACGTGGATTGATACGTCGGTCAGCCGGTCGGCCGGTTATCGCGAGTATTGTTTATAGAAATGTACTCTGATTAAACATTGTATTTAATTTCGACACCTTGACTTTTAGCGCCCCTTAGGAGGTGTCCTTTAGAAGCCAGTTCAAAGCTCAGAAATAAATAAAATAAAGTAAAAACCAGGCTGCTCTAGCGGTCTTTGTTATATAGTGGTCAGCTGTCTATAGGAGCCGCCCCAAAAGTGCAGAACCCCTGTGTAAAGATACTGTACAGAAGGGTCACAGGTCTATAGGGCGGTCCGAGATAGCGAGCATGGTCAGTTTAAAGCAGTTGCTCGTCATGATAGTTTTCTGTGCGCTTAGTGGTGCGCCGAGTTGGTAGGCCTAGTACGCTCAACTTTCGGTAGGTTCCTCTTCAGCGGCCTGTATACTGACTATAGTACACTTCACACTAAACACATGGGCGATTATTATTGTCACAGTTGTCCTGTCCGTTATGTGCAGGTTTGACCGGAACTTGCTTTCAGCGTCTAGTGTCTATTCAGACGGATGCTTTGAGTCTCACGTTGAAAGGGTGGGATTATTAAAAAAAAAAAAAAAAAAAGTGGCCGCAGCGGGGAAGGGGTTGATCCCCTAACCCTTATCAATCGGATTACACCAGTGTGTGAAATAAGTGTGACTAAAATAGTTCAAGGATAGTGCCAGAATAGCTTGGCGCCTGTAGGCGCCAAGCTATTCTGGCACTACCCTTGAACTAAAGCCATTGGTCTGTATCCTTATATGTAAGTACTATAATGTAGCTGCATACGGCAGTGTACAAATTTGAAGCTTTTAGTCTCAGTATGATATGGGTTAATTGCTGCTGAGGATACCACCACCCGGCGTAACTACGCGTCTTTTTCCGCCGAGCGGTATCGTCATAATTGTAGCAGTCTTGGGGTTAATCCGAATCAGTCCAACACACGCATGGCGTATGACATTACGGTGTACGTTAAGGTTGTGCGTGTCTGGAACTCTTGTCATAATAAACCTTTTTGCCGGCTGTCGGTAGCGCCGCTCTTTGTCGAGGTGATTCCTACAGGACACTAAACAGCGCTACCCACAGTCAAAGGGTTAAAAACCGTCGTGTCCAGAATATCAGACCATCATCACGCAAATTTACCTTAAGTTGTGCAGTTCAACTTGTGTTGAGCAATTACCTTTTTGCCAGAACAAAAGAAAGAGGTATTAAAAGACGGGCGCTCTGAAAAAGTCATGAAGTGCAAAAAGTGACATCTGTCCTTAAAGACCATCATTCAGTGGCTGCAACCACCTAAATGACGGTCTTTAATAACAGGTGATCTTTCAGTTATAAAGGTTGTCGCTCAGACAGGTTCTGCTGCACTCGTCTTTTAACAGTGTTTTTAACCCGTTCAGTTGCAGCTGAAGCAGACTGCGTTTCTGAAATCTTTGTTCATTCAACACACACAAAATCTAGACGCCCAGGAACATGGCTTCAAAATGGTGTCAGCAAGAGGCATAGATCCTCATGAGCCCCCGCTGTCGCGGGGGCTCATGAGGATCTATACCTCTTGCATTTGGGTTGGTGTTCGAATTTTCTCGGCACTGAACGGTTTCAAGCAGACTGGGTTCAACGGGAGCCCCAGGTGTCTGGAACAACGGTACATTTCCATTGACCTGTGCAAGGCTTAATCTGAGCGATCTGTGGAAGGAGACACTACACTGACTCTGCGATAATAATCGGCACTTCGAACCCTGCTCATTATGAGCTGTCATAATCAATGGACAGGGTGACAGCCACACACCGATCTTTCCTTTGTCGTGTGGCGTGTCTTGTGTGTCAGTCTCGCGGTATTCGTGATCGTTACCTGAGGTGCTGTTTGCATTATCACGGTGTTGAGATGTGGGTTTTCCCGAATGTTGATTAGAGGTTTGTTGTATTTATCTAGCTTAGTTCTTAAGCGAACTGTTTGATTTTTTTTTTGATTTTTTTTTTTTTTTTTTTTGGGGGGGAAGGGGGGGGGGGGGAATCATTTTTCGAAAATCAAGTTTGACAGGACGTTGACTCATTTAAGACCTGACGCACTACAGCAAGAGACGGATCGACCATGATAATTCAAGCAAATCTGGCACTACCCTTGAATTATGTTGGTCGATCCATCTCCTGCAACTGGTACATAGTCCTTAGGTGACACCTAAAATTTGGGAAATGCGGCCTTGGGGATAAAAGGATTAAAGAAAACTCACCCGTTAACCCTTTCTTGTTTGTGATGCATGTCATGACACCTTGGGAAGTGCGGCCTTGGTTTTAAATGAGTTAGTGCGGGTCTGTGGTTTTGCGCTTTATCATCTGTCTGCCTGCCTTCTTCTCAGTTCTGCACGTAAATCATTAATTCCTTCAGCTTGTGTCTTTCTGTCTGTCTTTCAGTTTGAGCGTGAGGGAGTCCGTTTTTGAGCAGAGTACCGGCTCAAATGTCGAGGGACAAACATGCCGTGCGTTGTAAGGCTATAGTATAAGAACGATATGATTGAACTTTGGACGCCCTACGCCGAAGTCGTTAGGTCTTTTGCCAGCACGTGTTATTCGAAATGATTTTCATACCCACATAGTCCTGCTCCTCTTCAGTTAATACTAGGGTTTCTTGTCAACCCCTCAACTGCCGGGGACAAGGCCAACCCTACACATCTGCAAGAGACATAAATCCTCATGAGCCCCCGCAGTCGCGGGGGCTCATGAGGATTTATGTCTCTTGTTAGTTCTGTGTTTTTTATGCCCATTTCGGTCCCATTTCATGTGTGTTTTTCACGCGAATCTCTGTCAATGTGCAGTGGTTTCAGACGCAAAATGCGCGTCCACTGGCAGTCAAGGGGTGAAACATTTCCTTCTGCGTTTCATCTGTTCGTTACGCTCTAGATTTTTACTTCTTCTGTCAAGCCTTTTGTTTGTTTTTATGTATTTGTATGATTCTATTTCATTTTGTACTCCACATCTTCATCCAGACACCAGACCCCACCACCACCAACAACTAACCCCCCACCAACACCCCTACCTCCCCTACCCCCCCACCCCCTCCACCCTCCTTCGCACCCTTCTCCCCCCATCCCCCTCCCCCCCCCCCCGCCCTACCCACCCCCCCCCCCCCCCCCCCGCTTGTAAAGCAGGGACATCGCTGATAGCATCTCCCAGTCATGATTATTTTTGTGTGTGGAAAGGTGGGGTGGGGGGGGGGGGAGTTGGAAGCCACGTGATCAGCAGAAACGTAGCCATTGCTTACCACCTGCTTAATGGAGCGGAAATAAGTGGCTCCTTTGTTCCGGATGGATGAACTTGCTGATGGAGCGAATCCGGAGTTAGCCTCTCATGAGATGAAGGCACGAAACGTTCTGTTTATATTTTTGCCGTTTGCGAGCGCGGACGCCATTTTACCTCTGCAAGAGGCATAGATCTTCATGAGCTCCCGCAACTGCGGGGGCTCATTCAGATCTATGACTCTTGCTGCTTTCATTACGTTGATGTTTCTCATGCGAAAACCAAACACCGTCAAAATTCTGTTCCATTTTGGTCTCTGCAAGAGACATAGATCTTCATGAGCCGCCGCAATTGCAGGGGCTCATGAAGATCTATGCCTCTTGTTGGGTTCACTATGTTGATATTTCTCATGGTCAAACCGAAGACCATCGAAATTCTGTTGGTACTCGTGTGTTTACAATTGTGGAAGAAGGTATTTACATAAAGCAGCGGTGTTAAAAATGTACCGTTTGTCAGTGTTGGGGATAGCTCAGTCAAGGGTTCACACGCAGGCGCTAGTCTACCCATGCGTTATCTTTAAACACTCAGAGAGCTGTTGCAGTCGATCTATCACCCGCCTCCCGCACATAGCACTAAATAATTATACCATAGAAACGATTGAACAGTTTTTGTCTGCAGGTGGAAGAAGTACTTCGTACGCAGAACATAAGTTTGGGTTTTAAGTCTGCACTTGTTGCCCCAAGTTTTTGACAAACAGTGGCAGTAAAGCTGGTACTTGTGAAGGGTTAATTACCTACTTTTTCATGGGAGTTTACCGTCGTTTTGGCACACGAATGTTTCTTCGTTCATCTTCGCAAAGTTTGTTCTTTGACCTATCGAGTCACAAATTTCTTAGTCTTCTGATGATGCTCAGGTCAAGTTCTGGGTTCAAAACCAAGCTCGAACAAAGAAAGAAATATGCTTAGAAAGGACAAGTACAACACAGTACATTTGGTTGAATTGACCTTTCTTATCGTGTTTCTTTTTTTTTATTGGGTATTCCTTTGCAGTCCACTCACTTGGCTTTCACCGTTGTGGTTCTGATCCTGCTGCGCAATTGTGACGACCTTTTATCATAATGTATCCATTTCAGTCTTGTGCGTCAGAGAGCGGACAGTCGGTAGCTTTGCTCGTCTGTATTTCCTGCTCCAACTATACTAATAGTGATATATATACTCACACTGGTTGTCTCCCTCGATTCGCTGTAGCGAATCGAGGGAGACAACCAGTGTGGGATATACCAATATACATAAAGGATAGTACATATTCCTGATTTGCAATGCTAAGACAACGCTACGTTGTACTGTGACCGATTCTAAAATATGCGCCCAGGGATGAGATTTTTGACAAACTGGTTGTCTTCCCTCGATTCCGCGCTGCGCTGATCAGCGCAGCGAATCGGGGGGAGACAACCAGTGTGGATTTTCGGCTTTGCAAGCGAACAAATCTTTTCACGGAAAAATTCCTGACGAAAGATATTTTGTATCGCTAAACCAAACAAGCCACCTTTTTAACCAAACATATCCGCATTCTCTGAGCCGGTTTGTGGGAGAAGAGAGCCCTCTCTTTGTTGTTTTTCGTGTAGTTATCGGATGGAGGCTCACCTGAAGTTTTGCTCAGACATAGTACACTTTTTTCCGGACAGTGTAAACGTTCCCCCATCCCTACAAGCAAGCTGATAAATCTTAGCCCGTCCAGACGGAGGCAACCGTAGGAACGGTATTAAACACTTGAGTCTGTGTGTAGTAAGCTCAATGGTAGTCTGGCGATTATGGTCTGGCACCTCAGTTTCCGGCCGGCCAGATTGTGACACGCGCGGTTTTAACATGTTTGCTGGTACTTGATTTTTGGTTACGGCCTAGCGCGGTAAGGTACGAAATAATATATACTGGCGAGCCCCCCCCCCCCCCCCCCCCCCCCCCGCCCCCCCCCCCTCCCCTCAAAAAAAAAGCGCCATTTTCGGAACCATCGGAAACACTTTATTGTTTCCGATGGTTCCGAAAATGTCGCATTTCCTTTGCTCGTCAGTATGCTAGAACATGATACACAATTTTGTTCTTTTTTTTTTTTTTGTCGTGCCTAGAACGTTTAAAAGTCGGCCTTTCTGATGTAGCAGGAAAAAAACTTAGAAAGGCCGACTTTTAAACCTACGGTTGCCTCTGGACGGGCTAAGATTTATCAGCTTGCTTGTAGGGATGGGGGACGTTTACACTGTCCGGAAAAAGTGTACTATTGAAAGGCTGGCACACTGGACGCAGTTTTTCAGTTCATTCCGTCTGGAAGGGCTATAGACTTGCATGAGCACCTGCAGGAGGTTGTTAGAATCTGTTTTTGTCACACACAGCACTATTACGCCCATGTTCCCCACAATCTATCTATCTATCTATTTATCCATCCATCCATCCATCCATCCATCCATCCATCCATCCATCCATCCATCCATCCATCCATCCATCTATCTATCTATCTATCTATCTCCCGTAGTCTTGCCGACAGTTGGGGCACCACTGATGACTTGGCAACCAGCTCCCTCCATTCCTCTCTGTTCTCTGCCATTCTTAGCGTATCGCCCAGCCTCAGTCCTGTCCACTCTGAGATATTGTCCTCCCATCTTTTCTTCTGTCTTCCTCTCCTTCGTCCTCCTTGCACAGTGCCTTGCAGGATTGTTTTGGCAAGCCCTGCTGAACGCGTGGCATGCCCATACCACTTCAGTTTGCGTTTTTTCATAATGGCTAATAGGTCTTCATGGGGCCCGATGGCTTGCCTGATTCTGCTTCTCACTTCCTCGTTCGTGATGTGATCTCTGTATGAAATGCCAAGCAGCCTTCGAAAACATCTCATTGCAGTGGCTTGTATCCTCCTTTCAAGGTCTGCTGTGAGGGTCCATGACTCACAGCAGACGTTCAATCTTCAATCCACTATCGATCATTCAAGATAGTGAAGGGAACTGTCTTACGGAAGGCGCTAAAGAGATGGACAGAGTACTGCTCAGATTTGTACAACCACCGAGCTACAGGAGACCCAGGCATACTGGTCAACCCACCCGTGACCAACAATGGCAACTATCCCATCCTCCGAGAAGAAGTAGAGGCTGCAGTGAAGTCGCTGAAAAAAAGGGAAGGCAGCAGGAGCAGACAACATCCCTGCATAACTAATCCAAAAAGGGGGAGAAAACATGATAAGCGCCTTACTAACAATCTGCAATAAGATCTGGCAGTCAGGGGATTGGCCCACACCATGGACCCAATCACTTATAATAACTCTCCCCAAAAAAGGCAACTTACATCAATGCCAGAATGTTCCCTACACCGAGTCATTTTTGGTATTAAAGCCTGCGACTCAGACTGGAGTAAAGTTTGTCTTTTTTGCAACCAAGGAAGCTCCGTATGCCGATGTCGATCAGAACCATCGCTATACACCCCCCCCCCCCCACCCCACACACACACACTGACACACACACACACACACACACACACACACACACACACCACCCTCCCCCCTCCTCTCAGCCGGATATCCCGTCACATCTTCAAGAGACGTGGATTCTCATGAGTCCATGCGGCCACAGGGGCTCATGCGAATGTATGTCTCTTGCCATCAGAGGACGGCCGCATTTTACAGCCTCAGACTCATAATTTGTAAGTCGTCCTCGTGGTTCAAATTTGGTCTTCTGTTTAGTCCATCCAGAGAGTTTACTGAACACAGCTGCAAGAGACATAGATTCTCATGAGCCCCTGCATTCGCAGGGGCTCATGAGAATCTATGTCTCTTGCTATCACAGAACGCCATGCAAGTTGCATCGGCAGTCCTCAGAGGAAAGAAAATTTCGTGGTTGAAGCCGAATCTGCGAGCGTGTAGTTTGTCGCGATAGTAGACGTCGTGCAAATAAACCACAGCGCTTCTCGCAATCGGCTCCAGGTTTGGGTTGCATGTCTGACACACACCACCAGGTAGTCATTCCTGTTGCTGTATGTGTTCTACACTCGCCGTAGACGTAAATGATACTTATGTTAGACATGCCAGCAAAAGTGATATTGGGGTTGGTTCTTTTGGGAATAATAGAGATGGAGGTGCGTAGTTTTGTCTCATACGGAAAACTGTGTCTTGGAAGATAAGTCCTTTCTCTCTCTCTCTCTCTCTCTCTCTCTCTCTCTCTCTCTCTCTCTCTCTCTCTCTCTCTCTCTCTCTCTCTCTCTCTTTTCTCCCTCTCTCTCTCTCTCTCTCTCTCTCTCTCTCTCTCTCTCTCTCTCTCTCTCTCTCTCTCTCTCTCTCTCTCTCTCTCTCTCTCTCTCTCCATCAGCTTCATTGAAGGTGTTATCATTTTTAAAGCACGTCAGTGATAAACTTTCAGTCCACCGGCCTTTCAAGCGTCAGCTGAAGTCTGTTAACACCTTAAATGTTAGCAGGAGGCGTCTAAATCTTCCCTCTTACATGCACCCGCTCATGAAGACGTGTACTGGTTCATTTCCGGCAAAATTTAACCCGTTCCCTACCAGCTCATGACGCAGTGTGTGTTTCTGCAATTTTGGTTAACTTCAACACGCACACACAAAACAATAGACATCCCAGGAACGTGGATTCAAAGTGGTGTCAACAAGAGGCATAGATCCTCATGAGCCCCACAACTGCGGGGGCTCATGAGAATCAGTACCTCTTGCAGTTGGGTGGTGTTAAAAATTTCTTATCACTGAACGGGTTAATTACCGTCTACGTCCGTGTCACCGCCGCGAGTAGGTCAGCACGACTACGTCTTTGGCATGTATCTATCGTCAGTCTTTGGGTTGCTGTCGTTTTTGAGGGTGTATATGTCTGCTGATCTGGGATTTTGGACCTTACGACTTTTAACTCATTCTACCCCAGACACACCACAGCAAGATAAGGATCGACCATGATAGTTCAAGGGTGATGCCAGAATAGCTTGGCGCCTATGGGCGCCAAGCTATTCTGGCATCACCTTGAACTATCATGGTCGATCTGTGTCCTGCAATGCAAAGCAGTCTTCAGAGGACAACGGCAAACTTTGGGGATTTCGGTGTTGGGGTAGAATGAGTTAAGCAAAATGTGTGTTGGTCTGCGGTTTTGGACCTTACAGATGCTAAGCCGCAAGGTCCAAAATCACAGACCGGCACACATGAGTTCGTTCACCGTTCTTCTATCACCTCTTGCGTTTCGACTACGCCCGTGCACACACTCGGCTCTGCCGACCGTCAGATCTTTACGTTCGATGAAATTCCATCGTGTCGTCTCAAAGATTCTGAAGGTATACAGTGAGTATCGGCGCAGAGATATTATTGCGGTACGGTACAATCGGGAGCATGTTGCTGTCTACCACTCTGGTTGCATTCTTAACTCATCTGACCTCAAGGCCGTGCATTTCCCAACGTTTGGAGGGGTCACTTAACAATAAAATACAATACTTTACAATAATAATAACGACGATGTACCAGTTGCAGGAGATAGATCGAGTACGATAATTCAAGGTTAGTGCTAGATTAGCTTGGCGCCTGATGGCGCCAAGCTAATCTGGCACTAACCTTGAATTATCATGGTCGATCCATCTCCTGCTGCAGTGCGTCGGGGCTAAATGGGTTAATTTCTGATTTATTAAAGTTGCCTTCTCCACGGCAGGCCTCGAGTGTTGATGTTTTATCCTCTTAAAAAGGGCGCTCAATGTTTGTCCTGCGTTATTTAAGACCTTACTGCCCATCATTTCACGTGTCATGTGAGTAGGCACGCGTAGGAGAGGTGTCATCACTGCTTTTCTTGCAGGGAACTCCCGTGCCTAGCGAAAGGAGAAGAAGAGAGTTGGAAAAGTCTTCACATGTTAAGACGTGGCATTCAAACTTCACGATTAAACTGACTAAATATGAGTTAGTCTTTGCCATGCAGCAGACACGAAAGACGGACTAAGGACGTGTATGAAATATTAACCCCTAACCTGCCGGAGCAAGGCGAACGCCATCCAGCAGCAAGAGACATAAATTCTCATGAGCCCCCGCGATCGCGGGGGCTCATGAGGATGTATGTCCCTTTTTAGTCCCATGTTCTTTAAGCCTAGCTATTTGGTCAATTTAATAACAGAAATACGAGAGACAGCTTCTCTGGTAAAGTATGCATCCAAACTGACCACCTACAGATGAAATGCAGTTTGCTTCTCTTTTTTTTTTAAAGTGCAGAATTTCAATCTACGCGCAATTTGATTTATTCCATGCTGTAGCATAATTAAAATCACGATGAATTAATCTTTTGATGAGATCTCTATAATCATTCATCCAGTTTTTCGCTCGTTCTTTTTCGCTCACTCGTTTATCTTTTTCGTTTGTTCCGCGATCTAACCATCCAAGAAGGCACTAGACAAAATTCTGATTCGTACAAATTATTCCAAGGAATAAATGACCGACAGACACTTGTTGCGATTGGTTGAGACACATTAGCCGGATGTGCATTTTGAGAGAAAACTGGATTTGTGAAACTCTGGACGTGTCCGGATAAGATTGTGTAAGTTCCTGCCGATTACGGAGCTGAGGCCGACGTCGACTGGCGTTTTTAGGGGGTGGTGGTGCGGAGATCGCATAGGTCATATCGTAGTCACGGTATGAACGAAACAGATCCTTATGCAAGAGGCATAGATTCTCATGGGCCCCTGCGATGCAGGGGCTCATGAGAATCTACGCCTCTTGCAGAGCGTCATCAGAATGTATGCTTCCTGCAGCGGCTGATGACGATCTGTGCTTTTTGCACGTGGTAAGAAGTCTGTTGCAGGGGTTCAGAAGAATTTGTCTTTTGCTGGCATAGGGATCGAAACCTTTTAACTCATTGTGCCCGAGGTACGGAATACCCACATTTTGGAGTTATCCTCTGAGGACTGCATTGCAATTCAGGAGACAGATCGCCTATAGGCGCCAAGCTATTCTGCCACCACCTTTGAACTATCATGGTCGAGCCATATCTTGCTGTGGTGTGTCGCGGGCAGAATGAGTTAACCAACGTTTCTTGGATTTGTGAAAGCAGTAAGCAAAAGGTAATGGGACCAACCTCGGGTGCAGCTTTGCTCGTAGCCTACTAAGGCCGACGTTGTCGCGAATACTTTTTACTTGCGAGGGTAGAGACTGGGCTGGGGCTGCTGAAGGGAGCATTTTTAGTCATCAGGATTTCACACATTCCAGACGTGCCGGATCTGGACATGCGGCAACATGCAGCTCGTCTGGAATGTGTTAACCCCTTCTCTACCGAGAAAAAGTGAACACGATCCAACTGCACGAGACTGCGGGGGCTCACGAGGATCTATGCCTCTTGCTGAGACCAGTTTGTATCCATGTTTCTTGGACGGTTGCGGCTTTCGGTCGTTGAATGAACACAGATTCCAGAAACATAAATGTACGTACAGTGGCAGGGAAGGGGTTAACAGGAACGTCTTCGGTCCCCACCCCTATGAAAACAAACAAACAAACACCCCACACCCCCCCCACCCCCACCCCACCCACCCTAACCCCCCCCCCTTCCCCCCTCCCCCCCTCTCCCCCGCCCCCCACCCGAAAAAAACTACCAACCAACAAACCAACCAACTAACCAAACAAACAAACAAAAAAGAGAGAAAGAAATAAACAAAGCCATACAAACAAAAACACACACACACACAAAACAACCAACCAACAAGCAACCAAGTCTGTAAAAGCTGTGTCGACTAGAACAACTTTCGACAGCCTCCGTGCAAAACCTTTTCTTATGTTGATACAAAATATTCCTGCAGCCGCAGGGACCGGAACGTTTAGTAAATTGCCGATAAGGCACACACACTTGCGGCGGGGAATCAGCTGTGTAGGCCGTACACGTCCAATAAACCCTTACGTAATGCTATTTTAATGAGTGCTTGGAAACTGTGAGGAAAACAAGTTAGGCAGGGTCAGCTGATAGTCCAGAGGCCACTAGCGTTACTCCTGCAGCGTATCCCGTGTGTTTTAAACGATTTTATACCGTAAAGGTATACAATTACATACTATTTAACTTGTTTGCCGTATCTCTTTTGTTGTTTATGCATTTATTTTGCTTTGCGTTTCTTGTCTACGGGCGTTAGTTTTGTTTACGGTTTACTTTCGGCTACGTTTCGTACAGTCTGATGTCATCGCATATATTGTTTGTCAGCTTCAGTTTTTGTTTCACTTCCGGTTTCTATGTGGTTTATGGATCGTTACCTTTTCAATGCTAGTGGACACAAATCCTGCCCTGATGTCCAACTCAACGACAAATAACCTCCTCCATCAAAGGAACAGGGCTGTAAATGAGGCCAGCAAGAGTCGAAGAACCTCATGAGCCCCCGCACCTGCGGGGGCTCATGAGATTCTTCGACTTTTGCAGTTGGATGGTGCTGCTGTTTGTTGTTTGTTTGTTTGTTTGTTTGTTTGTTTGTTGTTGTTTGTTTGTTTGTTTGTTTGTTTGTTTGTTTGTTTGTTTGTTTTCCGGCAGTGAAGCGGTCTGTAAGATAAGCTTAGAAGTTACACGGCCCGATGACGCTTGCGCGCTGGGTACGGTGAGCTTCCAGTGTCTATGTTTTAATAGAGGCGTACTCAGTAAAGGGTTAATAGTTCGCAATATCTTCTTTATAAATGTTTTAACCCGTTCAGTGCCGAGAAAATCGGAACACCACCAAACTGCAAGACGTATGCAATTGCGGGGACTCATAAAAATCTATGCTTCTTGCTGACACCACTTTAAATCCATGTTCCGGCCACATCATGTAGGGATTTTTGGGTGCTGAACTAACAAAGATTGCAGGAAACACAGTCTGCGTCAGCTGGCACTGAACGGGTTAATGATGTCTTACAATTTTGCTGGACAAAAAGGCCACCAAGTTACGAAGTTTGAATATCGTAAATTGAAGGACTTTTAGTATACTCTTTTTCTCCTTCGTACACAGGAGAGAGGCTACTTCAGTTAAAACTCATTCTACCCCAACACCGAAATCCTTAAATTGTGCCGTTGTCCTCTGAAGACTGCATTGCAGTGCAGGACACAGATCGACCATGATAGTTCAAGGGTGATGCCAGAATAGCTTGGCGCCCATAGGCGCCAAGCTATTCTGGCATCACCCTTGAACTATCATGGTCGAACCTTATCTTCCTCTGGTGTGTCTGGGGTAGAATGAGTTAAGCTCAAAAGTCAGTGGAAAACATCTGGTACGCGTGCCTACTCTGGCATGTGGGTTGTAAAAGGAAGGGTACAGAAGTCCTAGTTGAGGCAAGACAACATTGATGATTCATTGCATCGGCGAAATTTAGCAATCAAAGTCTGCGATAGAGCAGATCGGCTTAACCCTGATCATTCGGAATTCACCAGTGTGTGAAAAAGGTTTGACTGAAATAGTTCAAGGGTGGTGCCAGAATAGCTTGGCGCCTAGAGGCGCCAAGCTATTCTGGCACCACCCTTGAACTAAAGCCATTGGTCTATATCCTTTTCTGTAAGTACTATAATGTAGCTTGCATAATGGCAGTGTTAAAATGTGAAGCTTTTAGCCTCAGTATGATATGGGTTTAAGTTTTCTTTTCATGCTCCCTTGAAATTTTGGTATTGCTTGTCGTCAGTTTTGCTTCGTAAGTTTCGTTTATCAAAATGCGCGCAGGTTTTGTGATTTTGGACCTTACGACCTGAAGGATCAAGATCCAAACTCACAGAGCTGCGGAGCGCAAATAGCTTTGGAAGGATGCTAGGCGGCACGTAACGGTACCTAACAACCTGCTATCCATCATGGGTGTATACATCAGCCAATAAAGTGCACACCTGAGGAATGAAATGCATCTTGACGGCGAAGGCGGAGCGCTGGTCTGTGGTTTTGGACCCTGCGGCTCGAGGCCGAAGGTCCGAAATCACAGACCAGCTCCCATGTTCAGCGCCAGGTGAGCTGTGTCACAGTTAGCGATTCTAGAGGTTGCAATTAACACTCAGTTTGCTGGTGTGTGCATTTTTTTCGATGCAGACCCAGCTTACTTGGTGTGTGTGTTGAAACTAGTTTACCTCAGCACTTACATGAAGGAGAGACTAGCCGCTCTTTTTAGGGCCTAGTCTCTCCTTCATTTAAGTTTTGAGGGCCTGAAAATAATGCTATTTCCAAGGTACACTAATTTTTAACACACTCCAAACTATGAAGCATGTGATTTTGTACTTTACGCTGGGCTTGGAGCCGCGTGTGTACATCACAGTTAGACCAGCACACACTGATGTTTTGTCGTGTCTTTCATATTGTAGCACATATTTTGAAAAAAAGAAATTTCAGCCATCTTCTGGACGAAGGAAAGTGGTCTTTTTAAGATGTGCTCTCTCAAGAGAAGTCTTGAAGGGCAAAATATGTCACCTGTCATTAAAGACCATCTTGGAATCATCGCGATTAAAACCGCTACCGACACCCGAAGGATGAACTCGTTCGACTGACGCGCCGCATCCGTATGCGCGGCAAAAGCGGATGCAGCACGTCTCGAATGTGTTACGATGGCACCATTAGACACCATCGGCACTAGCCGTATTTTCTCTTGTCTGGGTGCAGGTTTACCATACCTGTGTCAGCGGGGGTGATTGTTTTTGATCAAATCTCTACCTGCTTCGTCTGTTTGTTGTGTCCCACCTTGTATCATGTGCTGTGAAACTCCGAGCAGCCAACATAGAGGTAAATGGGACATGCCCATCGCAGCAAGAGGTATAGATTCTCATGAGCCCCGCAGGGGCTCATGAGAATCTATTACTCTTGCAGACTAAAGGGCCAGGTTGAAACTCGGAGAAGCCAACAGATGTAAAATGAAACCGATCATTGGTAGCAAGAGGTTTAGATTTTTATGAGTCGTTGCGGCTGCAGGGGATCATGATAATCTATGCCTCTTGTAGATGGAGGGAGGGCAAGAGCGGGGCCGGATGAAGGGCCTGCGGACTGCCGTATCACCTCACGTCTGGCCCAGGGAGAGGGGGCAGGGCGAGATAAGCAGGTATCTGCTCGCAGCCATCAGACTTTTCACGGGATGGATTTTTCGCTAATACACTGATTTAGCGGCCGCTGTTTGTGTTGCCTGTCTCGTTCTTGAGGTTTTGAATGGGGCGTTACTACTATTCGTTGTATAGGAAAAGAAACACGCTTAGAAACAGTTACAACACAATTATCAATATTTCTGTTTCTTCGCTGGCAAGATAAGTAGCGACTGAACTGTAAACTTGTCTGTTTGTCTATTTTGAAGAATTAATAAATTGTGTTGTAACTGTCTTTCTAAGCGTGTTTCTTTCTCCGTTGGGTTCTTCTCTACACGCTTGGCAGCCACCTTTTTGGTCTGGATTTCCATACGTTATGTGGCAAAGCCACCATGTCCATTTTTGAGAAAAACGAGATTTGCATTGTTATACAATGAAACTGTAGGTTTGTTAAAACCTAGACTGGAAACGTTGCAGGCCAGGAAGAGCGTTCTCATTCTTCCAACTGAGGATTAACTCATTCGAGACGTGCCGCCTCCGGATACGCGGCATTAGCTGCGTATCCGGACGGAGGCGGCACGTCTCAAATGAGTTGAACAAAAGTAATAGAAGTCGGCGAGAATCTATCTATCTATCTATCTATCTATCTATCTATCTATCTATCTATCTATCTATCTATCTATCTATCTATCTATCTATCTATCTATCTATCTATCTATCTATCTGTCTGTCTGTCTGTCTGTCTGTCTGTCTGTCTGTCTATCTATCTATCTATCTATCTATCTATCTATCTATATCCCGTAGTCTTGCCGACCGTTGGGGCACCACTGATGACTTAACAACCAGCTCCCTCCATTCCTCTCTGTTTTCTGCCATTCTCAGCGTATCGCCCAGCTTCAGTCTTGTCCACTCTGAGATATTGTCCTCCCATCTTTTCCTCTGTCTTCCTCTCCTTCGTCCTCCTTGCACAGTGCCTTGCAGGATTGTTTTGGCAAGCGCTGCTGAACGTGTGACATGCCCATACCACTTCAGTTTGCGTTTTCTCACAATGGCTAATAAGTCTTCATAGGGCCCGATGGCTTGCCTGATTCTGCTTCCCACTTCCTCGTTTGTGATGTGATCTCTGTATGAGATGCCAAGCAGCCTTCGAAAACATCTCATTTCAGTGGCTTGTATCCTCCTTTCAAGGTCTGCTGTGAGGGTCCATGACTCGCAGGCATACAAGAACACTGAGATGACTAAGGAGCGCATCAGTCTGATCTTGGAGCAGAGTGTGATGTTTCTGTCCTTCCATATGGTCTTCAATCTTGTCAGTGCTGTTGTTGTCTGCGCAAACCTGGACAGTATTTCTGGTTTTGATCCCTCATCTGTCACAATGGCTCCTAAGTATTTGAATTTCTTAACTGTTTCCAGTTTTTGGCCTCCAACCATGATTTCAGAGCCAATGTCACTGGCGTTATTGGTCATCAGTTTGGTCTTCTCTGCACTGATTTCCATCCCATATGCAATGGCTGTACTATCCAGCTTTTCCACCAGCTGAGCTAGCTCCTTCTCTGTTCCTGCAAGGCCATCAATGTCGTCTGTAAAGCGCAAGTTCGTGATTGTTCTGCCTCCAATACTGACAGTTCCTTCATGATCTTTCAGAGCGTCTGTCATGGTTCTTTCCAGGAAGATGTTGAAAAGAGTAGGTGAGAGCAAGCAGCCTTGTCCGACTCCAACTGTAGTCCTAAACCAGCTTCCTATTTTGCCGTTGAAGCAGACTGCGCTCGTGGCCTTGTTGTAAAGGTTTGCTATGACTTTGATCAGGTTGGCATTGATGTTGTATAGCTTCATGGTGGACCAAAGGGCTGCATGCCACACCCTGTCAAACGCTTTCTTAAAATCCACAAAGACATGATAGAGGTCCTGCTGGTGCTGGAGGTATCTCTCACATAGAACTCTCAGGTTGAAGATCTGCTCAGTTGTGCTGCGCCCTGGTCTGAAGCCTGCCTGTTGCTCAGCTATGATTTCCTCTGCCTGTGGCTTTAGCCTGTTCAGTAGGATCTTTAACATGACTTTGCTTGGGTGGGATATAAGACTGATCGTGCGATAGTTCTGGCATTGATGTAAGTTGCCTTTTTTGAGGAGAGTTATTATAAGTGATTGGGTCCATGGTGTGGGCCAATCCCCTGACTGCCATATCTTATTGCAGATTGTTAGTAAGGCGTTTATCGTGTCTTCTCCCCCTTCTTAGACTAGCTCTGCAGGGATGTTGTCTGCTCCTGCTGCCTTCCCCTTTTTCAGCGACTTCACGAGCCAGGGGAGAAAGGAAAACGAAATAAAGTCGACGGTATTCGCATGCAACCTCTTTAACCCCAAACAGCCCCGACGCACTGCAGCAGGAGATGGCTCGACCATGATAATTCAAGGGTAGTGCCAGATTAGCTTGGCGCCTGACCGCGCCAAGCTAATCTGGCACTACCCTTGAATTATCACGATCGAGCCATCTCCTCAGTGCGGCTGGCACATCGTCGTGAGGCGACGCCTCGAACATTTGGGAAACGAGTCCGTGGGGTTAAATGGGTTAAGTTAAATTTTGGCGCGAAATCATGTTTTGATGCGGTTCAGTGTTTCCTTTGAATTTTTTACGCCTTAAGATGCAAAATCGCAGACCAGCACAATTTTATGTGTCTGGGTGTAATGCTGTTTCAAGGGTAAGTATTTGACACAGAGGCCGGAGACGATTAATTTTCAGGAGTTTTTGGTTGTTGTTTTGTTTTTTTTTCAATTTTCTTTTTCAAGAGTGGTAAAGAGACTGACGGGTTTTTTTAAGCAGTTGGTCCGTGCTTGAATCTGCATTAACCCTTTTCATCCTGATACACTACTGCCTGAAAGAAAATTGACTATGATAGTTCAAGGGTGGTGCCAGAATAGCTTGGCGCCTGGGGCGCCAAGCTATTCTGGCACCATCCTTGAACTAAAACGGTTGATCTATCTCCTAATCTGTCATGTAACCTTCGTAGGACAGTAAGAAAAATAAAGAAAATCATCCTCAGGGTGTAATGGGCTAAGAATCCCCTGTAGGAGGAGCGGAATCTGATTTGTTTACGGCTCTAAACAAGCCATCCAATCAAAGGCACGAAGAGCACGTGAACTCGAACGGTGCCCTCAAGTGGAAAGTGGGTTGGTTTGTGTCCTGTCCTGGCACTTCCAATCCTTATCCAAGATGGGTGGACCGACCACAAAGGATAGTTCAAGAGCTGTGCTTGAATAGGTTGCCGCCTTGCGCCAAGTTAACCCATTTTGCCCCAGCGCTCTACAGCAGGAGATCGACCGACCATGACCAGGTTCGCTTGGCGCCACCCTTGAATTATTAGTCATGGTCGATTCATCACCTGCAACTGGTACACAGTAGTTAGGTGACGCCTCCTAAATTCGGCCGTGGAGTTAAAACACTTTTTAATAGGTTTCATAAAGTAAAAATTAACATTTCATGTCGAAACTGCGGGAGAAATTACAAAATAAAATATAAAACCTTGCAAAATGAAATATAAGTTTTTGACACCAGATGCATGTACACTACTGGGCCCCGGACTATCGTTATGTAGTGTCAGAACTTACGTCAACTTTCACCTCGGCAGAAGTTAATTAGACGTGTACATTGATATGTCTGCCATAATTTATGTTTAAATGTTGTTTAACTTACTTACTTACTTACGCCTGTCACCCCTACCCGGGTATAGGCCGTCGACGAGAGACCTCCAGCAACTCCTGTCCTGTGCTTCTCCTTCGATTCTACTCCAGGTGGTTCCCAGTCTCTTGATGTCTGCTTGGAGGTCTCGACGCCAGGAGTTTCTCGGCCTACCTCTTTTCCTCTTTCCCTGGGGGTTCCATGACAATGCCTGCCTAGTGATACTGGAAGCTGGCTTTCTCAGACTGTGACCGATCCATCCCCATCTTCTTCGCCCAATTTCATTCTCTGCTGTTATCTGCTCTGTTCTCTCCCAGAGTCTGACGTTGCTGATCTTCTCTGGCCAGTGGATTTTCAAAATTCTTCTAAGGCAACTGTTCATGAAGGTCTGTACTCTGTTGACTGTGGTTTTTGTCAATCTCCAAGTCTCTGCTCCATATAAGAGAACTGCTTTTACATTGGAGTTGAAAATCCGGACTTTGGTGTGTTGTGACAGCTCTCTGGAGCTCCACACTTTTTTCAACTGGAGAAAGGCTGCTCTGGCTTTACCGATTCGTGCTCTGACATCTGCATCAGTGCCGCCTTTTTTGTCTATGATGCTCCCGAGATAGGTGAAGGACTCCACCTCCTCCAACGGGGTGACAGCAAGCAAGACTGGTTCTTCCCTGGTTGCGTTCAGCCTCATTGTCTTTGTTTTCTGTTTGTGAATGGAGAGGCCCACTTGGGACGAGATGTCAGCAAGCCTCGTGGTCTTGTCTTGCATTTGTTGATGAGTGTGGGACAGTAATGCCAAGTCGTCTGCAAAATCGAGGTCGTCAAGCTGTGTCCACAGTGTCCACTGTATTCCACTTCGTCTGTGCTCTGTGGTCATCTTCATGACCCAGTCTATGGCCAGTAGGAAGAGGAACGGAGACAGCAGACACCCCTGCCTGACACCAGTTCTGACCTGGAGCTCCCTGGTGAACTGCCCTTCGTGGATCACGCGACATGTCATGCCATCGTAGCTGCTCTTGATCAGGCGGACGAGCTTTGTGGGTACACCATAGTGTCGTAGGAGTTTCCACAGAGTCTCTCGGTCCACACTGTCAAATGCTTTCTCATAATCCACAAAGTTGACGTACAGCGGGGAGCTCCACTCCAGAGACTGTTCCACGATGATGCGGAGAGTGGCGATCTGGTCTGTCTTTTCGTCGGCGTTTTTGTAGCGATTTCCTTTTTTGCAGGGTGGGGAAGCTACCCCCACGCCCAACCCCCTTACTAGGAGGACCAAGGGTTTTCTGTCGGGGTCAGCTTCCCTTAGACCATGTTGGTTCACGGCACCTTATTTCATTCGGTGCACCCCTCTCACGAGGGACCCCCTATCCACCACCCAGGGGACGCGCCTCAACGCCATATGGTCCCAGCGCGAGGGTTGTTTAACTGCGGGTTTTTTAAACATGACGTTAAGACTTATTTAAGAATTAATTCCTAAGTTAATCCACGTGTAATGAACGCATGTAGTTACACAGACGGTAAAAAGAGAAGCACTGGTTTACGGACCGAAAACGACGGTGTAAGTGAGAAAACCTCGCTTTCACGCTCCCGGAAATGAAAGCTTGGAGAAGTTCCCGTCTGAACGACTTTGGAGCCTTGTCAAAAATGAGCGTGTGCGTACCACCACCACACAACAAAATGTTGTCTCTGGCACATTGAGCCCCAGGGGCCAGTTGCATGAGCGAGCTTAGTCCTGCACCAGGCACTAAGTAAGGTGCGCCGCTATGGCTGGTGCAGGACTAAGCTCGCTCATGCAACTGGCCCCAGGATCGCAGTTGAAAGTTGTCCTCCTAACACTACCTTACGGTTCAGGGGATACGTTGTACCCATTCTGTACATGACGCAGACTGTTTCTGCAATCTTCATTAAGTCGACACAAAAAATCCCTGGATGTCTCAGCAACACAGATTGAAAGTGGCGTGAGCAAGAGGTATAGATCCTCATGAGCCCCCGCAACTGCGGGGGCTCATGAGGATCTATACCTCTTGCAGTTGGGTGGTGTACAGATTTTCTCGGCACTGAACGGGTTAATTGGAATTTTCTTTGCATTTTACACGCTTGACAATCAACTTTTTGGCGTGCGGAGTGCAGCTGCACTTCTATGTACAGGTACGTCGGTCTATTATATGTTGACCTGAGGTACCTAAACACTGGGCCTCCTCTTCTGCCGTGATGAAGGAACCACTGTACTGTTCGAGAGAAGGCTAATCAAAGGACGAACAACCTCTCCGATGGTACACACCTGGTTGGGGGGGGTGGGGGGGGGGGCACTAAGGTGAAGGGGGAGGGGTAAGGACGAGGTGGGGTGGTGGTGGTTGTGGTGATGGACATTGTGCTAAAGAAGCTTTACAGTCGCACACACTTAAATGGTGACGGTATTCTCCGCCAGAGAATTATAGATGCCGGTGAGATTTGAGAGTAGCAAACTTATTGTTACCAGTATCAGCTTATTCGAGACGAGCCGCAGTTTGCCGCGTATCCGCATGCGGCGCGTCTCGAACATGTTAATAACAGGCAAGAGGCATGAATCCTAATGAACCTACTTGGTATCTTCACAGTCTTCGCCTGTTGCAGACTCAAGGGGCTGGTCGAGCGACCCGGCCGCGGGAAGCTGAGTACCTCAGGTGGTACAGCGTTCAACTCTAGTCCAAAAGGTCGTGTGTTCGAACAGAGCTGGGGTCAAAATTTGCTCAGACCTTTTTTTTTTCTCTCGGTGCCCCGTCGTTGAAATCACTTTCGTGGTGGACGAAGGACGTTAAACCGCGTACGTTGAACTTTTTTGTTTTAATTCGAGCCACCCAAATTAAGTCATAGGCGTATTATTTGGGAGAGATTTTTTGTGTGTGTGGTTATTTTTATTTTTTTTTTTTTTTTTGTGGGGGGTGGTTGGGCAACTGTCAGAGTGTTGAAGTGAAAGTGATCGATACGTATTTGCATATTTACAAGAGGCATGAATATGTAACCACGAGTCTTTCCCGCCGAGTGGCGGTATAGTCAGTAGCAGTCAGTGAGTTAAAATATGAGCCCTTTCAGCTTGCAAAATGCAAGGGTTTATTAGAATGCATACCTCTGACAAGTATGGACTGCAGGGGCTTATTAGAATCTGTGCCACTTCCGGTGGCACAGATTCTAATCCCCTGCAGTCCAAACTAAGATTTGTAGAAGAGGCCGCCCTATACTAAGATCTATAGAAGAGGCTACTCGGCTAGGGCAGGGCGAGTGTGTCGACAGCGCAGCGGCACATGACGGATGGTTCAGTGGGGGGGGGGGGGGGGGTGGCTGAGAGACCGAGTCCTGTGATGTGGCATACCGAGACTCCGTGCCAGCATCCATCACCACCTAGACCCCATCCGGGCCAGCCCACCATCCGATCACGCCTCTGTCCGTCTGCAAGAGACATAGATATTCATGCGCCCCTTCAGTTGCGGAGGCTCATGAAGATTAATGTCTCTTGCTGGCCATATTTTGCATCGGTGTTCTCCTTGCAGAGAGGCTGTTCATTAGTTGTAGTTGCTCAGCGGACGTAAACTTGGCCGAGCGAGCAAGTTCGCCTTGGTCTGGTGCATTTGCGGAGGCTAGTGCATTTTGCTCGTTGTGCTGTAGCAGTGGGACTCAAGATGACACTCTCTGGTTGTAGACTTGGATTTTTTTTTTTTTTTTTTTTTGCGAGGGGGGGGTGGGGGGGGGGGAATGGATCGTGTGGAGTCATGGGGGTTGTGATTCAAATGAGACTTCTGCGGTTGGTTGGTTAGTTAGGGTTTAACGTCCATGTTGCAAGAGTGACTGCAGACAGCCCGACGCCCTAGAGAGGCCTCTTGGTTTCTGTTGCCCTTTTTAAACCGTTGTCTGGTCTACATAAACGCGCGCAGTCCCGACGAGTCCTTTCAATCCTAGCCATCAGCGTGAAAGCATAGCGCCGCCTGCTCTGCGGCTAAAACGAAGGTACACCTTCCGGACTCGACACTTTATGAATATATATCACGTGAAAATATCAAAGTCCAGTGTTTATTTTAGTGGCCATTGTCTGGAAATGCTGCAGGAATCGGCTGCTGATTTACTTTCAATATTCTCTCCAGGTTGTATTGTTTGTGGGTTGTTGTTGTTGTTTTTTCACAAGCAGCACAGGCACATCCTGAGAAAGTATTGTTGCTTGTTGGAATAGCGTGCATGAATCGTCTTGACAAAAACTCCACCGACAGCCAAAGGGTTAACAGAATTTTGAGGTCGTAGACTATAACACTTTACAGCCACAAACTTTCCATTGGCAAGAAGAAATATTTGTAAAGATTGCCTTGAGTTCCTCTCGTCCTGCCCCCTACAATATGGTGCTTATATTAACTCATTCGAGACGTGCCGTTTCCGGATACGCGGCTTATGCCGCGTATTCGGAGGCGGCACGTCTCGAATGAGTTAATTATTGTGACAAAATACTGTTTACCTCTAAAATCAGCCACAGGAACACATGGAGTGGTAAGATTGCAATTCGCCCAAAAACAGATTGGGACTTTTCCTCTGAAGACTGGCATATCGGTTATGATTAGACCGATTGACCATGACAGTTTGAGGGTGGTGCAGGAATAGCTTGGCGCCTCTAGGCGCCAAGCTATTCCTGCACCACCCTTGATTTATCATGGTCGATCCATTTACTGTTGTTGTGTGTGAGGGCTGCATGTGTTAGCGTCTGTGAAGGATGAAGTTGTGCGAGCTTGATCCTTTGAGCCCTGTGGCATAGATTACCGTGTACATCTGTTGTAGCTTGAGTGTCTACCCGATTACACTTCTAAAGAGTCGCCCGGGCATGTGGTCGTTAGGCCACGGGGTCATGCCCAGGTACAGGATCCCCGTCACCAGGTGAAGACATTTCTTCACAGAACACAGGATTTTGAAAGTCAAGTGACACAAAATTCCGCTTCCCTAGTGACGCTCGGAGTCGATCAGGGGCATACAACTCTTGGCACAAAATATTCGATTCCCTCTTCCTGTGGATGTAAGTACCAGACGAATGGAACATCCTTTGATGATTTGACTGGCATTGTGCTGGTTATTAGGGTTTAACGCCGAGGAGGCGACCCGAGGCCGTCTCACAGCGGTGGACAAAAAGTCGTCTCAGCAAGAGGCATAGATCCTCATGAGCCCCCGCAGTCGCGGGGGCGCATGAGGATCTATGCCTCTTTCAGCTAGATCGCGTTCACTTTTTCTCAGCAGTGAAGAGAAAAGGCGCGTGCTGTCTCGGGAAGTCGTGAAGAGGAAAAGGTGTCACATGTCATTAAAGACCATCATTTAGGTGGCTACAGCCCCTAGATGGTCGTTTAAAACAGACGATCTCTCACAGGGACGCCTATCATTTAAGACCATCATTTAGGTGGCCGTAGCCGTCGGAATGATGGTCGTTAATGACATATAATTTCTCATTAGGACACACTGACTGGTATGGTTGCATATGGCAGGCCGTTCCACTTGTGACTGATTAATCATCCTAGGACAAAATATTTAATGTTAGGACAAATTCGATGACTTTTAGAACACACTCATTCGAATTAATCCTAGGACAAATGACTAATTCCAGCCAGTCAGTCGTGATGCCTCGGTCGAAATCGTCCAAAGAATGAGCATATTTTCCACCAGTCACCTCACGTCATGTTGCGTGGGATGATTCCTGCTGTGCGATTGGTTTAGAATTGGTCCTAGGAATATTTATTTATTGCTAGGATTAAATCGAGTTGTCCCAGGATAAATTATTTAGTCCTAGCAGTAAATGTTTTGTCCTAGGATGAATTAATCAGTTATAAGTGAAACGGCGTACCTTACATATATGGCTTAAATAGTTTATTGCTTTGCAAAATGCATAAAAGGATATAGTAATTCCATCAGATCAAAACAAGCCACAGGCTTATTGGATGATCTGGACACTGAATCAATTACATTTGCATTTGCATGGCGGTGGTTAGCAGATTTTAAATACAATAGAGGTCAGTAATTCAATGTATACACACACACACACACACACACACACACACACACACACACACACACTTAGATAATAAATAACATTAATGCAAATATAGGGAAAATTTTCAAATATTATAGTGGAGAGAAACGAAACGAAACGAAACGAAACTTTATTTCTCAACGGATGAAGTAATTAGCACGTGTGCCATTTTTCATACTTGCCGTTGCTACTCTACAAACACAGGATAATAATTGTAATACTAATAGTACCAAATTACACAAAGAAAAATTAGGAGACATTACACATGAAAAGACATTAAACAAAATTCATTCATTCATTCGGTCATACAAAAACAAACGAAAACATAAAGTACATCAAACGCGCGCACACACATACACGCTCGCGCGCACACACAGACACGCGCTAATGATAACTTGACCTATATACGAAGCAAATCATTTGGATCAATAGTGAAAATTCACTTCAGGCAGCAAAAATTATTTGGATTATAATAGAGACTTGAATTATGTAATTAGGCGATTATTATTAGTATGGACAAACCATACGGCAGCATGCACTGAGTATACGATAAGTACATGTTTGATACGGATACTTGTGGTAGATTATGTATCAGCAGACAAGTACTTGAGGAGGCATTCCTTGAAAGAGAAGAGGGAGGTAGCGTGTGTTATACATGTAGGCAGCTTGTTCCAGAAAGATACGCCTGAGAAAGATACACTGGTTTTAAATAGATCTATCCTGGGGCGAGGTGTAATAAAGTTTCGTCTTGAAGTAGAATAACCTGAACTTGCCTTGGTAAAGAGCTTACAAAGATATTCTGGGTGAATCTCATTCCAGATTTTATACATAAACACACCCTTGTTTAAGAGGTGATGCTTGCTAAGAGGTAGCATTTTCAGTTTTTTAAGTCTTTCGTCAGTTGTCAGGGCTGAATCAGGCAGGATATGTTTCGCTGCTCTCCGATGCAGGGAGTTAAGCCTCTTCAAGTGTATGTCACCGCTGCCATCCCATATCGTGGACGCATAATCGATGTGGGATTTGACATGTGCATTGTAAAATAACTTGCGGGCATCAACATTGATAAAGTACTTCAACTTTGAAAGCATAAAAACATTTCTAGCAACAGTTTTACATACAGCATTTATGTGCGATTGCCACTTCATCTGGTCATCAACAACTACACCAAGTAATCGGTGTTCCGTGACCTGTGTAACGATGTCGTTATGGATATTCAGGCTGAGTGTAAGTGGCTTGAGCTGGTGCTTCTGACGGGTTGCTATCGTCATGCATTCCGTTTTGGAAGGATTTAAAATCATTTCATTGTTTGAACACCAAGTGGAAATTTCGCTCAAACCCTGCTGTAAACGGCCATTTAAAGAATCAATACTCTTGTCCGGGGTGTGAATTGTGGCGTCATCAGCGAATAGATCACATGAAATTTTGTTGCTAGTCAAATGTAGCGGCAGGTCATTTATAAAAAGGCAAAACAGAAGAGGCCCTAGGACTGAACCCTGGGGAACTCCCCGTGTTACTAATCCGCTTGAAGAGTATGATCCATTGACCATGACGCGCTGCTGTCTGTCGCTAAGATATGAGGCAAAAAGTGGAGTTGTGCCATGGTGGTAAAGAGATTTCTGGCTGTAGTTATTTGAGGAAGAAATGCATTTATTGCCAAACGAACTACCGAAATACACATTTAGCTTGGAAAGTAGAAGCTTATGGTCCACAAGATCAAAGGCTTTTCGTAAGTCAATAAATACAGCGCCAGTAATTTCGCCCTGATTTATTGAGCGTAGCCACACATCAGTTAGACGCGCTAGGGCCGTGTGACAGCTGTGCTTTGGTCTGAATCCCGACTGAAGGGGATGGATTAATGTATGATTTTCTAAATATTCCAAGAGATGTTTATGGATATGCCGTTCCAGTGGTTTACTAAGGATGGACAATAGTGAGATGGGGCGATAGTTATTAACATCAGTCATATCTCTTGTTTTCGGGAGGGGTATAACCTTGGCCTTTTTAAGTTCCTTTGGGAAAATATTCGTTTGAATGCACAAGTTATAAATATAGGTTATTGTTTCAATAACATAAGGAATAGCTAATTTAAGTATTTTGGGGCTGATTTCATCTGGCCCTGACGATTTCTTATTCTTCATTGAACTAATTGCCCTACCGACTTCGTGCACTGCCAGTGGTGGAATCACGAAAGGATCAGATCCTGCAGTTCGCGTTCTACAAAAAATCAACTAGTCTGTCTGAGCAAGAGTAGGGCTGAGAACTTGCTTCTGAAGGGACAAGAGACTCGGCAACTGAGAGGAAATGGTCGTTAAACATGTCTGCAGTCAGATCAGAAGGGATTAAAGGAGATTTGTTACACTTGCCTCCAGTCACTACGGCCATAGCGCGCCAGAGCGTGGACATGTCTTTGTCTTGTTTAATCAAGCGATCAATGAAAGATTTTTTAGCCTGTCGCACAAGAGATTTTACGCGATTACGCTCACGCTTAAATTCAGTGAAGCGCTTCTGCTGTCTCAGATCATCTCTCACCCTCATGGCTTGAATGATGTCTTGAGTAAGCCACGGCGGGAGTGATGCGTGTTTGACGCGTCTCCTCCGCAGGGGCGCATGTTTATTTAAGATCTTAAGAAAGATGGTATACCATTGGTCCCCGATCACATTCGTGCCAGCGGGACGTAAAAAAGGAAGAAGATAGATAGATAGGTATACCAAACAGACAGAGCGCTGTCAGGGTCAGATTTACTAAATACTTCATCAAAAGGTGCGCTGTTAAGATCAAACAGAAACTCGCTATCATTAAAACTTAGGTGATATACGTATGACATTCTTTCTTTGCTTTAGGGAGTTTAGTAGACCACGTACAGCGGATGGGAAAGTGGTCGCTGATACTAAGGTTACCGACAGACACATTATGAACAGACTCTGGCTTGGTTGTGTATATATGATCTATGAGTGTGGATGTTGTTTGTGTGATCCGTGTGGGTGAAGTGATTAACTGTTGCAGACCCAACAACGTTAACGTAGAGTCCCACGCATGGTGAGGCTTTAGCATGTCTATGTTAAAGTCTCCCATGAGGATGACATTGGAGTTGGGATTACAAGCTTTATCACACATACTCTAAGGAAATCATCATACCATTCAAAGTTCGCAGCAGGGTTGCGGTACAGAAAGCCGATAAGAAATGATGGAGATTGGGGGGCCTTCAGCTCAAGCCACATACACTCAACATCTTTGGTTTCTAAATCATGTCGTCTACGTATAAAATCTTGAATAGACGAGTGAACATAAGCTGCTAATCCTGTCTGTCCATGGGCCGTAGGATCACGTCTCATGACAGTAAATCCAGGAACTTGGATGGATATATCTGATATATTTGAATTGAGACGTGTTTCGGACAGTCCAAAAATATGAAACGGGTCTGCTCCATTTAGATAAACACATATGTCAGGCAACTTATTGCAAAGATGGTAAATATTGAGATGACCAATGCGGAGATCTTTCGTCTTGAGTTTTACGCCACTCATTTCACGCAAAGTCAATGTGTTTGTGGGAAAAGAAAAAAATCTACAGAATGTATTCGTAACACGTGCCAAAATAGAAAATAATAATAATAATAATAATAATAGAAATAAAAAGTATAAAATCACTAAGTAAATGCAATAAACACAATAAACAAAGACTAGAGGCGTAATCACTGGACGCAGGGGAATAGGCCTTCAGAAGGCTTACACACATCCGTTGGGACTAAAATACTCTTCAATGTCTCACACCCCGAATCAACAAAAGATTAAGATCGGGAGAAAATTAGTTTCCAGCAATTGTCACAAGTAACAGTGATAGTCTGTGTGGCTGCGATTCGTGCAACTAATGAATATCAACACAGACATACATTAGCATTGAAAACTATAGTCCACACTTTGACGGAAATACCGTCAATGAGACTGCAGAGCTCGCTAGAGAAAGTCCTTCAAGCGACTCCGTGTACAGGGTAATTAATCTGTATCGTGAAGAACTACACTGGACGTCGTAAGCACTCGCTCTAAACACACAATGCTAGGCCTGTAATGTTTGGTTGTTGTTTTTTTCTCATCAACAATGAAGGTCAAGTCACTGACGTCTTTGTGTTACGAAAGAAAATGACACATAACCTTATTCAGTATTTCCTGATAAAGAATTCAAATGAGAAAAAATAGCACACAACCTAAAAGAAAAGAAAATTTCAAATGACGCAGAAACTCTGTCCACCCGAACAGTCACGAACACTGTTTCAAACGACAGTTTTATATATTCATATATATGTGAACGGTACTTGGCACTGAATACACACGAGAGAGAGAGAGAGAGAGAGAGAGAGAGAGAGAGAGAGAGAGAGAGAGAGGTGCCTAAACGGGTCTCTTTTTTTCTTCTTTTTTTTTTTTCCTGCAGTCCCAATTATAAATCAATGAAATCTTTTTGCTGCAGTAATAAGTTCGTGTACAGCTGAAAATATATTATTATTCACTGTGGATGGCAGGGTTTACCTTCCATTAAGAATGTACCTTACATATATGTCATGTCTCCTTTGCCTTCTTTTGGGGAACGTCATCGATAAGACTATGATGTGGTCAAGGCCTGTTTGTGAGAAGGAATGTCGTTGGGTGGAAATACCATTCCTATTTATGTGTCTGGGTGGTCGGCCATTCTGAATACTTTCTTCCTCCCCCGCATCCCAAAATAAAGGGCCATAATTCGCGTCTGGGTTTTCCCGTCTCAAATACAATAGAAAAACACTACAGACGGCAGGAATGGAGGGCTCAAGTTTTTTTCTTTTTATCAGAATGTTCTTTGCTAGTCGCCCTTAGTTCTGTGCGAGTGGGGACGAGGATGGATGACCTGTTTTTTTCCTGTCCATGCAGAGGAAAGCATATGTAAATTGTATAGGGTACAGCTTCTTGTCGCATAGTAGATCATAGTACACGATTTTCACTAGTGCAGAGTAGGCCTACTGCTAGTCACAAGTGGGCTTTTTTTCCGTCGACTGGAGCAGTTAACGGGAAAGTGAACTAACAAAAATCATAAACCTTCTGACGGCCGTCTCCGGTATTAGAAAACACGAAAATAATTGACACCAGCAAGAGGCGTAGATCTTCATGAGCCTCCGCAATTGCGGGGGTTCTTGAAGATCTGCGCCTCTTGCAGACGGACGGAGTTCGCCGGTGGAGTGTGCAGCGCGACTGGGGTGGGGGTGATGGAAAAATTGAGCGGTGCAGACGGCGGCTTCCGTAAAAAGTTGCCGAAATGATCGCCTGCAGACACACACAAAGCAGGTGGTTACCGCCAGGTACTCGGCACTTTCTGAAGCCTCGTTCAATACTCACCCCGTGTGAGGGTCATAGGCGTCTAAGTCCCGACCTGTTCTTGCTTGCGGCTTATATATCCATTGATTGCAGCTACCGTGAAATCATCAAGAGCTGGCTATGGGGCAGACTCGTGACGTCAGTTTTCATAAAGATCTGTCTTCTATGCCTATATGGCAAATGGAAGCCATTTCAGAGAAGCCCGATACTCAGTTTGTACACGCGGATTGTGATCATTCTTCATTGTGAGTAATGTGTATAAATAAACACTGATCTTTACTGAATTACCGACAAGATGCAAAGACTTTCAGCAGTTCATACAAGCAGGGACACATTATGATATATGCCTCGTGCAGATGAAATGTGGTTTGCTGTAGCATGAGGTTGGTTAATACCTGTCTGGAACTGGATGTTATATATAGATATAATTTTTCACCCCTTGACGCTACCTCTGACTGCGGCGGAAATATTTTTCGCCGAGCCGCGGTGTCATCGCAACAAACAAGAATGATTAACCCATATCATACTGAGGCTAAAAGCTTCACATTTGTACACTGCCATATGCAAGCTACATTATAGTACTTACAGGTAAGGATAGAGACCAATGGCTTTAGTTCAAGGGTGGTGCCAGAATAGCTTGACGCCTAGAGGCGCCAAGCTATTCTGGCACTACCCTTGAATTATTTTAGTCAAACTTATTTCACACACTGGTGTATTCCGAATGATAAGGGTTAACAGAGCACGGGTCAGTTGCAGAACGGTGGTGCGTTGGCAAGAATGACACGGCTTAGAAATGATTGTCTTCACACCGTGCGACCGGCTGTGCAGTTGTCATCTCAACATTCTAAGATGTTTTTGTAGACAGTTGATCTCTAATAAGGGTGATCGCTTAAAGTTCTGCTGCACCTAAATGTCTTGATGTCTGGCGGATGATGACGCTTTCCTGTTGTGGATCCTTTCCCCTTAAACCACGATTGATTCTGTAGCTTTCTGTAATGTGTAATGTTACATATCTGAGACAGTCATTTCAGTTTTACAGACCGTGCCAGAAATTATCGGGGACATTGAGGTTGCGAGATACGAATCCAGCGAACGGCAGAGTACCAATTACCCTAAAATACCGACTGTCTTTCTCCTGCTCTGTTTCAAATTAACCATCAAACCCTGTGCGTGTCGATAGCGGTTTTAGTCACGATGGTCCCTGCCACAACTTCATCTCGACAAAAACCGCTACCGACACGCAAAGGGTTAAATAAAATGGGCTAAAGTGCGGCGTAAAAGAATGGAACATTCCAATATAATATACAAACCCCCAACTAAAGAAACAAACACATACCCACATACACTGCCGCACACGCGCGCGCACACACACACACGCACGCACGCATGCGGCACACACACAACATACACACACACACACACACACACACACACATACACACACACACTCGGGCACACGCGTACAAACGCGCACTACACAAGCTAGAATTCTCCTCGTCATAAGTGGTGCATTCCCCACACATAATTCCGCCGGCGTACATTCGCCACACTGCATCACGGAGATCTTTTGGTAGTGTTCCTTCCTCCCAGCAGCAGAGAAAGAGGTCATGGAGCTTGTTGTGCAGTGCTGTGCCTCCATGTTTCCAGATCTCTGGCGGTATTCCATCAATGCCTGCTGCTTTGCCACTCTTGAGCTGGTGGATGGCTGTGAGGGTCTCTTCAGCGGTGGGCGGTTCGTCCAATTCAACCTTTACTGGGAGGTGTGGGATTTGTAGGATGACTGCTTCTTGAACAGTGCGCTCAGCGCTGAAGAGGCTCTGAAAGTATTCCGACCAGCGGTTTAAGATGGAGGTATTATCTGTGAGGAGTGCCTGGCCATTCGCGCTTCGCAGGGGACTTTGTACCAGGTGCCTGGGGCCATACACTGCTTTCAGTGCTTCGTAGAAGCCCCTGTAGTCACCATTGTCAGCACAAAGCTGGGTCCTCTGTGCAAGTCTGGTCCACCACTCATTCTGGAGATCTCTGAGCTTGCGCTGGAGACTGCTGCAGACGAGGCGGAAGACAGACTTCTTCACAGGGCAGGAAGGCTGGGCTAGGTGGGCCTGATGGGCGGCTCTTTTTTTTTGCTAGGTGTTCCTGGATCTCTACATCGTTTTCGTCAAACCAGTCTTTGTTCTTCTTTCTGGCGAAACCCAAGACTTCTGCAGAGGATTTTGCAATAGCAGTTTTCAGTTGTTCCCAAAGTGTTTCAGGGGAGGAGTCTACTGGGTCCGCTGTGTCTTTGAGTCTGCGCTGTAAATCTGTCTGAAAGGCAGCTTTCACATCGTCACGCTGAAGGCTGGCAACATCAAGCTTTTTCTTGGGGGGCCCCCATTTCTTGGGTTTTGGCTTGAAGTGGAGCCTGAGTTTGCAGCGGACAAGGCGGTGGTCAGTGTGGCACTCTGCGCTGGGCATCACTCTGGTGAGGAGGACGTCACTGCGGTCCCTCTGACGCACTAGGACATAGTCGATAAGGTGCCAGTGTTTGGAGCGAGGATGCATCCAGGTGGTCTTTCGACTGTCCTTTTGCTGAAAAGTAGTGTTGGTGATGACCAGTTGCTGCTCCGCACAGAACTCCAACAGTAGGCGGCCATTGTCATTGCAGTTCCCCACGCCATGCTTGCCGAGGACTCCTTTCCAGGCTTCAGAGTTCTGGCCCACTCTGGCGTTGAAGTCGCCAAGGATGATGACTTTGTCGTCTGCAGGGGTACTCTGTAGGAGGCTGCGCAGGTCAGTGTAAAACTTGTCCTTTTCAGCAGGCTCTGCCAGGAGGGTTGGGGAGTACACACTGAGAAGGGTGACGTGCTGCTGGTGTCTCAGTGGGAGGCGCATGGACATGATGCGGTCTGAGTGGCCCGTTGGTAGGTTTTCCAGCTTAGTCGCAATGGATGTCTTGACCATGAAACCCACGCCTGAAAGCCGTCTTTCTGATGCAGGCCTGCCTGACCAGTAGAGGGTGTACCCAGCACCAAGTTCTTGGAGGCTGCCTTCGTCCGGAAGGCGTACTTCGCTGAGCGCGGCGATGTCGATGTTTAACCTCCGCAATTCATGGGCAATGAGGGCGGAGCGACGTTCAGGGCGTCCGCTGTCTGCTTTGTCGAGCATGGTACGGACGTTCCAGCATGCTACGTTGAGTCCGGTCGTGGTCGTCATGAGAGTGGATCCGTTATTCTTTCTTGTTTTTTGACCGCAGGAGAAGATGCCCGTTGACCGCGGCTAGCCAACTGGGGTTGCGAGGGGACGAGCTTTGGTTAGGCCACCTTTTCCCTGTACAAGAACAAAGGCGAGAAGTCTGACTGTTCCAACTATCGTGGAATTACCCTGCTGTCCATTGCTGGGAAAATCCTTGCAAGGCTGCTCCTGAATCGGCTGGTACCTGCCATCGCTGAAGACCAACTCCCAGAGGGCCAGTGTGGCTTCAGAGCAAACAGGAGCACCACCGATATGGTCTTTGTGCTGAGACAGCTACAGGAGAAGTGCCGCGAGCAGAACAAAGGGCTGTACGTAACATTTGTCGACCTAACAAAAGCGTTTGACACTGTGAGCAGGCAAGGCATGTGGCAGATCCTGGAGCGACTTGGCTGTCCCCCAAAGTTCCTCAACATGATTGTCCAGCTACACGAGGACCAGCAAGGCCAGGTCAGACTCAACAATGACCTCTCAGAACCATTCCCTATTCTCAACGGCGTAAAGCAGGGCTGCGTGCTGGCACCGACCCTCTTCACCATCTTTTTTAGCATGATGTTGAAGCAGGCCACAGTGGACCTCGATGATGACGATGCAGTGTACATCAGGTATCGTCTCGATGGCAGCCTGTTCAACCTCAGACGACTGCAGGCCCACACGAAAACCCTAGACCAACTGATTCGTGAGCTGCTTTTTGCTGATGATGCTGCCCTCGTTGCACACACAGAGAGAGCCCTGCAGCGCATCACGACTTGCTTCGCAGATGCTGCCCAGCTCTTTGGACTCGAGGTCAGTCTGAAAAAGACAGAGGTCCTCCATCAGCCGGCACCCAAGACAGTGTATCGCCCTCCTCACATCACCATTGGCGAGTCTGAACTAAAGTCAGTGCACCAGTTTACTTACCTTGGCTGCGTTATCACGTCGGACGCCAAGCTGGACAAGGAGCTTGACAGCAGGCTGGCAAAAGCGAACAGCGCTTTCGGGCGACTTTTCAAGCGGGTGTGGCACAATCAACAGCTGAAAACAGGCACCAAGATCAGCGTGTACAGAGCTGTGGTCCTCACCACCCTGCTGTATGGTTCCGAGTCCTGGGCCCTCTACCGAAGCCAACTACGACTCCTCGAACGCTTCCACCAGCGCTGCCTGCGTACCATCCTGGGCATTCACTGGAGTGACTATGTCACCAACGTCGAGGTCCTTGAACAGGCTGAAACTGTGAGCATCGAGGCTTTGCTGCTGCGGACACAGCTCCGCTGGGCGGGGGCATGTCTCCAGGATGGAGGATCATCGCCTACCAAAGATCACCCTGTTCGGCGAGCTTGCTACTGGACACCGTGACAGAGGGGCACCAAAAAAGAGATACAAAGACTGTCTCAAGAAGTCACTTAGTGCCTGCCAAATCGACCACCACCAGTGGTCTTCGCTTGCTGCGGACCGTGACACCTGGCGCTCCACCATTTACAAGGCAGCTGTCTCCTTTGAGGACTCTCACAGAGCTAGCCTTAAGGACAAGCGGCTCAGGAGAAAAAACAGAGATGCCGCAGCTCAGAACCCTGGCCATACCTTCCCCTGCAGCCACTGCGGTCGAACCTGTCTGTCTCGGATTGGCCTCCGCAGCCACGAACAAGCCTGCAGACGTCGTGGGCAACTCCTATAAAATCTTCGTTCGCGAAGTCTAGCCAAGCCAGCCACATTCGCCACACTGCCTCTGACGGGGCTCTTATTGTGAAACATGCGGATAAACTTTGAGGGCTATGCCCCAATAGTTCAAGGGTAGTGCCAGAATAGCTTGGCGCCTCTAGGCGCCAAGCTATTCAGGCACTACCCTTGAACTAAAGCCGGGTGTAATGCCATCAGCTAAGCAGTTTCCACTGCCGGCCCTCCAAGACCAACCTCGCCCGGTGAGCAACAGGTGATCAGACCGACATCGGCCGCAGCCGGCTCGCGCACAGGCCGATCACCTTTTGCTTACTTGGCGGTCCAGCTTTTATGTAGCCTAGTACCCGCGCGGCACATATCCGTATGTACGTTTAGCCCGCTGCACAGAATGATTGTAGTGCAAATTGACTTATGCCAGGAAGTCAAAGCGAAGCTTCTTTTTTTTTTTTTTTTTTTCTCAATGCTGGCAGACAAGAATTTTTTTTTTTTTAATATGACTGCCAAGCGTGTAAAATACATAGAAGAACCCAGCGAAGAAAGAAACACGCTTAGAAATGACAGTTACAACAATTTATTAATATTTGGGGTTGAAACCCTTTATCAAAGTAGACACCCAAACTAAAATAAATTGACAAAAACCTCCTTTTTTCAAAATTGATATACAAATTTAAAATTAACAATACAAGAAATTCTTTCTTTTTTTCAAACATTACTCATGAATAGAGTTTTAGGCCTACAGACTAAATGTGTTTCACTGTGTGTTTAGTTTGTTTCAGCAGAATATTGTTTTGAGAAAGTAGCAACACATTGTCTGCGTGTGACATTCTTTTTTTCCTGCACTGCCTATGACCTAGAGACCTGCGCGCGACCTTTGAGGTATATTTTGTTTGTATAGTTTGGAGAAGAAAAAACAAAAACACGGAGAAACCCTGGCAGTAATCTGGCCAATCCTTGAGTCAGTGGTCACGTGATTTTCAAGGTTCGCAGACCCGATTGTGTGTCTGCGTAGGAGATGAGCTCGTCTGAAGACCTTAGCATGGCTGACATACCAGTATATGAGTTACTTCTTGTTGCACGCCCCTGCAGTATTTTTAGATCTCAAGGCCCAATACGTTTCTCTGACGATGTAAGTGTGGGCTAATATTACTGAGGTGGCAAGAGGCATAGATTATCATGTGCCCCTGCATTGCAAGGGCACATGAGAACCTATGCCTCTTGTAGCTGAGCTTGTGCTGGGCGACTGAAGAGCTGCTTCCGGACGTCGAAGAAGACGGGAGGCGTAAGATTGACCATACGCCTGGTATCACCGCTAATACCCTCGTTTGAAGGCTCTGATGAAGGGAAACACTGCAATATATACCGGCAGGCAAACGAGTCAGCTTTCGTTCCCCATGTATACAAGGGTTAACGGTCACGTGAAGTACACCCATCTGCAAGAGGCATAGATGCCCATGAGCCCCGGCTAACGCCGGGGCTCATGGGCATCTATGCCTCTTGCTGGCCTTTCTTTGTATCAATGCCCCTCTTGCGGAAACTCCCAGAAGTCCGCGGACACACGAGCTACAGTCTGCACGGAGTCAGCTTACTGTTTCCAGGATACTGGCTGTAGAATTTCATTTGTGTGAGTATGAATTGTTTTAATATAGGTTTTAGAGCCTAGATGCATTGCAGATTCGACCGTTGATGTTCTGCTTTAGGAACATGGGAGAAAAGTAGATCAACAAGTGGAATAATTTTATAATAGTAATTTTATAATAGTCCCCAGGCTGACAGGCCTGCAAGTGATGTTTTTTTCAGTCCTATTGCAAATGGGAGTGCATTCCAAAGGAATACAAGCGGTTGCACCGTGAGCTTGTGTTAACTCATTCGAGACGAGTCTCATACGGATATGCAGCTTTATGCCGCGTATACGTATGCTGCTTATCTCGAGTAAGTGAATGCATCGTCGTTTCATTAGTATATGTAGTTCATTATCATCGTTATGAGATGCCAATAATATATATATAAAATGCTATATCGATCTTAGGACAATCAGTCATAGATCTATACACTGTTTTCTCTGCCTAAGGCTTTAGCCTGCCGAGGAAAACAGAATGCAATTCCAGCTGCAAGAGACATAGATCCTCATGAGCCCCCGCTGTCGGGCTCATGAGGATCTAAGTCTTTTGCAGAAACCAATTTTTTATCCATATTTCTCGAACGGTTATGGCTTATGCTCTTTGAATAAACAAAGTTTTCAGACACGACTGAAATATGCGTCCAGTGGCACGAAAGGGGTTAATTTTCTTCTGTTTTTGAGACAACCATTTTGATGGTTGCACTGAGTCGGGATCCAGCAGTCGATTACGAAAGGCTTGGGTTAGTTGGGGGCTTGGCCGCCTGTAAATTTAGAAGTACTTTGTTTAAGATTCTGGGCTCTGTTGCGGAGCACCTTGCTTAGTGGCTTGTGCAGGATTTAAGCTAGCTCCTGCAACTGAGCCCTGTTGCGTGTTTTCGGATCAGTAGCTATTGTGTGCATGTGCGTGCACACCTAATCATTTTAGCCGCACAGTTAAGCCGACAGGTCATGTTCTAGAGGTGTCATTGCAGGTCAGACCTCAGCGCAAGAACCTTGTCATCATACTGGCAGAAATCAGAGGATTTCATTCGCTAGCCAGTTCGTACGTGTGACAGCTAAATTAAATAATTTACACGCACTCTAGCGGGAAACGTGCTCTGTGAGGGCAAAATGCAAATCCATTTTTGTTAAAAAGCGAGAATTTCATTGCTGTACAGTGCTCGCTTTCGCAACAACAATAAAATGGACATGAATGTCTTTTGCCGCACAATTTAAATCTCGCTTTCATAAAAATGAACTTACTGTCTAGTTTTGCCTTCACAAGGCATTATGCATGGACAGTTTAACCCTTTTAGCCCCAAGGTCCCATTTCTCCAATTGTTGGAGGTGTTGCCTAACGACTATGTACCAGTTGTAGGAGATGGATTGATCATGATAATTCAAGGGTAGTGCCAGATGAGCTTGGCGAATTCAGGCGCCAAGCTCATCTGGCACTACCCTTGAATTATCATGATCAATCCGTCTCCTGATGTAGGGATCCGGGGCTAAAAGGGTTAAGGGTAGCAGATTTACTTGTCGCCTTGTGTTGCTTTAGTAATCAACACCGTTTATTCTTCACACTTGCGTCTTTAGGGCAAGGCGGGAGACCGGTGGACCATGATAGTTCAGTCAAGGGTAGTGCCGGATTAGATTAGTGCCCACCCAGGCACCAAGCTAATCTCACACTACCTTACAACTGTCATGGCCAATCGATCTCTAACAGATCATGTACGAAGTCTTTACAGACACTGTCGGAAATTGCAAGTCACAGTAAGGAGATAAACTTTTCACGGTTTACAAATAGTAAGGGGTCCCCCAACCCCTCGGTATTCATACAGTGTGCTAGTTGAATAGTAAAGAGCAACTTAAATAAACCATACCACATTTTGTTTCTTTAACACTTTCGAGACGTGTCGCAAACGGATTCGCGGCGTAAAGCCGCGAATCCGGATGCGACACGTCTCGAAAGTGTTAATCCTTGTCAAGTTTTAGGTGTAAAAAGTTAAACTGTAACACACGGGCATTCAGTGCATGCTGACGCAGACTGTGTAAGTTTTTGCAGTCGTCGTTAATTCGACACCAAATAAGACTCTCATGTCCCAGGAACATGGATTCAAAGTGGTGTGAGCAATAGGCATAGATCCTCATGTGTTCCTGCAGTTGCGGGTGCTCACGAGGATCTATACCTCTTGCAGTGGATTGTGTTCAGATTTAACCGAAAGGGTTAATATAATAAATAATTTGGCGATTACAAATGGTACGGCGGTCCCCAGCCACTCAGAATTGAAACAGTGTGCTAATTATATACTTCCCCACAAGCCATTAAGCCATCGGCAACAAAGATACACCGCAATTTAATTTTTTTTTACCCTGTGGCTGTCGGTAGCGCTTTTGGTCGGAGGTGATTTCTACAGGAATCACCTGGAGAAAGAGCTCTACCGACAGCCAAAGGGTTAACGCCACGTCCACGCTCGGAAAAACCGCAACTCTACACCGCAAGCTGATAAACCAAAACATTATTATGTTTGCCGGATCATCTCAACCTATCGAACCAAATCTCCCCAGTTGCACCTTCTTTGTTCCAGAGCGACCAAACCCTTCAAAAAACCTTCCATGCGTATCAAGATTCGGTTCAAAGGGCACCTACATGGCCGATTCTGAATTGGTTGTGACTGTGTCCACTTGTCGAGAACACCTAGAACACCTTATGGCATGAGCAGGAGCCATAGATCCTCATGAGCCCCCGCAGTTGCGGGGGCTCATGAGGATCCATGCCTCTTGCTTATGTAGTTGGTACCAAAAACTTATTTGTACTTCATTTGTTTAAGCGCGTTTTCTAAAACCGAGCATTGTCTTCTGGTTTTAAGGTATTAATGATCTAACCTGGTCTAACCCAAAGAAGTTGTCGAAAATGCGTTTTCTTGTTCATATACCATGCAATGAAAACCACCCGAAGGCTGGATATCCTTACTTACCTACCGGCCCTATTTACATCGGGGTTTCCTTTCTCCGAGGTAATCATGGTACATTCAATGTGCTGTGATCCTGAGCTAGACATGAACAAGATACACACTTACAGACCCAGTCAGTAGGGATCCTCGGCCCGATGTCGGCCGCAGTTGACCCGCGCACGGCTGTTCGCGGGCCAACTGCGGCCTACATCGGCCCGGGGATTCTTTGCTTACTAGGACATGCTCTCGTCCAGCCCATATCTGTCTGCAATAGGCATAGATTCTTATGGACCCCTGGATCCGTGAGAATTCATGCCACCTTCAGGCATCGGTCAGCAGTTTACATCATCAGATCTAAGGATCTATTTTGGATTAGCTGTCAGCCGTGCCTATTCGTGCCTCATGTAGCGTGCTCTAATCGCATCTGATCTCCGAGCTAAGTGTATTAGCGGTTCTCAAGTGACCCCTAACGTCAAGGGACCAGTTGCATGAGCGAGCTTAGTCCTGCACAGCCACTAAGCAAGGTGCGCCGCTAATGCAGGACTAAGCTCGCTCTTGCAACTGGGACCCTTTGGTTGTCGATAAGGCTTTGGGTCGCGGTGATTCCTGCAGTTCGAGTTCCGTGCACAGTTTTGTTGTTGCTGTCTTCTCTTCAGTAAGAGAACTTCGCTGATTATTAGGTCTTTGCAGTGGTTCAGCAAGTGAATTTTTACCCTTCTTTTTTTAATTTTAGCCAGATAGCTTCAGTACAGTTTGGAGTCACGTGTCATAAACTCGTAATATCGCTATGCAACCTTAGATATACTGACGAGCAAAAGAAATGCGACATCATTGAAATCATCGGAAACACTTTAGTGTTTCCGATGATTCCAATAATGTCGCATTACTTTTGCTCTTTGCTTATTGTTACACCCCAACCATGTCCACGACTCAAGCTTAGTCAAGAAACCGGAAGTCTCGTTTACGCTTGCGAATGGCCGCAGCTCAGTGTGAGCTGTCTGATTGTGTGAATGCTTAGACAGCTCGAAGTATTCCTCTTTGTGAAAATGAAATGATTGTCGAACTGAGTTTTGAACACGTGCAGAAAACGACTAGCAGTGAAGATCCTAATAATATGCAGATTTTAAAGACCGGAACTATTTTGTACCGAAGCTTTAAGGCGTGGAAATGGCTGGGGTTTAACACTCGCCAGTACTATACAATACTGTTTGAACCAACTGTAAATTCACTGTTGGCAGGCGTGTCAATTGAGAAGTGAGCTCTACCAGACACATGCATTTGTACGGCTTTGACTCTGCCCATAACAGACCAAAGAGTGATCAATGCCACTGACGGTCTAGTTTTACCATTATCTTATTCAGTTGTGCCAACGGTCCCTCAAGGGGGCTTAATTTTCAGGACAGTGGATGACGGACGACAGCAAAAACCATATTCCCCTCCGTCACAAGGTCAGGAAGGCCTAATATTCCTCCACTAAACTCCTGCATTGATTTACATAAGCGCATGCAGAATGCGAGGACTGTTGAAGATCAACTCTAGATTTGGTGGTGGTTGTTGTTGTTGTTGTTAATGTTGTTGTTGTTGTCGCTTACACTGTTTTCACAACATTTTCTCTTAGTGGAGTTTGAGTGTTTAGTTTAGGGTGGTTAGTTTAACCCATTACATCCTGAAGCTGATTTTTTTTAAAATTTGCTTATTGTCTTGTGGAGGCTACATTACAAGTTAGGAGACAGATCAACCATTTCAATTCAAGTGTGGCGCCAGAATAGCTTGGCGCCTCAGGCGCCAAGCTATTCTGGCACCACCCTTGAACTATCACAGGCAAACTTATTTCAAGCAGTAGTGTTTCAGGATGAAAAGGGTTAATGGAGACGCCAGGGGCCATTTACATGCGTGAGCTTTGTCCCGTGCAAGACACATAGGAAGATGCTTCGTTAAATAGCGGAGCACCTTGCTTAGTGGCTTTCGCAGGATTTAAGCCGGCTCGTGCAACTGGCCCCTAGAGAGCTCACGCTAAACTTCAGCTGTAAGCATAGATCCTCGAGCATGCAGGGACTCGTGAGGATCAATGCCTCCAGCTGACCCCATTTACGTCCATGCGTACGGTTTTCAGCTGAGAAATATGGTAGAGGGGGCGGTGGTGTGTTTCCCTTCTACTGACGTCAGTCCAGTCAGCAACCGACCCCCCAACGGCAAGGGTCAGAGAAGGTGCTTGACCATCATCGCACAGTGGTTGTCTCCCTCGATTCACTACCGCATGGGCATCAGATAATGTAGCTGTTTTAGTATTAATTTTTCGTCAGCGTGATACCTTCTCAGAGTCGAAGTGGAAAATGTAATCTATGATTACTAAATTTTGTTTTCACGACGCTGACACGAAATATCCCAAAGGCCGCAAAAGGGTTAATCAGGTCAGCCAATCATCACCGTTATGTAAGACAAAGCGCCCTCTGGTCCCACCCTCGCACAGGGGAAACGACTGATCAAAGGGGAATAACGAAGATGAGGGGAGAAGCGATGAGGTGTTGCTGTTGACGTGCGTAATCATGTTGTATTCAGCATCAGGCACGGGAGTACAGCGGCACAATGTAAAACCGTCATGCAGAATATGGTCCCAATGCTAGAACAGTGTGGTGGATAGACTGCGACCGTGTACAGAAAATCCGTTCAAAGAAAGAAATGCGCTTAAAAAGCCTAATCGCAAAACAGTTTATTACATTTTGGGGTTTAATCCTATTCAAAATGGACACTCAGACCAGAAAACAATTCAGTTGCCTCTCTTCTGGCTAATAAAATATATGTAGCGAATTGTTTTCTTCTTTGTATGCCCATTTTGAAAATGTAATAAACTGTGTTGATCGGCCCTTTTAACTCATTCAGCCCGAAGCACGTATTTGCCAAATTTTGGAGGCGTCATCTAACGACTATGCACCTGTTGCAGGAGATGGATCTCCTGCTATAGTGCGTCAGGGTTGAATGGGTTAAAGCTTTGTTGGGATTTGCTTTGCATATGTTCAGGCTTGGCAGGCACATTTGTGGCCTGGATTGCGACTGTGTAGGCAACTGGTGCCATATTTGAATCTTGCCGGCATCGCTTTGTTACATGACGAGTTATCCGGCCCGCCTTTGGCTGCCGGTAGCGACTGATTTTTGTCGCGATCATTCCCCCTGCAGGAATCATCGCGACAAGAACCGCTACCGACAGCGGCCTAACGGTTACAACCCAGTCAGCCCTCATACGCTACAACATCTTGATGAGTGCGTACCCCTTTAGCTGCTGCTGACGATACCGTACGTCGGAAAAGACGCGTAACAACGCGTCATCTTGAAAGCCGGATGGACGGTATCGTCAGTAGCAGTCAAGGGGTGAAACTTTGACAGCGACTTTAAAGTCTTCATTCATTTGATTATGGGTGTGTCTGGATACTGCTTCGACTGAGTCTGGATATGTTCCCCACAACTGACGATCAGAAGTGTTTTCCCCGCAGACCGTCACTGAGCCAGTTGCATGAGTGAGCTCAGTCCTGCGCCAGTCACTAAGCAAAGGTGCTCCGCTATCGCGGAGCACCTTTGCTTCGTGGCTGGCGCAGCCGGGACTAAGCTCGCCCATGCAACTGTGAAAAGGCTCTACGATCTGAAGGCGCTGGTAAATGGAGCCGATATCAGTCACTGAACTATGGGCTCAGCCGGATACTGATGTAAACCAAGTTCTCGGGATCCCTTGCTGTCTGCACGGGCACATGAGAATCTATGCCTCTTGCAGATGTGTATGGCTGGATGAGCGTCGACCCATTTTCCACTGAGTTATAGTTGCCTGGGCCCACACCGGACCGAGTTGCTTGTGCTTAATGGGCTGACGGTGCAGAGGGCGGGTGCACTGTGCTGTAAGGTCCCACAGGGAGACGAGGCGGCATGGGGTGAAAGAATGCTGATGAGTTTTCACCCACATACGGCGGGATCAAGAGGGGTAAAGAGGCTGAGAGCGGGCTTGATTTTCTTTTTTCTGCCTGCACCCATAGGCTTCTGAACTGATAATAAATATTTTTTTCTGCTATTTGAAAGTCAGGCATGCGCCAAAACAATGGGGCATTTCTCACGAGTAAGTAAAGCGCACATCAGCTGGGCTCGAAGTTACTGAATTCCGAGTGAAAGGCGCCACCCATCACTAGCTGCGAAAGTGTCGTATAGCGTTACCGGCGACTTTTTCAAGTGAAGTCATGTCAGTTTCTAAAGTGCCGACGTGAATTATTTTGTGTCCATGTGTTCGTGACAAACTTCTCTAAGTTATGAGTTCTGCCGACAATTTTATGTATACTTGGACCAACCGTGATGATTTTCAAGTGCCTGTGCCGGTATCCTTCCGGCCGACATCTGCTGCAACTTGTTGCTGTTGTGACGTCAGCAACAAGTCGTCTGCTGCCGCGCCGGGAAGTGAGCAGACAGACATGCGCATCTGATGGGGTCGGCACGTGGCCATGCATGGCATCCCGAGGATCCGCTCCATAAAACTGAGCCATCTACAGGGCGCGTAGATACACATGAGACCTGCCGCATCACTGAGTTGGAAGTGGCCGGGAAGGGTGTCAGTAGTAAAAGACTTTCTCAACCTAAGAAACACACTAATGTGCTTCTTTGCCTAAATTGTGTTCTTAGGTTGCGATAACTAAGTCTTTAGACAGACGTTCACTGACACCGCTAGTCTTGAAACTCCCGCAACTTCAGTTGTGTAACTTCTCTGCGACAGAAGCTGTAGTAGGTCTCGCTGAACAGTGAGTTGTAGTACTGAGGAAAAGATTGCAAAAGCGAGAAAAAAAAAGTGTTTTTATTGTAACTGATTGGAAGTCTAGAAAATTCATTCATACGCATTTTTGGTAAAATTTGGTTTGGTTTGGGGTTTTTTGTTGTTTTTTTTTTTTTTTATCCCATGCGTCCGCAATATTATCTCTTCCTCGTAAAAGCCAGTTTAACCCACGGACACAGTGGAGGCGTCACCTAACGACTACGTAGGCCTACCAGTTGCAGGAGATAAATCGACCATGATAATTCAAGGGTAGTGCCAGATTAGCTTGGCGCCTGATGGCGCCAAGCTAATCTGGCACTACCATTGAATTATCAAGGTCGATCCATCTTTTGCTTCAGTGTGTCAGGGCTAAATCGTTTAAAAATTGGGACTGACACACTTTCACCCACCAATAAAACTGGACAGCCTCAAGGTCAACAAACACTTCCATTGGACATTCTAGGTGACGTCATCGCCAATTGCAAAATCAGCTGGCGATGACGTTTTTAATAATAATAATAATAAAACCGGTTTGTTAGAATGTTCCATTTGAATTCTGTTCTGTCCGCGTCTTGGGGAAATTGACAATCTCTCTAAGGTCAAAGGAGCTCTCCACCCACAATGCTTGCCTGTCGCAGTGGCGAAACCAACCCCTCTTCTCAGTAGGGCACTATGAATGAATGAATTGTATTTAACCCGTTCAGTGCCGAGAAAATTTGCACACCACCCAACTGTACGAGGTATAAATCCTCATGAGCCCTGCGCAGTTGCGGGGGCTCATGAGGATCTATGCCTCTTGCTGGCACCACTTTGAATCCATGTCCCTGGGACAGCTATGGTTTTGTTTGTGTTGAATTAACGAAGACTGCAGAAACACAGTCTTCGTCAGCTAGCACTGAACGGGTTAATGTCTTCACATCTTGGTGATGTTAGACAACAACATCAACAACAACAAAACACTCTTTAAACTTAAACTTTATAATCTAAACCATATACAAATGTCATGCATTACAAACTGAGTTCACCTGTAGGAGTCTCACATTAATTTAACTATTCTTGTTGCTATATTGGTATGTGAAATATCGTTGATGTTTCCTGCTAGATCATCAACGTTTATAGCATTTTGTCTGGACAAATGTGTTTTAATTGGACATTCGAGTATTATATGATGAATATAGAGAGGTTCGGAACATTCACAAGTTACATCTTTAGACAATTTTGTTTTTCAGGAGTTTAATCGTAGTTTGTATTGTAGAGTTGCTAAATTGTTTCAACAAGCTGGAATATTACCTTTACTTTTCATTTCAACTTCCTTTTTACCCAGTAGTGCACAGCTGATACAGGCAAAAGCCCACCAGTCTACATATGGCAGAGATCTTCATGAACCCCGCAATCTAAATGAAGCCAACTAAGGGAATAGATCATTGAGAAACGCTGCAATCTGAGAGGTTTCAAGAAGAACTTGCTCTTGCTTCGTGCTGGACTTTTTTAATTCTTCATTTTTAAGGCGACACCAAACGTGTAGGGAGTTTGACTGAATAGTTTTACAGTAAGAAAATATCGCGTTTGGTACAAAACTGCAGTAAAAGCCACCAGTCTGAAAATGACAAAGATCCTCATTAATCCTCGCACGTTGTGGGGTTTCATGGCGATCTGTGCCATTTCCTGGCTTTGTTTACGTCAGTGTTTTTCAAGGAAGGTAGCACAGCGCTCAGAGTACAGTCAGGTAACTAAACTCGAGTTGTAAGTTAGCTTTGCATCGGCAACGTAAAAGTTAGCTTATTTCCTGGCACCGTGATGCATTCAGTCTTTGAAAGCTTATATGCCTACGCGATACTTGCAAGATTCTCACCTGTTAGTTGAATGTTTCGTGTCTGCATGATGCCGATCGAGAGGTGCTTCTGTAGACGTAGGAACGTTTCTTCTGTACGTGATGCCAGTTCAGGGGTGCTTCTGGCGGTATGTACGGGTATGTTCCTTGTCCCTGTGCTCGTGCCACTGTAAGGGGTCTCGTCCGCAAGAAATGCCCGCGACGATTGGTGCGGGTATAGGTTTGGCGTACCTTGAACCGGCGGCACTGTGGAAGTATTTTCAGACTCCAGTTTCAGGTCGATAGCATCGCGACGCTGTTTACACCTGTACATTCCTGTCGCAGAAGCTGTCGAAAAATGTAAGTTGCCCCAGCAACATTGCTGAACACCTGTCCCCTACTCCCGAAATACACAGAAGAAAATGTAGCTGGCAAGAGGCATAGATTTTCATGAGCCTGCGCAATTGCGGGGGATCATGAAAATCTATACCTCTTGCAGTTGGTAAGTCACTAAACTGAGAAATCGCGGAATGAACGCTGATCACCTACCCTGTCTAAAGAACTAAAACGGCAGTGTTGCAAGCAAGGGCATATAGTGTTTTCGTGAGACCTCGAAATTGCGCGGGCACTTGAAAATCTATGTCTCATGAAGATGTGTGAATTCGCTGCAGGATCTGTTGTTAGTACCCAGTCTCCTGTAGGCGGGGTGCTGGGGGACTTTTCCTTTCATTTCTCAGTGTCCGAGCTGTTCCGGTCGATTCGGTTGCGGCCAGCAAGCTGTTCCTTCGCTGCAACATAAATCTTTGTGTAAGCGGGTCCAGCTTAGAGCGTGTTCCTTAGCACGACTGAATGAAGTGGTCCATTAACAAATAAAAATAATAATCAGTACAGTAAACTCTGGCTATAACAAATTACCAGGAGACCCAATTTTTTCTTGTTGTTATATCCGATGTTTGTTATAAGCGAAGTAATTGACGTTGTTAAACTGCTGTTGGGTCCTTTGAAAAAGTGTTGCTATGTCCGACTTTTGTTATATCTGACCTTGTAATAAGATGAGTAGACCGTATCTATTTTAATAAAAACATTCAAACAACTCAGAGCATCGAAATAGACATGATTCCCTCCCCTCCCCCCCCCTGCCCCCACCCCCACCCCCTCCCCCACCCCCTCCAATAAAGTGATTAGCCAATTACCTGTAAAAATGTGTGTAGTTTACAAACCAAAATAGACTGGAACGGTTTTGTCGCCGTGGAGTCGGGCCCGTTCAGCGCTGTGATTCTTTAGTCTGGGCGTGAATCGGAGACACCTGTTGTGTGCAGCATAAGAATGTGCAGCTTAAAAAACTGGGTGTCTAAGAAATAAACATCGCCGGTGTTCCTTATCTAACGCTGGGATAATAGGCTTTCTGATGCACGTGTCACGCAGCTTCAAGAGGCATAGATCCTCATGAGCCCCCGCAATTGCGGGGGCTCATGAGGATCTATGCCTCTTGCAGAGTCAATTTTGAATGTGTCCCACCGTTGGGTCGCTTGTGCATGCTGTCAGGCGATTTGGCATTGAATAGATGCGATGAATATTTTTAACCCTTTGTCTGTTGGTAGCGGTATTACTCGCGATGATTTATGTCGGAATCATCGCGACATAGGCGCCTGACGATGTATTCTGATTTGAGCAAGTGACGCGGTGGCGCGCACGCGGTGGCGCAGCGGATTTGCATTTAGTCAAACATCGTCAGGCCCCTATGCATCGCCACTTAACCGCTACCGACCCAAAAAGGGTTAATTAACCACATGGTTTGACGATGCCTCCGTTGACTGAAAGTCGGCAGTCAGCTAAAAACGGATTTTCCTTATATCGCCTGTTGGTAAACGAGATTGGGAAGGCCGGTTTTCACACAATTGTTCCAGAATAGCACGCCTCGCTTGCCAAGTCAGAGTTAAAGTTAAAGCCTTGAAAATTGACTACCATCGATAATGTTGCCAGTCCTTTTGTTTAAAAATAGTTGACGGCCGTAATTTGTCTCTGCGTATATTTTCTTTTCTTTTTTACGACACTGCAGAAATTTCTCTTTTTTATAGGACACTGCAGAATTTTTTTTTTACGACACTACAGAATTTTCCATTTTTACGACACTGCAGAATTTTCCTTTTTTACGACACTGCATAGTTTTTGGTTTTTGTACGATGCTCATAACTATTTGGTTTTCTTTTCTTTGTTACAACGACACTACATAGTTTATTTGTAGTAGTACTGAGTAGTTGTTGTTGCTGTTGTTGCTGTTGTTGTTGTTGTTGTTGTTGTTGTTGTTGTTGTTGTTGTTGTTGTTGTTGTTGTTGTTGTTGTTAAACAACGACACAACACATTCAGTGTGGCTTGGCACATGTTTGGAAGAGTGAGGCCCTACATCTAGTCGTCTGAAGATCTGTTACTACAGTCGTAGTAAACAGGTCTACACTATGTCTATAAAGGTAATAGGTTCCTCTCGCTGGTTACGTCCGTTTAGGTCTGTGTTCTTTACACAAATTCCTGGCTGACATGCTCAGTGTACGTGTATCCGTGTAAGATTGGCTCCGTTTCTGGTCTGGTCACAAACCGATTATCTTCATCGCCAAACTAAGCCGTTACAGATCGCTTTAAACCGCCCTTTTGTCTTCCAACGCAGGAAGCAAGGTGAACTATTTCATACTAGAGGCATAGATCCTCATGTGCCCCTGCATTGCAGGGCTCATGAGGATCTATGCCTCTTGCAGACGGGGATAAAAGTGTTCGTCTGGTCGCTGAAGGACAGTTATGCGCGGCTTCAATCTTTCAAAGATGCAGTTTGTATCCATTGTCTGCCCACTAAAACTCCACATAAAAGGGAAACCGTTCTTCCTGTCACGTAATGCAGAGAGTAAAAGAGTGAGGGGAGCTTTAAGAAGACAATTTTTGGAATGTTTTTGGAGTGATCAGTTTTCTCAAAAACTTTGACCGACCGCTTGGTTGCTAGCTACTGACGATACCGTTCGGCGTAAAAGACGCGTAGTTACGTAGTTAGATAGTGTCGTAGTTACGCGTATTTTCCGCCGACCGGTATCGTCAGCAGCAGTCAAGGGGTTAAAATGACCGCCATCTTTTCAGTCAAACCAACTCTTGTCACATTTACTACGCCGCGCTTTAGGTCGCAGCGACGTTTCTGTTTGTGTGCCTCATTATATTGGTCTGCTGTGAGATGGCCTTAGTGTTTGTGTGCCTCATTATATTGGTCTGCTGTGAGATGGCCTTAGTGTTTGTGTGCCTCATTATATTGGTCTGCTGTGAGATGGCCTTAGTGTTTGTGTGCCTCATTATATTGGTCTTCTGTGAGATGGCCTTAGTGTTTGTGTGCCTCATTATATTGGTCTGCTGTGAGATGGCCTTAGTGTTTGTGTGCCTCATTATATTGGTCTGCTGTGAGATGGCCTTAGTGTTTGTGTGCCTCATTATATTGGTCTGCTGTGAGATGGCCTTAGTGTTTGTGTGCCTCATTATATTGGTCTGCTGTGAGATGGCCTTAGTGTTTGTGTGCCTCATTATATTGGTCTGCTGTGAGATGGCCTTAGTCGCCTACCGTCATAACTGTACAAAGATACACTTCTGTAACAGATGGTTACGAAACGCTACACACAGGTCTAGGTATGGTTCATTTAGACACAGGACAATCCAGTTCAGCACACGTCGTTTTTATATCAAGTAACCTGACAATGACTCCACTCCGTTCTAGAAATACACCGCTTTCAGTATGAGAAACAGCTAAAAATAGATTGACACGGCTGCGCAGAATAAATAAGTGCGATTACGTGTGTGCTTTCGCTGCGTGTCCAAACTGCTGTTAAAGTTCATTAGGTGTGTCGACAAAGTATAACAAGCACAGATGGTGCTGAAATGTGTCTTCAGATTTATGCGTAATGGTACTCTAAACCCAAATAACTAAGTAACTCATTATAGTGGTTAGAATTTTAACAATTAGGACAATGCGTGATTGATTTTTTGTTGTTGTTATATAATAAATTTATTTTGTATCAAAGAGGACTTTAACATAACATAAATTAAATTAAAATTCTGAACAACGCTTGACAAAAATACTTTGATTTTTGAAAGGTTAGTACATACAGGAATTGTTCGAGAGATAATTTCGCCAAAAACACCTGAGAGAGAGAGAGAGAGAGAGAGAGAGAGAGAGAGAGAGAGAGAGAGAGAGAGAGAGAGAGAGAGAGAGAGAGAGATAACGATAACAACACTTTATTTTCCAAGGATAAATAATTTTATTCGTACAAAGTCCTTTTTTACAATCATGACATTAAATCATTAAATCACTAACAAATAAAATACAACAATGCAGTAAATTCACAAAATGACCATAAAGTCTCTCTCTCTCTCTCTCTCTCTCTCTCTCTCTCTCTCTCTCTCTCTCTCTCTCTCTCTCTCTCTCTCTCTCTCTCTCTCTCTCTCTCTAATTATTTGTTGTGCAGTGCACATTTTGTTTGTATATGTTCATAGCTTAGTATATACTAATGGTCAAAACTTATGGGCCACTTTTTATCGCAGACGCACCGACAACACCACACAAATAAAGTAACAATACTTGGAGTCAGTACTTTGCTAATGTATTCAGTAACAATTTCATTTAAGTTTTGAGTAAATCAGGCAATTGTAATAACAGCAGTACGTTAGAATGTTCACCCACCCCTCATTTGAAGTCACACAAGACTGGTCCAGTCAGTAGCGTGTGTACCCACCGTTTGCAGCCAAGCATTCAATGCAGCGTTGACGCATGGAGTTCACCAGGTTTCGGAGAACATGTGGGATCGCTTTCCATTCTTGATGCAGGAACTGAGTCAGCTGTGGGACGCCTTGAGGTGGGGGGTGGTTGCTGACAACACGTTGCCCCAGCACGTCCCAGAGGTGCTCGATGGGAGCCAGATCAGGTGAACGAGCTGGCCACTCCATCCTCATGATGCTCCGTTGATCAAGGTACTCATCAACCACACGGGCGCGATGAGGTCGAGCGTTGTCGTCCTACAGAACAGCATTGTCGCCTATGGGTGAGGGGCTGCACAATCTCGTCCCGATAGCGCAGTCCAGTCAGGGTGCCTCGGATGACGTGGAGGGGGGTCCTGCCTTCCTTGCTGAAGCCTGCCCAGACCATGACTGAGCTTCCTCCGTAGCGATCCACGTCTTGGACGCATCCATCCGTAAATCGCTCGCCCTGGCGTCTCCAGACCCTCACCCTGCCGGCGTTGAAGGACACAGTAAACCGTGACTCATCAGTAAACAGAACCTGAGTCCACTGGAGTCTGTTCCACCTCACATGTTGACGACACCAGGCAACCCGGGCTCTGCGATGAGCTGGGGAGAGGGGTATTCTCACTGCTGCTCTGCTTGAAGTCAGGCCAATTTCGCGCAGACGTCGGCAGACTGTGCTTCTGCTGACGTTAACGTTTGCAGCTTGCATCCGAGTCAGTTAACGCCGCAGAGTGGTCGACGTGACAGTTCGGTCGCGCAGAGCCGCCACACAGAGATATCTGTCCTCCCTTCTGCTGGTCCAGCGCGGGCGTCCTGAGCAGGGTTGTTGTTCTGCCCTTCCAGTTTCTTGGAATCGTGCCAGCAGCCTCTGGATCATTGAATGGGACACCCCAAGACGTCTCCCAACTTGTCGTCCGGAAATTCCATCCTGCAGCCATGCTAGCGCCCGGCTTTGATCTACTGGCGTTAGACTTCGTCGTGGTGGCATGGTTAGGAAAGTGACGATTATGCCCCTACCGTACCGGTATATTTAGCGAAATAGAGGTGCTCAGTGTTTACGACTGACCCCTTTAGCACGTGCATCACGTCTTTACCGAGTTTTTCCACCTCCCTGCCTTTGGTACGCTTGCCAATATAGCACAGCTTTTCACATAAACTGACGATGTTTCACGTGCATTTGACACGTTCGTGGAAATTGATGAATTGTTGTCTATTGTTCCCTGTACAGTAGACTGTCTAAGGTCAACTTTTAACCAATTTTGATCGAAAGAACATTGTATTTTATTAGCGTACTTGCGACGATAAACAATGACACAAAAAAGTGGTTTGGCCCTTAAGTTTTGACCATTAGTATATTTTTAGTGGGTAGTGAAGCAAGCATGAAGAAAGACACACGTCCTAACTACTGCTACCATTGAGTAATAAAGTTTCATTTAATGCATAGCATTTATAATAATGCATAGCATTTATATGGCGCATTTCTCATATTTATAATATAACTCAATGCGCAGAATGTAGCCGCGAACTGAACCCAACAAGCACGCTCACGTGAATCACACGCATTCACTCACACACTGTACGTAAACACAGAACATTCACGTGGTGCTAAGGGCAAGCTCAAGCGAGCTACTGACGGTATTTGGAAATCGTTTTGTATTTGAAATTTTATTAAGTTGGCTGAAACTGATACCAAAGTGGAGGGGGAGGAAGAGCCGGAGTACCCGGAGAAAGAACCCCCGACGGTCCGCCCGAATTAACGGTGACACTTACTAGAGGAGAAAAATCCGACGCCGGAACCCGGAATCGAACCTCGCACCTTTAGCATTGGTGGCAGGCGCCTTAACCACTGCGCCACGGACCGCCTTCCTTTCATTTCATGTCATCTCTCTCAGCCATATTACCAAAGTGTTAAAACGATATTTAAAAAAAACAAACTTATTCTTACTGTCAAAATTAAGATATTTTACTAACGAACCAACAAGGAAACGTTTTTACTGTGCCCATATTCAGCCACATTTGGATTATGCCTCCTCCGTCTGGGATGGGAGCAGTGATGCTAATCTCAAAAGGATGAATTAGCTTCACAGGCGGGCTATCAAATTAATCGTTCACAGACCCATGCAAGTCATAGTACTGATCACAAGTTCAAACTGCTGGATATCCTGCCACTTGACAAGCAGTTTATATAATAAGTTGGCACTCATGCGCAAAATCACCCTCTCAGACTCACCAGCCTATCTCTATAATTTGTTCGCACGTGCCCACAGATCTAGTCGAACACCAGGGAACAATCTGGTAGTACCAAGGCCCCGCTTAGATATTTACAAGACGCCCCTCTTCTACTCTGGTGCAAAATTATGGAACACAGTTCCTACAGACATTAAAGCAGCACCGTCTTTACGAACTTTCAAAACCCAACTACATAAATTTATTAAGAACATGTGAAAACATATTGTTCATATTTTTCTTTCACATACCGTCATTCGACTGCAGAAGCATTTCCTTATTCATATTCATGTATCTTAATACTTTAGACTTGTTGAGGTGTTGTTTGTCATTTCTTTTGTTTTGAAACCTCAGCGGAAAAGAAGGCATACCTTCTTTATGTCTTCTAATATGTTCTAGCATATTTGTAAGTGCAGCATAACATCGATGTTTTGCTTGGTGTCAGTGTGTGTGTGTGTGTGTGTGTGTGTGTGTGTGTGTGTGTGTGTGTGTGTGTGTGTGTGTGTGTGTGTGTGTGTGTGTGTGTGCAGACCGGATATATCAGTGTGTGTGTGTGTCTGTGTGTCTGTGTGTGTCTGTGTGTGCGGACTGGTATATATCAGTGTATATGTGCGTGTGTGTGTGTGTGTGTGTGTGTGTGTGTGTGTGTGTGTGTGTGTGTATGTGTGTGTGTGTGTGTGTGTGTGTGTGTGTGTGTGTGTGTGTGTGTGTGTGTGTGTGTGTGTGTGTGTGTGTAATGTGAGCATTGCTTATTTGAAATAGAATTATTATTGGCCGTACTTTTCACTATTATATATACTTTTTATATATAAAATTATGTGTGTGCGTGTTTACGAGCGTGCCTTATCTTAGCAAGGACATGATTGAAGAAAAGGTCATTGAAGGCACCTAATCATTTATCCTTGAAAAATAAATTTCATTTCATCTCTCTCTCTCTCTCTCTCTCTCTCTCTCTCTCTCTCTCTCTCTCTCTCTCTCTCTCTCTCTCTCTCTCTCTCTCTCTCTCTCACTCGTTTCCACTTTCCCAGCGGCAAAAAGCCAAAGAGAACACAAGATCCAACATTTACAAATGAAGAGGTTCAGGCGTGTATGGCTTGTGTTGTTTTGCGCTTTTCTGCGGATGTTTGGGTGTCTTTTTTTTCAGTTCCAACTGCGTGCATTTTTTAAGCATTCGTAGTCTGGAATGCCACTTAAAGTAACACCAGAACCGTTGAAACAGATTCCTCCTCGGCGTGGCCCGCTTAATCACGGCGAGCCTGAAGTTGAATTTCACGTTTAAAGATATTCCATTCATTCAATTTAATTCCGTACAATTTACTTATCCCTTAGCTCATTTAGCGCCAACGCACTCAAGTCGGAGATTTATCGACCATGATAATTCAAGGGTAGTGCCAGATTAGCTTGGCGCCATGATGGCGCCACGCTTATCTGGCACTACCCTTGACTTATCATGGTCGATCCATCTCCTGCATCTGGTACATAGTCATTAGTTGACACCTCCAAAATTTGGGAAACGCGGCCGTGGGGGAAAATGAGTTAAGGGGCAATTGCAATTTCGTGGACTAGGGAACAGCTTAAGAGCAAAATTATTCGATAACTATTAATTAATACAAGACATTTTACATTCTAATATCTGTGAACATCTCAAAATGCTGATATACTAAATCTGTAAACAACTGTTAATAGTGAGACATATATTGAAGGAATCTTAACAAATCTTGACACAGCTTTACCAAAATCACTGGTCAAACGACAGATCTTGGTTCGCCTGTCCATTTTCAGGCTACCAGAATACCAGACATCCCATACTTGACTGAGTTAGTGTTTCAGATTAACTCATTAGAGACGTGCAGCATTCGGCCACGCAGCATAAGCCGCGTGTCGGAATGCAGCTCGTCTCGAACTGTTAAAAAGTAATTCTGGGGTTGCTGAATCGGACATGAATTAGCGACGACTGTTGAGGCTTTTACGACTAGCTCCAAACGAAAGATCTGTGTGGCCTATTCGTTCTTTAGACGCGGCAGCGGTAGAAAGATCGGACACAATAGTTCGTGTTGTGCCAGATTAGCTTGGCGCCAAGCTTTACGATGCATCCCCCATATCTGGTACACGGTCTTTATATTCGCTTCCCAAAGTTGCAGAAATCATTAAGTGTAAATGAGTTAATAAATCAAATAACATTTGAAATGTCTCCAAAACTACGGCCACATTCTTACGTGGTATGGAAGTACCTTAATAAAGCCGCGTATCCAGATGCGGCACGTCTCGAATGAATTAACACCTTCCTTACCATTTCCCTCGAAAAGATAAGTATTGAACTGTCCCTATTGTCTGTTTGTCTATGTGAAAAACGATGAAAACCGAAAATCTAGTAAACTGTAGGCTGTGTGGTCATTCTTTCAGAGCGTGTTCACCTTCTTTTTTATTTTTTACATGTTTCTTCTTTGCATTTTATTAGCTTTACGGTTTATAAAGGCCACACACACACACACACACACACACACACACACACACACACACACACACACACACACACACACACACACACACACACACACACACACACACACACACACACACACACACACACACACACACACACACACACACACACACACACACACACACACACTTTTTCTTGGCTTGACTCTTCGAAGATTCTACAAGGGTTGTACACGTCATCTGCAGGCACGCTCGTGGCTGCGGACGCCAATTCGGGACAGGCAGGTTCGACCGAGTGGCTGCAGGTGGAGGTCTGATCAGGGTTCTGAGTTGCGGCGACTCTGTTTTTTCTCCTGAGCCGCTTGTCCTTAAGGCTAGCTCTGCGAGAGTCGTCAAAGGAGACGGCTGCCTTGTACATGGTGGAGCGCCAGGTGTCGCGGTCCGCAGCAGGGGAAGAACACTGGCGGTGGTCGATGTGACAGGCACTGAGTGACTTCTTGAGACAGTCTTTGTACCTCTTCTTTGGTGCCCCTCTGTCTCGGTGTCCAGTGGCGAGCTCGGCGTACAGGGTGATCTTGGGCAGGCGATGATCCTCCATCCTGGAGACGTGCCCCACCCAGCGGAGCTGTGTCCGCAGCAACAAGGCCTCGATGCTTACGGTCTCTGATTTTTCAAGGACTTCGACGTTGGTGACATAGTCACTCCAGTGGATGCCGAGGATGGTACGAGGGCAGCGCTGGTGGAGGCGTTCGAGGAGTCGTAGTTGGCTGCGGTAGAGGGCCCAGGACTCGGAACCATACAGCAGGGTGGTGAGGACGACAGCTCTGTACAAGCTAAACTGGTGCACTGACTTCTGTTCAGACTCGCCGATGGTGATGTAGGGAGGGCGATGTTCTTTCTTAGGTGCCAGCTGGTGGAGGACCTCTGTCTTCTTCATACTGACCTCGAGTCCAAAGAGCTGGGCGGCGTCTGCGAAGCAGGACGTGATGCGCTGCAGGGCTCTCTCTGTGTATGCAACGAGGGCAGCATCATCAGCAAAGAGCAGCTCACGAATCAGTCGGTCTAGGGTTTTGTGTGGGCCTGCAATTGTCTGGGGTTGAATAGGCTACCATCGAGACGGTACCTGTTGTACACGGCGTCGTCATCGTCGAGGTCCTCGGTGGCTTGCTTCAACATCATGCTATAAACGGTGGTGAAGAGGGTCGGTGCCAGCACGCAGCCGTGCTTCACGCCGTTGAAAATGGGGAATGATTCTGAGAGGTCAGTGTTGAGTCTGACCTGGCCTTGCTGGTCCTCGTGCAGCTGGACGATCATGCTGAGAAACTTTGGGGGACAGCCAAGTCGCTCCAGGATCTGCCACATGCTTTGCCCGCTCACAGTGTCGAACGCTTTTGTTAGGTCAACAAACGTTACGTACAGCCCTTTGTTCTGCTTACGGCACTTCTCCTGAAGCTGTCTTAGCACAAAGACCATGTCGGTGGTACTCCTGTTGGCTCTAAAGCCACACTGGCCCTCTGGGAGGTATTTTTCAGCAATGGCCAGTACCAGCCGATTCAGGAGCAGCCTTGCGAGAATTTTCCCGGCAATGGACAGCAGGGTCATTCCACGATAGTTGGAGCAGGCAGACTTCTCCCCTTTGTTCTTGTACAGGGTGACGACGACTGCATCACGGAGATCCTTTGGTAGTGTTCCTTGCTTCCAACGGCAGAGAAAGAGGTCGTAGAGCTTGTTGTGCAGTGCTGGGCCTTCATGTTTCCAGATCTCTGGCGGGATTCCGTCAATGCCTGCTGCTTTGCCACTCTTGAGCTGATGGATGGCTGTGAGGGTCTCTTCAGTGGTGGGCGGTTCGTCCAATTCAACCTTTACTGGGAGGTGTGGAATCAGGAGGATGGCTGCTTCTTGAACAGTGCGCTCAGCGCTGAAGAGGTTCTGAAAATATTCCGACCAGCGGCTCAAGATTGAGGTATTATCTGTGAGGAGTGCCTGTCCATCAGCGCTTCGCAGGGGACGTTGTACCAGGTGCCTGGCGCTGGGGCCATACACTGCTTTCAGAACTTCGTAGAAGCACTTCGCAGGGGACTTTGTACCAGGTGCCTGGGGCTGGGGCCATACACTGCTTTCAGAGCTTCGTAGAAGCCTCTGTAGTCACCGTTATATATATATATATATATATATATATATATATATATATATATATATATATATATATATATATATATATATATATATATATATATATATATATATATAACGGGTCATATATATATATATCAACGTACAAACCATGAAGATGAAGGTTCTTGTCACGAGTTTATAAGGAACTTTAACCATGAGCCTTTTCTTTTTCTTTTTTTTTTTCTTTTTTTTTTTTTTTTCCTGTCCTTTTTTTTTTTTTTTTTTTTTTTTTTTTTTTCTTAAGCATTGGAGGTCTGGAACGCCGCCGGAGTAACGCAAACTTTGACAAAGTGAAATCAGGTCTGCTTGCAATAAATTGTGTCTTGGTTTATTTTTCAGGTGTCTTGAAATGCTCACGGCCCTTCATAAACTATCGCAGATTGAACTCCCATGGAATATCCCTCACCGAGGGACACAGACGTAGATGGGTCATTCAAAAGGCATAGATCCTTATGAGCCCCTGCAGAATGCGAGGGCTTATGAGGATCTAAGCCTTTTGCAGGTTAATGAGGTTTCGATGAATGAGTGAAAATATGACCGGGATGCTACTGGGTGACTGGGGGTGTTATTTGATACCAGAGCTGCATTTTTCTCTGGTTGTATTGGCGGAGTTTTAGATAGAGAAAACAAACAAAGTCCAAATAAAATAATAATGAATATTTCAAGCTGTGGTAATGCGCAGTTTTTATGTCATTTCTGATGGCCTACTTGAACTCGCCCCGTTCAATTACGCGTATCAAATAAACTGTGTACTCCAAACGTAAACAATCACTTGGTGCAAATGATCGGGTAGTGTTTCTCAAATTTATTTATTTGTTTTTAACTTTTCATTTGTAGAATTCTCAGAACTACTTAGCGTTTGTTAACTTGATGCCAGACAATTATAAAATTCAGAGCGTTGGAAGATTGTCAGTTTAGGGATGTAGAGGTGGGGGGGGGGGATCCCAGTTTTTTTTAGAAAACTCATTTGACGGGGGTGGGGAGGGGGTGCCTACTGTTTGTGTAACGAGAGCTTTGCTCTGTTGACCTATATGACGGTTGGATCTGAAGAGATGTTATGTTGTTAGTTTGGGGTTTAGCACATTCTGCTCCAGGACCGAAATCCGCTAATTTTGAAGTTGCCCCCTAAAGACTGGTATTACACTTTTGGAAACAGATCGAGCGTAATAGTTTAAGGGTTGTGCCAGAATAGCTTGGCGCCTATGGGCGCCAAGCTATTCTGGCACAACCCTTGAACTATCACGCTCAATCCATGTCTTGTCGTGGCGTGTCGGAGTTGAATGAGTTGGCGTCCACAGCACTCCGGAGGGCCTTATAACGGATATGCTATCTGAACAAGCCCGTTGCTTGGCCCGGCCAGAGGGTGAGATGTGTCCCAAGCATACTTTGTATCGGCAGGGACAAGCTGAGGTACGGCCAAAGTCCAAAAGGAGGCAATAATGATCGAAGGATACTCTGGTCATACCATGTCCAGACTAGAATATATACCTGCGCTCATCCGCCCATCCCCTCCCTGCCCCCCCGCCACCCCTTCCTTCCCCCATCCCCTTTTTTACGCAGCTGAAAACGTTGAATCACGAAGGCTGAAAAAATACAACGAATGCAAATGGCGTTTTCTCATCTACTCATCTATAAAATTTGTTCGAAAGTTCAGGCTGCAGTTCTAGACGTTTCGCTTTACCTGTCCGGCAGATCTTTAGCAAACCACTGATTGTCTGCAAGAGGTATATAGTCTATGCCTCTTGTTCGCATGAACAAGGTTTATTTGCATCTCGGGGGAGATTATTCAGGCCCAGCCTGTAATTGTTGGTGCAGACGAAAGAGAGCGATGACCTGTTGCACGTGCAGACAGCCCCTCGCGCGTGCTGACCTCATTACCAGTCAGCCGTGACGGCCGCACACGTGCTAGGCTGTAACTTTGTAGGCTTTGGTTTGTTTCTGAATACCGTCTGGAACAAACTGTTACTTGATGAACATACGTGGGGGGAGGAGGGAGGGGGTGGGGGGGGGGTGGGGGGGGGAGAGAGAGAGATGGAGAGTGGGGGAGGGTGGGCGGCTAAATCAAGGGTAGTGCCAGAATAGCTTGGCGCCAAGAGGCGCCAAGCTATTCCGGCACCACCCTTGACCTATCATTGGGTTGCACGGTTGCTCACCCAGCCGGCGTGTCATATTAATTGCGGTTTTTACTGTCAGGGATGGCCCCAGTTTATGATTATAAAAGCAGCAGTTTTTCATCATTTAAGCGACCTATACCAGGCAGTAAAGGGTTAATAGATCGCAATATTTCCGTATATGCTGATGGCCGGTGAATGGAGACAACTTTCACAACATTCTCCAACTGCCAGGGAAATCAAACGACGGGGGAGGTAGTGTGTGTGTGTGTGTGGGGGGGGGGGGGGGCGGTAATTTCTGAGTGAAATTTACAGCGTAGAAACAGACTTTTTACGTTTCACGAAATAACCAGGATGTGTTCACAGATCACGAAGATTTTGCGTACTTGGGCTTTCACGTTTCACGAGGAACTTTTCACGGATCACGAGGATAAAAAAAATTCAATCACGAGAAGCGACAAAGCGCCAATCACGCATTTTAGGACACCTATTTTAGGGCTACCAAATCCTATGTGTTATCTCAATTAAATCGCGTACTTTTGTCGAAAAATAAGATGATATCATATGAAAAACACGCGCTGAGAAATATGTTATATTGCACTGCACTGACAAGTAATGTCTGTAAATCTGCGCCGTGAATAAACCTATCACACACATTATACACCCACACGATAAAATGTCGCCAATGCAGACGGTCTACCGTCTTTTGTTGTTGCATGCACTTCAGTTCCGCACAGGCATTTTCGTGGTTTTGTTTACATCTGTTATTAATACGCACTCGGTCCCTCTGCAAGATCTTTCCATCTGCAAGATTCTCATGAGCCCCTTGCAAACTAGGGACATGCGAGGATCTATGCATCTGGCTGTCATACCTCGGCACCATTCACATCTCAGTTCTGAATGTCTCTAATCCGCCTGCAATATACAGACGTTTATGTTGTACTTATCTGGGTTTCTCCAAACACCTTATAACTGCAAGACGTATAGATTCTCATGGGACCCTGCGACTGCAGGGGCTCATGAGAATCTATGCCTCTTGTTGGCAGAGATCTGTTCCCACTGATTTTCATGAAACTTCTGATAAAAGAAAGTGCCAGGGGGTCGGGATCTTTGCGCGAAGATTGTTCAGTATAGACGAAGCCCGTAGTAAAAACTGAAGTGTGTTGGTCTCTGCCGTGTGGTACTAACCTCTTCACTGAGAAAAAGTGAACGTGACCTAACTGCAAGAGGCATAGATCCTCATGAGCCCCCGCGACTGCGGGGGCTCATGAGGATCTATGCCTCTTGCTGAGACCACTTTGTGTCCGTGTTTTTTGGACATGTACAGTCGTGGCTTTTGGTCGTTCAGTAACCACGCATTTCAGAAACAAAATGTACTGTGACGTCGTTTGGCAAGGAAGGGGGTTAAGGCAAAAGACAGACAAAATGTATTTTTGTGAAAAGCGAGATTTTCATTAGAATACAATGGAAAATCTTGCTTTTCACCAAAATACACTTACTGCCTTTTAGCCTTAATCTCTGCATAACTGTTATGCCCGACTTGAGGTATTTCCGACTGTTTGAAACGAACTCCATACGTCTCTATTGCTCGGACAAAGGAGGAGGTCATGGGGCGTTTGATGCTGGAAATTGTACTGCACCGCTTGCACAATCATAAGTCGTCTTGCGTTTGCTAACCTCCGTGACGCGGTGAAAGTGACAAGCACGCGCAGCATGTCACGAGCTAGTGTCAAGCACGTGCACCTGTCAAGTGACGCAAAGCGAGCTGTCTGAATCGGCATGACGTATAACCGCGATGCGCACTGCAAAGAAAATGAGTTCCAACAAGTGGGTGTGTGGAGGGGAGGCGTGAGGGGGGAGGTGGGAAGGGGGGGGGGGAGTGGGTGGTTGTGCCGGTTCGGGTAGGGAGTGGGGATGAAGTGTGTAATGTGGAAGCGGGGGTTAGTGGGGGGGGGGGGGGGGGGATTACTCCGAAATTGTTCAAATCACTTTAATGTTCCGGTTTTGAAGTTGAGATAAATTCTACCCTGTTAAAAAAAAAAGTGTTATGAGGTATGGCGTGGACGATGGCTTCCGTTCTTTTAACCCTTTCGAATCACCGGCGGGAATCATCGCGACTAAAACCGCTATCGACACCCAAAGGGTTAAACGCACACATCCATTTTTTCAAGCCGCGTAAAGGTGCTGAAAGCTGGAGCTTTGAAAGCCCGCAGTTAGTAAGTTTACGTTGTAAAGTTCCATGGCAGTACAGGGCTGCTCGTCATATTATTTTCTTTTTATTCCGCATTTTTGTGTTCTGAGTTTCGGGGAATGGGGGTAGAGGTGGATTAGAGGGGGGAGGGGGAGGGGGGCAGATTGCGAAGAGGACCCACCCGGCCGCCGAGCGCTGTGTGTTATTTGTGTGAGCTCTTAGCATAAAACTCCCTGTGTGATATCACCTTCCTCTTAGCTGACACCCTATTCCAGGTAAAAAGAGTCTACATGTGATTTATGCTCGCGCCCTCTGCGTCACTTCTTGATTATGTTGGCACATGGAATTTATAGTTCTAGCAGTCACATTGCTACTACGCTTTCACTTCCAGCGTCAGCCAATCTGCAAGAGATGGTTCGACCGTGGTGATCGCTCAGCTCAAGGTTGTGCCTGATCAGCTTGGCGCCTGCAGACGCCACGAAGCTGATCAGGCACGACCCTTGAGTTTATCTATCACTGTCGACGCAATACAGGCGCCGGACATGTACTCAATGGCTTAGCAGACCAGTTTGTAATGCATGTTTTGCTCCATGTCGGAAATGAGATCAGAATCCAGCTGAAATTTGGAAAATGTTTGTGTGCACACTGTCTGCAGTGCATGAAACGAGGTCTTTGTCAGTCGCGCATCGTCAGCTGACTTTCCCCCGGAGTAGTAGGTCTCGTCTGCGAAATTATTATTGACTTACTTTTTTTCTTGTTCTAAATAGCGAGACAGGCACGAACCTGTGTGCAAACCACCTGAGGGCCGACGTCGGCCCGAAGTTCATTGCTAACTGGGGAGGAGATGAGACGAGGAAAGGGGTGGGGGGGGGGGGGTAATCACAGTTACAGAGCCAAAAATGTTCACACTTCAGAGTAACCCGCTCAGTAATAAATTAGAAAAAGTCTCAACTGACATACAAAATTTGATCGACTTCGAAGTGATTAGTGCCAAATTAGCCTGTTGAGACGCCCAGCTCACTCTACCCTTTAGTATTGGTAGTCGCCCCATCTGGCACTGACTTGGCGCCGGCAGCGAAACGGAAACACTTAATTTGCTTTTTGGAATGTGTGTCGTTCCTGCACATAAAGGCGTTCCGCGTGCGTCACGGAAACATAAAGCACGCGCGAGTTCAAAGGGCAGGACTTAAACAAAAAATCCGGATCACATACTGTCGTGTATAACAGCAATATGGAAGTGGTGATTATTGACTTAACGGTTAATTGATTGACTGACTGGCAGGCCTCTATAGACAACATTCATTTCCTTTTAACATTTTCGTTAATAAGGGAAAAATTAAAGACGAAATTCGGATTTTTTCTACGGTTTTTTACATTTTCGTGCGTCACGGAAACATAAAGCACGCGCGAGTTCAAAGGGCAGGACTTAAACAAAAATCCGGATCACATCGGTTAATTGATTGACTGACTGGCAGGCCTCTATAGACAACATTCATTTCCTTTTAACATTTTCGTTAATAAGGGAAAAATTAAAGACGAAATTCGGATTTTTTCTACGGTTTTTTACATTTTCGCACAAATCATTACAAATAATTGCGAGGCAAAGAGAAGAATTTTTATATTTTACCGTCGAAGTACTGGCACATTGTGTTTTTAGTCAGTTCATCCAATTCCATACAAGGATATCGGTGTCACCTATAAAAAAAAAAATTGTTGTCGTTGTTGTTGTTGTTGTTTATAAGTTATTTATTTATTCATTTTTAAATTGGTGAACACGGCTGTTCCAGACTGAGTCATGGACAGAAGGACTAAATTCGGATTGTCGAAATACCCGTGCAGAAGAATTCTCTGTTCTTACAATGGCCCATCCCAGGAAGAATTTGTAACAAAAAAATAACAGCAAACAAATGTATCCTTTAATTTCCCGCAAGTACTATTGTTAGAGCGATATCACCTTTTGTTTCATCCATTCAAAGAGACTTTTTCCATCTGAAAGTGCGTCTATTTCAAGGACAGTATTTAAAGTAAATTGGGCATATCGGCAGACAGGATAAGTGTTAGCATCGTTTTCAAGGCTTCCGTGTCTCCCCATGTGACAGGAAGGAACATACGGCCCCGCGCTTAATAATAAAACACCCAACCCACAGTCGAAGTAACACTGAAATCTGCAAGCGATCTGTGCAGGCAAGGGACATATGTCCTCATGGGACCCTGCGCATGCAGGGGCTCATGAGAATCTATGCCGCTTGCAGATGTAAGGAGTTGGTGTGGAGACCGCATGGCGAACAGACGGTTGTTGTTTTGTGCAACGATAGTGAAGTTGCAGTATCACATGCCCGTTCTGTTTTCTCCCAGCTAAAATGCTCGCAAATGCTTCTTTTTTGTTCGATAAATCCTCTGCTATCTGCAGCTTTTAAAATAAGGCAAGTGAATTTATTGTTTAAAACATCAGCTTAAAAATTCCAACCCGGCCCCCAAAAAACTCTTTCCCTTTCTCACAGAACAACCATCTTTTTTAAGCTGCGCGGGTTGAACAAGCATTCATTTGAAAATGGAGGCGTCACAAAAGTGCTTGATATAGCAGCCGTGAGACACTGATCTTCATTTTCATTTTTCTTTCGTTATAATAGCGAGGTTATTCTAAAGCGGGTTGGACTTACATATCGCAGCTGCTAAAAAGAAAATGTAATTGTTGTAAAGCTGTATAATTCGCGGGTGGTTCGGCCTTGACAGAACACTGTTCGGCGTCAGGTTTTTGGGCTGAGCACCGTGTCACAAAGACTGAAGAACCCAGTAGAGAAAGAAACACGCTTAGAAATGACAGTTACAAAACAATTTATTGATATTTCGAAAAAACAATTACTGTTAATAAATTGTGTTGTAATTGCCGTTACTAAGCGTGTTTCTTTCTTCGTTGGATTCTTCTCTCAGCATTTTACACGCTTGACTGTCACCTTTTGGTCTGGATTTCTTGAGCAGGGCGAGAGGATTTGCCAGAGGACTACACCTTTTGCTAACGTGTGTCCGTACACGAGGCTAGAAATGGGCCTATCCTGTCCTATCCGCGCCTATCCAGCGGCATTCGATAGTTTGCCGTTAGGTCTCGCTAGCTCGGCGATACTTTTCTATCCACCCGATAGTCCGAATAGAAACCTGCTTCTATTTTTCCTATCCTAGCCAGCTCGCCTATCCGCAAATAACCAATCAGCAGAGCCCTACGCGTCATGCATCAGTGATGGTATATTGCCGTCCACACTCGGCTGAGCACTTCATTGTGTTGTTGCTGCATGGTTCTTTCGCACACATCTCTTGCACAAGCATCGCTCTCAAAACCGGACATCGAAGTAGCCAGTCTCTCGTCCACACTCGTTATGCTTCTCCGTCCCAAAGGTAATTGTGGTTGTTGCGAATTTTTCTCAATTCCTCGTCTTCCATGTATGCCAACATTCTTTCTCAAGGACATACAAGTTTCGCGAGATTTTCCTTATAAGAAAATAGCGCATACGCAGCTTGCGGAGAACTATCGCTGTGTACGGCAAAAAGCTATCGAGTAGATAGGATATTTCGTCGATAGTTTTCTATCGTCATGTCAGAACTATCCACATGTACGATTGCCTTAAATACCCGTCGCCCAGATCTAGCGTGCATCTTTACGTGATAATGATGATCACACGCCATGGGATATTCGTTGCGAAACAAACACGGATACGGTAATTTACAGAGGTTGTCTATTTCGCCAATATCATTCCCATGCCTATGATAATGATAGACCTTCGCCACTTTGCGCATCGATGCAACTTTGCTGCCGTAGTTATGATGCCCCAGTTCCACGACCGGTAAAAATCGGTCCCAAAAATCAGTGATGCATGTTAAATCCAGCTGACTGCCCTTTTGTCTTTGTGTGCCCGTTAAATCCAGCTGACTGCCCTTTTGTCTTTATGTGCCCGTTAAATCCAGCTGACTGCCCTTTTGTCTTTGTGTGCCCGGTTGCCTATCCTTACACGTGGTTTAAGCTGTAACCCCTTCATTTCCGAGTAAAAGCGAACGCGACCTAACTCAAGAGGCATAGATTCTCATGAGCCCCCGCGACTGCGGGGGCTCATGAGGATCTACGCCTCTTGCTGAGACCACTTTGTTAGTTACTCACTGATTTGGGTTTAACGCCGAGCAGGCGACTAGGGCCATCTCACGCGGGGAGACCACTTTGTGTGCTTGTTCTTTGGACAGTTGTGGCGGCTTTGGGTTGTTCAGTGAACACATATTTCAGAAACAAAACGTACGTGTGTTGGCAATGGAAGGGGTTAACCCTCTCATTGCCCCCTCGGCCACAATTTATCCTGCTTCTAAAATCTTTTAAATTAACCCTTCGTCTGTGGGTAACCCTTTTTTATCGAGATGATTACTGCAATGTAAGCCGTTGAACCCTTTTCAGTGACTGTCGATAGCGCTAGAGGCATGACGGCCGAGAGCACGACCGTCCGAGAAACGCGGATACAAAATCATAGGGCCAGTATTTAAGAGGCGGGGGGCCATGAGGTTCTGTGCCGTGCCGCTTGCAGTTTGTTCGTGCTGTTGTCTCTCGACAGCGAAAGGGTTAAAAACGTGTAATGGTAATTGTAAGGCATTCTTCCTCTTTCTCATTTTGCTTCAGTGAATAAACTTACTGTGCAACACACACAAAAAACTTAACACCAAAAAAAAAAAAAAAAACGTTTCCTTCTGAATTACTCATCTACATCCTTTGTTCTTTCCAGCGCCAAGACGTTTTACCGCATCTGCTGACCGATCGACCATGGTGGCTCAAGGGCAGTGCCCGATTAGCTTGGCGCCTGGGGCGCCAAGCTAACAAGGCACTACCCTTGAGCCATCATGGTCGAACTATCCTCTGCGACTCGTACGTATTTCTTCCCCAGCAGCAAAACCTATTCAGGCCCACTGCGGCTGTCGTGGGCCCGAGGACCTTTGCTTGCTTGGTTAGCAGTTCGGCTCTGGGCGGGAAAGTGTCAATTCAGTTTGCACGCCGCACTTGAAATTGTTTTATTTAGGCACGCGGCGCAACAGTCAGTGCAAAGACTGGTCCAAATTAATGACAACTAATTGTTCAGCTCTGCCCTGCGAAGGCAAAAGACAATAAGTCCCTGTTTGTGAAAAGCAGGGTTGTCATTGTATTACAACGAGAATCTCGCTTTTCACAAAAACGGACTTATTTTACTTTAGCGTTTTGGGGGCAATGCCCCCTTCTCTTGCTTTTGGAGGTTTCCCTGAGTGGGATTGCTACGTTCTGAGAATTGCTAGGTTTATTTTGCACATGTTCTTCCGCATGGAGGAGCTTATTTAGACTTTTGGAACGTTACATTTTCTTGCATATCGGTTGGAACTATTTTTTTTTAACAGGAGCCCCTCAGTTTAAGGAGTTCATTTTAAATGCCTCATACGTTTATTAGTCTAATCCAGATTTTTAATGTCTTTTATTTATTTATTTATTTATTTATTTATTTATTTATTTGTTTGCTAATAACAAAGTCTTATGTAACAAAAGTAGGATATACATTAAACATAGGATATCATTAACAAGTCGCCAGGATACCAATTTTTTCTTGTTGTTGTGTCCGAAAAGTAATTTACGTATCGTTAGTACCCGACCTTGTCATAAGCGAAGTAATTTAGATATCCATTGAGGTCTACATCACAGTTCTAGAGACATACCGACCATGATAGTTCAAGGGTGGTGTCAGAATAGCTTGGCGCCGACAGGCGCCAAGCTATTCTGACACCACCCTTTAACTATCATGGTCGATCCACATCCTGTCGTAGCTTGTCAAGGCTTTATGAGTTAGGAAACCCGCGAAACCTTCCAATGTTTTCTACCTAGTCTTCTCAGTGGAGTGGTTGTTGTAGGTAACGATTTGACAATAACAGATCGCATTGCTCTCCCACAGGTAAGGGTATTATTAGCACTATGCCTGGCGAACAATTTTTCCGAAGTCAAGACCTCACAAGCTTTCCAAGTAAATTACTTCGCTAGCGACAAACCTCAGTTTAAACAAAAGACAAGATTTTGGTCCCCTGGCGTTTTGCTGTATCCGAAGTTTGCTTTTCATTATTTATTTATTTATTTAATTTTGTGTAATAAACGAGACCAAAGGGCTGACTGCCAGTGTTTGTAATTTAGAAGAAACTACCACGTGAGTAGGAAAAAGCACTGTCAGGGGAGAGAATTGTGCATGGGTGATCGACCAATGGTTGTAGATCTAGCTTGATCAAAGCACACACACAAATAGGAAAGAGGGATGCGCTAAGTAAGTGACTGGAAGCAATGAATATGGATGAATAAGTCACTTACTTAGTGCACCTCTCTTTCCTTCTTTTTTTTTTTTTTTTTTTTTTAAATTTATTTATTTATTCTTTGACCAAACTATATCTATGATCATTTTTGTCGATAATGAACAATTCTCTCCCCTGACAGTGCTTTTTCCTACTTACTTGGTAGTTTCCTCTCTATTTATTTATTTATTCATTTATTTATTTTACGAGCGCGCGTGCCCGGAGCCATAAAATGCATACGTATTCCTTCTTCACTTACACCTAGATACGGACTTGCACAGACGGTACTGTACAATCTTCGAAAATATTCCAGCGGATGCGTTTCGGAATTTCACCCCTTTCACTGCCAGAGCCAAACAAATAGGCCAGTCGAGAATTGCCTGCTAAGCACCACGAACTGATCTCCGCAGACGGATCGACCGTGACGACTCAAGGGCAGTGCCTGAATAGCTTGGCCCCTTTCAAGGCCTCCAAGCTAATCAGGCACTACCCTTGAAAAGTCACGGTCGAACCCCTCCCACCTCCCGCGGTTGACGCTGGCAGTGAAAACGAATTTCAGATATTAAGCGCAGTAAATAAAAAAGGAACGTGTAATCATAGCTAATCATATCTCAGGCGAAGCAATGCTAGGGTCTGTTTTGTAACTGATATTGTTTGCTTGTGCGCCTGTGTGATAAGGGGAATAAAAAAAGCAAGGGGGCGTGTTTTAACCCCTTCACTGCCGGGGCAAGGCGAACGCCACCCAAGCTGCAAGAGACATAAATCCTCGTGAGCCCCCGCATTCGCGGGGGGCTCACGAGGATGTATGTCTCTTGTATGTCAGTCGGCTGTGTTCCTTATGCCTGTTTCAACAGGCCCCATTCACGGAGTCGTGTTTTTCGAGCGAATGCCGGTCAGCGCGCAATGCTTTCTGGCGCGCAGTTATAGTGATCACGGGCAGAAAACGGGCATGGCTGCTTCAGTTTTGTGAACAGCGAGATTTTTAACGAAAATACAATGAAAATCTCGCTTTTCACAAAAACAGAATTACTGTCCTTGCCCTTTTTTTTTCTTTTTTTTTTTTTTTTTCTTTTTTTCTTTTTTTTTTTTTTTTTTTTTTTTTTTTTTCGGTTGTGAACAAAAAAGAAATATTCATTACATTGATACATATCGTGAAATGCATTTTTCTTCTACATCCTGAGGAATGAACTGTTTGCCTTCTCCCCTTCTCCCTTTCTTCTAAACCTCGAAAAACGACCGCGGAGAGGGTGGGGGAGGGTGTGGGGTGTGGGGGCAGCTCACTTGTTAGAACGTTGGATTTGCATACTAGCCAGTTCTCACTTCAGTTACTCAAAGCGTATGCACAAATTATATTTCACTTTTTCTTCGCTAAATTGCCTTACTCTGCACAGGAAAAGATTTGTGCCTACACTTGAAAACTCGAAGATTTTCCCTGTTTCACTATCTCCCCTGCATTGCCGCATAACTGACGCGGCGGATTATTGTTTCCCACAGAAATCCGTGTGACCCGTACAGTTGCGGCCCATAGGGGCCTGACGAGTAATGAAAATCCGCTGCGCCTCCGGGTGCGCGCCACCGCCTCCTCAAGCTCAATTCTGAATACAAGGGAGGACTAACGAAAGGCACACAAAGCAGCAAAGCACTGTGATTCCAGAGCAGTTTTCAACCCTCAAAGCAACCATCTGCCTAAAATTTCGAACTGAACAAACTCGGTAGATATTTTGACACAAATCAATACCAACCGTGTCCTCCGATCAAAGAAACTGATAGTTTAGTATCAAGGCTTTTTCAGTGCAAAGTCAAGCATCATTCATAGCAGACGTCGAGTTGTAGGGTTTTAGATGTGGCCGAAAATAAGCCCTATGCTCATTTTTCATTGGTTTATGTAAACTTTAGCATATCCAATAAAATTAAAACAAGAGTGTGTCTTACTGTTGACGTGAACTTGTGACCTGTATGCAGCAGTCGCTTTAGGTACGTATTTCCCCCAGCCTGAAAAGGTCTACTTTCATGGAGTCTCATTGGATTAAACACTGCTCAGTTGTCAATACAATATCTTTTCGGGTAATTCAGTCGCTTCGACTTTAGAGTAAACACGGCAGAAAACAATGGATGCACTGCAGTTCATAGTGGCCTCTTTCACGACACTCTACTAAAGGGTTTAACGTTCAACTCTCACTGCCGTTGAGAAAGAGGTCCGGGATACTTCCGGCCACAGCTAGAATTTCGCGCGTGTGCTTCGTTTCCTCCCTTGTATTCTGACTTGAGCTATTTACGCGGTGGCCTCGCGCACGCGGTGGCGCAGCGGATTTTCATTACGCGTCGGTCCGTCATGCCCCAATGTTGCGGCCAGGCGAGGTATGGAGGTATGTGTGAGGTGTAAATTATGATGTAGTGGCATCCCCCAACACGTGTTTGTTGATCCCCCTCAGGTGCTCTCACGTTACGCAGATTAGTCTATTTACACGGCAGACGGCTGCTAGGCGGAACTCGGCCAGGCAAACCGGCGGGCCACCCCCCGACCTGCACCCCACCCGTTCCCAGTCAAATACGTGTACACTTAACTAACCCATTCACTATTGAGAAAATAAGTGAACACGATCCTACTGTAAGAGGTATAGATCCTCATAAGCCCTCGCGACCTATGCCTCTTGCTGAGACCAATTTGTGTCTGTGAGTAGTGTTTGACGGACGGTGCTGGCTTTTGGTCGTTGAAGTGAACCAAGATTTCGGAGACAGACTGTAATCAGAACGCTACGCAGCTGCAAGAGACACTATAAACCCTCATGCGCTCCCGCAGTCCGGCGCCGGGGGTCATGAGGCCGGGTTTATGTCTCTTGTTAGTCCTGTGTTCTTTATGGCTACTTTTGGTCCCGTTGACATCTGTGGGGTTTGTTTTGTTGGGTTTTTTTCTCTCGCGAATGTCGTCAGTGTGCGGTGGCCTGGCCTCAGACGCGCAACTTCATCACTGGCATGGAAGGGGTTAGTAGCCAAGTGTTCCCTCAAGAGAAGCCTTTAAACCGTCTAACCCCACGGCCGAATTTCACAGATTTTGGAGGTTTCACCTAACACCTATGTGCCAATCGCAGGAGACGGATCAACCATGATAATTCAAGGGTAGTGCCAGATTAGCTTGGCGCCGTCACTTACTTACTTACCTGTCACCCCTACCCGGGTATAGGCCGTCGACGAGAGACCTCCAGCAACTCCTGTCCTGTGCTTCTCCTTCGATTCTACTCCAGGTGGTTCCCAGTCTCTTGATGTCTGCTTGGAGGTCTCGGCGCCAGGAGTTTCTCGGCCTACCTCTTTTCCTCTTTCCCTGGGGGTTCCATGACAATGCCCGCCTAGTGATACTGGAAGCTGGCTTTCTCAGGCTGTGACCGATCCATCCCCATCTTCTTCGCCCAATTTCATTCTCTGCTGTTATCTGCTCTGTTCTGTCCCAGAGTCTGACGTTGCTGATCTTCTCTGGCCAGTGGATTTTCAAAATTCTTCTAAGGCAACTGTTCATGAAGGTCTGTACTCTGTTGACTGTGGTTTTTGTCAATCTCCAAGTCTCTGCTCCATATAGGAGAACTGCTTTTACATTGGAGTTGAAAATCCGGACTTTGGTGTGTTGTGACAGCTCTCTGGAACTCCACACTTTTTTTAACTGGAGAAAGGCTGCTCTGGCTTTACCGATTCGTGCTCTGACATCTGCATCAGTGCCGCCTTTTTTGTCTATGATGCTCCCGAGATAGGTGAAGGACTCCACCTCCTCTAACGGGGTGCCAGCAAGCAAGATTGGTTCTTCCCTGGTTGTGTTCAGCCTCATTGTCTTTGTTTTCTGTTTGTGAATGGTGAGGCCCACTTGGGACGAGATGTCAGCAAGCCTCGTGGTCTTGTCCTGCATTTGTTGACGAGTGTGGGACAGTAATGCCAAGTCGTCTGCAAAATCGAGGTCGTCAAGCTGTGTCCACAGTGTCCACTGTATTCCACTTCGTCTGTGCTCTGTGGTCATCTTCATGACCCAGTCTATGGCCAGTAGGAAGAGGAACGGAGACAGCAGACACCCCTGCCTGACACCAGTTCTGACCTGGAGCTCCATGGTGAACTGCCCTTCGTGGATCACGCGACATGTCATGCCATCATAGCTGCTCTTGATCAGGCGGACGAGCTTTGTGGGTACACCGTAGTGTCGTAGGAGGTTCCACAGAGTCTCTCGGTCCACGCTGTCAAATGCTTTCTCATAATCCACAAAGTTGACGTACAGCGGGGAGCTCCACTCCAGAGACTGTTCCACGATGATGCGGAGAGTGGCGATCTGGTCTGTACATGATCGGTTCTTCCTGAATCCTGCTTGCTGGTCTCTCAGCTGGGGGTCAACGGAGCTCTTCATTCTCTCTAGGATGATCCTGTTGAAGACCTTTCCTGGTACTGACAGCAAGGTGATTCCTCTGTAGTTGGAACACTTGCTGAGGTCGCCTTTCTTGGGAAGCTTGATTAGGTACCCCTCCTTCCAGTCAGCTGGCATCACCTCCTCTTCCCAGATCTTTCCAAACAGTGGGTACAGCATCTCCACTGTTGTCTCTAGGTCTGCTTTCAGAGACTCTGCTGGGATGCCATCTGGTCCTGCTGCTTTGCCATTCTTCAAAAATGCCACTGCTCTTCTGATCTCTTCCCGGCTGGGTCTGTCACAGCTGATGGGTAGGTCGGTCTCTGCCGGCTGGATGTCGGGGGGGTCGGGTGGGCTAGGTCTGTTCAGTAACTCTTCAAAATACTCGGCCCATCTGTCGAGTTGGTCTGCTCTGTCTGCAATAGGCTTGCCTTCTTTGTCTTTTACTGGTCTTTCTGTATGGCCATACTTACCCGACAATCTTCTGGTAATGTCGTAGAGCCGTTTCATGTTGCCGCTGCCTGCTGCCTTTTCTGCCTCTGCTGCCAGGCTGTCTGTGTAGGCCCTCTTGTCTGCCCTGATACTCCTCTTCACCTCGCGGTTGGCTTCCGAGTATTCCTCCTGTGCCCTTACTTTGGCTGCTCTCGTGCGACTGTTGTTGACCGCTGCTTTCTTCTGCTTCCTCGCTTCTATCTTCTTCAAGGTCTGTGCCGACAGCCAGTCCTTGTGGTGGTGTTTCCTGAGCCCTACAGTGTCTTTGCAGGTTGAGTTCAGCGCCTCTCTAACTGCCTTCCACTGCTGCTCTGTGGTGACCGCCTCCTCTTCATTGACTAGCTCCTGTAGCGCTTGAAACCGGTTGGACAGCACCAGTTTGAACTCTTCTCTAACTCCAGTTTCTCTCAGGAGGTCTACATTATAGCGCTGTCTTCTTGTTGTCTCTGTGCGGCTTTTCTTTAGCTTGAGCTTCATTCTTAAGGTAAGCAGATGGTGGTCTGAGGCGACATCTGCTCCCCTCCTCACTCGAACATCTTGAAGGGATCTTCTAAATTTCTTGTTAATGCAGATATGGTCTATTTGGTTCTCTGTTGTATCAGGGCTTGAAATTAGCGGGGGCCCGGGGCCAAAAACCCGCAAAGTTGATCAGTTTCGGGCTCGGAAAGTTGAAAAACGAAGGGCCCGCTTGGCCCGCAAAATAATTCGTCTGCTACAGCTAGCTCTACTCGGCAGTTTCGTATTTGGGCCAAGGGAAGCAACCCACACCGGTGCCCTCACTCACAGTAATAGTATTGTGTTCTTTTTTTTTGTTATTGTATTTTTAGTTTACTTCTGTTAACTCAAGTGCACATAAGTGTAATATGAATAGATGATTGAAAAAAAAAAAAAAAGGCAAAATCTGTTTGTTTCACTTTAGTTTATCAGGAAGAGTACTGTTAAGTTTAGTTCCCTTTCATGGTTTTGTTTTGAACTTTTGTGCATTGAGGTCAGATTTTTTGTTAGGTTACTCATATTAAAAATTTAATGATGTGTATTGTGCAATACTCAGTCACAAAACTGAAAAGTATTATACAAGAGACTCACTTGATTTTTTTTTATTTTGTTTAATGGCCATTTCAGGCTCACTAGTCACTGGAATATGTGTGTCACTGAATGTGTGTGTGTGTGTTTTTTCCCCTTTTTTGTTGGTAATGTTTGAAAGTGAAAGAAAAGGCAAATAAAAATGACATCACTCAGCAAAATTGGAAATTCAATTGTTTTTATTTTAGATTATCAGACAAATTGTACTTTCTACTTATTATATTGTCAATAATTCTTTTGTTTTTTGTTTGCATTATTTTTCAAAGTTGGGCCCCGAAAGTTGCTTGTGGGCCCTCAAATTTTTCAATCAAGGGGCCCGGTGGCCCCCAAAGAAAAAAGTTAATTTCTAGCCCTGTGTATGGTCAGGTGAGACCCAAGTTGCTTTGTGTATTCTTCTGTGTGGGAAGATGCTGCCTCCAATGACAAGTCGGTTTAGAGCACAAAAGTCTACAAACCTCTCCCCGTTCTCACTCATCTCTGAGCCTAGTCCCTGTCTCCCCATCACCTCTTCGTATCCGGTGTTGTCCTCCCCTATTTTGGCATTAAAATCGCCCATGACGATGGTGATGTCTCGCTCCGCACATTTGTCCACGGCACTCTGGAGTCGGTCGTAGAACTCGTGTTTCTCTTCCTCGTCACTGTCATTGGTGGGCGCATAACACTGGATGACGTTCAGCTTGAGCTTTTTCTTGGTTCTAAAGGCTGCTGTGATAATTCTTGGCCCAAGAGGTTCCCAGCCCATCAGCGCTCTCTGTGCCACTGGTGACAGCATGAATGCTACTCCTTCTGTATGGGGGGCATTCTCCTCTTCATGACCTGAATACAGAATCATCTCCCCACTTAACAGCCTTTTCTGGCCAGACTGCGTCCATCTGGCTTCACTGATACCTAGCAGGGAAAGGTTGTACTTTTGCATTTCCGCTGCTATCTGGGCGGCCTTGCCGCTCTGGTACATGGTCTTGACATTCCATGTGCCCATGGTTGTGTCCCTGGATAGAGAGAGGCGGCTCGGTCCTGTGGCTTCCGAAGACTTCCGGCTTTCACCACAGGACGTCATAAGTCTTCTAGTAGAAGAACCTTCCTCCTCCAGGAAAGGAATTACTGTTAGTCTTTTCGTCGGCGTTTTTGTAGCTATTTCCTTTTTTGCAGGGTGGGGAAGCTACCCCCACGCCCAACCCCCTTACTAGGAGGACCAGGGGTTTTCTGTCGGGGTCACCTTTCCTTAGACCATGTTGGTTCACGGCACCTTATTTCATTCGGTGCACCCCTCTCACGAGGGACCCCCTATCCACCACCCAGGGGACGCGCCTCAACGCCATATGGTCCCAGCGCGAGGTGGCGCCGTCAGGCGCCAAGCTAATCTGGCGCTACCCTTGAATTATTATGGTCAATCCATCTCCTGCTGTAAGGCGTTGGGGCTAAATGTGTTAAAGGACAAAAAAATGTCACCTGTTACTAAAGACTGTCATTTAGTTGGCTGGTGGTCTTTAATGACAAGGAATCGCTCTTTATAAAAATGGTCGCTAAAAACAGGTTTTGTCGTACTTTCTTATTTTTCTATTTACATATGTGTTCTTCAAATGGAGGCGGGTGTTACGGGAGTGTTGAGCCTAACACTACTGGAGGAATCACAAAGAAGCACTTTGTAACATCACACCTCTTTATCACCATCAAAACACAAGTCGGTCTTACATCACGCAGCCGGGTGAGCGCACCAAAGGCCTGCGTTCCTTCTCTTTTCTTTTTGTTTAATATTTGCAGGTGAGCAGTGCTCATTAACTGAGTGCTGCTCATCATCAAAATAAAAGGAAAAAAAAAAGAGAAAGAAATGACTTATGAAATCAGCGATTGATGAGGTGTTCATCACAAGGCAAGAGTGTCTTCTAGATTCATTGATTTTTGATTCAATAATAATAATAATAATAATAATAATAATAATAATAATAATAATAATGACGATAATAATAATAATCATTAGTAGTAGTAGTAGTATCATCATCATCATCATCATCATCATAAACGTGATCATTATTATACAGTGCAAGTCACTCTATCTAATATAAAAAGGGCGAAAATGGCCTTTGAGCCATGAGGGGTGAGAACGGGGAAAGAATTAACGTTCCAATTCTTGTTCTTGGTACAATAACTTGAATTGCGCGCCAGGCATAGTGCTAGTAATACCTGTGGTAGGGCAATAGCATCTGTCAAATCGTTACCCACAACAACCACTCCAGTAGACTGGAAGAATGCATCAGTTTCACGGGTCTATCTATACAACAAGAGACCTGGACATGCTATGACAGGCTGTGGATCGACCGTGATAATTCAAGGGTGGTGTCAAAATAGCTTGGCGCCTGTAGGCGCCAAGCTATTCTGACATCACCCTTGAACGGCCATCTGTCGCCAGAACTGTGTAGTAGACCTCAAAGAATTTTTTTTTTTATTGATAAGTGCATGTAATGAGATGTCATGAAATAATATGAAATATAGATCTGTCAGGAAAATAAGTAGTGCGTTCTGTCCTTGAGTCTGGGTGTCCATTTTGAAGAAGGGGTTTAAACCCGAAAATGTATTCTATTATGTTGTATTTGTCCTTTCTATGAGTCAGTGTTTCTTTCTTTCTTTGGATTTTCTGTACTAAAACAGGTTAGCACGAGGTGTATGCCCACACACCGTCACAGCTAATTATTCACGTGCAAGAGTCATAGATTCACATGAGCTCATGCAGTCACAGAGGATCGTGAGAATCTATGACTCTTGCAGGCTTAAGATCGGTTCCACCTGTTCCTCAAATGAGGGAGTTACTGCGGGTTAAATAGACGCATGTACAAGGGTCTACATATCTCTTGTGCGCGCGCGCGCGCGCGTGTGCGTTTGTGCGTGCATGCGTATGTTTGCTTTTAGACGACTGTATATTTTGTATCACTGTGCTTTGATGTCCCTGTTTTATGTAAATTTTGTACTTAGTCCTAGTTTTAGCAACGGCACGGGTACGAAAAATGATATAGTCACTGACTGTGTTAATATCTTCACCGTTGTAAAATAAAGATTCATTGATTCATTGTAACGTGCTATGTGAGAGCGATAACGCCACTGAGCAGACGGATAAGTTCGTTGTGTAGTAATATAAACCCCGTTCACTGCCAGTGGACTCAAATTGTGATTCTGAAATCATGGTAAATTCAACGTCAGAGATCCCCATCTGTCCAAGGAACATGGATACAGAGTGATGTCAGCAAGAGGCATAGATCCTCATGAGCCCCCGCAACTGCGGGGGCTCATGAGGACCTATACCTCTTGCATTTGGGTGGTGTTCAGTTTTTTTTCTTTCTCAACAGCAAAAGATTTAACCCGTTCAGTGCCGAGAAAATGTGAACACCACCCAACTGCAAGAGGCATAGATCCTCATGAGCCCCCGCAGTTGCGGGGGCGCATGAGGATATATGCCTCTTGCTGACACCACTTTGATTTCATGTTCCCATGGAACTTCTAGGTTTTTGTTTCAGCCTTGAATTAACGAAGCCTATTGAAGAAACGCGGTCTGCGTCCGCTAGCACTGAAGTGGTTACTTCTTGAAGGCTCTTGACGATCAATGCCTGTGTCAGGTAGCTGTTGCTCGCTGTGGGAAAGGGCGGTTTTGACAGGTTCTGGAAAAGATACTCACCTGGGGTTGCCACGCCCTCATCAGTCTTTTCCTCGTCAATGTTCTCGATACTCGCTCCCCCGGATATTTTTACTTCCTCCCGCGAGACGGATGCAGACTCCACTCCACAGGGATTTGACTCCAGGCTCTGAGTGAGGATGCCAGTACTGTGCCAGCAAGAGGCGTATATCTCAGGAGACCATATAAACTGCAGTGTTTCTTGCAGATTTAACAGCGTGGATGAGCGGGAAGACACCTCCCAGTTCACCTGTTTTCTTGTGCTACAGCAGAACATGTTTTGAGCCACCTCACCTTATGATAGATCACTACCTGCCATTAAAGACCATCATTCAGGTGGCTGTAACCTCCTGAATGATTGTCTTTACTGACAGGTGACACTTCCTACCTTTTAAGACTTCTCTTGGGGATAGCACCTGTCTTTTAAGGTCGCATTTTTTTTTCCTTTTTTGAAAAGCAAGTTCGATTGCACACTCAGATTTTCAGTCATTTTCTTGGTCTGTATTTGTGACATTTATATCCAATGTAGTTGATAATCTAAAGGTACGATGTACTCGCCACTGATAGTACCACATTGGACAAAATCCTATGTACTGTTTAATTTTTGACAGCGGCTTTGCTGCTATTACCGACAGATCGACCGGGTGGTGGTGTCAGAACCTATAAAGCCCTGACATGCTACGGCATGATGTAGATCGACCATGATAGTTCAAGGTTGGTGTCAGAATAGCTTGGCGCCTATAATTCTGACACCACCGTTGAACTATCATGGTCGATCCACATCCTGTCACAGAATGTCCGAATCTTAGTTGTATAAACCGGTGAAACCGTCTGATGTATTCTACCAGTCTACTGGCCCGGATTGGTTGTTGTAGGTAACGATTTTGACAAATGTAACTGCCCTGCCACAGGTAAAGAGAATATTACTAGCACTGTGTCTGGTGCTTAATATGTGTACCAAGAACAGGAACTTGAACGTGAATTTATTGTCGTGGTCGATCAACATCATGTCGTAACATGCCAGAGCTTCATGGGTTAATACTTCTTGTGGCATTTTGAGATTTTACGCTGTAGCATGCTGACCCGTCGACGGTACAAGTCAGTCCGGATCACTTCTGATGCCATACTTTTACTGAAACTATGACTGGCTGCGCACTGCAGTTTTCGATTGGAATGCACGCAATTCCCATTTCAGAGTTTTCGGTGGGCTCAAGGAGTGAGTACCAGTGTCTGTTTTTGGGAAAGCCAAATGTGTTTGGAATTTGCAGCTTGACCAGAGCCGGGTACGACCCCGCTTGAACTAGCACAAGGGCATAGGCGTTCATGCGAGGAACCGTACGAACATCACAGCCGTCTCGACGGATGGCTTCATTATTATGATCTAGGATGCACACAACTTGTTACAGCAAACACTGAGCGATCATCCGTATGAGAGATCACCTGTAATTCAAAGACCATCATTTACTGAGGTGTCCGCTGTAGACACATGACCTAAATGCCGGGGGTCTTTAGTGACAGGTTACACTTTTTGCCCTTAAGACTTCTCTATAAGAGCACCTGTCTTAACTGAGACCACTTATTCTTGCAAGACTGAAAGATGTTTGCTCGGCAAAACGCGGCGAGGTCAGTTCTGCTCAGTGTAGTACAAAATGCCAAGGGACCAACTGTTCTACTGTGACATCTTAAGAAGCGAAGCAATTTACTGACTTAGCCCCTGAGGAATGTATTCAAAAGTGACCGACAAATAATGGCGTTACTATATCGTCCGACTTTTCTGATGTCAGTCACACTCACTAATTTGCTTTAACCCATAACTACTGAGACAGACGGGTAGTCAGGAGTCACACATAAGCCGGGTTGCTGTATCGTCCGACTTCTCGGATATCCCAAATTGCCGCTATAACCCTGACATGCTACGGCAGGATGTGGATCGACTATGATAGTTCAGGGTGGTGTCAGAATAGCTTGGTGCCTGTAGGCGCCAAGCTATACTGACACCACCCTTGAACTAACATAGCTATTCCGACACCACCTTTGAACTATCATGTTCGATCTGCCCACAGAACTGTGACGTAGACCTAAAAGGATATAGTTTAACTTAAAAAAATGATTGGTGGTTTCAACGTCAGGGTGCAGAACTGAGTGACCGTCGGCGCTGCTATTACATTTCCAGGGCAGAACATCCTCATGGCGGTTTCTAGGCGCGTTTGGTCGTGACTGCCCAGGTCGTGTGCCGCCGTTGTTATTATTTCTGTGTGTTTATACAGGTAGGAGTCCGGAAAGGCTTGAAACGCTTGTCTCTCACGCGTCTAGCCGAGAGTGAAACCTGCCTTATCTCCCCTCATCACTTTCGCACGGCTGGCTTGTCTGCCTTGAACTGAATTTTTGCTTTAACGCCGGCTGACACCTGAGGGAAGAAAAAGAAGAAGAAAATGCCGCCACAGTTTGTTTGACATTCGAGATGAAAGCAATCAATCAGTCAATCAATCAGTCCATCAATCGGTTACTGCCTCAGTCAGTCACGCAATCCCGATCAGTCAATCATTGAATCAATCAATCAGTCAATCAAAGTACCCATCAATAGGGCTCGGGAAGTTCCCCGCGTTGCCTAGGAGCATCGGCGCTTCAGCCGCCACCTTAAGAGGATAGGATATACTTCAGATAGTAGCGAAGTAATAATAACAATAATAATAATAATAATAATTTATAACTCTTCAGGAGTGTTTCATCACGTCGTTTTTCTTCATGTTTCTTCCTCTTCTGGTTAGCGGTTTCCGACGGTGATGGCAAGACTTGCTGTTATTGCCTATAGCGACAGCGATTGCCCTATGCGCGCCTTAGTCCCGTATCCTCACAAGATGGCCGCCACCACTAGCGTGATGACGTCACTGAGCTTCCCGAACCCTATACTTCGCTCTTTTCTGCTGAGTGATGTGTCATTGCGTTAGAGATTATCGACCATAACAATAGCTCAAGGGTAGTGCCAGATTAGCTTGGCGCCTGGGGCGCCAAGCTAATCAGGCACTGCCCTTGAGCAGTCATGGTCGAACCATCCTCTGCGATGACTATTCCCCGTCACCGTGACTTGGGCATAAAACCGTTAGTGCTGGTCGTACCTCTGTTGGCCTGAAGTTGTTTCAGGTGATTTCTTTGCGGCTCCGGTTTACTACTGCTTGTTCCCAGCTGAAAGTGATACACGTACTAGAGAAAGACTGCATGTGTAGAATGTAACCAGTCACTTGGTATTGAAGTCTCCAGTGCATTAAAGGCCATTGGGCCTACGTCGGTCCAGTTCCGGCAGTGTCTGTGCGCTGGCTAACTCAGTGGGGCCGATGTTGGCCCGATGACCTTTCACTGATGCACTAGGTAAGTCATGATAAACGTGTCCAAGTCCTGCACCAAGGTGCCAAGCAGATCTGGCATTACCTTGCACTGTCATGGTCGATCCATCTTCCGCTGTATACTTTGAATGTACAGGGCGGGATGGATTAACCAGATCAGTGCAGACAAATGATCAGTGGTTATGATAATTATTATTATTATTATTATTATTATTATTATATTATTATCATTGTTGTTGTTGTTGTTGTTGTTTATTGTCCCAAAGGGAATTGTTTTTGGGTCGAGCCTGTTTCATTGTTTCATGGTTAGAACAATGACGAAATGTGCCGAGCTTGACCCACGCTGCCCTGTTTGCTTGATGGCGATGATAGAAAGAGAAGAGAGGGTGATGATGCTGTACATTAAACTAAGTAGACTGGGGCTCAAATAATTTATTGTCTGGCTGGCGGTGAAAGGGACTTTGGCTTCACTCTTTCGCTTCTGCGGCTAAGATGTGCTGGTCTGTGATTTTGAACCTTACGGTCAAAGGCCGTAAGGTCCAAAATCACAGACCAGCATACATTGCCTTTTGGGGGAAATCTCCATCTGGACGAGGCTGACTGCCTTTCAGACAAAGAAATGATCACAATGGCATAATAGTAGTGTTATTAACTTGACGTCTAGAGAGGCGTCAAGGTAATTAACTCGGTAGCTGTCGGCAACGCTTTTTGTCGCAATGATTTCTGCGGGAATCACTGAGTCGCGACAAAGCCGCTTCCGAGAGCCAAAGGGTTAAATCGACTGACGAGCTAGTCCGACCAGCTGTCACACGGTCAGTTCAAGTTCAGAAACTGGCTCGATTCTTGGGGACGTAGTGGATAAGACACTGCGCTGACGGCTTCACTCTTTCGCTTCTGCGGCCCCGCTAAGATGTGCTGGTCTGTGATTTTGAACCTTACGGTCAAAGGCCGTAAGGTCCAAAATCACAGACCAGCATACATTGCCTTTTTGGGGAAATCTCCATCTGGACGAGGCTGACTGCCTTTCAGACAAAGAAATGATCACAATGGCATAATAGTAGTGTTATTAACTTGACGTCTAGAGAGGCGTCAAGGTAATTAACTCGGTAGCTGTCGGCAACGCTTTTTGTCGCAATGATTTCTGCGGGAATCACTGAGTCGCGACAAAGCCGCTTCCGAGAGCCGGTTAAATCGACTGACGAGCTAGTCCGACTTCAGCTGTCACACGGTCAGTTCAAGTTCAGAAACTGGCTCGATTCTTGGGGACGTAGTGGATAAGACACTGCGCTGACAGTCGAGTAAGATCAGTCCCGGGTTCGAATCCCCTGGTGGGAAGGAATGGGATGTGGACTTTTCCTCATTCCCATCGAGTCAGTACAGACTCGACTTACGGTTGCCTGTCTCGCCTTCGTTGTGCACAGCACGCATAATCATCAAGTGCGCACGTTAAAAATCCGATTATCACTAGTCGAAAAGACTGAGAAGGCCCGGTAGGGCCGGTGAAACGGAAACAGAAATATTTCACATGCACCGAAGTTAATACTGAGCCGGGTGGAGGTTTGCACATAAAGTAGCACTTAGTAGCAGCAGGCTTTCAAAGCTCCAGCTTCCATCCCTACGGCGGCGCCTTGAGCGTCTTTAATTAGACGGATATATGCGCCTTGGAGACACCGTACCATACCATACCGATTCACGCTGAAAGTGAAAGAGACACGTTGAAGGGTGTCATTATAACACTCTATTTATATTGGAAAAGAGTCGAAAGAAAGGTAATGGTGTTGATAGAGGGGTAAGCGGTTAACCGCTCCGCTTTTGTGTAAGTCAGATCTGCACATTTATGCACAGCCCCACTACTCTCTCTGCTGAGAAGGCCGGACACGCTCCATACACTTCCCTGCCCCGGTACGCAGCGACCGGCTCACAATAATGATGAACATTCACAGGTAGGGCTGTGCAGAGGCTCGCGGTGTTTGGTTCAAGTACGCAGACAGGCTGACATACAAATGCACGAACACACACACACACACACGCGGCGCGGCGCACGCACACACACACACGCACTGACACACACACACCGTCACAAGTGCGCGATCATACACACATATACACGGTCTCAGTCACACACACACACACACACACACACACACACACACACACACACACACACACACACACACTGACACACACACACTACACCAGGCGGCACACACTCACAGACTGACAAACATACACACACACACACACACACACAAACATTGACCCACGCACGCACAGAAGGTAAGGCGGCACACTGACACACACAGCTGAAAATCCATGATTTGTTTCAACCTTGACTTGCGCACCTATGGCGTAAGCTTTACTTTTAGTCTAACGCCTATTTCAAGTTACTTTTTTATCTGGCTTGACATAATTCCGGCTGTCAGTTCAGTGCAGCAGCACTGCGGCCTGTGCAGTTCTACTGCACAGTGCAGTTCATGTCGTATAAGTCCGGCACCACCCTCGAACCTGCAAGAGGCATAGATTCTCGTGAGGCCCTGCATCTGCAGGGCCTCACGAGAATCTATGCATCTTGCTGGCCGACATCGACCACATTTTACATCTTCTGGCTGGAGTGGTCATCATGGTTTGAGTGACGACTGTTGATGCAGCCCTGACTAGCGCTCAGTGACTACAGAGGTAAGCCTTGATTAGTTCTATAGCCGACCAGCCGAGACAGACTGACTCTAGACTCTGAGTGTATTTGTTGACATTCCTCACGGTCTCTAGACATCGTTAAAAATCTGTCTGCCACAAAATCCACACCAGCTCTGTGCGGCCGTGCTGCCTGGTTCGAAGCTTTCAGGTGGCATCGGCAGAGATGCCAATTGCGGGAGAAGAATCGACCATGCCAGCTCAAGGGTTGTGCCTGATTAGCTTGGCGCCAAGCTAATCAGGCACAACCCTTGAACTGGCATGGTCTATCCATCTCCTGAGACTTAGGCGCCAGAAGTGCCGCTGACGCCCATGGCCAGTTTGTACCGGCAATAGTAAATTCCGGATTGAACAAATCGTTAGGGGACTCAATTTTTTTCTTGCTGTTATATCCAATGTTTGTTATAAGCGAAGTAATTGACGTTGGAAAAACTGCTGTTGGGACCTGTAAAAAAGTGTTGATATGAAGCGACTTTTGTTACACCTTGGCACAGTATACTAAGCGGAGTAGACTGTATCTAATCTTTTGCTGGTCTGCCCCGTGAAAGCAAAAGGCATTAAGTCATTGTTTTGTGAAAAGCGAGATTTTCGTTGTACTACTGTAAAAAAAAATATCGCTTTTCACAAAAAACTATGGACTTGCTGACTTTCGCCGCCTTCCTAGGGCAGTTTAATTGCAAATCAGTTTGGCTCTGGATTTGAAACGTGTACAGGTCTTTCAAACAGATTCAGTCTCTCTCGCTCACACGTCAAAACATTGTTACAGGAGCCTTTTTTCTTCAGTGTCAGTTTTACCTTTGTTTTCCTTGTGGACACTATGCCCTTCTCACTGCGGGAGTCTGATAGCCAAGTAAGTGGGGCCTGTGTATAGGTGTTACCTGGGGCCAGTCGTACTCCATTGTGGCCCACAACTGCCTTACGTCAGTAATAATAATAATAATAAATTCAACTGTTGTTTTTTTGTTCAAGCCGTAAGCACATGTTTACCTCTGTGAAAAAAAAATACAATTTTTCTTTCTTCTCTCTCTCTTTATTGTTGTTGTTGTTAGTTAGTTACTGAGTTAGTTAACTGCTAAGCGTGTAAAATGCAGAGAATAACCCAACGAAGATAGCTGTTCCCTACACCTCCCTTGAACTAACATGGTTACCGCTGTGGGGAAAAAAAAAAAAAAAAAAAAAAAAAAAAAAACTTTTTTTTTTTTTTTTTTTTTTTGGGGGGGGGCTTTGTTAGGTGACTGCTAAGCGTGTAAAATGCAGAGAATAACCCAACGAAAAAGAAACACGCTTAGAAAAGGCAGTTTCTTCTTTTGATTATTCTCTCGTTGTTTTCTTGATCCGTAAGGCCGAACGTCACAGACCAGCCCATACGGATGAAACAAGGGAGAGTAACGTGCATGTTCTGCGCAGCGCGTGGCTGGATTGCACACCTTGTGCAGGTGAACCGCCTGGCTTGCACACATCAAAGTACGGTGACTGACTGCGACGTACTTATACACTGTATGTTTTCCGCAGTACGTGGGCTGGCGTAGGTATCTAGTCAGAATTTGAATATTTAATCCATTCATCCCCGGCACACTATAACAGTATAATATGGATCGATCATGATAGTTCAAGGGTGGTGCATGAATAGCTTGGCGCCTACTGACGCTATACTAGTTCCATGCTATCCCTGCACCTCTCCGGTTTGAATCATGGTCGATCTCAGTGTCTCCTAAACCGTAATGTAGTCTGCAGATGACAACTCCCAGCTGAGATTGCGATTTTAGGTGCTGAGTGTGTTGTACTGTAAAGAAAAATGTCATTCGTTATTCTTGCGTATACCCTGGCAATCTGTAATGGAACGAACGATTGGTTGAACTGGGTGTCAGTTAAACATGCATATACTGATGCACTGAATAATTGATGGTAATTTCTGGAGAGTTACGCGACGCAAGAGTTACAGAATTACCTGTTCAGTCCTGCCAGATGCCATGACCCTGTATATTTCATCACCTGTTAACTCTTTAACTGTCGGAATTCAAAATACTAACACCACCCAATAAGAGGCCATGAACCTCATGAGCCCTCCGCAGATGCGGGGGCTCATGAGGTTCATTGCCTCTTGTTGTTCATGTTTATATCTGCGTTCCTTGCATTGACAGGGTTCTTCGGCGTTGGACTGTATCAAAGCCACAATTTATGTACCGGTCATGGCAATGAAAGGGTCAACCCTCACTGTCTATCGGCAGAGGTTCCCATTTTCACGTAACACGGCTATCGGGTGGAGAACCCACCTTTCAGGTAGGGCGGTGACCCTTACCGCGGTATAATTTGATTATGGTGTTGATTAATGCTTCTTATCAAGTTATAATCGGACCATTTCGGGCGCTTTATGAAAGGATTGCGTGTTAGGATGTAATTAGTGCTGACAGCGGCGGTGAGAACACCGTGTGTGTGTGTGTGTGTGTGTGTGTGTGTGTGTGTGCGTGTGCGTGCGTGCGTGCGTGCGCGCGCGCGCGCGCGGGGAAGTGACGGTGTTCCACGGTGCGGCATGTGTGTGTGTGCGTGTTTCAGTAGCGTGTGGGCGTGTCCCCGCAGTGTGTGTACGCATACGCGTTTGTGTCACGTTACTTGCATATACACACACACACCGACACACACACCGGCACACACACGCACGCACACACCGGGCACCGCATGAGACTGAGAGAGAGAGAGAGAGAGAGAGAGAGAGACAGACCGTGGCTGCGGTTTCAGTAGTGGCCTCTCATTTGTACGAGGTCCTCATTTATTGGCCCGTGTACTCAGTACGGTTTTCGGTTGAGTCACTTCGGAGGGATGTGACTGAGGTGGGACCGCTTCAAATACCCCCGGCACTCCGCTCCGGCTATGGGATGCCCTCTCATCGCCATGTCACAGTGCCGCTGAAACCGCCCGGACAACTTGAGCAATCTGAAGCCGCATTGAGGCACTGCGGACTGGAGTTGCTACACATTTACAGTCATAAGTTATGCGAACATCTTTGCTCATCGAGCGGCCTACTCAGTCGACTCGCCAAACTCAGTGATGAGCACCGTATCTCTACTCATCGAGCCGCCTACCCGGGCCCTTCTCGACTCGCCAAACTGAAGAGCACCGCCGCATCTCTACTCATCGAGCATGGCCTACCAGCCCTTCAGTCTTGACTGGCCAGGTGCGCACATCCTTACTCCTCGAGCCTACCGGCCCTTCGGCTCGACTCGCCAAGTGCCGCTGTACACTGGCAACGGCACTTCAGTGGCGAGTTGAGAAGGGCTGGTACAGGCCGCTTGACTGGGTAGAACAAATGTGCTCGTTACTGTGCCCGAAGCCGGCGCAGACTTCAGTGGAAACCCTCTTCACCGGCCTCCTTATGGGTATTCAGCCGGTCCAGAGAAAATATAATGAGTGAAACCAAAATGTACTGATCGTTCCCAATGATTGTACAGCCGGACAAACGTGAGCTAAATATTCATCGTGCAGTACTAACTTGAGTCAACTGGGAGTGCCGGACAATAATTATAGTGGGGGGATTCTTACACGCCGAAATCTACGACGCAACTGTGGGCCGCTACACCGGCCGAACCTATCATTATCTCCGCGTGCCAGAAAAACAGCTAGACCCGAAAAAGGCCCGACCGACTGACCGGCAGCTATTGGTTTCCACCAAACCCTGCCGCAGACATTGCAGGAGCTCAAGAGAATCAATGCTCTCATTTCTACATATAATATATGGAGTCGAGTCGACGCAGAATCTACGATGCGAAATCAAAAGACAAAGTTGACGTGCTCGCGCGGAGCTATATGGAACCTTCTGCTACTGGCTAGGCAAAGAGTTTATCTGTAGATAGCCTGCCGCTCGGGGCCGTCTCAGAATGTTCTCGGTGTACGCAGCACGTGCAAACTGGAAAATCATATGTACGCACAGGTTGCTTCCCTTTGATCGCCTCCGAATGCCAGTATTTCCGGCGTAGTGAACGTAGCTAAACGTAAGAACGTTTCGGCTCAACCCCTTCACTGCCGAGGAAAAGCCGGAGAACGTGATTGAAATGCAAGAGACATAGCCGATCCTCGTGAGCCCCCGCGAGGATTCGATTGTCTATGTCAGTCTCTCGGCAGTTGCTGAGACCAATTTGTCCGGCAGTACGCCGGGTATCGCCATGTTCGTTAAAGTTCCTTGGACGGTATGACTCACTTTGCCGGTCATTTAATGAATACTGAAATATTTCAGAAACAACGATATGCCGGCGTCCTGTGGCAAGGAAGGAGTTAAGTCTCTTTCTGCTTTAGTAAAACGTTGGTACTGAAGTTTGGCCTTTGAGTGCCTATTCGGTCTCCAGGCCTCCGCTTGCTGTATTCACTGACGGCCCGCCCTGTGCTCAGGTGAGGCAGTGTGTCGGAAATCCAGCTATCGCCCTCAGTGAGAGTCAAACCTCGCCGGCTGCGGCAACGTTACGTAGTGACATGATGAGTGCCCCCGTCCGTGTGAGTCAAACATCGTTTTTGCCGTCCCTGGAAGCTGCCATGTTCTGCTTGTTTCTTAAACCATTTTCTGTAATAACCATAAACACTGCCCCATGGTAATGGACGGGATGGGGATGAAGATAAGGACGACCGTGACTGACTGCCTTCTGTCGCAGCCATAACTTGACGCGGCCATTGGCCGGGACGTGCAGTCACGTTGAGACGGCCCCGCAGCGCATGTGCGGAACTCTATCTACCGATGTTGCTGATGCGCGAGAGATTAGGCGCTGTCGAATGGAGTCCTGTTTTGAATTATACGAACCAGCCTTCGCAGATCATCTCTCTCTCTCTCTCTCTCTTGGCTCGGCACACACACACACACACACAACGGCACACACACACACGGCACACCTGACACTGACACACACACACACACACACACACCATATGCACACGCTACACACACACACATTACACACACACTCGTAACACGCCGCACAGACACACGCACACACACGTGCGAATCTTTCAGTGATTCCCACCAGTACAGGGGAGTTGGAAGGGGGGCGGCGGGCGGGGTACCGTGTGGTTAGTTTAGGTATGGAGAGCTATGATGTGCCGCTTTTGCCCCACAAAACTTAACATTAACACGGCTCCAGCAAGAATCATCTTGACTGAAAACTGAAGAGGTGTCGACAGCCAAAAGCCGCCGTCCGGTTACTGAGTCATTGTCCAGGACAACTAAAAGCGCTACCGCCGGGCCATCTGAGGCGACACCGAGCCCGCCACTGAAAGAGGCGAATCAAATGATGATCCGCACATGACAGTATGATGCGGACGCTTAGTCTTGGTCCGGAATCCGAACCAGTGTCAGTAAACTAATAGACGGTCTCCGACGATCATTAAGTCAGAAGCCGGTAAACGACATTAAAATTCAGAAGTAGGTCAAACACAGCGTGCCTAATTCAGTCCGCGGCACTGAGTTTGACGCAAGCTGAGATTACTGCGGAGGCTGAGTTGGCCATACCGTCTCGCCCTGTGCCTAGGTTAAACGCACCATTGTTACTATTTTCCGCAGTCATGTGGAGTAACCAGATCGGTTATAGAGCGTGTGCTTTCTGCACCTGTAATGAGCAGTCTCGGAGAAAGAATCACATGACCGTCGTTTGATTGCTGCAAAATAAGATGAATAAAGAATAAACCCTTTCCCATTTGCAATCCAACAATAATGCATCTTTATGCTAGCACCACCAAACATTGATTTGGCAGATTTGAAAAATAGCTTCACGTTTTTCCTTAATGGTGGTGATTTTGCGACATCTGGCACCACGGTCATAGTCAAATTTTCTTCAAGAGCCGCCTGTGTCAGTGTCAGGGCTATGATGAAAGGGGTTAAAGCTACCCCGGCATTACTAAGATGTTCGTCAGTCTTTGGCGAAACTTACTACAGACCGGCCATTGAATATGCTGAAGTTACTTTCAAATCAGAATCTGTCAGATCAAAGAAACGACAAGCTGGAGTTGCTGTAGTAAAGGCGGTCTCTTTTTTAGGGCCGCGATGGCCTTAGTCGGTCTGCTCTGCGAATGACCGTACTAACCCTTTTTTGGGAGTGTGCCCCCCCCCCCCCCCTTTTCGTGGTGTGTGTAACTGAGTATTCCGGCGAGTAGTGACAGTCGAACCCCGTAAAAATCAAACGGCACAATCAAAATCTTTTGAGGTTTTCTTATCAGATAATATTTTAATGCGGTTCAAGTTATTCTCGACATAAAATATTTTTCAATATTTTTTTCTTCAAAAATTGCGGGAGTTGGGGGATTCTCTGGCACCCCCTCCTTCTTGAAAGAGAGGTGGGGGGGGGGGGTGCATTTTGGGGGACCTTCGTCGCCTGGGGTCCATCCATCACTGAGATGACTGAAGGCCGGCTTCGCGGCCGCCACCCCGGCCGCCACGGACATACGTGATCATGACTTTTTTTTTTGCAGCTTCAGACTTCAAACTGTGCCTATATTTATCACATTTAACGGCCACATTTTTCTTTGTTCTTAATTTACATTAACAAATTATTCATTGATCAAATTTACTGAAATTCAACACTAGTGCACGGTGTTGCTCTCAGGCGCGTTAACGGGCGGTAACTCGTGCATCCACGCAGCGCACCTGGTAGGCGGTACCATTTAGTCGTGTACGCATCTCCTGTGCTGTGTGTGTATGGCGGTTTCGCTCGACAAGTGTGTAGTTCCTGGCTTCTGCTCGTAACATCTGGCATAGAAACTTTTTCCTGCGTATGAGTACTTTCACGATGATTGACATAATCCGGAAAAATAGTTAGAATATTCGTCCTGTGTACCTGTCAATCAATTATGTGTGGCCACACATACTGAAATTTGATTGGTTCTCACTGCGACATTGATATGCACATTTTCCCAAAATGGAAATTGACAACAACAATATTCCTCCATCTTCAAAACACACGGGGTAGGCAGTGAGGGGTAACTGGAGGTGCACATCATTGCCCTAATTTCGCATGAACTTTCAGTTCATCTACAAACTCTGTGTGTTTCACTTCTAGACAAAGACTTGTTGAAGCCCACAAACATGAGACAGACGCCGCAATTGAACCTAAATGGATAGCGCAGTCGAAAATGACCATGGTAAGTTTTGCTGTGCTCTGTTGAGGAAGAGTTTGGAAGTGCCCATGTCGCGTAACTTTGTGCTTGTATCAGGAAATTGACCATTATTTTCTACAGTGTTTGTCTTAGAGGATTAGTTTTGACTAATTCTAACCATTGGCAGAGAGTACACTGCCACAAACATACTGTTTTTGCTAGGATTTGCGTCCTCTTGCGTGGACTATTTTTCAAGATGGCTGCCGACCACAGAATCATGTTATGACGTGCTTCTTCAAATAGATGCAATTTTCACGCACATATTCTGGCAGAGGGAGAGAAGTTGCAGGTTTCGTAGAAGTCGGAATAGCTTCAGTTTTATTTCTGGATTACATCGCAATAGAGAAGCATCATGATTTCGGTGATTTCGTGACTATTCGCTAGTGTCGAAGTTGAGGAAACGTCCCGAGTGACTTCTCCGTTCTCTGCCGAAACTGTGAGTGGTGGCTTCATGTGTCTCGGTGCTTTTGTCCAGGAATATGGAAGTCGAGGAATTTACTGAATCGTCTTCCTGCACTCGCTCATCACACAACTACTCTCATGGTAAACGAATACACGTAATTTATGCGTCACTCAGGCGATTCCAATTTGACTGCCAGTTTGCTAGAGTAACAGAAATTTGAAATGTGCAAAACTTTGCACAAGGTATAAATGTAATAGGTGCTAACACATTCGCAGTCTAAAATTAGTTACTACTGCAGGAATCGTTGACCGGTGCACTGACTTTGGCCTTGAGGTTGTGTTCATGTAGAGATGATGAGATTCAGAATCTGACGAGTCTCACTGGTAGGGATTGTTTTACTTTCAGTAATGTTTGGGTTCATTTTTGCATTGTGATTTCATCAGTTGACTTGGCAGTGGTTGTCAGTACACATGTATCTCAATTTACAGTTTGCACATTAGGTTTACTGGTTGGATGATTGTTTTGTGTGCATAACGCTGTCACAGACTAGCAATAGCATTATAATTTAAGTGTGAATTGTTTGAGCGACAACTACCCATATGAATTATAAATATGGAGGTGCATAGAAAGAAGAATTGTTGTGTTTGTGCATAAACTTCATTCTGTCAGCTCATGCCAAGTGATAATCTGTGACTTAGCTGAAGTTAGCTTTACATACATTCTGTCACTTACCGTGTTCTTACTGAAGATCAGGTTTACTTTTTTCCCCCCAGGGACATGGATAACACATTCTAGAGTATTATACTAGTCAAAATTCCAAAATTTGGGAGTTGACCTTTGAAGAGACTAAATTACAGTTCAGGAGATAGATTGAGCATGGAGGCTCAAGGGTGGTACCAGAATACCTTGGTGCCTCTGGTCATGGTCAAAATTATATTCTGTTATATATCCGGGTTAAATTGTTTCATTACAGATGTCATGCCAGGTGGCCTTTATTATTTTTCACCACTTGAACTTGGTGGTTTGGCTGTGGAAACTTGAAGTGCTTTCTCAATAGTCATGCTATGAGCAAAGAGGTATTTTTAAACTGGATAGAACATCTTGATAGCTTCATAATGTATGCATCATATTTATAGTGGCCATTATTTTTACATAATTATCCAAACAAAATGGCTCTACTTTTGGGTGGGAGATATACTTGACTTTGCTTTTTTAGACAGTGTCATCACAGTCTGAAACCCCAACCACCACCTTTTGAGTACACACTTTCTTAGTACACAGTGCTTACATTTTTTGTTGTTTAGTTTACAGAATGGTATATATATTACTCTTACTCTTAGTTATTTAACTCAAATTGTGTTTTGTCAGAAATGAAAGTTGATGTGTGCAGTTAGAAAAATTCAAGTTCTTCAGTTCCATAACTTGGTGTTGTTAGAATTCACCAAAGTTTACCAACCAGGTGTGCAAGAATGGAATAGCCATGGGTTACCAGCAGAACAGAATGAAAGAATGTGCAGACTGTCTATTCAGGTTTACAATTATGGCTGTGACACAGTCAAGGTGAATGTTTGACTTGTTGCACTGCTGTAGTCATGTATGGGCATTTTCATAGTCACTTGTCAAGTTTCTTGTTTACAAACCGATGCAAGAACATGTTGGGTTTTTTGTTAACTTTTGACACCAGTTAGTGAACCCATGGGTTTGATGGTTCTCGCAGTTTATGAGAATACCCCATCTTACATTAAACTTTAGCCCTTTGTGTGTCGATAGTTGTTTTGTCACGATGATTCCTGTAGAAATCATCGCGACAAAAACGCTACTGACATTCAAAGGGTTGAAGGCCACTACCACCGTGACAGTTCAAAGATACACTTCTGTAACAGATGGTCACGAAACGTTACAGGGCTAGTTATGATTCATTTAGACACAGGAGAATTCAGTTCAGCACACAAAATCTTAACATCAAGTAATTTGACAATGACTCCACTCCATTCTAAATTCTATAAATACAACGTTATCAGTACGAGAAACAGCTAAAAATAGATTGACACGCTAGTGGTTGCGTAGAATAAATAAGTGCGATAACATTATACTTTTGCTGTCAGTTTTACTTAAAGTTCATTTGGTATGTCAACAAGGCATAATAAACACAAATGGTGCTGAAATGTGTCTTCAAATTTGCGTGTAATATTACTTGAACTTCAAACACCAACTATTGGAGATGAATTCACTGTGATTGTGAATAGTTCAGGTACATGCATAGTGCCTGATTTGTGTGAAACCTCACATTTATCAAGGCTCATTGGGAACTGCCATGTTGGCTCTAGGATAAAGTACTGTAGTTAAAGGATGGTACCAGAATTGTTTGGCACCAAGATGCACCAGGCTATTTTGGCAGCACCCTTCAACTATCATGGTCAATCCATATCTTCTTGCATTTTTTACCCCATGGTCGCATTTGGAGGTGTCATCTAAGGATTGCATACCAGCTGCATGAGATGGATTAACCAAGATAATTCTAGGGTATTGCCAATGCCAGATTAGCTTGGCACCTGATCATGCCAAGCCAGTCTGACACTACCCTTGGATTATCATGGTCAGTCCCCCTCTTGATGTAGTGTCCTAGGGCTAAATAGATAAAGCTGTCCTGTGTACACTAGAGAATAAGAGAATGTCCAGTGCCAACCTGTTGCTTTTAAAAAATGCGCATGGACAAGATCGACAAGTTGTAGTTGAATGGCTATTAAAGACGACTAGGACGAGTTGAAAGGCCCTTGTTACAGGGGACTGGGACAAGAAACCATAATGGTACCGGTGTCCCATGGCAGGGCCCATGTCCCTTACTGGTTTGTTCCTTCTGTGAGAACACAAAACCTGATTGTTAGTGGGCCATTCATTCTGTTGTGTGTAATGGTATGGCTAGATTAGCTCCTAGTCAACCGTGTTATTTTCTTTAATAGTTCAAGCCTGTGTAGGTGTACATGCGTTTGTGCGTTCAGCCTTTACACCATTACAATCTGTGGGTTCGAACTGTCATTCACACGGCCATTATGTAACTCACTCTCTGAGGCTAATAAGGTCAGCCAAGACTCTTCTAGTTTTGTAGTCTTGTGGGTTTTTACTACAGTAGCAGGACTATCCTGCCTTTGAGGTAATTTTGTAATTTGCACAGTGACAGGGAAGGGGTTAACCCCATGGCCACATTTTCCAAACTTTGGAGGTGTCACCTAATGACCATGTACCAGTTGCAGGAGATGGATCGACCATGACAATTCAAGGGTAGTGACAGATTAGCTTGGCGCCATCATCAGCTGATGTGGCACTACCTTTGAATTGTCATGATCGATCCATCTCCCACTGTAGTTTGTTGGGGCTGAATGGGTTAAAGAAGCTCCAGGCTTGATTTCACTTTGCGTGGTTTATCAAAGTGCATTGTGCTAGCCTAGAAATAGAAGGTTTGGAAAGTGTGCACTAATTGCAGGTAAGAAGTCCCCAGTTGATGAAGAGCCTGCGCCTTCAGCAGATGGCCAGGTAGAACCCAGCAGTTTCTAATTCAGGATGGAATTAAGATTTCTGCAGCGTCTTAAAACTCCAGGAACACAAACAGTAACAGATGCTGCTCAGCAGACAGTACTGCAGTAACTGATTTTTTTTTTTTTTTGGGTGGGGGGGGGGGGGGGGGGGGGGGGGGCGGCATGTCAGACTTGGCCATTGGACGTTTTCTTTCAATTCCAGCTTCAGTGGTCTGGAAAGTGTCTGCTGGTTTGTGATTTTAGACCTTACTGCCTACAGTCTTAAGTACCAGAATTACAGACAAGCACACAACTAGTCCAGTGACACTGACAGAGGAGTGAACGATGTCTCTGAGTTATTGCCAGGTTAGCTTTGTGTGGGGAAAGCTTTGTATGAAGGTAGTCAATGAATGTGCTGTCCTCCACGGCCCAGTCTCCTCGTCCTCGACAAAAAGTGCTGCTTACAGCCTAAGGGTTAAACTTAAATAACAAAAAAATAAAAAAAATTTGCCCCAACGCACTACAGCAAGAGTTGGAGTGACCATAATAATTCAAGGGTGGTGCCAGATTAGGTTGGCATCTGATGGTGCCAAGCTAATCAGGCACTACCCTTGAATCATCATGGTCAATCCATCTCCTGCACCTTGTACATAATGACACACCCAGACTTTGAGAAATGCAGCCTCTTGGTTAGGCACAAAAATCACCATCTTCTTATTGGTTACTTTCAGTGCTGTTAGTGTTGATTCAGCATTTTAATTAACTGTACTGCATGGGCTGCCCTTGAGTCTGCATATGCTGCCTAGGGGTCAAGCAATGTTTGACTCTTAGGCAGGAACACAAATGCATGGAAGTTTCTCACATATGGACACAATTCGGCTTGTAACTGTGATCTGCATGAGGCATAGATTTTCATGGGCTGTGTAGTCCGGAGGGCTCGTTAAATTCTGTATTGCTGACCGAGATGAGATCCACCTGTGCCTCAAATTAGGAGTTTGTTTTTATTAAGGTGTGGGGGGGGGGGGGGGGCAAGTTTACAACCAGATTGGGTAACTGTTGAGACAGAAGAGGAAGAGCATAGCTTCAGAAGTGGTCTTGTGTGTTTGAGAGGTGCGATCACAATGACCAGTTATCCCTGTAGACTTCTGTTGGTGTCAAGTCCACTGAGGCCAGTCCCCTCTTCGGCCTTGCCAATGCCAGTTCACTTAACATCACTTGGCAACCGCGTCTTAGGTATTCGGGAGTAAATGAGTCCACAATTTCCATGAGTCGCCGTAGCTGTGAAGGGGTGAGGCTCTATGTCCACTGTAGATGGGTGGCCTTCACTGGAGAAGCATTGTCGGACTGTGCCTGCCTTGACATTTTTGAGGTCAAACAACAGCAAGGTGTAACAAATGCAAATTGGATCAGCAAGAGGCATAGATCTTCATAAGCCATTTGAAACACCCAGCAGGGACACATGTGGATGTGTGTTTCTACAGACGGAGCACGTTAACTACAAGAGTGCTACAAGAGTAGTTTTGTGGTCAAACAGCTGGATGCAGCAAATATATCTGGTCAGCAAGATGCATGGATCATTTTTAACGCCCTTGTGCATGCAGCCACCTGTGACAGCACGCACAAAAAGGTGGGGGGGGGGGGGGGGTTAACCCTTTGGCCGTCGGTAGCGGGAAAAATTGCTACCAACCTCCAAAGGGTTGAAGACCTTTGGTATCGCATGAGGATCTGGACGACTTGGGGATATCACTGTCATTTTTGTGGGCAAACGTCTGGACAATTGAGTCCTGTACACTGGTGGGCTGACTGATTCATTCTGACGCTGTGACAGCTTGTGTTTGTGCAAATGTCCACTTCAGACGAATATGTGGCAGGTTTGGAAAGATTTATCATAGACATTGACTTTACTGGGTGAGCAGAAAAAAAGTATATTACTTGCATGGTATAGTACTTTTAGCCCCAGATCATTACAGCAGGAGATGGCTTGACCATGATAATTCAGGGGTAGTGCCAGATTAGCTTGGTGCCTTGAGGCAACTGGTACATAGTCGTTAGGCAACACTCAGAAATTTGAGGAATGGGACCTTGGGGCTAAAAGGGTTAAATTAGGTGTTCCGTGAGAGAGCAGGTTTGGACTTGTGCCGTTTAAATGGCAGAACATGCATGCTTGATGGTGATATACATCAACTGTGTAAATCATCATGGAAGTGATTATCGCATGTCAAGAGAATTGCAATAGTAGGCATCCGTCTGTCTCTCGAGACCATGGAGTAGCGATCTTGAAAATGTCACGTTGGTCTTCTGTTGTTGAACAACGCCTGCTGTGGCAGTATAGGCCCGCACGGGAATAGCAGTCAGGGTAATGGCAGGCACAAAGAGACGTTAATGTGTGTGCGTAAACGTTATTGTGTGCACATAAGACGTGCATGCGCGCCCACACACACATACACACTTTCTGCATGCTGATGCAATCATGAGTTTTGTAGCACTTGGATGAGAGCTCCACGCTTTTAGTTAAACAACTTATTGTAGCTTTTTTTTCTCTCACTATTACGCCCATAAAGTGTGTATTGTCTTTGCAAAGGCACTCACACCACTGTGAGTCCCTGAGGTTTTAGAGCACCGTTGAGTAAACAGGCGTTGGTAATTGATCACTTGATACCCGATCACAAGGGACCGACTGCATGCTAGGTAAGACTCGGTCTGTGTTTACCCAAAATAGATAATTGTGCTCTCGATCTTCATTTCCAGAGACAAAATGGCTCACATGCACAAATCCTTTGCTGAGTATGAGTATTCTGCAAGACGGATATTGATCATGCTAGCTCATGGGTAATGCGTGATCACCTTTGCACCTGTCTAGGCGCCAAGCTGATCAGGCATTACCCATGAGCTAACATCAACCAGTCAGCAGTTGGCGTAGGAAATAAAAGGGTAATTGGGGAGCTGGATTCGGTTGCACGAGTGAGGTAAAGTCCGCCAGCCACGAAGCAAGGTGTTCCGCTATAGCGGAGCATGTTGTTTGGTGGCTGGCGCAGGACTAAACTCACTCGTACAACTGGCCCATGTAGAATTGCCAGTCAGAACACATTTCAGGGTGTCCCAAGAGTGGTTCAGTGAGCCTCGTTTCATGCAGAGGACATTAGAACTGGTTCACGTTTTCCATTTTTTTTTCCTTCAGGGCGCTCGTTTTATGGCCTCTACAATTTAAAAAAAAACAGTTTCTGTGATCGTTCTTAAGTACACTTATTTTGAGATAAGCACGGTAAGGATTATATAATGAGTGTTTACTCATGGATTCAGTGTCAAACTGGCTGTAAGGATCAATATTCAAACTAAAGCCGGTTTTGATGACAGTCTTGCCCTATTTTACTTCCTTCTGCTGCATTCCACTATCACTCTTTACCTTCAGGTTTTGTTATAACTTTGAGGCACCTGGTTTAACAAAGTTTCAGAGTAATAATAAATGGATTCACCATGTTAAAAAAATGTTGATTTGTGTTTTACACCGAGTCTCTAAGAAATTCACATCTTATTTTCCATGCTGTTATTATTTGATAGAACTTTTGTTTTCAGATGACAGATGATTTTAATATTCATTTAAAAAAGTTGTCCCCATAGGACCCTACCCGTCACTCTGTTGCATTCCATCTTTTATCACATTCCCTATTGATTCTTCTAGCTTTAAAGCTATTTGCTCCATGGCAGGCTGTGGCTGCTAAAATTCACCAATACCATGGATTATAATAATAATAATGTACATTTATATAGCACTTAACCTCCAAATGAATGGTGCTCTAAGCACTTTACAAGATAAAAAAAATCACAGAACAAAAAGTACAAGAAAAAAACGCTACAATAGATGTTACAATAACTAAAGTGACACATGATATCAAAATCGCACACATACACACACACCGTTACAAGAACAGTTACTGCCAGAGATTGTTAACGCACTGAAAATGCATCTATGTGCATAAGAAAACATAAAAGCCTCAGCTAAGACTTTTCTCCTCTGTTTTCACAATCCAAGTGAGTAGGCAGACATGCCAATTGCCAGAGGTTTTCAGTGCCTTTTTGAATAAAAAGTCCCACATACAAAGGAGAAGAAGAGCAGAAAATTGTTCATTTTATGACATTTATAATTTAAGTTAGTCCTTTTGTCCAGCATTATTGTAAGACATACTAAGAACATTTATAAAGGAGATATTGCAAACTATACTGACAAGCAAAAGAAATGCGACAGTTTTGGAATCATCGGAAAACACTAGACTTTTAGTGTTTCTGATGATTCCAAATATGTCGCATTTCCTTTGCTCGTCAGTATCTCTCTCTTGGCTGGACTTCGCGAACGAAGATTTTATAGGAGTTGCCCACGACATCTGCAGGCTTGTTCGTGGCTGCGGAGGCCAATCCGGGACAGGCAGGTTCGACCGCAGTGGCTGCAGGGGAAGGTATGGCCAGAGTTCTGAGTTGCGGCATCTCTGTTCTTTCTCCTGAGCCGCTTGTCCTTAAGGCTAGCTCTGCGAGAGTCCTCAAAGGAGACAGCTGCCTTGTAAATAGTGGAGCGCCAGGTGTCACGGTCCACAGCAAGCGAAGACCACTGGTGGTGGTCGATTTGGCAGGCACTAAGTGACTTCTTGAGACAGTCTTTGTATCTCTTCTTTGGTGCCCCTCTGTCACGGTGTCCAGTAGCAAGCTCGCCGAACAGGGTGATCTTTGGTAGGCGATGATCCTCCATCCTGGAGACATGCCCCGCCCAGCGGAGCTGTGTCCGCAGCAGCAAAGCCTCGATGCTCACGGTTTCAGCCTGTTCAAGGACCTCGACATTGGTGACATAGTCACTCCAGTGAATGCCCAGGATGGTACGCAGGCAGCGCTGGTGGAAGCGTTCGAGGAGTCGTAGTTGGCTGCGGTAGAGGGCCCAGGACTCGGAACCATACAGCAGGGTGGTGAGGACCACAGCTCGTCAGTATATTAACTTGTAAATGCCTGGGATGGGTCGCTTTAACTTGGACAATGCCGGATCGTCAGTCGACGTGGGGCCCGTTGATGAGCGCGACTGAAGGGTGTTGTTCGCAGCGCAGGACGAATGAAGGGTGTTGTGCTCAGCAAGGCGAGACCTGCCTAATCAGCAGTACGTGCGCGTATTGATCTGTGGACGGCCAAAGCAGGAAGCAACTCGCCTGCATTGTTGCTGGCTCAGCGATTTTTACACTTCGGGGGGAAGCACACACCGTTGCCCATCTGCAAGAGGCAAAGATCCTCATAAGCCCCTGCATTCTGCGGGGGTTTATGAAGATCTGTGCCTTTTGTGATCTGTTTGCGTCAGTGCATTTGGTTTCACGGAGAGGGTCGTGAGGCGCGAATAAACTTCTTTTTTTTTTAACGATAGTTTATTGGTGCTGTAGAATCTTAGAACTTACATGTGTGTGCAGTGAACGCAGTGAGTTGCCATCTCTCAGCACACGTTTGCATTCTTGTCGTGCTCTGTGTATTTCATGCACACGATTCCATGGGTTTATACCATAGATCTATGATTGGGGGGGGGGGGGGGGGGGGGTTGGCGTAGGGCCTAACTCAAATTCAGTTCCCTCGCTTTCATTACTTTAGTATTCCTTGTGGGGAATCAAATGTACGACAGTGAACATTATAATTTAGTGTCACTTAGGGTGAAAAAGTTTGAACCTGCATGTTCAGAAAAATCAATATTTTGCATGAAAACCGAATCAACATTATTTAAAGTCGGCCTCTTCACGTGGTGAGGATAAGGCGAGCATGACCAGAAGACCTAATTGAACAGGCATCTTTCATCGGAGGAAAAAAAATAGAGGGGGAGGGGGGGGGGGGGGCATCTCGGTGCCCTCCCAGTTGGTTCTGTGCTGACGAGTCCATACACAGGCCCGGCAAACAAAGGGGGCAGCGCCGGCGATGAGAAGAAAATATTGTTTCTCTTCTGTGTTGATTGTCACACAGGCCGACATTCCCAGCTGTGGGAGGTCCATGGTTGGGATGCGACTGACACTTCACTTCAATCGGAGACCTACCCCCCCCCCCCCCCCCTCCCTGTCGACACGCCGTCGGAGGAGTGGAGAATTCAACGAGAGAGCCTGATGCTTGTCTGTGATTTTGGACCTTACGGCTTCCAGGCGTAAGGTCCAAATTTGCAGACCAGCACCCATGCTTGACACGGCTCTGATATGTACTGGTCAGCGATAGATTATTTATGTTGTACCGAGAGGTTCATGAGAAGGTGTGCCCCATGCAGGTCTATTAACCCTTTGGCTGTTGGTAGCGCTACCGACAGCCAAAGGGTTAATGATTATATGGAGAGGTGGTTAAGAGAATTGGGCAGACATGCTTTTGGTCTTACTTTGAAAACTCCACCGTAGCCTTTTCACTTGTAAAGCCGAATTAGTCATGTTTATGATCGTCTGTACAGCAGAATCTGTTTTGAGCGACCACTCGTATAAGAAATCTACCTAAATGATGGTCCATAGTGACACGGTCTGCCCTTGAAGACTTTGGGAGAACACTCGAGCACCTGTCAATTAAGACCGCCTTTTTGTCTTACGAACAGGTTGGTTGCACAAAACAAGTTCTGCTGTACGTGCAAGGCTTTGGAAGTGGATCTGCGTCTCTAGTTGACACTCTTTATAGAGGTACTAATGAAAGGACAGGTGTACAATTTCAGTGAGTGGCGATTGATACTTGTTTCAAATTGTCATCTTCTGGCGTATATCGCTTTTTTTTTTTCTTATTTAGCCACATGCGTGATGGGTTATGAGGATCTGTGTCTATCGAAGATAAAAGGGTTTCACACAATGTCTCGGACACCTCAGCTGATTTGTTTTTCTGCGCTTGCTGGCGATGAAATACATGTGTTTTTGGAAGGATGTTTTTTTTTAGGCGACCATCCCTGATCACAAATTAGTGGAGTGCGCTGCCGAAACGTGTTTTCCAGCATGCCGCGCTATAAATCCGGCCGCAATGACAAAAGTAAGGACAAGAAATGGAGACAGCTTTTAACCCCTTGCCTTCCGAGAAAAAACTAGCTCGGGTCAACCGCAAGAGGCATAGATGCACATGAGCCCCCGCAGTTGCGGGGGCTCATGTGGATCTATGTCTCTTGCTGACACCACTTTGATGAGTTTGAATCCATGTTCCTGGGACGTCCGCGGATGCAGCTTTTTGGTGTTGAATTCACTGATGAAGTTTTGCAGAAACTGCGTCAAATGGCAGCGCCGAATGGGTTAATTCATTACAGACATAGTAGTGATGGGACAAGAAGGGTACGTTCGTGAGGGCTTGTTGAATCAGACAATGCGCAAATGACGCGGAAAGTCAAACAATACCTCCCGCCAGTCCAGCATTCAGTTGTCCGGCTGTAGTCCATAATTGCCTTGGTATCGCCCTCTCACCGCAGACCACTATTGCTTCCACGCTGTACTCGTGACGGCTTTAAATTAAAATATTTATTGTCCTAATGACGGCATGTGCGCTCAGGTCTAAGCATGTTACCCACGGGGGTAATTCATCAAGCTTACACTAACGCATCTTCCTCAGGGTATTGGTATAAATACCAGTCGTGGACGTAGTCCCAGTCCATCTCCGCCGCCGGGCGTTACCCCATTCGCTGCCGCCAGAAAAAAATGCGAACGCCATCCCCAACTGCAAGAGGCGAAGAACCCCACGAGCCCCCACATCTGCGGAGGCTCATGAGGCTCTTTGCCTCTTGCTGACTACACATTGTTGGTATTAGTCAGTGTTGAATTCGCCCTCCTGTCAAAGACATTATTTTGCATCCACTGGCAGCTGAATGTGTAAGACGCAGGAAAAGAACTAACCATGATGGAAAAAAAAAAAGAAAACGTGCTGGAACAAGAACGCAAAACAGAACAAAAGTTTCTTAGCGCTGCAGCAAGAGGTGTACATGTTCATGGCTTTGTGGGCTCACACAAGAAACGGTTGGTTCTTGCAGATTAAAAGTTTTTTTGAAGACAGACTGGCATACTGCTTAGTTTACACATTCCTTTATCAGGGGCTCATCCGTCATGGCCAGGGTCAGTCCAGCTCTTTAGTAGTGCGCATAGATGCTCAGAATATATATATATATATATATATATATATATATATATATATATATATATATATATTATATATATATATATATATATATATATATATATATATATATATATATATATTTGTTTAATATTGCAAGATCTCAGGTTTAATATTCATGTTAGCCCATTCAGCCCTGACGCACTACAGCAGGAGATGGGTCGACCATCTCCTTCAACAGGTGCATCGTCGTTAGATGATGCCTCCAAAATTTGGGAAATACGTGTGTCGGGCTGAATGAGTTAAACCCCTTGACTGCAAGTGCAACTGACGATACCGACCTGTGGAAAAGACGTGTAGTTACGCGTCTTTTCCGCCGAACGGTTTCGTCAGCAGCAGTCAAGGTACGCGTCTTTTCAGCCGATCGATATCCTCAGTAGCATGTGGTGAACAGTCCGTCGGTGCGTTTCGTCCTGTTTGTGCGTGTTGGTCTGTGATTTTGGACCTTACGATCTGAGTAAAATTATTATTGACTGGACTGCATGTATTGATTCATGTACACCAATATGCATTTAGTAATTTGAACTCTGTATCAAAGTCACGTATCGGCGGTCAGTCGATGTCTGAATGGACAGATGATTCGTTCATTGACACAGCAGTTTGTTCGATTTGCTCCGGGGATGTCGATGCATATACGCGCGTTTGGATAAATAATGCGTCTACATCTCTACATGAGAACTTGCAGAAGGGAGGGAAACGTCAGGTCATCATGACTTTCGCGTCAGCGTCTGCACAATGTGTTATGTAAGTGGGCGAGCTGTTGCACACGTGTACACATACATACATGTATACATCATTACGTACAGTACTGTACATGTGTGGTACACACACATGTATACATCATTCGTACAGTACATGTGTGCATAAAGCGTACAGTCCGAACCGTCGATGGATGTTGATAGAGCATGTGGTGAACAGTCCGTCGGTGCGTTTCGTCCTGTTTGTGCGTGTTGGTCTGTGATTTTGGACCTTACGATCTGAGGCCGTACGGCCCAGAATCACAGATCATAAAATGACGCTTTTATTTGCACTCTTGACAAACTGTTTACAGGCTAGAACCATATCCTACGATGTGCGCCGCGCGCAAGGTGAAGAAGCTTTGCTGACGTAGGTAACACCTGATTGCCTCAATCAGGCATTGTCCTTGATCTGTTATGGTCGAACCGTCTCATGCTGTTGGCAATGCCAGTAATTATGAGTAAAGAGGTCATGTCGCACAGCAGAACCTGTTTCGGGCGACCACTGTTACGAGACATCACCTGTCATTAATAAAGACCACCATATTGCAGGCTCTGTACGCATAAGTGATGGTCTTTAATGACAGGTGACACTCAAGAGAGAGCACCTGTTTTTTAAGACCACTATTTTCTCGCAGAAAAGGGTGGTTGCTCAAAGCAGGTTCTACTGTTAAACATATATCTTGCTAGCTTACGGGCTGCTTGGACTGGCCTGGATGCAAGATGCGGCTGAATAATTTCCTGTCCGAGTTGATCTGCTATAATGCAGCAGATAAGTTTCTCATTATTGTGGGTCACGCTTCTTTCACAAGGAAAGCAAGGGCCCACAAGACATGAAGGCGGGCTGTCTTATGTGTACCTCTTCCACACTCAGCGTCTGCTGTGGGAGATAGATTGATATCCTGCTACGGGCACGAAGTTGTCGGAGGCCTTAGATGTCATTGACTTCTACTTAAAATTCATGATACACCCTAAAATGAGATTGATTTGACCATGATAGTTCAAGGGTGATGCCAGGACAGGTTGGCAACTGTAGGCGCCAAACTGTCCTGGCACCACCCTTGAACTATCATGGTCAGTCTGTCTCCTAAACTGAAATGTAGTCTTCATAGGACGCTCACACATGTGAAAAATGCATCCTAAGGATTTAATGGGTTACGACACCATTTCAGCAGAAAAGACGGGTAGTTGCACATCCTTTTTGGTGAATCTATCGTCAGTGGCAGTGAAGGGGTTAATCTAAACAAAAACGGGTTTAGATATGAGCTACCCATCTCCGGTAGTTCGGTGGCGCTGATCATCAGTCAACTCGTACTTGTGGTCAACGGTGGCTGTGTGCACCAGGGATTAACCCATATCATCATACTGAGGTTAAAAGCTTCAGATTTGTACACTGCTACATATGCAAGCTACATTATAGTGCTTACAGATAAGGTACAGACCAATGGCTTTAGTTCAAGGGTTGTGCCAGAATAGCTTGGCGCCTAGAGGCGCCAAGCTATTCTGGCACTACCCTTGAACTATTTTAGTCAAACATTTCACAGTCTGGTGTATTCCGAATGATAAGGGTTAACACATTCGAGACGTGCTGCATAAGAATACAGGACTTCATGCTGCATCAGGATGCAGCACTTTAAGAATAATGTCACACGCTCGCCCGTAACGCGACCTATACCAGGCAGTAACGGGTAATAGTTCGCAATGTCTTTTGGAAATGTTCCCAGGATCTCTAACAATGATGCTGGACAATAGAGCTAACTTAAATTATCAAATTTGAGTATAATGAAATGAAAGATATTTCTGCTGTTCTTTTCTGAGTCCTTGTTACGCAGGAGAGTTTCATCGGTTACACTCACATCATCATCATCATCATCAGTCCCTTGCCCGAACTGGGCGTTGGGGGGACTGAAAGGCAGCAGCAACAGACAGTGCTCTCCACTGAGTTCTATTTTGGGCGGTGGCAAGCAAGTCTGGCATCTCGAGTTCGGTCCATTCTTTTATGTTTGCGACCCAACTCTTTCTCTGACGACCTCGCCGACGACTACTTCCTTCGAGAGTGCCTTGGAGGATAGTCTTGGACAAGGTGTTGTGTCGGGTCACGTGGCCAAACCAAGCAAGCTTGCGCCGTTTCACGGTTGCCAGAAGGGGTTCATGTGGGCCCACCAGGGAAGTGACGATGCTCCGTACATATTCGTTGGTCTTGTGCTCGCGGTACGAGATGCGGAGCAACTTCCTCAGGCACTTGTTCTCAAAGGCCTGGATTTTCTTTTCTGAGTCTGCAAGCAGTGTCCAAGTCTCACAGCCGTAGAGTAGAATAGACACTACGAGGGACTTGTAAAGCCTGTACTTGATGGTGAAGCTGATGGAGTTACTTCGCCATATCCTGTCCAGCCTGGCCATTGCGGATGTTGCTGTACCTATCTACACTCACAAGGCAGTGGAAAACCTCTGGTGCGTGTGCTTGCTGACGTTGACTGGGAAAAGAAGGGTAAAAAGTCTCCGTTGAGGCAAGACCACTTTGATAAACCGCTGTATCAGCGAATTTTAGCAATCGGTGCCCAGTACTGATGGATCAAATGGCATTAAAAAAAATAGCGAGCGTACTTGTAGTGGGAGATGGGTCGGCTGTTAATAGCCTTCAAGCTAATCAGATACTGCCCTTTGTGGCCGATCAGTTTTCCACAGAAGCACCCCGAAGTTGCCGAGTTAGGTTTCCGCGTCAATGACTGCAAAATACATCTTATATTCGAGTACTCGCCAATAGGCTATGGCATCATTTACCTCTAAGGAAGGAAAGTCTAGGTTTTTGGCGTATGGGGCATGTTCAGTGCTTGTTAGTTGATATCGCGTAGGGGGACTAGGAGCAGGGGTACCCAGACATATCATAGATGTAAATTACAGACGTTTGCAGGCACTTCCGTCGCGGGCTAGCTCTGTGACTTGGTATGCCAGGTACACGAAAGTGCAGGCGGCCGCTCTGCATCAGAGTGCCTCCTAAATTAAAGTCTTTCGTCTGCAAGAGGCGTGGATTCTCATGAGCCCCTGCGGATGCAGGCGCTCATGAAAATCTACGCCTCTTGCTGGCTCGGATCTAGCTCACTCTATTGCGGATTAGCGGTATCAGGCTTGGAGCCTGTGAACCTTACGCGTCAGCAAGAGGCGGAAATCTTTATGAACCCTTACATTCTCATGCGGTTCATGGGGTCCTTGCAAGGAACACACTGTCGGAAATGCACTGTATATGACTGTTCCTCAGGTGAAGGCGATTTCAGGGGTTTCGTCTAACGTCTAAGACCTGTTTCAGTCAGGACGAAGCGCCGTGATCAAAGAAGTCGAGGTTAAGCTATGTGTGCGCATTTTTTTCGGCCTGGCGGCGGCCGTCAACAGCTTTGCGCTTCACTGAACATGTGGCACTGTAGTCCTGTCTTAGCGAGGTCCGATTAAAATTGTGTGCTTACTCTTTCGTTTTTTGTTAGTGCGAGAGTGGGGGATCTATCATGATAGCTCAGTCACTGGCAGTGCTTGATCCAGGCTAATCATTGTTAACTCATTACTCCGGCCTTTTGTTCCCCCTTTAAAAAAAGAAAGAAGATATTTTGAGGTCAACATCACATTTGTGACAGATTAACCAGCACAGATTGACCATGAAAATTCAAGAGTGATGGCAGAATAGCTTGGCGCCAAGCTGTTCTGACACCACCCTTGAACTATATGGGTCAAAATCCATATAGCATGTCAGGGCTTGTGAGTTTGCAGTGCTCTTTGAAAGAGTAAAACCGGGAACAAAACTGTTCCTTGTTCTGGGTTTTCAGACTTCATTGCTGACAGTTGTGAATACAGTTAACAGCTGTGCTCTCGTAATTATTTTTAGTATTTAAAAAATTGTACAGGTGTCACTGTGAGGTTGTAAATAGTACATGTACTTAGACCGCAAGGATCGAGTTGGTTATAGATGGAGGATCTTATTTGGTTGGCGCTAGCAATGCGAGCTTCAGCAGTCAGAGTTGTGAAAGTCATAATTAGGCCTAGTTGTAAATGATTCCACATACAATCATCAAAGTTGTAACTTCTAAGTGGGACCAACGAGAGGCATACACCTTACTGCGCTTCATGTAAATGGATGCAGGCGTTCACTGACGAGTTGCCGCGTTTCATTTCATGGAGAAGCAGTGCGTTATTCAGTATTACTGTTCCAGTGTCTGGAGGAAACGTTGGTACTTGTTTAGTTTTGTAAGCGGGGGTTTGAGATGCCAGGTCTGTTTTTAGCTTGCCTGATGAAGTATGTTCCTGCCTGTACTGTACAGAGATCCTGGCACATGTTGTCAGCGGTTGTACTAGTTGTAGGTATGGCAGCTGGTTTACGCATTAAGCCCTTGAACATGAACCAAGATACGGATCTACCACAAGAGTACAAGGGTAGTGGCAGAATAGCTTGGTGCCTGTAGGCACCAATCTATTCTGCCACTACCCCTGAACTATCATAATTGATCTGTAAGAAGTTGTCTCCCAAATTTCGACACACATGCTTGAAGGGTCTATATGATTATGATGGATGCTATATATACTATTACTATGTATTCAGTTACAGCTGTTACTGTGGGCTTAATGACTCAAAACTATTGTATACAAATGTGTCATTGTCTAAATGTAATTTTGCATCTGTCATTGATTACCATCATCCGTGATAAGCACAGCTCAGGCATGTGAAGTGTGAAGGTGTCATTTGCTGTTGTATAAATGTAAAAAATGGCATTAGCATACCCCTGCCACCATTATGCCTGCTCTCCCCTTCCCCAGCCCCCCAATCCAAAATACACACACACTCGCAGTTACACACAAAACACATACATACACTTTAATACCTTTAAAGTCAGAGAAGCAAATAACTTGAGTATCTGTCAGGTTTTTGGAATAGCAACAATTTACTTTAATGGTGACATTGTCCTGCCAATAACACTTTCAAGTTTGACACGGTTTGCCCAATAACCAATGAGGGTCATGACTGTAGCCCTATATTAGTGGAATTGATGTGTAAATTGAAGCATGTTGGTCAGTGTTCACACAAAGATGAACCCCAGAGGTCACGGGGGTGCCACACAACTTCCTATTATACTGGGTCTGTTGCTTTATTAGTCGCATGATTGAAGGGACAGTGTGCAACAGCTGGTACCAATGTCATAGTATTAGTAACCCCCAGAATAAGTATGACTGTGTGCTGGTCAGTAATTTGAACCTTACGACTCAAACTTCCACATTCCAGAAAATGTGTCTGTCATCAATTAGTTCTGTCATCAATTAGTTCAGCCATTATTGCCTTGTTTTGCCATTCATTTTTGCATGGTCATCGACCTTTTATTTTACATCTTCATGCATTTTGTAATAATGTAACTAACAGCGTTGACTATGTTTGTGTGTTTTCAGGATGAATTTCATCCATTCATTGAGGCCCTGCTGCCTCATGTCAAGTCCTTCTCTTATACTTGGTTCAACCTCCAGGCTGCCAAGCGCAAGTACTTCAAGAAACATGAGAAACGCATGTCCATGGAGGAGGAACGCAGAGTCAAGGAAGAACTACAGGTGCGTTGTCAACGCTGTGGCTGTGGGCAGCAGTTGTAGATGCGATGATTCCTGTTGGAATCATCGGGACAAAACTGCTACCGACAGCCAAAGTGTACACAATAAAACTATTTATAAAAGAGCAAAATGTTAACTTGTTTGAGATGTGCCATTCACAGATACACAGCTTTTCTCCACATATTTGTTTACAGCATGTCTCATAGGAGTTAACTTGTATCATTGAGCATTTGCCCCTACAACATTCACACAGCCACCCATCTTGCCTGACCTGGTAAGTGGTATGTTCAATTTCCCAAACAGACTTCAGACTACATTAAGTGAATTGACCCCTTCACTGCTGGTGGATGCAGATTGTGTTTTTGAAATATTGTAAATTTAAACATCAAAGAACCTCAGCTGTCAAAGGAACATGATAGCGAAATGGTTTCAGCAAGAGGCACAGATCCTCATGAGCCCCCGCAATTGCAGGGCTCATGAGGATCTGTACCTCTTGCATCTGGGTGGTGTTCAGTTTTTCTCGCCAGTGAAGGGCCCGGTTCATTGGTAAAGAGGACACGCTTTCTTCAGATCTCCAAGTATGCTCTGGACATCAGTCATAACATGGTGCATTTCAAGTCCGTAAGATAATCGCTTGGTGTCTCTGCACCTCGGGTTTCTTCCATACCCAGATTTCAGGCAAGATTTTCCCACAGCCAGCATTGGCATGAATGAAAAAATAGCGGTCTTGCTTCCGGTGCGTTGGCAATAGATACTTGAGCGCAGGGCAGTGCAGTATTTGACCTATTGGAACAGCGCCCATCGTTCTAACTTCCACCTGCAAAATGCACAGACTCTCATAACCCCAGCTACTGCAGGGGGCCATGATATGAAAGCCAGTGCCTCATGCTGTTCAGAATTGGCACCATTCACTTCGTCCCTACTCCTTTGACTTTTTGTGACAGTGGTGTTTAAATTTAAAACATGTCTAAATATAGAGAAAGTGGTCCTCCTGCCAGCCCAGTCTGCGAATCTGCTAGAGGCGTAGATGTTCATGAACTCCTGCCACTGCAGGTTGTCGTGTGAATCTATGCCTCTTGTGTGCAGAGTTTGAACACGTTTACATCATCCTGTTGAGTAATCCACCAAGGTTCAGCAGTTGGAAGAACGCCTGCCTCATTTTGACTTTTTAATGCAGTCAGCTGAAAGCAAGATTTGTTCAGCAAGATGCGTTGATTCGCATGAGCCCCAGCGACAGCAGGGACTCATGTGAATCATATGCCTCTTGCAGGGTAGGAGGAGTTTGGACGAGGAACTGAAAATAGTAGCGCGCAAGGTAGAGCCGTGTAGAGGGAGGTGGTGAATGATGCAGATTGTGTGCGGCGGGTGTTGCCAGCTGTATTGACATAAGACATTCTCCACGTGGCCACCCTAATCCATACGACTGAACTCAGCTGAAAGGCGAACTCCTGATAACCTCCTGCGTTTGTGCAGTGCAGAAGTGAAGAAATTTGAAGTTTTGCCCTCGCCAGAGAGAGAGAGAGAGCAGAGAGAAAGTTGCGCGAACACATTATTTGTTCTCAGATCTATTAGCTTACCGTGATGAGCAACATATGTAATGTCTCTGTGAAAATGTAGAGTTCCTTGCCACAGACGGGCAGTCTGCACAGATTTTCATGCGCACCTGCAGGTGCATGGCCTCATGAGAATCTCACATGTCCTGTGCACCAGAGTTTTTTTGTTTTGTTTTGTTTTGCGCCCTGAGTATGCTGCTAGCATAAAGTGAATGCGCATTACAAGTGGACATCATCATCATCATCGTCGTCATCGTAGGGACCAAAGCTGACGTTGATGAGCGCATGAAGATCATTGCCCTTCGCAGACAAAACATGTTCACCTGGTACTGGGTCAGATAGCATCGGCACCAAAAAGGAGTGCGTGGGCAGACAACCCTGCTCTTTGATTATCTCCCTTTATCTCCTCCTGTAAGCCTGAGTTAACCCACTACATCCCGAGGCAGAATTTTTAAAGAAAAGTTGGTTTGTCGTCCTATGAAGACTATATAAATTACAGATTAGGAGATAGATCAACCATTTTAGTTCAAAGGAGGTGCCAGAATAGCTTGGCAACTCTCAGGCACCAACCTATTCTGGCACCACCTGTGAACTATGATAATCAAACTAATTTTGAGCAGTAGTGTATCAGGATAAAAAGGGTTAATGTTTTCCCTGCCACACACCCCTTTGAGCGGTAGGCACTTCAGCTGTATATTCATTCTTTGACTCGCTTTCTTCTCGCCAGCAGAGCACACAACAACCCTTGACAGCTGCTGCGCCTTTAATCCCTAATAACTCCTGCATTTTAAGGAACAGAGGGAGCAGATCTTGGTCATCAAGAAGCAAAGATTCTCATAAGCCCCTGCAGCTGCGGAGGCTCATGAGAATCTATGCCTCTTGCACATAATAATTATGGAATGCCTTTGCGAAAAGTGTATTATGATTGGTTTTGTATGTGCCTGTGTTGAGGAAATTGGGGCAGGAGCTTGTCAGTAGCTAAAAGAAAATGAGGTGTTTTTGTTACCAGTTCAATGCTTGAAGTAGGGCAGGAAATGAAAAAAAAAAAAACAACTATAAGATAAGATAGTTTATTGCTATATGTTTCCATGTAAAAAATAAATAAAATTAAAACATTGGAATGTGTCCTGATGTCCGTTACATCAGACTCTGACATCGTCATAGGCCGGTGCCATCTTTTATGATATGATTTGCGACCAATATGCACAGAACACGGTCAGAAAATTAGGTGTTTGTGTTTGTTGTTGTTGTTTTTTTTAGGGGGGGGGAGGGGGGGGGGGATGTGCTTATTGCTTGAAGTAAGGAAAGAAATTGGAGGCAACGGTGTTCACTAACAAAGTAGTAATGACTATGATATGCGACCAATTTTCATTGCATGATTAGTGGGTTAACACATTAAACCCCAAGGCCGCCATTCCTGAATTTTAGAGGTGCCACCTAACCTAACAGCTGTGTACCATTTGCAGGGGATGGATCGACCATGCTGATTCAAGGGTAGTGCCTGATTAGCTTGGCACCTGATGACGCCAAGCTAATCTGCCACTACCCTTGAATTCGCATGGTCGATCTATCTCCTGCTGTGTGTCGGGCTAAATGCGCGCAGACGTACTGGTACTGTAACGGTCCCGGTGACTGTATGTATGAGGGGGTCAAAGTAGTGGGGTTTAACAGTAATCTGCGTTTCCTGTGTTCAGCATCCCACCTGATCTATTTCAGCCATGGCATTTTAACATTTGCCTTGCTGCTTTGACTTCTGCTTTGTTGATGAGAACTGTCTTTCAATGATTCATGAGTGGATTTGTAATTGGAACACACTCTGCTGTGTGACTGAAACTGAAAGAATTAGGTCCGTTGCGGCTTGAAAGTTTTTGTTTCAGGCATTTAACCCTTTGGCTGTTGGTAGTGCTTTTTTTGAGGTAATGCAAACAGGACTGAATCACCTTGATAAAAAGCGCTACCAACAACCAAATGGTTAATGTTGTTTAGTTGCATTTTCTGGCATACCTTTTTGAAGATGTATGTATAAGCAGCGCTAAATGGCTGGTTTTCTTTACTGCGTCAAGTGAGCTGCATCAGTGGAAAGATTTATGACACAATATTTTAGGAGTCGGCAATTCTCCATCGTACCGACTCCCACGTCTCCCAACATTCTCATTGCATTCACATGTGACCATGAAATGCCATGAACTTGATGAACGGGTTTCTCAGGAACCATCTGCCATCTGCATGCAGCCTGAGATTCTCATGAGCCCCAGTGAACATGAACTCCGGCAAATGCTTATGAGAAGTTGTTGACCATTAAAGCTAAAAATTATTATTTTTAGCTGTTGACTGAAAGTATTTTTTATATTTTCTCCCATGCAGAATGAGAAGGCCGAAGTCAAACAGAAGTGGGCTTCCCGACTCCTGGCCAAGCTACGTAAAGATATCACCCAGGAGTGTCGGGAGGACTTTGTGCTCAGCATCACGGGCAAGGGGCCGCCAGTGTGTGTGCTCAGCAACCCAGATCAGAAGGGGAAAATGCGACGAATCGACTGCCTGCGGCAGGCTGACAAGGTAAAATTAGAGGGATAAACGTAGATGTTGTTCTGTAGCTTGGTGCCTGGGGCCAGCTGTGTGATTGAGCTTAGCCCTGCACCAGCCACTAAGCAAGGTGCTCTGCTATAGCAGAGCACCTTGCTTAGTGGCTGGTGCAGGACTATGCTCACTCATTTATCTGGACCTTGCAGTCCTCATGTCCATTGTAACTTGTGAGCCCAAACAAGGCGCAGAACTCGAATGGTATTTCATTACTGCACTGCAACAGAACCTGTTTTGAACAACCACCTTTGTGAGAGATCACCTGTCGTTCAAGACCATCGTCCAGGTGGCGACGGTTTTGCACTTCAAGACTTCTCTTGAGACAGCATCTGTCTTTTTAACCCATATCATTCGGAATACACCAGTGGGTGAAATAAGTTTGACTAAAATAGTTCAAGGGTAGTGCCAGAATAGCTTGGCACCTAGGCGCCAAGCTATTCTGGCACCACCCTTGAACTAAAGCCATTGGTCTATATATCCTTATCTGTAAGTACTGTCTATCATGTAGCTTGCATATATATGACAGTGTACAAAATTTAAGCTTTTAGCCTCAGTATGATATGGGTTAAACTTCTCTTTTCTGGCAAAAAAAAAGTGGTTGCTCAAGACAGGTTATACTATTTTTACCAATTATGTCCTGGTAAGTGATTTTTTTTAAAAATTGACGACTGTCCTGTATAGTGTACGGTCCAGAATCTGGGAGCAGTGCACAATTCTTTGACATGATGTAGATGTGGTGTACCACAAGGTGCAAGATGACAAACTAACACACTTGTTTTCTGGCTACAGGTGTGGCGCCTGGACCTTGTGATGGTCATCTTGTTCAAGGCCATCCCACTGGAGAGTACCGATGGAGAGCGGCTGGAGAAGGCACACAGCTGCGTGCACCCCAACCTCTGTGTCAACCCACACCACATCTCCGTCTCAGTACGCGAACTTGACCTCTACCTCGCTAACTTCATACACAGCTATGGTGAGCAGGACTAGCAGTTTTCTCTTGTGAATTTTAATGATGATATTAGTAAGAGTGGTCATATGTTATATAGTGGCCTTTCCCGCAAACCAGGCTCAAAAACGCTTTATGAAGGTGATGTGAGGCAACAGGAAGAAAATCAAAGTAATATTCAATAGGAAAAAGTGACATAAATAAAATGTCAATATTACTGAAATAAAGTGCACTATTGGATGTTAACTCTTTGGGTGTCAGAAGTGGCTTTAGTCGCGATGATTACTGTTGGAATCGTTGCAACTAAAAGCACTACCGACACACAGAGGGTTAAATCAAATCAGTAATGTTACCCTCACGCAAAATACAAGAATGGACAAGGAGAGAAACATCAGGGGAGAGAGACAAGGACAAATATATATGCGTTTTGTTGTCTCGGCACTTTTTTTTCCAGTGAATGTTTTTAAAAAATGCATAGTAACACTAACAGAATGGTTTGCTTCAAAGAGGAGCATGATTCACATAATGTGACTGTTTATTTTTTGCATTGGTTAGTTCGCGCAAAGATTATTGCAAATTGTGTTCTTCCCTGAACTTATTTATTGTACAATGTAGCATACTTCATCAACACGGTCTTAACCCATTTAACCCCATGGCCACTTTCAGGTGTCACCTAATGACTATGTACCAGTTGAATCGAACATGTTAATTCAAGGGTAGTGCCATATTAGCTTGGCACCATTAGGCGCCAAGCTAATTTGGTGCTACCCTTGAATTACCAAGGTTGATCCATCTCCTGCTGTAGTGCATCTGGGCTAAATGGGTTGAGCTTGTTAACCCCTTGACTGCTGCTGATGTTATCGCTCGGTGGAAAAGACCTTCAACTACGCGTCTTTTCCACTGAGCAGAATCATCAGTAGCAGTCAGAGGGTTAAGAAAAACAGATCTAGGCATATTCAGGAATGGTTGCCTACAATCAAAGACACACATTTTCTCAGTGCTCCTGATTTACTACAGCCTTTCCTCACACAGACGCTTGTACACAAGCCAGCACGCCCTTCCAAGTGATCAGAAAAATCCCATTTTCATATGACTTGCACTGTCAGCATGCATCATCTTCATGTGCAGTAAATACACTGATGTCCCAGTTCTCTGATTTTGGTCCTTACTGGTCTGTACCAAAAGGCCCAGAATCGCAGATCTGAGGTCAACACACCATTGTATTGAAGTATGTTCTTTTGTATTCTCTCCTTTCCTTAACCCATTAAAACCGGAGGCTGAAAGTGAAATTTTTCAAATTTGTGCATCAGTACTCTTAGGAAGGCTACATTACACTGCAGATTAAGAGGTAGGTCAACCATTTTAGTTCAAGGATAGTGCCAGAATAGCTTGGCGCCCAGAGGTGCCAAGCTATTCTTGCACTGCTCTTGAACTGTCAATCAAATTTATTTCATGCATTAGTGTAACAAGATGGAAAGGCCTAATTCCTATCCTTTCATTAATTGCATTCCTGCACAGAATACTGCTTCCTGGAAGAAACATAGATTATCGTGATCCCCCACCCCATGATTTGCAACTGCAAGACCTCGTCGGGATTCTTTCTTACTTCCTCAAGTGGAGGGTGTGCTGTATACATTGCAAAAAGATTCTGTACAAACATCTTGCTTCAATTTTATGTACTCAACCTCACAACTACTGCAGACAGGAAGACAGTCCAGTTGTTAGTCCTTTACCCATCTGCCAGAGACATAGATTCTCATAGGTTCTTGCATGGGCTCGTAGGAATTTATACCTCTTTCTTGCAAAGAAAATTACATCCCAGAGAGATTCATGAAGCTGTAACTAATTATATTCTAAGGATGAAATTATAAATTTTTTGAGATACATTGGTGACTGAGGTCTATGTTACAATTGTGGAGACAGTTCAACCGTGATAGTTCAAGGGTGGTTTGAGAATAGCTTGGCGTCTACAGACAGCAAGCTATTCTGACACCCCCCCCCCCCCCTCCCCCTTGAACTATCATACGTCGATCCACATCCTGTCGCAGCATGCCAGGGCTTAATGAGTTAAGCCTGTGGCGGTGTGGCAATGAATTATGTTGTAGTGCTGTTTATGATGGAAGGTATGTCAGTCTGCATTTTGTACCTTGGTTGTTACCCATGTACAGGTCGACCTCAGTATTGTTCACACCAGCATATCACAAAATTGAATGTGCCGTGGACAGGTTTCTGGTTCCCAAATGCATACTCGGCAAGCAAAAGTTCCTGAGTCTGATTTTAGCCTTTATTGTCCTGCACATAGCTTTGCACGGGACAACTAAGGGTGACAATCATCCCAGGATTGTTTGCTCGCTGCCTGTTTTTCTTTGCAACAATGCAAGCCTATATAATTCATTACCATGTTAGCATGATCTGATCTAATGGCTCCCAGATTTTGGGATACTAAGGCTGATCTGTACTGATGGAAAGAGTCATCGGAACAGTATGGAATGGATGCTGTTGTCTTTGTCGGAATTGATGGTGTACTTTTCACTGAAGCGTCCTTTGTCATAAGGCGAGAGATTTTATAAATGAGTTTGAGTATGAAGAGTATTACTGTAAGATGAAGAACTGCTCACTTAGTTGGTTGCATTACCCCATCATCCACACACACACACACACACACACACACACACACACACAGACAGACAAGTTGCTTGAAACCTGAGACAGCAATATAGATTCATGTTTATTCATGAGATTGTTGTTAGTGTATCACTTAGCTGTATACTTAGTTGATCGATCATAGGTGGGACCTTATTTAATGTCTGCATCTTGACCCAAAAGTTGCAATGGTTACCGTAGTTATGACTTGGAAAACCTCAGGAGATTTATACTTCACATGGAGGACACATCAAACGTTACACATAGGTTGTCTCCCTTGATTCACTACTGCATTAGCGAATTGAGGGAGACAACCAGCGTGGAACACACTACTCAACTGTAAGGGATGTTAACCCTTTGGGTGTCAGCAATTTTGGTCAAGGTGATTCCTCACCATGCAGATGCAGAGTAACATTAAGATCAACACCTTGCTGTTCACTATTATCACCATGTTCCTTAGCATTTGGGGAATGTCAGAAGGTAGTTCAGGAAAGGTCCCCGAAACATAATGAAATATAGATAGTGGCAGAAATGGGGTGAAATTGTATCGATATTTCCTTTCTAGGCATTATTGGTCCAAATCTAAAGCACAGAACTTGTTTCATAACATCCTACAGTGTTTCATAACATGCCACAATGGTGATTCTTCAATTTGTGTATTCCAGCATAGTCCAAACACTTTTTGTAACAAATAATACTGATATTGCATGTTTGAGTCAGTTTTATGCTGTCTTACAGATGAGGAATCCATTCCACTTCAAAAGGCTGTTGACAATTACATACTCGCAAGAATGTCTTTTAGGACATCAATTGTGGTTCCTACATTGGGAGATTATGTGTATCATGACAAAAAGTTTTAGACATTCTGTTAACCTAATAATATTGGGGAATGTATGTTTAATGATGAAAAACATGCTTACATGGGTTGTAGGTCATCTGCCCTTCAGACAAGAGATTTTTCTTCCTATTGAGGGAGTTCCACCTTTTTGGAGGGCAGCAGGGACTGAACTTGCCAGCTTTACACTATGTAATACAAAATTTCATACACATTTTTGTCCTTTTTGATATGTTTTAATGCTTGGCCATTTAAACAGTCACTGGTTCATTCATCCATCAGTACGCTTTTCATTATGGTTTGAATAACAGGACAAATCACCGTACATAACAGCTGCAGTCATAGGAGGAAAACCTATAATAATAAAGTTATAAAGTAATAAAAGTACAATACTGACAATGAGAGGATATGTACTTAAAATATTATTGAAAATAAATACAAAGTTCATAGAAGGATAAGTTACTAACCTTGCGTGTTGACGTTGACTGTTGGTAGTGGTTTTTGTCGTGATGATTTGTGACAAAAACCTCTACCGACATGCAATGGGTAAAACGAAGTACCCAACGGAGAAAGAAACACGCTTAGAAAAGACGGGTACAACACAATTAATGAATGGGTTAAAAGGAAAGCAGACTTGTTCTGCATGTTTTATGACTCTGAAATCATGAAAGTTAACTGTGTAATAATTGCCTCTGCTCTCTAGACTTGGGAACTCATCAGGTTTTAACGTTTTGTGCCCAAGGTATCAAATACCCACATTTATCAGTTAAAACTAAAACTGAGGCTAATGTAGCTGGTATTGTAGAATTGATCTTTCTGCCCGATACCACTGTGCATTCTCAGTGTGCTAGGATCAGTCTGTACCCTTCCCATGATGATAGTATGCCATTTGCACCATGATATAGATTTGGAATAGCCTAACGGCTATTCCAAAACTATATCATGGTGCAAGTAGACACACTGATCATTGATTTTTTGATTGACCTTGATTGGGGAGGTGCCACACTGTTTCATGAGAGTCTGTGTATGGTGTAGTTTGGGGTTGCAGCATTGCATTCAGCTTACAGTTACAGTTAAACATACTACAACTAAATCGATATGGAGATATGTCCCAGAGTTGCTTGGCACCAAGTTGTTCTGGCACCACCCTGGAAATATGGTTCAAATCTAAAGCACAGAACTTGTTTACTACAGAACTTTAATGTAGTATTCTGTAGACTTTCAAATAGACGATTTCCAAAATCAGAAGTAGGTCAAAGTTGCAGTGTTTCGACAAAAGCAGTGGATTAAAAGCCCTGACAAACATGCTATATCGCATGTTTGCCTGGGTTTTTAACAGATTGTTTTCGTCGAAACGCATGCAGTTTCAACCTACCTCTGAATTCTGAAAAACTTTTATTTCCAATTTTGAGAATACACTGTGTCTACCTCACGACACCGTGTTTTATAACTGGTTCACTTCCACAGAATTAGTTAATACATGTAAATATTTTACCATTTTAGGCTCATCTGCTACTTAGTAATTGTGGAAGATTATCAACCATGATAGCTCAAGATACTTTTGACAGTTTGAGATAGTGATGATAGGTCTACTGCATTCAGAAGTTAGTGAGATAAACTTGTTACATTCTGAGGATGAAATTATCTATTTTTGAGGTCTGTCTCACAGTTCTGGAGACAGAATGACCATGATAGTTCAAGGGGGGTGTTGGCATAGCATTAATGGGTTAATGCGGAGGGCCTTTAGGAAGGGTGTTTGGGTGAGAGTCTGGCCTTGTTATGTTTGTCTGCATCCTGCATGAATACCTCCAGACCAGCACGGTGGGCCAGTACTGTTTTCTGCATACTTTTGACGAAGTTTGAAGAGTTGAAAAGTGTTAATTATTCTTTCACAACAGGATGACCCTTGAGAGACAGATCCTCATGATAGTGGATACCCTTCAGCTGCTTGGGCTTGTATAGATCTGTGCCTCCTGCTGGCCTCATTTACTTCAATGCTTAATCCACATGCATTCACTGATTCAGTCTGATAGACCTGTACATAGGCGTTTTGTTCATGCCGTTCATTTGACCCTTTGACTGCTACAGACAATAATGCTTAGTGGAAAAGACGTGTATTATGTAACTATGCGTCTTTTCTGTCTACCATCAGTAGCAGTCAAGGGGTTAACAGATCATCCATATTACACACAGCTTTCTTCAGGTTCTTTCGAATTTGTCTAATTTACATTCTGCGCCAGCCTTCTGCTTCAGCTACATGACTATAATGTACATAGTGTACTTGTATCCTTATACTGCATGATACTAACAAGTCAGATGCCTATTTACAACAGAGACACGGTAACATGTAGCTCCGTCAGAGCCAGAAATAACCGGCTGTATATTTACTTGTAGGTGGGCTTCAGACGGTGTAGATCTATTTATGCACCCTAACCTAGTATATGTGTGCTAGGTTTATTATGGGTCCACGAATTGCGGTACACAGCTACATTATGTATGGTTGTGTGTGTGTGTGTGTTGTATGCATGTGCAAGTGTGAGTGCGCGTGTTTGTCAGATATGTGTGTGTGATGTATGTGTATATAGGCACATGCAAGCGAGAGAGAGACAGAGTGTGGGTGTGTGTGCGCGTGCATGCGTATTATGCACACAAGCATCCGCCTGTCTGATTCTATGCAGTACTGAGGACAGTATGCATGGGGACCGAGTGTCAGTTTCTGCATTAAGGTTCGAACTTCCCAAAGTTGGGAGTTGTCCTTTAATGACAACAAAGTAATTTTGAAGACAGATTGACCATGCTGGTTTAAGGGTGGTGCCAGAATAGCTTGGCGCCTGAAGGCGCCAAGCTATTTCGGCACCACCCATTAACTAGCATGGTCAATGCATCTATTGCTGTAGTAAGTACTGAATGTGATAAACGTGCATTCACATTCATTATATGCACACACATACACTATGCGCACACACGCCAGTGCGCAAGAAGTCCGATGTTGGCCAATGTTAGCCTGTGCATACAGGTAGCCATGCGCAGGCCAGCGGCAGCCAGCAATGGCAGAGGACCTATTGCTTTTTGGGACACACACACACATGCACAGAGAGTGACAGAGTGACTGCATCACCAGCTATGTATAATGGCGGTACTTGTTTTGTCGTCTGTCTAGTGCCTGATCCCAGAGTGGATTACGGAGACTTGCCCATGAATGGAGACCCCGATATCAAGGGTAGGTGCAGTCACATTTCCCATCTGTGTGCATTCATTAACCACTTTGTACATGCAGACATGGGTATTGTTCACAAAACTGGTGGCTGCATGCACAAAGGGGGTAATAATATACCACTTTCAGTTTCAACTCATCCCATCATGTGTGGCTGTTGTGTGAAGTGATTTTACCTCTCTCCCTCTCGCAGTCAGTGCTTGTAGCCCTTGCTGTTCTGTTTTAACCCCTTTGCTGCCAGCAACCATTGCAGACCTTTTTGCGGCCAAATATTCAACATGTCTAAGGAACATGGGTATGAACGCGGCCAGCAAGAGGAGTAGGTCCTAATATGCGGGGGTCACATAATGACCTGTGCCTCGAGCTCATGCAGTTCAATGGCTTGTTCCGGCAGTGAAGTGGTCAGCTTAACCCTTTTAGCCCCACGGGTGCATTTCCTAACTTTTGGAAGTGTTACTTAACGACTATGTACCAGTTGCAGGAGGTGGATTGACCATGATTGATAATTCAAGGGTAGTGCCAGATTAGCTCGGCGCCTAAAGGCGCCAAGCTAATCTGACACTACTCTTGAATTATCATGGTCAGTCAATCTCCTGCTGTAGGGTGTTGGGGCTAAATGGGTTAAGCGTCATGTGCATTTACTCCCCTTTGAAGCTTTATTTTGCTTTTATTTGCCATAATGCGGATATTCTTGACAAGCTTAATGAGGCACTTCTTTGAAACTATCACAGTTGATCTTCATCCCACCATATGTGATCAGGCTTTGTGTTCCGCATCATTCTTCATTGCTGAAGTATGTCTGCTGTGGTTTGTTTGCACTGACAACAGAACTTCTTTCTGCTTCACACTCCTTGGCTTCCTCTGACTTGTTTTCTGTTTGGTTTGCGCCCTTTCATGCAGTGCCTGTAGATCTCATCAGCTGTACTCTGTTTGCTGTACTCTGTTTGCTTCACTATACTTTTTGAGGGGGTATCTGGTTAGTGTCTGAAATATAAATTACATTCAAACTCCATCAACATGGAAGACCCAATTGTTTTATGATTTCATTAGCACATTCTACCCCAGGACTGAAATCTTCACATTTTGACGTTGCCATCTGAAGGACTGAATTACAATTCTAGAGACAGATCGAGCATGATAGTTCAAGTGTGGTGCCAGAATAGCTTTACGCCTGTGGACGCCAAGCTATTCTGGCACCACCCTTGAACTATCATGCTTGATCCATGTCTTCCTATGGTTAGTTGGCGCTGAATGAGTTAAGCCGTCTTTGAACTGTTATCAGAAATTCTGATGGCCCTAATTTTTGTTTAGTATACATTGTCTAAAGTTTCAGCAATAAGATCAGGGGTTTCAGGTAGCGGTTTGAGCAGGTGCACGGTTTCAGTTCTCTATTTTGCTCGCCAATTGTGACCGAAGTGCGTGTGGCCCTCCCTGAATATAAAACTGCATTTTGTAATCAACGCAGTTTTTTTGCAGTTCTTTGAAAGAAAGAAAAAAAGAGGACCTTGGTGGTCTTGGTATGCAAGCGTGCAATTACCATTGATGCCCTTTATTGTTGATGTTACCTGACACTTTTGCATATTCGCCCGATGAAATGCAGATATGGTAGCGTATAATTATAAATGCACAAAACTGAAACCAGCACCAAAACGCTATGTTTCGCACATTTTCCCCAGTGCGACCGAAGCTCTGTCAGTACACATACTTTCACACATGTTCACTTCACTCAGACATCTTTGACTGTCTTGGCAACTTGTCAAGTGAACTACTTACCCCAGACTAAACACGTATGACCTACTTTGCCAGCAGAATAAAGACGTAAATGAGGCAGACAAGAGGCGTAGATTCTTATGAGCCCCTGCAATTGCGTGAGCTCATGAGAACCTATGCCTCTTGCAGATGGGACTCGTTTTAGTTAAAATTGCTACTGACTTGTTTGTGAGCTTGTAACTGAAAGAATCTCCACACCAATGATCCTTGGTAATGGTTGCCTTGGAAGAGTCGGGTTAAGTGTTCGTTTTTCACGTGCATGGCATTCCGTAGGGAAAAACACTCCGAGCCACACCTTATGTTTGGCGACGTTTTGTTTGTCTGCTGGGGAAAGAATAACCTTATTTCAATGAAGAGGTTTTATTTTTTGTCTTTCTTTCTTTCTGTGTCGTGCATGAATGTTCTCTCGACATACTAGTTTAGCAAAGGTAGATGAAAAAGGCTTGTGCACCTCTAGCATAGAATTTTCTACTTGCATGTTGTCATGATCACTCTGTGTGCGTGTGTGTGTGTATGTGTGTGTGTGTGTGTGTGAGCGGAGGCTGTTGCACTTATACAGAATATAGAAAGAATATTATAAATTTAGTGGATGTTTGTAATTTTGATGTAACAACACTTTGCCTGAGGTCGTTGTTACGCTCATACTATGTAACTTACGTCGCTTATAACAAACTTTGGATAAACAAACAAAGGACCCCTTGTTTATATTATGTATGAACTACTGCATACTACAAGTTCATATCTTAAGCTAGTTATCAGATTCTGGGAAACCTGCAGGTGTAGCTTAGATGGTAGAGTGCCAGTCTTCATGGAAAAGGTCCCAGGTTTGAACATAGAACATTCAAACCCTAGTCTGTCCTTAGCCTCTTGGCTGCCCTGGTGGCTACAGATGTTGTGCCCAAAACATGCATCTAGATCAGCAGTTTCAGTTGTTTAATAGGCAGCAATCGTGAACATTTCATTGTTCTTTGAGTCATTTTGGAGGTGTTACCTACTGACTAAGTACCAGTTCCAGAACATGGATCGGCCATGTTATTTAGTTCTGTTTAAGTTAAGAGTTTATGTGCGTCTGTTACCACCAACAGGCAGTTAAGTGTCTGCCTTTCATTGTTATGTAGTTTTAATTTTGAACAGATGTTGAACACATTAGACACATGCAGGGCTAAGTTACTCTGTGTGTGATCACTTTGTAGCCACACATGCACATCTGCTCTGTTAACTCATTCAGCCCAGACACACCACAACAAGACATGGATCGAGCATGATAGTTCAAGAGTGGTGCCAGAATAGCTTGGCGCCCTTAGGCGCCAAGCTATTCTGGCACCTCTTGGCTTGACTTCGTGAACGAAGATTTTATAGGGGTTGCCCACGATGTCTGCAGGCCTCCTCATGGCTGCGGAAGCCAATCCGGGACAGGCAGGTTCGACTGCAGTGGCTGCAGGGGAACGTCTGGCCAGGGTTCTGAGTTGCGGCATCTCTGTTTTTTTCTCCTGAGCCGCTTGTCCTTAAGGCTAGCTCTGCGAGAGTCCTCAAATGAGACGGCTGCCTTGTAAATGGTGGAGCGCCAGGTGTCGCGGTCTGCAGCAAGCGAAGACCACTGGCGGTGGTCGATTTGGCAGGCACTAAGTGGCTTCTTGAGACAGTCTTTGTATCTCTTCTTTGGTGCCCCTCTGTCTCGGTGTCCAGTGACAAGCTCGCCGAACAGGGTGATCTTGGGTAGGCGATGATCCTCCATCCTGGAGATATGCCCCGCCCAGCGGAGCTGCGTCTGCAGCAGCAAAGCCTCAATGCTCACATTTTCTGCCTGTTCAAGGACCTCGACGTTGGTGACATAGTCACTCCAGTGAATGCCCAGGATGCTACGCAGGCAGCGCTGGTGGAAGCGTTCGAGGAGTCGTAGTTGGCTGCGGTAGAGGGCCCAGGTCTCGGAACCATACAGCAGGGTGGTGAGGACGACAGCTCTGTACACGCTGATCTTGGTGCCTGTTTTCAGCTGTTGATTGTGCCAAACCCGCTTGAATAGTCGCCCGAAAGCGCTGTTCGCTTTTGCCAGCCTGCTGTCAAGCTCCTTGTCCAGCTTGGCATCCAACGTGATGATGCAGCCAAGATAAGTAAACTGGTGCACTGACTTTAGTTCAGACTCGCCGATGGTGATGTGGGGAGGGCGATGCTCTACCGTGGGTGCCAGCTGATGGAGGACCTCTGTCTTTTTCAGACTGACCTCGAGTCCAAAGAGCTTGGCAGCGTCTGCGAAGCAAGACGTGATGCGCTGCAGGGCTCTCTCTGTGTGTGCAACGAGGGCAGCGTCATCAGCAAAAAGCAGCTCACGAATCAGTTGGTCTAGGGTTTTGGTGTGGGCCTGCAGTCATCTGAGGTTGAACAGGCTGCCATCGAGATGATACCTGATGTACACTGCATCGTCATCGTCAAGGTCCACTGTGGCCTGCTTCAACATCATGCTAAAAAAGACGAAGAGGGTCGCTGCCAGCACGCAGCCCTGCTTTACACCGTTGAGAATAGGGAATGGTTCTGAGAGGTCATTGTTGAGTCTGACCTGGCCTTGCTGGTCCTCGTGTAGCTGGACGATCATGCTGAGGAACTTTTGGGGACAGCCAAGTCGCTCCAGGATCTGCCACATGCCTTGCCTGCTCACAGTGTCGAATGCTTTTGTTAGGTCAACAAACGTTATGTACAGCCCTTTGTTCTGCTCGCGGCACTTCTCCTGAAGCTGTCTCAGCACAAAGACCATGTCGGTGGTGCTCCTGTGGGCTCTGAAGCCACATTGGCCCTCTGGGAGGTGGTCTTTGGTGATGGCAGGTACCAGCCGATTCAGGAGCAGCCTTGCGAGAATTTTGCCCGGCAGTGGACTGCAGGTTAATTCCACGATAGTTGGAGCAGTCAGACTTCTCGCTTTTGTTCTTGTACAGGGTGATAACGACTGCATCACGGAGATCCTTTGGTAGTGTTCCTTCCTCCCAGCAGCATAGAAACAGGTCGTGGAGCTTGTTGTGCAGTGCTGGGCCTCCATGTTTCCAGATCTCTGGCGGTATTCCATCAATGCCTGCTGCTTTGCCACTTTTGAGATGGTGGATGGCTGTGAGAGTCTCTTCAGCGGTGGGCGGTTCGTCCAATTCAACCTTTACTGGGAGGTGTGGGATTTGGAGGATGACTGCTTCTTGAACAGTGCGCTCAGCGCTGAAGAGGCTCTGAAAGTACTCCGACCAGCGGTTCAAGATGGAGGTATTATCTGTGAGCAATGCCTGTCCATTAGCGCTTCGCAGGGGACTCAGTACCAGGTGCCTGGGGCCATACACTGCTTTCAGTGCTTCGTAGAAGCCCCTGTAGTCACCGTTGTCAGCGCAGAGCTGGGTCCTCTGTGCGAGTCTGATCCACCACTCGTTCTGGAGATCTCTGAGCTTGCGCTGGAGACTGCTGCAGACAAGGCGGAAGGCAGACTTCTTCACAGCGCAGGAAGGCTGGGCTAGGTGGGCCTGATGGGCGGCTCTTTTTTTTGCTAGGAGTTCCTGGATCTCTACATTATTTTCGTCAAACCAGTCTTTGTTCCTCTTTCTAGCAAAACCCAAGACTTCTGCAGAGGATTTTGCAATAGCAGTTTTCAGTTGTTCCCAGAGTGTTTCAGGGGAGGCGTCTGCTGGGTCAGCTGTGTCTTTGAGCCTGCACTGTAAATCTGTCTGAAAGGCAGCTTTCACATCGTCACGCTGAAGGCTGGCAACATCAAGCTTTTTATTGGGGGGGCCCCATTCTTGGATTTTGGCTTGAAGTGGAGCCTGAGTTTGCAGCGGACAAGGCGGTGGTCAGTGTGGCACTCTGCGCTGGGCATCACTCTGGTGAGGAGGACGTCGCTGCGGTCCCTCTGACGCACTAGGACATAGTCGATAAGGTGCCAGTGTTTGGAGCGAGGATGCATCCAGGTGGTCTTTCGACTGTCCTTTTGCTGAAAAGTAGTGTTGGTGATGACCAGTTGCTGCTCTGCACAGAACTCCAACAGTAGGCGGCCATTGTCATTGCAGTTCCCGACGCCATGCTTGCCGAGGACTCCTTTCCAGGCTTCAGAGTCCTGGCCACTCTTTGTCGTCTGCAGGGGTGCTCTGTAGGAGGCTGCGCAGGTCAGTGTAGAACTTGTCCTTTTCTGCAGGCTCTGCCAGGAGGGTTGGGGAGTACACACTGAGAAGGGTGACATGTTGCTGGTGTCTCAGTGGGAGGCGCATGGACATGATGCGGTCTGAGTGACACGTTGGTAGGTTTTCCAGCTTAGTCGCAATGGAGGTCTTGACCATGAAGCCCATGCCTGAGAGCCGTCTTTCTGATGCAGGCCTGCCTGACCAGTAGAGGGTGTAGCCAGCACCAAGTTCTTGGAGGCTGCCTTCGTCTGGAAGGCGTACTTCGCTGAGCGCGGCGATGTCGATGTTTAACCTCCGCAATTCATGGGCAATGAGGGCGGAGCGACGTTCAGGGCATCCGCTGTCTGCTGTGTCGCGCATGGTTCGGATGTTCCAGCATGCTTCGTTGAGTCCGGTTGTGGTCGTCGTGAGAGTGGATCCATTATTCTTTCTTGTTTTCTGACCGCAGGAGAAGATGCCCGTTGACCGCGGCTAGCCAACTGGGGTTGCGAGGGGACGAGCTTTGGTTAGGCCACCTTTTCTAGGCCCCTCTCCGTGTGGAGCAAGCAGTGCTGTCCCTAGAGAAGGCTGCTTGGTCGTTCAGGGTGTGCCGAGTGACGTTGTCATCCCCATTTCAACATCAGGCGACCAATATCCCGAACCGCCTGCATGCAGGTTTGAGACTGCGGTTTCCAGTGACATCTTTCACCTACCGTATTCTGGCACCACTCTTGAACTATCATGCTCGATCTGTCTCTAGAATTGTAATAACAGTCCTTCAGAGGGCAACTTCAACATGTGGGGATTTCCGTCCAGGGGTAGAATGTGTTAACCCTATGGCTGTCGTTAGCGTTTTTTGTCGCAATGATTCCTGCTGGAATTATCGGGACAAAAAGCGCAAATGACGGCCAAATAGTTAACACATACACCCTTAACACATTCATTTGAATATGCCACTTAATATACCACGTATCTATGATGCAGCACGTCTTGAATGAGTTGACCTGATGCACTACAGCAGTAGATGGGCCAACCATGATAATTCAAGGGTAGTGCCAGGTTAACTTGGCGTCAACCAGGATAATTCAAGGGTAGTGCCAGATTAGCTTGGCGCCAAATGGCGCCAAGCTAACCTGGCACTACCCTTGAATTGTCATGGTTAACCTGTCTCCTGGAACTGGTACATGGTCGTTAGGCAACGCCTCTAGTCTAAAATTGGGGAAATGTGGCCTCTGGGTTACATGGGTTAAAATAGCACAGCTGATGGCGATATTGCCAGATTAGCTATGCCTCTTATAAGCGTTGCCAAGCTTATATCTTTCACTACCCATGAACTGTCATGGTGGATCCACCTCTCCCAGCTGGTATACGTTTTCCTTGGGCGCCCGTCAAAGTTACGACCGTCAATACATGGTGTGAATGAGTTGGTCAGGTACAGTGAGAGGCTTAGATCTTGTCCACAGTATCATCAGGGGCTCATGAGGATCTTGGGTGGTGTTGGCTCAGACCTGAAGATGTTCCATTATAATGGTTCACTTTGGCTTCCTTTTAGTTTCGTTGTTTCAGTGTTTGTTGTGCACTTAATCCTTTGACTGTTGGTAGCGGTTTTTGTCCCAACCATTCCTGCAGGAATCATCGTGACAAAAATGGCTATGGACTTCCAAAGGGTTAAACCAACATTCTGAATACCATGTCGATGTTTGTGTGCATAGCAAACAGCGTCATCATCATTCATGTTGTTTGTGTATGAATGTGCAGTAAATTGTTGAATGAATGATTAAATACAGACACAAGCAAACTCATGTATACATGTAGGCAAGTGCACATATTCTGTACACGCATACCGTCCACACACACCATTCTATTCATGTTTTCCCCCCCATCCAGAAGGGTTTTGTGACGTGTCCAGTTTATTTGCAGTTAACCCCGCCCCTGCCGCTGTACACACACTGTATGTACATACATGTTTATTTCTGAAATCTTGGTTTATTCAACGACCAAAAGCCAACACCATCCAAGAAACATTGATATAAATTGGTCTTAGCAAGAGGCTAGATCCTCATGAGCCCCTACAGTCACGGGGGCTCATGAGGATCTATGTTTCATGCAGCTGGATCAGGTTCACTTTTTTCTCGGCAGTGAAGGGGTTAAACCTAAATTTGGTTCCTGCTCTTTTTGTCATTGGTGTGTGCGCAAGAGGCAAGTTTTGTGGGCAACACCAAGATTGCACATATCATTAATCAAACTCTGATTTGTCTGTGTGCAGTCCCTGGCAATATCCACTCAGGTGTGTCTGGCAACGACAGTATTATGGCTACTGGAGTGTACTCTGCCAGAGAGTTGCTCAGAGTCACACGATGTGAGTCACAGTTTTACTCAACAGTTATGGACCTAAAAATAAAATTAAGTAGCTGCACATCTTTGTGTCCATGTAATTTTTAAAATAAATTGCTAACAATATTTCTTAAACCATTTAACCCCATGGTAACATTTCTCAAAATTTGGAGTTGTCATCCAACAACTACGAGCCAGTGGAAGGTGATGGATCAACCATGCCAATTCAATGGTAGTGCCAGATTAGCTTGGCGCCTGATGGAGGAGCCATGCTTGAGGGATTATCAGTCGACCCATCTCCTGCTGTAGTGCATCTGTGCTAAAGGGGTAAATGTTTGAACCACCAGTTTCATGACTGACCCATCTCCCACAACAGGCGTCATCTTTATATCAGGCAAATATTGCTGCTACAGAAAACTTTTGATGTGACAAAATGCCAGGGGGCCCACATTTGTTTACTGCTATATCCAAAGTTTGTTATATGCGGAGTAGTTTACGCGTAGAGAGTAGTCGGAACCTCTGAAAAGGTCTTGTTACAGAAGAGCCTGTTTAGAGTGACACCCATCGAAATGACTTCAATGACGGGCGATCTCATAAGGGTGGTCCCTCAAAACATGATTTGATACATTTTCAGCATCCATTGTCATGTCCCCATTGCGTCGGTGTTGGCTCTATTGTGCATGCAGCCATTGATGCGTAGAATGTACCCAATGCTGCATTCACAAGGTGGTTAACCCATTCAGCCCCAACACACTACAAGAAGATATGGATCACCCACAATAGTTCAAGGGTTGGGCCAGAATAGCTTAGTGCCTAGCAGCGCCAAGCTATCCTGGCACCACCCTTGAACTACCACGGTTGAACTATCTCCTGAGCCATGTTGTAGTCATTAGATGACAGCTTTCAGTTTTGATAATTGTGACTCTAGGGCTCAGGGTGTGAAGTGTTGTTGTTTTTTTGTCATTGTCTGCACTCCTAACCTTGTGTTATTTCAGCGTCCATTATGATGCCCCAGAACGGCACACACGGAATGGTGCCACAGGGGCGACTGGACAGCCCCGGCAGCTACTACAGCTACAGCCCTCACACTCAGGACCCCAACCAGCCAACCATGGTGCCCATGCACCCAGCCGCCATGCCCAATGGCCAGCCGCCCGCACTAAGCCCCGCTGGCAATCCTCACAAGCGCCTTAAAGTGAGTCATCACAGGATTTAGGCTTTGTCAGATCTTTACTTAAGGCGTCCAGATGTTTCAAATTATGAAAACAAATACCGAAGAAGAAAGAAACGTGCTGAGAAAGGACAAGTATGACTTTTCCTTTTTAAGCCTTACCCTGGTGGTTGTGACGGAAGTCGTGCCAAATCTCTTTAGTTCTAACTCAGACTCCGAAAAGCCTAATCATTTTGATTCGATGGAATGTGAGTTCGCGCTCTTCTCGGTTTCGGTCCCCTTTTTTCAGCAGAGCGTTTTGTTTATAATTGCTGTCATCGCGCCTAATACACTATGGAAGGCAGTCACTGAATCAGCTCGCGCAGCTTCTTGTATGTAAGGACCAGCAAAATGATAGAGGCAGGCAAGAGGCAGGATTCTCATTTGCTTTCGCATCTGCGGGCGCCATGAGGATCTATGTTTATTCCAGACAGGAGGTGTTTATCATTGAGTGTATCTCGGACAGTGTGATAGTGGTCCTTTCTACGGATGAGAAAAGGCATAGATCCTCAAGAGTCCGCCACACAAGTTACAGGACCGTGACCCATGAGAATCTGTGCCTAAGTTTTGCTTATTCCTGTTCACACAATTTTAATTTCCCGGATGAGTGGGGGAAAGGGAGCAAGATGGGCTATTGTGGTTTGCAGTGAGTTTCAGCCGTTTCTTTTGTTTTTCAGTAACCGTACATCAATGACCATATTATAAATGAACACACTTTCCCCCCCTCTTTTGTTCTGGTAAAGACGGAGTCGGGTTCACTACGGAATATACTTGAACCTGCTAAGGCACATATAATTCTGAAAACTCAGAAATTTAAAAGCCAGGTTACAAATTTAAAATATATACTGACACAGTTCTAGCTCAGACTCCGTAGTCCAAAAAGCCTAATCATTTTCATTCGATGGAATGTGAGCTCGAGCTATTCTGTTTCTGTCCCCTTTTTTCAGCAGAGCGGTTTGTTTATAATTGCTGTCAACGCGTCTGTTACACTATGGAAGGCAGTCAGTGAATCAGCTCGCGTAGCTTCTTGTATGTAAGGACCAGCATTATGATAGAGCCAGGCAAGAGGCATGATTCTTATGAGCTTTCGCATCTGCAGGCGCCATGAGGATCTATGTTTATTCCAGACTGACAGAAGGTGCGTATCAGTTACTTACTTACGCCTGTCACCCCTACCCGGGTATAGGCCGTCGACGAGAGACCTCCAGCAACTCCTGTCCTGTGCTTTTCCTTCGATTCTCTGCTCCATATAACTTACTTACTTATGCCTGTCACCCTTACCCGGGTATAGGCCGTCGACGAGAGACCTCCAGCAACTCCTGTCCTGTGCTTTTCCTTCGATTCTACTCCAGGTGGTTCCCAGTCTCTTGATGTCTGCTTGGAGGTCTCGACGCCAGGAGTTTCTGGGCCTACCTCTTTTCCTCTTTCCCTGGGGGTTCCATGACAATACCTGCCTAGTGATACTGGAAGCTGGCTTTCTCAGACTGTGACCGATCCATCCCCATCTTCTTCGCCCAATTTCATTCTCTGCTGTTATCTGCTCTGTTCTCTCCCAGAGTCTGACGTTGCTGATCTTCTCTGGCCAGTGGATTTTCAAAATTCTTCTAAGGCAACTGTTCATGAAGGTCTGTACTCTGTTGACTGTGGTTTTTGTCAATCTCCAAGTCTCTGCTCCATATAAGAGAACTGCTTTTACATTGGAGTTGAAAATCCGGACTTTGGTGTGTTGTGACAGCTCTCTGGAGCTCCACACTTTTTTCAACTGGAGAAAGGCTGCTCTGGCTTTACCGATTCGTGCTCTGACATCTGCATCAGTGCCGCCTTTTTTGTCTATGATGCTCCCGAGATAGGTGAAGGACTCCACCTCCTCCAACGGGGTGCCAGCAAGCAAGACTGGTTCTTCCCTGGTTGCGTTCAGCCTCATTGTCTTTGTCTGTTTGTGAATGGTGAGGCCCACTTGGGACGAGATGTCAGCAAGCCTCGTGGTCTTGTCCAGCATTTGTTGATGAGTACTTACTTACTTACTTACTTACGCCTGTCACCCCTACCCGGGTATAGGCCGTCGACGAGAGACCTCCAGCAACTCCTGTCCTGTGCTTCTCCTTCGATTCTACTCCAGGTGGTTCCCAGTCTCTTGATGTCTGCTTGGAGGTCTCGACGCCAGGAGTTTCTCGGCCTACCTCTTTTCCTCTTTCCCTGGGGGTTCCATGACAATGCCTGCCTAGTGATACTGGAAGCTGGCTTTCTCAGACTGTGACCGATCCATCCCCATCTTCTTCGCCCAATTTCATTCTCTGCTGTTATCTGCTCTGTTCTCTCCCAGAGTCTGACGTTGCTGATCTTCTCTGGCCAGTGGATTTTCAAAATTCTTCTAAGGCAACTGTTCATGAAGGTCTGTACTCTGTTGACTGTGGTTTTTGTCAATCTCCAAGTCTCTGCTCCATATAAGAGAACTGCTTTTACATTGGAGTTGAAAATCCGGACTTTGGTGTGTTGTGACAGCTCTCTGGAGCTCCACACTTTTTTCAACTGGAGAAAGGCTGCTCTGGCTTTACCGATTCGTGCTCTGACATCTGCATCAGTGCCGCCTTTTTTGTCTATGATGCTCCCGAGATAGGTGAAGGACTCCACCTCCTCCAACGGGGTGCCAGCAAGCAAGACTGGTTCTTCCCTGGTTGCGTTCAGCCTCATTGTCTTTGTCTGTTTGTGAATGGTGAGGCCCACTTGGGACGAGATGTCAGCAAGCCTCGTGGTCTTGTCCAGCATTTGTTGATGAGTGTGGGACAGTAATGCCAAGTCGTCTGCAAAATCGAGGTCGTCAAGCTGTGTCCACAGTGTCCACTGTATTCCACTTCGTCTGTGCTCTGTGGTCATCTTCATGACCCAGTCTATGGCCAGTAGGAAGAGGAACGGAGACAGCAGACACCCCTGCCTGACACCAGTTCTGACCTGGAGCTCCCTGGTGAACTGCCCTTCGTGGATCACGCGACATGTCATGCCATCGTAGCTGCTCTTGATCAGGCGGACGAGCTTTGTGGGTACACTGTAGTGTCGTAGGAGTTTCCACAGAGTCTCTCGGTCCACACTGTCAAATGCTTTCTCATAATCCACAAAGTTGACGTACAGCGGGGAGCTCCACTCCAGAGACTGTTCCACGATGATGCGGAGAGTGGCGATCTGGTCTGTACATGATCGGTTCTTCCTGAATCCTGCTTGATGGTCTCTCAGCTGGGGGTCAACGGAGCTCTTCATTCTCTCCAGGATGATCCTGTTGAAGACCTTTCCTGGTACTGACAGCAAGGTGATTCCTCTGTAGTTGGAACACTTGCTGAGGTCGCCTTTCTTGGGAAGCTTGATTAGGTACCCCTCCTTCCAGTCAGCCGGCATCACCTCCTCTTCCCAGATCTTTCCAAACAGTGGGTACAGCATCTCCACTGTTGTCTCTAGGTCTGCTTTCAGAGACTCCGCTGGGATGCCATCTGGGCCTGCTGCTTTGCCGTTCTTCAAGAATGCCACTGCTCTTCTGATCTCTTCCCGGCTGGGTCTGTCACAGCTGATGGGTAGGTCGGTCTCTGCCGGCTGGATGTCTGGGGGGTCGGGTGGGCTAGGTCTGTTCAGTAACTCTTCAAAATACTCAGCCCATCTGTCGAGTTGGTCTGCTCTGTCTGCAATAGGCTTGCCTTCTTTGTCTTTTACTGGTCTTTCTGTATGGCCATACTTGCCTGACAATCTTCTGGTAATGTCGTAGAGCTGTTTCATGTTGCCGCTGCCTGCTGCCTTTTCTGCCTCTGCTGCCAGGCTGTCTGTGTAGGCCCTCTTGTCTGCCCTGATACTCCTCTTCACCTCGCGGTTGGCTTCCGAGTATTCCCCCTGTGCCCTTACTTTGGCTGCTCTTGTGCGACTGTTGTTGACAGCTGCTTTCTTCTGCTTCCTCACTTCTATCTTCTTCAAGGTCTGTGCCGACAGCTGCGTATCAGTGAGTGTATCTAATTCAGTGTGATAGTGGCCCTTTCTACTGATGAGAAAAAGCATAGATCCTCAGAAGTCCGTCATGCAAGTTACAGGACCGTGACCCATGAGAATCTGTGCCTAAGTTTTGCTTTTTCAGTTCACACAATTTTAATTTCCAGGCTGAGTGGGGGAGGGGGAGGGAGATGCGCTTATTGTGGTTTGCAGTGAGTTTCAGCCGTTTCTTTTGTTTTTCAGTGAACCATACATTAATGACCATATAAATGAACACACTTTCCCGCCCTCTATCCTTCTGTTAAAGATAGATTCGGGTTCACTACGGCTGGAATATACTTGGATCTGCTGAGGCACATATACGGGCAGAAATTTAAAAGCCAGGTTACAAATTAAAAATATATACTAAAATGGGCTTGGATAGGGCTATTATTTGGCTGAGGGCTGGGGACAGTACAAGGCTTTACTGAGCCAGTCTTGAAGGTCGCTTTCGTCGGAACTGCCGTCAGATGGTATGGCAGAAGGTTCTCTGTTCCGTCTGATGTGCACAGAGACAAATGAACCTATCAAGAAACATTCATTCCACCGTTACCGCATACTTTCACGAGGATAAATATATTCATGTTTTTACATCAGACAGATGGCATTCACTGCCTAGCAATGTTCTCCCATAACCAAAGACAAAACTCCCCAAGAGGCATAGATCTTCATGAGTTCCGCGCAGAGTGCAGGGGCTTGTGAGAAGCTAAATGTACTATATGTATGTATCTTGGTGGCTAGTGTTGCCTCTATGCTGCTATGTTTACGCAGCCGGGATAAAATCGCGACCACCGAGCCCAAAACAAAACACCCATGGCTGTCAACACGTGCGATTCGACGACCGTCCCGGCACTGCGGCGAAGAATAGCCGTAGAATAGCGCGATGCTCATGCTCCCTTTAGGTTCACGGCAGTGCAAACTCGAGTTTGGAGACTGTCTTATACCACTGGCTGGATGTGGCAACTATAGTCTAGTTTGTTCCCATGAATGTAAAACCACAGACAACTCTAAATCTGCATACAGTAACACAGTTTGGCCTTTGAACATAATTACTAGTGTCGAGCATCGAATTTAGTGTATAAAGAGTAAAATATAAGGTTGCTTGATATGCTTCTCACCTAGTCAAAATGGTGTCGGAAAAGACGAGTAGGTATACGTCTTTTCCACCGAGCGGTATCGTCGGCCACAGTGTAAGGGTTGCATGCTGGAAAAGATACGTAGACGCGCGTCTCTTCAACCAAGCGGTATCGTCTGTAAAAGTCAAAGGATTAAAATGTGCTGTTGTCCTCCATTTCATTAATTGCAAGTCTTCTCTTCTCTCCTGTAGCGAACTACAATGTCATCGATATCAAGCGCAGAGGATGACGTGGAAAGTGTGGGTGAAAGTGAAGAGAACCTAAGCGGTTACTACAGCAAGTCAGCCGCGGGGCTAGCACCTCACCAGTGGCAGGGTGACCATATGGATCACGGTGAGCCCATCTTAGGTATGTGTGGAGGATTGGGTGGGGGTAGGATAGTGGTTTGCCATGCTGTGTGAGTGTGCACGCGTGACGTTTGGCTTGGTAGTGTTGGCTAGGCACACTGCGCTGTGAAGAGCAAAGACGGTAAGTCCATTTTTGGGAGAGAAAAAAATATTTTTCTCATTGTATTGCAATGAAAATCTCGCTTTTTTCAAAAACAAATATTGTATTTTTTTCCTCCACAACTCGGAATAGGGCAGGCTGATTTTCTTAGGCATAGGTTGTCTTTCACTTCCACTTCCAGTGCCAGATTTGGGAGGGTAGAAGGATTATAACTGAAGAGTATGACCTTGGTAAATCAAGGGTAGTGCCTGATGAGCTTGGGGACTGCCAAGCAGGTTTGTGGATAATGTACCGTGTGCATTTAGCTCATTACATCCTGAAGAAGACATACATTTTTGTAGATGTCTTTTGAGGTACATCACAGTTCTTGACACAGCTTGACCATGATAGATCAAGGGTGGTGTCAGAATAGCTTGGGGGTACAGGCGCCAAGCTATTTTAACACCATCCTTGAACTATCTTGGGCAATCCACATCCTGTCACTGCATGTCAGTGCTTTATGGGTTAATCTCATTTGAGACCTGCAGCATCCAAATAGGTGGCATAAAACCATGAATCCGAATGTAGCAATCTAAAATGTGTTAACTGGCAGTTCTGTTTATATAATACATGAGTGTATGGGGCATTTGGCTATGGAAGTGAGAGGGAGACAGCTAGGTAGGCTAGAACCCCAGCCAGCAAATTCAAGTGGAACTTTGTGGGGTCTGCCTTTGTCCCATGGAGGACCCCAGTAGTTCCTAGCTCGACACTATGGTAGATGCTAGAACTAGCACGGATATATGAAACAATAGATCTACATCTGTAGGTTGCAGAAAAGGTACAATGCATGATAATTTTCACTGCACATTGCACTACATTTTTGTGCTGCTCTGTGCTGTTTGACCTTTCGGCTCGGCCATTAGGTTCAAAATCACATGCCAACGCACATTCCAGCTCAATTCAAATAATTTTCATTTCTTTGGCTGTCGGTAGATATGTCATGTAGGAACAATCGCAACAGTTTGCGCTGCCGACAGCCCAAAATTAAAATGTTAAAGGAATATATGTTCGTAGAATATACTTCCAATATGCTGTGCTTTTACTGATGACATTGAACTTTGCTACTTCAGTTGGTGTAACTAATCTGCATTACACTATTTGTACGTTAAGTTTTCTTCACTTTACGTATCCTAAAGAGTCACACATGGTGAATGATTGTAGCTTCATTGCATGTTTTCAAAAATACTAGTGCATTGAATTAAAACAATGAATGCAAAAAACATATGATGGCCTTGCTGAGTTTGAATCATAACTAATACTGAATGAAATGCCTGCTTGCAGAATTGACACATTATTTTTTTTAATTTTTTTTTAATTTATTTATTTTTTATTTTATATTTTATATTTATTTATTTATTTATTTATTTATTTATTTATTTTGACATGAATCAATTCTGGAATTGTATGTTTGTGATTCAATTAACATTTATGTACAAAACACTGATATCCATTCTGACTTTCCATCTCTTGACAGTACTGTCAGCATTGCACACATTACCATTCATGTGCATTACATTGAGCGCTGGTCTGTGAGTTTGGATCTCACGGCATAAAAGCTTTGTGGTACAAAATCACAGACCAGCAGATTTTCAGTAGAAAATGTTCTGATATTCTGCAGTCATTCAAACGTTCTCTGTTCATGTGGTGTGTTTGGTGACTTGTATTAGTAGCACTAGTAAATGAAAATGTTTTTAAAATAAGCGCATGCTGGTTTATGATTTTGGATGTACAGCTTGAAGCTAGCTCCAAAATCACAGACCAACAACACAGACACTGATGTATATGATAGTACCATTATTTTAACAAGATGAGGATTTCATCCCTGTTGAGTCCTAGTCATAGTATGATATCACACTAGACGCATGCACGTAAGGTTTTTTTTAAAGAAACTTCATTCAGCTGCAACCCGTCACACGGGGCTTAAGGATGTAGACTACACTGGAGTAACAGTTCCAACAATATTTTATTTCAGCGATGCGATCTCCACACAATGCATTCCCAAATGCACCAACACTGATGCAATGTCTCTTCTGCAAATGTCAACACTGGTGACACAATGCGTTTCTCATTCAACGTACACCACCGTTACGCTGCGTCTCTCACAATGTACACCCTATATGGGCCACGTACCTATGATAGAGTTTACACATTTGTCCCTACAACTGACAATGCATGACAATGTACACACGTGCTTCCTAGCACCGTCTTTTATAATAAAACAACTTTCCAGAATAATCCAAAGAATTCACACAATGCAACCAATCAGAACGGAACACATAACTGAAACTCATAAATATTAAATAAAAAAGAACTTTCTAGAATTACTACAATAGTCTATAAAAATACGACTGCTAATTTCAGCCCCAAATCCTAGTGTGTAATGACGTCACACAAGAGTATGGCAGACCATTCACGACTTTTTATAAAACACACTGACTGCTGCTAAATTCACGCGCACAGAAAACAAATATAACTAAAAATAGAGCAGCTCTACTACTGTGTGCAAAATGTTGCATACACTCCAACGTCACACATACGAGGTCACCAGACAGCGCGACCTTGCTCGAATTTTCTGGTTTATTCTCAGCGAATCTATGCAATAAAAAATCAACCGCTATTATCCGTGCGACTTTGCTAGAAGCTTCCAGACTAAACTTAGCATATCATAACAAAACCAATTCCGCTATTTGTGAGAACAATAAAGATTCTTACTGAAAAGGTACGTGATTCACAACCATGATAGCTCAAATAAATATCGGATCGTTTTCTACGATTAACACATGCATGCTCTCACAGAACAACACAACCACAATCGTAACAATCCCAAAGTCTACCGTATTGTTTGGAGCTCAGATGCGTTTATCTTTTAGGAACATTCGGAGTTGTTCATATTTTTAGGCTTATTATGCTGATCCATTTCCCTCCTCTCTAACTCTAAGCCAACCTCTGATCAACACACACGTCGGCACACACAAATAAAGACGGGCACATGGTGCTTCCCACCATTAGTATGCTTGGTGGGCTCGTGTAGCAACAGGAATCCATCTCCATGGGTGGGACTTTTCCGGCTACAGCCGGATTTCCGGATAAAATTTTTTTTTTTTTTTTTATTTAAAAAGTACCCTCGCATCAGGATTCAACATTTTTTTCGGTCCCACCCATGCATCTTCTTCTACTCTAACCAACCCTCTGATCCACACACACTGGCACACAGAAATAAAGATGGACACTCGGTGATTCCCACCATTCGTAAGCTCTGTGGTCTGGCGTAGCGTAGCTATTCTGAAGAGGAATAAATGTATGAGCAGCGAAATGACGTCACTTCAAGCTTCACCTCATGGCATCATTAGTCCCACGACACCATGTTCATAGTGACAACTCGATGTTGTACGTCACTCATCGCGGTACTAACATTTGACATATCAGAGAATCAACTTTGCAATTTTCTTGCTGATTTTCACACCTAGGGTTTACAGGTCACAATGTGACCTAATCCTACTCCAGGGCGGGGACAAACAGCAGGCTTATGCAAACACTGGTTATGAAAAAATCATGCGGGTATTAATGAGAAGATAGTTCTTTTGTAAAAGAAAACAAAATTATGTTAGCAGTTTTACACGTGACTCTTAAAGAGTGGTGCAGAAAATTGTCTGATTTTCACACTTTCAGCATATGGGTCATAATTGACCTAATCGAACCCGACAGCCGAGACAAACTGTAGGCTTATGTATATACCGTATACGAAAAATCATGCGATTATTAATGAGAAGACTGTTTTTTTTAAAAAAAGATTCAATTGTTTTAAGATTAACCCATATAATTCATGAAATTAGTCCCAAAAACGTGAAAATATTTTTTTTAAGAATATATTTAATTATCACTCAAAACGTTCTAGAGATATAATGCTGGTTAACGAACTCATTCAATATCTCCCTTTTATCTACTTACTTACTTATGCCTTGCACCCCTACTGGGGCATAGGCCGCCTACAAAAGGATCTCCAAGAGTCTCTGTCCTGGGCTCTCCTTTCCAGTTGGTTCCAGGTCATCTTCATGTTCTTAAGGTCTGCATCAAGTTCTCGGCGCCATGTGTTTCTTGGTCTGCCTCTTTTCCGCGTGCCCTGTGGATTCCATGTTGGGGCTTGCCTGGTGATGTTGTCCGCTGGCTTACGTAAGGTGTGCCGTATCCATCTCCAACGTCGTTTTCTAATTTCGTCTTCTGCAGGCAGCTGGTTGGTTTTATTCCAGAGCTCGTTGTTGCTGATGGTCTCTGGCCAATGGATATTTAGGATCTTGCGCAGGCAGTTGTTAATGAAGACTTGTATCCTCCTTGTGATGGCAACTGTTGTTCTCCAAGTTTCTGCTCCGTATAGAACTGCCTTGACATTGGTATTGAAGATCCTGACTTTGGTCTTGGTTGATAGTTCTTTGGATCTTCAGATGTTTCTCAGTTGTATAAATGCTGTTCATGCTTTCCTTATCCTTTGTTTGTCATCTGTATCTGAGCCTTGCTGTTTGTCGATGACGCTACCCAAATAAGTAAAGGCATCCACCTCCTCCAGTGCTTCATTGTCAAGCGTAATCGGGTTAGTGGTGGATGTGTTTGTCTTGAGTATCTTACTCTTGCCTTTGTAAATGTTGAGGCCAACCTGTGCGCAGGTAGCTGCTACACTGGTTGTCATCTCCTGCATCTGCTGCTGGGTGTGTGATAGTAGGGCCAAGTCATCTGCGAAGTCCAGGTCAGTTAGCTGCTTCCAAGGTGTCCACTGGATTCCATTTCTTCTCTGAGTTGTAGAAGTCTTCATAATCCAGTCAATCGCCAGTAGGAAGAGAAATGGCGAGAGTAGACATCCTTGTCTGACGCCTGTCCTCACCTGGAATGCCTCAGTGAGTTGCCCTCCATGTACCACTTTACAGCTTAGATCCTGATATGAGTTCCTGATAATGGTATAGATTTTTTCAGGTATCCCATAGTGCCTTAGGAGCTTCCATTGGGTCTCTCTGTCCACGCTGTCAAATGCTTTCTCAAAGTCAAGGAAATTAATGTACAGGGATGAGTTCCACTCTAACGACTGTTCAATTATAATTCGCAGTGTTGCAATCTGGTCAGTGCAGGATCGATTTTTGCGAAAGCCAGCCTGTTGGTCTCTAAGTAGGGCGTCAACCGGGTCTTTCATTCTGTTCAGCAGAACCCTATTGAATACTTTCCCTGGCACTGATAACAGCGTGATCCCTCTTTAATTCGTGCAGTTACTAATGTCTCCTTTCTTCGGGATCTTGATAAGATAACCCTCTTTCCAGTCAGCTGGTATTTGTTCCTGTTCCCAGATCTTCTTAAATAGTGGGTAGAGCATTCCAACTGTTGCCTTCAGCGCCTCAGCTGGGATGCTGTCTGGTCCTGCTGCTTTTCCATTCCTGAGCTGCTTAATGACCATCCTAATTTCTTCTCTTGTGGGTGGGCTGTCCTCTTTAGGTAGGTACGTTTCAGCAGGTTCGATGTCTGGTGGGTTCTTCGGTGCTGGTCTTTTCAGGAGCTCTTCAAAGTGTTCTTTCCACCTGTTTCTCTATTCTTGATCACCCATGATTGGTTTTCCTTCCTTATCTTTGACCGGACGTTCGGGTCTACTGTACTTCCCTGCTAGCTTCTTGGTGGTGTTGTAAAGTTCTTTCATGTTGCCCTCTCTAACTGCTTGTTCTGCTTTGGTTGCCATGTCGTCCATGTATTTCTGCTTGTCTGCTCTAATGCTCTAATGCTCTTACCCCACCCGGGTCTGCCCTGGGGGACTTGGGTGGGGTTAGGTATTTTTTAGTTCCCAGGGTCACCCTGGTCAGCCCCACAGGGTGGGGTTTTCTCTCTATTCTGGGGCATGTGTTTCTGTCTACCCGAGGTCCATTCACCTGTATTTGCCTTTTTTAAACTCTCCCTACTGTCTGCACTGCCTGTAGCTCTTGATATTGGATGTGTGTTGCTAAATGGTCTTAGCTTTATTTAGGCCCCATGTGTTAGGTTTATTTAATGTGTTTGACCGGCTGGCGACATACATTCAATGTTCTGTTTAGTTGGTTGTTTTTTTTCACAAGCAGTGCAGGCACGTCCTGAGAAAGCCTTGTTGCTGTCGGGACGTTAAGCAATGTACAATCAATCAATCAATCTAATGCTCTTCTTTGTTCGTTTATTTGCATCTGTGTACTCTGCTTGTGCCTTGGCTTTCTCTGCTCTTGTTCGGCTGTTGTTGATGGCCATCTTCTTGTTCTTCCTCTCATAAATCTTGCTCAGCGTGTCAGCAGAGATCCATTCTTTATGTTGGTGCTTCTTGGGACCAAGCACTTCCTGGCAGGTTGATGTAATTGTTTCTTTAATTCCTTCCCACTTGCTCTCGAGGGTACCTTCCTCCTCTTCCAACAGCTCCTGTAATACTTGAAACTTGTTGCTGAGGGTCAACTTGAACTCTTGCAGCTTGGTAGTGTAACTCAGGAAGGCGGTGTTGTATTTCTGTTGTGCCCTGTGCGCTGTTGTCCAGTTTTTCTTCCGTTTCAGTTTTAGCCTGGCCACCACGAGATGGTGGTCCGAGGCCACGTCCGCTTCTCTCTTTACTCTCACATCTTGCATGGACCTTCTGAATTTCTTACTGATGCAGATGTGGTCAATCTGGTTCTTTGTTGTGTGGTCTGGAGAAAGCCATGTAGTCTTGTGTATGTTCTTGTGGGGGAAAACACTGCCACCGTTGACCAAGTTGTTTGATGTGCACAGGTCTGCCAGCCTCTCCCCATTGTTGTTTATATCTTAGTCCATGGCGCCCCATGACTTCTTCATATCCAGAGTTATCCGATCCTATCTTGGCGTTAAGGTCTCCCATCAAAATGGTGAAGTCCTTTTCTGGATACTTCTCTATGATAGACCGTAGTCTCTCATAAAACTGATCCTTGATGGTTTCATCACTGTCGTTGGTGGGTGCATAACATTGAATAACGTTCATCTTGATCTTCTCCATCTTGGTACAGAAGGAAGCTGTAATAATTTTGGGTCCATGAGATACCCATCCTATGAGTGCTCTTTGTGCTTCTTTTGAGAGCATCAATGCAACTCCTTGTGTGTGAGGGGCGTTGTCCTCTTCATGTCCAGAATACAACAGCATCTCTCCTGAGGCTAGTTGCTTCTGTCCAGATTGTGTCCATCTTGTCTCACTAACTCCAAGAAGGGCAAGGTTGTAGTTCTTCATCTCCGCCGCTACTTGAAATGTTTTTCCTGTCTCCCACATGGTTCTTACGTTCCATGTACCAATGTTGATTGCCCTGGTCGAAAGAAAGGGTATCGGCCTTGTAGCTTCCAGAGTCTTCCGGCTTTCACTACATGGTGTCATAAATCTTCTTGTTGAAGACCTCTCTCTTCCCAGGGCTGAGTTTTCTTGTTGATTCTCTGTTGGCGTTTCTGTAGCAGGAAGTGTTTTACCGGGGTATGGTTGCTAGCCCTACGCCCAACCCTCCTCCTTTTTCCGGGCTTGGGACCGGCAAGGTAACCTTTAGGGTACACCTCGACGGAGTTCCTTTTATCTAGCTATACACAAAATATCTAGTAAAAATAAGAAAAATTACGGACTCCAGCGTGGATCAACCGATTTTTGTGAAACGGCCATTTTCTTGCCAATGAGCATCTTAATCGAAACATCGAAAAAAAGGTCTCGAGATAATTCTTTTAGGGACAGTATCCTAAAATTTCAAGCTTGTCCGTTCTCAAGCGCGGGCTCTATTCGCTGTCACATACGCACACACATACACACATACGGCGCTTTGGCGCCAAAAAGACGTTCTCTAGCAAGGGTTGCGTAGCTAGACGTGAGGTCATTTTTAGCTTGTTACTTCTTTGCCAGAATTTCTGCCCCGCACGCCAAAAACGTCGTGTGCATGCTCTGGAATGCGCTCCAACCAGCCCCATTTCAAAGCCTTCCGTATTTTCAATACGGTAGACAAAAAGTGAGAAAAATGCTGGCATATGAGCCTTCAGTATCACAACATAATTCTGTAGAGATAAATGATTTAGCAGATAAGCCCATGTGCGTCATCTGTGTATATGCAGTTAAGAAAGATATTAACCCTTTTCACTCTGATACACTCGCGCTTGAAATTAATTTGACTATTATATAGTTCAAGGGTGGTGCCAGAATAGCTTGGCACCTGGGGCGCCAAGGTATTCTGGCACCACCCTTGAACTGAAATGGTGGATATATGTCCTAATCTGTAATGTAGCCTTCATAGGACATGCAGCAAATTTTACAAAATCAGCCTCGGGATGTAATGTGTTAAGACGCCGTAAAAAGTTGGTTGGCACTGTAGAAAAACAAGAGAAAAAATTGAAAGGTGAAGAAGATGAAATTCATTTGCACCGGCCGAAAAATATGGCTTCTGACTTTCGCTCATCATATCCACGCATGCATGCACTAACCATCCACCACCCCACCCGACCCCACCCACCCCATCCACCCCAAAAAAATCAGGAATCCTTTCCCACCCCACTCAACCTGTCACCATCACCCTCCACCCTGCTGCTCTTTAATCTTTTTATTTTTGTACAGTTTTATCAGCTGTTACTAGTATGGAAAAATCGGCCCCTTTTCTCTGCTTAACCCATATAACCCCACTGCCGCATTTCCTAGGTGTTCTCTAACGACTGTACCAGTTGTAGGCGATGGAGCGATCATGATAATTCAAGGGTAGTGCCAGATGAGCTTGGCGCCTGAAGGCGCCAAGCTCATCTGGCACTACCCTTGAATTATGATAAGTCCATCTCCTGCTGCAGGGTGTTGGGGCTAAATGGGTTAAGTTTTGCAACGATTGCATCTGTTTGCCACTCATGTGTACATTTCATCCGTTAGAATACAAATTTTAAGTATGTTCCACTCAATGCAATCAGGTGCTTGTAAAGTAAGGAAATCCCATACCGCATACTTTCAACCGTGGCATGTTTCAAAGCTTCTAAACATCTGCAATAAGTGTGCCCACCTGCAAAAAGCATGAATCCTCGTGCGTTCAGGTTTCAAAATATTTTCTGTAAAGTCTGTCCATCAGCAAGAGACATAGATCCTCATGAGCCCCCTGCATGAGGATCTATGCCTCTGTGTCTCTCTCCATTTTACATGTGTTTCTAGCCATCAGTGAGACTGCGAGAGATAGCGTGGCGTTAGATTTACTGTGAACCATCTCTCCTCAGACGGAGTGCTATGCCTATTTGAGGTCTCAGACTCATGCTTTAGTGATGGGACGCCTGTTTATGATATCAAATCTGTTAACAGCTTTGCAGCTTAGGTAAATTGCTGTGGCTCCCCATACACACAGCCTGCACCATGTAACATAAACAGTTTGATGCGCAGTGCCAGAGGTTTCGAGATGCCAGAGAAACTGTTTTGATAGACTGCGAATATCAGAACTATATCATTTTTTATTCGTGTGCGGTCTGTGATTTTGGACCTTGCGGCTGGAAGCCACAAGGTCCTAAATCATAGACCGGCTCACATTTTAAAACATTACAATGGTAAAAGGGTGCAAGCACATCGGTATCTTGATAAAGTTCACGTTTAGAGTTTTATGCATGGATAATTTTCTAAATATTTCAGTGAACTTACTTTCAACTTCATAAATATGTGTTTTGTGTCTCCAATAAACTTGTCATGTCGGACCTTTTGCGGGCTCTCCATCTGCAGGAAGTGTGGCATTTCAGGGGTGAGAGTCGAGCTGATACGGCACTACCTTTAGAATTATCATGCCTGATCCATCTGCTGTAGCCAGTATTTAAATCCTTACAAAGGTGTCCAAAGGTTCCATAAGAGTCTTCATTAACGTTGAAGAGTTAGGTACACGTCAAGACTAGTTTGCATATTTGGGAATGGGATTAGGCTGTATAGAAATGTTGTAATGTTGTTGCATGCAGAATGGGTTGTGGCATAGAGGTTCATAGAGGTTACTGGAGCTTTTCCTCAGACATTTGCTAGAGAATCAACATTTAGAGATCCATCAAAGGTGACATCGAACAAGTCTGATGCTAATGCTTGCATCCTGTTACCTCCAGAAAGGTGAGCTGCTCATGACCATTGCCATTGTCACACATTGTTCACGCATTGTTCACCTATCATCCGACAGGTGTGGTCCAGTCCCCCCATCCCCACCACATGTTCCAGCCAGAGATGCTCAGCCCCGGTCAGTCTCACCACGGGGAGGGTGGTGGGGCTCGTGGCTTTATGCCCGTGAGCAGAGCCCCTAGAAGCGAAGCGGACAGCGATGACGACAGCAGCCCCCAGGCGGCACCATCCCCACCCCGCTCCCTCACATCCCTCACCCCCGCTGGGCTCTTGATGCCCCGCCCCTCGCCTCAGGCCACGCCCCCTGAAGCCAAGCCAGGTGCTCCTTCCATCTTTCATTATTCTCCTCTCACACACACACCCTCGCTTCATTGCATCGTTCTGTCTCCTTCGCCTTTGTCTCGTTCAGCCCTGAGATTCAAGTTCCATCAATTTTACAGATGTCTGAAATTGGTGAACACATACATGCTGCAGGAGATTGCACCAATTGTCATAGTTGAAGGGTAATGGAAGATTAGCTTTACGCCTCTGGGTGCCAAGCTAATTTGCCACTATCTTTCAAGATAACCAGGCCAGCACTACCCTGTAGCTTTCATGGTCTGTTTCATCTTCTGCTGTAATGTATGGGGCTGAATGAGTAATTGTTTGTGCTGCGTTCATATAAATTATCAGTATGCTTTTCCCCCCATGTATGTCATTGTAAATTCAGGCTCACCATTGTTTCGTCACAGCGCAGTCCGCCTTGGTCACTCTGTGTATCTCTCAGCTTACAATTTTTGTTCCCTTTCCTTGTGTATTTTGACACTGGTGTAAATGTTTTTTATTTCATTCCTAATGACTGTTTCATGAACAAGGTGGTGTGAACTGGTATGTTGTCGTGAATTTTACATTGGTGCACTGCTGTCAAGTCCTGGAACTACAAAAGAGACTTTTGTAAGAAGAAATGATCGAAAGGTTTATTTTAAAAATCTCTGCACAGCGCAGCCAAATGAGGTTCATGTATGGAGTTATGGCAATTTCATTGTGAAAATCTTTTAAAAAAATAAACAACTTTTTATGACATTTCGACTATTTATTTGTCACACGTTACGGACATTGGGTCTGACTGCAAACCTATTCTTTTCTTTTGTTGTTTGTTACACATGTACTAGTGTTTGATGTTTAGTTGTAAACTAGGTACTCATTGATGTACATTGTAGCTGGTGGCTGGTACTGCATGCTTGTGGTTGTGGGTTTTATGTGTTTTTGTTGTTTTGAGTTCTCCCAAGGAAAGTTTTATTATTATGGAACTAAACATTTCTGTTTGTTGTACATTGATTTTAGAAAATCAATTCATTTTTAACCCATATCATACTGAGGCTAAAAGCTTCAAATTTGTACACTGCCATATGCAAGTTACATTATAGTACTTGCACTTGCAGATAAGGTTATAGACCAATGACTTTAGTTCAAGGGTGGTGCCAGATTAGCTTGGCGCCTAGAGGCGCCAAGCTATTCTGGCACTACCCTTGAACTATTTTAGTCACATTTATTTCACACACTGATGTATTCCGAATGATAAGGGCTAAGTTTGAAATTGCGTGTTGGTAGCGGTTTTTGTGGTGATGATTCCTACAGGAATCATCACGACAAGAACAGCTATCGACACGCAAAAGGATGGGTTTAGACAACACTAGTAGCGTGGTGTGCACTTTGGTATAAAGGCACATGTACAATACTAATCTACTGAGTGGTTGACGCCGCCTCTGTGCCTGAGTGTCCACTGGTAAGAGTGATGCACACAAGATAACTGATTTCACCAAGTTGGTCTCGGCAACTTGCAGCCAAACTATGTGAAATGTTCACAGTTAGGTTAGCTCAGGTTAATTTTTCAGTGAACCGGTTGATTTTCATTTCAATTTGTCAGTTAACTCCTTAGCTGCCACGGCAAAGCGAACACTGCCCATAAGCAAGAGACATAAATAAATCCTCATGGTCCCCTGCAATCACGTGGGCTCATGAGGATTTATGTCTCTTGTTAGTCCTATTGTTGTCTGTGCCCACGTTTGGTCCCAATCCATCTGTGCTCTTCACGCGAATGTCGGCCAGTGGTTTCAGATGCAAAATCCGCATCCACTGGCAGTCAAGAGGTTAAGATGCCGCATAAATACTGTCTCAGCGGAAAAAGGCGTGCCTGACGGTCAGTGAAGTGTCATCTCTGGTTCTGTTTATGGGCATTCTAATATTGTTTTGCTTGGTGGTGTAGTGGTACCTTACCTTGCTGCTGAATTTACTTTGGTTCTTGTTGTTGGCCATGTGTCTGTATTTAGTATTTAATGTTCTTCGTTTTTGTGTCTTCTGTGATGGGAGAAAGAAAACAGTCGCCAACAAGATTTTATCTATACAAATTATAATATAATTATGTTGAGCAGGTGGGAACTTCAGTAAAAGATGCAATAGTGTGTACAGTTAAGAGTGAATGCATAATTTGTGCTGTTACATTTTTTTCTACAGTAGAACCTGTTTAAAGTGACCACCATTTTTAGACTCGAAATACAGGTGCTCACTCTCTCAAGAACAGTCTTGAAGGACAAAAAGTGTTACCTGTGTCATTAAAGACCAACATTTAGGTGGTGACAGACAACTAAATCATGGCCTTTAACCCTGATCATTCGGAATACACCAGTGTGTGAAATAAGTTTGACTAAAATAGTTCAAGGTTAGGGCCAGAATAGCTTGGCGCCTCTAGGCGCCAAGCTATTCTGGCACCACCCTTGAATTAAAGCCATTGGTCTATATCCTTATCTGTAAGTACTATAATGTAGCTTGCATATGGCAGTGTACAAATTTGAAGCTTTTAGCCTCAGTGTGATATGAGTTAAATTAGTTTAACGCATGACATCCTGAGGCTGACTTTTAACAAATTTGCTTATTGTCCTATGAAAACTACATTACAGATTAGGTGATAGATCAACCATTTTAGTTCAGCGGTGTGCCAGAATAGCTTTGCGTCTCCGGCGCAAAGCTATTCTGGCACAACAAGGGAACTATCACAGTCAAATCTATTTCAAGCAGTAGTGTATCAGGATGAAATGGGCTAAGTGATCTGTCATGAGGGTGGTTGCTCGGAACAGGTTCTTTCTTATTCAGAATACAGTTGTTTACAATTTTAAAACTATCGTCTGTGTTCTGTCTGAGAGTTGAATTGCTGCACTGAGAATCATTTTTGTGAAACTCTGTGAGTTTGAACTTTACGGCTGTAAACTGTGAGGTCCAGATCACACTCTGCCTTTTTAAAAAATAATATTCCTCTGAAATTTATTTTTGTACCAGTTCTGAGCATTTTGCTGTGTTTGTGTGTGGCAGGCATGGGTCAACCTCTTGGCATGGGAGGTCAGGGGTCAGGCCACCACGGCGGTGCCATGAAGTACGAAACAAACCCACAGGGCCCGGACACCTTCACCGACTTCGTCACTCTCGTATGTCAAGAGGCCCAGAGCTCTCAGAATCAAGTACTTTAATTTTGTGACAGAATCCAGATTTTTCTATTTTTGGCGCTAAGTAAATGGGAGAAGGGTTCAGATACCTTTTCTTCAACCATATGTGAGCTCTTTGCTGTTGAATTGGTGCAAGAGACACAATCTGCAACCATTTGCATTGAAGGGGTTAGTGTGAGATTCTATGGAAACTTGTTCCAGCACTCCATACTGTTGTTGAATGGCATCCAAAGAAGTTCCTAACTAGGAATGCTGGTTGACCCCTTCACTGCCAAGAAAAGTAAACACCATCCCACTACAAGAGACATAGATCTTCATAAGCCCCCACAGTTGTGGGGGCTCATGAAGATCTATGTCTCTTGCTGAGACCAATTTGTAACTATGTTTCTTGGACGGTTGTGGCTTTCGATCATTGAATTAACCAAGAGTTCTGAGACACCATCTGCATTCACTGTCAGTGAAGGGGTTTAAACGCAGTGATCAGTCCTACATAAATAAGACATTTGAAAGATATTTTTGGTAAGATATTTGCGCCTAGGAAAATAAGGAAGTTGCTGCTATTTCCTGTACCGAGGACCACCCTGCAGTATCTGTGTTCCCCTTTTCAGCAGTCTGGCCACTCGTCGCCCACGATGAAGAGCCCCAACAAACTGCCGCAGTTCTTCACGCCCGGCATGCTGCCCCCTCCACCCCCACCCCCGCCTAACCTGGCGCGGCCCGTCGCCATCCTGCGAACCTCCGATGGCCAGAACAACGTCCCGTCTTCCAACATGCCGTCTACTTCAGCAGGTTTTTTTTTTTTCGTTCAGTAGTTCATGCTGTTACACATGTGCCACATGCGTGAGGTCAAGAATTGTATTATAACCTGATTTGTAGATTAGAGCCTGATTTGAGCCTGTTTTCCACAAAAAAAAAGTGCTCTTAACTCGCTCAGCCCGACGGCCGTATTTCCCAAATTTGGGAGGCGTCATCTAAAGACTACGCACCAGTTGCAGGAGATGGATCGACCATGATAATTCAAGGGCAGTGCCAGATTCAAGCCAATCTGGCACTACCCTTGAATTGTCATATCATGGTCGACCCACCTTCTGCTGTAGTGCGTCAGGGCTGAATGGGTTAATAGATAGGTGCTCTCTCAAGAGAAGTCTTCAACAGTTCAAGGGCAAACGTCACCTGTAATTAAAGATCGTCATTTAGGTGACTACATCCACCTAAATTATAGTTTTTTAATGACAGTTGATCTCTCGGAAGGTTTGTCGCTCAAAACAGGTTCTGCTGTATCAAGATTTACGACCACCTCAAAAGCCATGATCTTAATTTGTGAATATTATTTTCCCTGTTTCAGCGACAGGCGTTTCGACCAGCAGCTCCCAGAGTGGAGGCCACTCCAGCTCTCCCTCCACACCGCCCGCCAGCCGCGCGGTCATGTCTAGTCCCTTCACGGTCCTGTCCTCGCGGGCCGAACATGCCTTCTCTCACATACACCCACAGAGCCATCAGGCAAGCAGCGATTTCTTTGAACGTCTTTATCTCTTAAACTCGCAGAAATAAATGACTTCCGTTCGATCGAATGGAAATCATTTGGTTCTGGGAGTTTAGGAGTTGCTTGTGAGAATTTGCAAACGCACACTCACAGAATATTATTTTGCCTGACAAGGTTGTATGGAGCTTCCAGCTGTTCATACCAGCTGTATATGTGTTAACCCCTTTACTGCCAAGAAAAAGTGAACAGGACCCAACTGCAAGAGGTGTAGATCCCCATGAGCCCCCACAGTTGCGGGGGCGCATGAGGATCTATGCCTCTTGCTGAAACATTTGTATCTGTGTTCCTTTTGATGGCTGGAGACCTTTGATGTTGAATTCACAAGGTGGATAGGCATTATTCAATATTTGAAACTTCTTTGTTCTAGTTTGAATGGTTAAAAGTACCATTGCGCGTAAATCTGAAGACAAATTTCAACACCATTTGTGTTTTTTATGCCTTTAGGACACACCTAACGAACTTCTACAGCAGTTTGGACACGCAGTAAACACGGACGCTTAATCACATTTGTTTATTCCGGTCTGCGCAGTCGTTAGTGGTGAATCAATCTTTTTTTAGCTGAACATTGCTCATGAGCGGAGCAGAGTCATTGACAGATTGCTTGATATTATGACAATGTGTGCTGATTTGGATTCTCCCATGTCTAAATGAATCAAAGCTAGACCCCTATGTAGCTTGTCGTAACTATTGTTGCAGAAGCGTTTGTTTGAGCAGTCGTGGCAGTAGTGGGCTTTTAAGTCTGTTTATTTGCTTACCTGTTGCGCCAAAGGTTCATGGGCGGGCATTGATCGTATTTAGCTCATGCACATTACGCTCGGTCTAAGGTCAGCATTGGCTAAGGGGCATATTGCGTGCTTTAGGTACTTCCTCGAGTTTCTCACTTTGCTTTTTGTGCACAGGTTTTTACATACCCCAGCCTGAGCCCTGTGAACGCTATCAGCGGCGTCATATCGCCGACAACGCTAAGTTTGATTGCGTCACCCATGGCAACGCCACGCACGACGCCGAGAACAACCCCCATCCCGCGCTGGACCACGCCCTTCATCCCACTGGATGAAAACGTGGACTACAGCATGCTGGCCAACATCATGCCCACCGTCAACGCTGACGAGTCTCTCCTTGCTGAGGGTACGTTCAATCTGTTTTTAGTGTACATGTTTTTAACCAATTCAGCGCTAGTGGACACAGATTGTGTTTCTGCATTCATTGTTAATTTAACATCAAAGTGTCCTAGCTTTCCCAGGAAAATGGATTCAAAGTGGTGTCTGCAACAGGTATAGATCCTCAGAAGCCCCCGCAACTGCGGGGGCTCATGAGGATCTATACCTCTTGCAGTTGGGTGGTGTTTAGATTTTCTCGGAAATGAACGGCTTACTCCTGTATAGCGTTAGCTTGGTTGAAATCTGGCAGACGTAGAGAAGGATATCTGTAATTGCAAATTATTGGGCATGGAATTAGAAATTTCCTGTATACAGCAAAAATAAAACTGTAATGTCCAAATTGCAGTAGGAGCCGCAGGTGTGCTTAGAGAATGCAAAACCTGGGCTGTCTCTCTGTATTTCACAGTTAACCCTTTGAACCCGGCAAACTGCTTTAGCGGTTGGTGGCCTTGTATACCGTTGAACCCGACAAACCGCTACAGCGGTGTCAGGTGTTTCATATCGCACGCCCGGTGACGCGCGAGCCTCGCTGCGCGTGTGGTGACCTCGCCCTTCGCACTGACACATCCTGTTTACACTCAGTACATGGCCTGACAGTAGTACGCACGTTCGTCTGTGGTGTGCGGTCAGCTTTGCGGCGCTAGCGTGGGAATTATGGTCGGAATGGCGAGTGGATGTCTAGATATTCGGAGTGATACAATTTTGTGTTTGGAGACATGGTTTCAATAGCAGATAGTTTTGATGTATTGGGACATGTGTGCCTACCTACCGCGTGGCAGCATAACCACGTGTTGGCAGTGTCAGCTGGAGCGATCGCCGTTTGAGGCACTGACAACAGCAATGACTTACAGCTTGATTCTAATACTGAATTCGGAGGTTCTAATTGATGTTCCGGTTTTTTTATGCCACACCTTGGTGCACCTGTAGGTAACTCTGTGGACACCAACGACACACATTGGTCACATGTGTAGTACGTGTATAGTCTTTACAACACTGGTACTTCCATCCGATCGTGTACGAGACACAACACAGACACACTGATCATCATTCGATGCCGCTTATTACATGTTGTCTAGACCGTGGATATACCTTATCAGTGGCAGGTGTAAACATTGATATCCGGTGACAAGGTAGGGGTCTTACGTTGTATCGGCATGCTGGAAATGCATGGACACTTATGTGTCACACTAACAGACACCCTATTTAGTGATGCATGTTAAGTACCAGCGACCTGTCATGCACGAAAGACTTTTTTTTCAAGTTTATTGTCACCTGTCACTATTTTTGTCACCAGGCATTACGACACACGTGACACAGTGTGGTCAAATGCATAAAACGGTAGTCCATCCAATGACAAATCTGTACATATATACCTTTATGGGGATATCTGTTGTAATGTATTATTTACAAACATTTTACAGTGCACACCCATTTTCAACAGAAATTTCTCAAATAAAGTCAGGGCTGAAGGGTATATAGACTTCTTATTTACTCAGGGCTCAAAGGGTTAAACTGATTTCATCTGCATGTTAGTTACAATGTCTTACACAGACTAAAAGTGGCCATAACAGTGAAAAAACCATGTAAACATATTTGTTTTCTCAAAACACATTACCGATGGTATTACTTAAAGGAAATGGTTTCTTAGCTAGTCTAATTTTAGCCCAAAATTGTTGTGTACGAGTATGGTCATGATGGCAGGTGAGGGGCGCCATAGCCTAGGCGGAAACCCGGGTAGCCTCCCTTCCGGTTCAACCACGCATGCGCCACACCACTCATACGCCAGTCAGTTTTCTTTGCTAGTCTCAGAAGGTTGTGTACGGGACTCGCTCTGTTCGATAGGACTCTATCTTCGTTAGGAAAGCCTAAACAGAAGGACGCTTTGTTCAAGGTGGGAAACCTGGCTTGAGGTTTCCGTCGGTCTACGGACTTAGGAGCTTGTTCCTAGTGAACGTTACTTGTGAATTTCACCCGTCGGCGCCATCTTTTCCAACCGGGCGCGGCGACGCCAGGTTGAACTGTACTCACGCCTTGTGCCGCTCGGGCCCTCGTGCGTGTTACTCGTGAGTGCCAAGCTTCTACTTCGTTCTTCAGCCTGCTCTGAGTGCCTGCTGTTGCGGAGACTTCGTTTCGACGCCTTCACTGACGCCAGTGGCTTCGCCCGGCATCAGCGTTACGTGGTCGCCGTCCGACGCCGGGCCGTGTCTGCGGGCTAGCCTTTCTGGTGGGTCTTCGACCGGGTTGGTGCCTCACTTCTTCAGATGGCAAGGTAATATCTCTGCCTTGGCCTACGTCAGGCGCTCAAGGGTAGTGGTGGAGCGCCGGGCGTAGGCTTACACGGTACACTTCGTTCGTTCACGCGGATTCGGTGCGGGCCCACGGGGGCACGCTCGCTCGCATTTCATTGTACATTATGTTTTGCAGTTGGCAAGTCCGAACATGCACTCGATGTGGGCAATTCCAGTGGCCGAGTGACGAACATCTGGTTTGCCTGCCCTGTTCCGGTTGTACCTCCACGCGTCCGTGCTCGGTCTGCGCCCCATGGCTGGAGGAACAATGGACCCAGCTGTGGAGTTTCTACGGCCGCAAGAAACCTACACAAGCACGGAAGAACGATCCCACACCGGTACGCGCCACAGTCCAGTCGAGTGGCCCTGACCGAGTGTCTGAGCAGACGAACCAGCCGCTTCGGTCGCGTGCACGTGCTCTAGTACCGGCAGCCACCACAGTCCAGTCGAGTGGTCTCTGTACGGTCAAGGATCCTAGAGCGCCTCGGGCTAGGCCTCTAAACAAGACTCCGGTAGCCACCACAGTCCAGTCGAGTGGTCTCTACCCGGTAGCAACGCCTCTGCAGGCACCTGATAAGGAACTGATACAGGCTCCTACACCCGCTCTGGTTGCGGGCCTGACTAACACGGATCTCCAGGTAGCTGACAAGCTCTCGCCACAGATTCGTCCTGCTGCTTCCGCTACCTTGTTCTCCGCTAGGGACCAGCGCGGAACGCCAGCGCCCCGCCCAGCTCCTTCCGTCCGGGCGTCAAGTTCCGACAAGTCTTCTCGCCGGACGCGCTCCCGCTCTCGGGTACGACGCAGTCGCCTCCGCTCTGCTGCGGTGCGAGTTACTCCCCGTCTTCAGTCCGAGCGAACCTCAGCTGTTAGACATCGTTCACGCTCGAGCGACAGGTCTACTCGCCCGAGGGTCGATTCCTACCGGTCGGAATCCAGCCGACATTCGCGGACACAGTACAGGCATGACTCTGTTTTGCGTTCAGCTTCGCGCCATTTCAGACGTTCCCGGTCCCCGCGTCGCCGCCCCCGCTCCCGTTCACGCTCCTCTCGCCGGAGCGCCGCTCGTCGCCCGCGACACCGTCGTAGGTCAGGAGTACGGGCTTCCCGCTCAGCGTCGAGTGATTCACGGGACCATTCATCTAGCAGACACTGGCGGCGCCACGCACCAGTGAGAAGATCTCCTCCACCGGCTACGACCATTACCCGCCCCGGCGATGGGAGTCTTCCTCCTCGTTTGGGAGTGGACCCGATTCCCCACGCAGTTCCGGCAGAAGAGGACACCCTTAGCCTGAACCCCGAGGAATCAATGTCGGCACTACTACAGGTGACCAGCCCCGCCCCGTCCAATCCCTCGGGTGGCGACGAGGAATTCCCGCCGGCTGCCATTGGACATAGGTTAGAGACACTGCGGGCCCTTGATGAAGCGGCACGGCTTATAGCAGGCTTGCCTCCCTGCAGAAGACTGCCCTCCCTCTCCAGTTCTTAAAAGGAAAGCGTCCGCCTTTGTGGACGCAGAACGACAGGCCAAGCGATTCAAGTCTCTCCCCCAGCCGCCGGGTTTCCGGGAGTTACGTGATGCGTTTTCTGCTCATCTTGCGCAAGGGGCATGCGGTACAGGATTCTTCTCAGGCTCCAAGTGGCCGACAGGAATAGACATCGCCTTCCGGCAGTCATGGTATGCGGGCCATACACAGCACTTTTCCTGCCCTCTACCGACAGCGGACCCCGCGGCAGTGGCGTTCTCTGGGACTTCCTTACGTCAGTCTCTCCTCCCCGGGGTAGAACAGACCGCGACACTCATTAGGAACACCCTGGCAGCAGCGGGATTTCTAGATTTGGTCACGCAAGCCATCGTCCGACGTGTAGAGGACTCCTGGCATCCGTCAATTTCGCCTCTGCTGGGAGACCTGCTCGCCCTAGCAGTTTCGGGGAACCGCGCTGTATATCGCGTCGCTGTCAACTCCATGGCAGCCGCCTCTAACTGCGACTTACTGCGTCGAGATGCGATTCTCCGTTCCTGTCCCATTCCGCTGGATGTGAAGACTCAGCTTCGACAGGCGCCTCTCGGCGGTGACTTACTGTTCGGCCCCACCTGGCTCGCTGTGAAGGAAGCTAACAAGGACGCCTGGCCCAACCGCCCAGCTCCAACTTCCTTTCGACCAACCCGCAAGGCTCCGGGTCGCCCCCTGCGGACTGCTAGACCCACCGCCCGCCCTTTCACCAGAGGTGGTCGCCTACCCCCCAGAGCTCCAGCCTTTCCTCGCGCCCGCCCTTTCCCCAGTACCGAGCCTCCCCCACCCCTCCCCGCCCGCACCTGGCCCAGACCTGCCCGGCGCCCCGGGCGGGGCCGGGCGCACTGACTTTCTCCCCCTCCGGCCCCCGCCGACCTCGTCCGGAGTTCCGGTCGGCGGGAGGCTGGCGCTTCACAGCGAAGCCTGGCGCTCGCTGTTTCCGGACGACCCGTGGATTCTCTCTACCATTACTCAGGGACTACTGATCTCCTTCCGGTCCCCACCTCCCGTGCGCCGGAGCCCGGTGTGGACTACAGTTCCTTCAGACCAGCTCAGAGCCGAAGCTCTCCGCGGCGAAGTTTCCTCCCTGCTTCAGAAGTCCGCCACGGAGGTGGTGGTCCGGCACGACTCCCCAGCCTTCTACAGTCGGCTTTTTGTGGTGCCCAAGCCGGGCGGCAAGTGGCGCCCCGTCATAGACCTCTCGGCGCTGAACAAGTTCATCGTCACTCCGGCCTTCCGCATGGAGACTGCGCGGGCCCTTCGCTCAGCGGTACTGCCGATGGACTTTGCGGTCAGCCTGGACCTCTCAGATGCTTACCTGCACGTGCCCATGCATCCTGTTTCCAGACGTTACCTACGCTTCGCCTTCGAGGGTGTCGTCTATCAGTTCCGCGCGCTCCCCTTCGGCCTCAACCTCAGCCCCTGGGTCTTCACTCGCCTCATGGACGCAGTGGTAGCCAGAGCCCGTCGAAGTTCCACGAGCCCTACGTCGAACTACTTGGACGACCTACTTTTGAAGAACCAGGACGAGCGCTCCCTGAGGGACGACCGAGATGCTCTGCTTCAACTTCTCGAGAACCTGGGTTCCTGGTCAACCTTGGCAAGTCCGACCTCATTCCCGCACGCCATTTTATTCACCTAGGTATGGAGTTCCTCACCGACCACAATACCGTCAGGCTGCCGGAGAAGCGCATCCAGAAGTTGGCGACTCTAGCTCGGCAGGTGTCCCAGTTGACGACGCTTCCAGCCAGGCAGTGGCTTCAGCTTTTAGGTCTGATCAGCGCTGCTGCGGACCTGCTACCGCTAGGACGTCTCTACTCCCGCCCTCTGCAACTGCATCTCCTCCTTCACTGGCGACCGTCGTCGCCCGACCTCGAGGCCCCGATTCCAGTACCTGCCATGCTCCGTCCCCACCTGCTGCGCTGGGCGGATCCTTCCTGGCTCGCGACGGGAGTGCCGCTGTCCTCACCGCCGCCCACTCTCTCGCTCTGCGTCGACGCAAGCCTCGCAGGTTGGGGAGCTCACCTCCTTCCGTCGTTCGAGACTGCCTCCGGCCTGTGGCCTCTGGAATCGCTGTCCAAACACATCAACTGGTTAGAACTGAAGGCAGTATGGCAAGCTCTCCTGGCCTGGGAGCCCCGCATTCGACATCAGGAACTGTTGGTTCTCTCGGACAACTCCACGGTCGTCTCGTACATCCAGAAGCAAGGCGGGACCCGCTCTCCATCCCTTTGCATACTACTCTACCAGGTGCTCCGCTGGTGCGAGGATCGGGACATCTCTCTTCGCGCACGTCACATTCCGGGTCATCTGAATGTGCTGGCCGACTCCCTCTCCCGACGCGGTCAACTGCTCCATACAGAGTGGGCGCTGCGACCCGACATCTTTCGACTGATCGCCGCAACCTGGGAGGCTCCCATGATCGACCTCTTCGCCACGAGGTGGAATCGACAGCTTCCCCTCTTCGTCTCACCCATTCCAGACCCTCTGGCCTGGGCAGTCGACGCTCTATCCATCTCTTGGGACGGCCTGGTCGCCTACGCCTACCCGCCCACCGTGCTAGTCCCCAAGGTCCTACTCAAGCTCAGAGGGTGCAACACGATCCTGTTCCTGGTGGCGCCATTTTGCTGGACCAAGTCGTGGACAACCGACCTCCTGAACCTTGCCACGGCTCCCCCGCTACCGCTCCCCACACCGCGGACGATGCTCAAGCAACCACGGCAGCAGCTGTTCCACCCGTGCCCCGAGCGTCTCCTCCTCCACGCCTGGAGATTGTCCGGCATGCCCTCGCAGCTAGAGGCTTCTCAGGTGCGGCAGTGGAGGCGATCGCTACAGCTCGTCGAGCCTCGACCAGACGAGTCTACGAAGGCAAGTGGAGAGTCCTCTGCGCCTGGTGTGACGACAGACACCTTCACCCCATCGGCTTGACAACTCCCCAGTTGGCGGATTTCTTCATCTGGCTTTTCAGTGACCAGCAGTTAGCACCGATCACCATCCGGGGCTACCTGGCCATGATTGCCGACACGTACAGACACTTGGGACTGCCCGACCCGGGTTCCTGCAAAGACCTAGCCGACCTGATGGCCCACTTCGGTCTACAACGTCCTGCCCGCCGATCCCTGGTGCCACGATGGGACCTGTCCTGGGTACTCACTTGGCTCAACTCGCCCCGTTTCGAACCGATCCAGTTGGCGCGGTTGCCGGACGTGACTCGGAAGACCTGCTTCCTTTTGGCCCTCGCGTCAGCCTCCAGAGTCAGCGAACTGCACGCACTTTCAGCACGCCCCGCCTGCTTACAGTTTCGGGCTGATGGCTCGGTTCAGCTGCTCCCTGACCCGGCCTTCCTAGCCAAGACCAGATCGCCTTTGACGGCCCCTCAACTGGTCACCATTCAACCATTACGAGACCCAAGCTCCACCCGGGAGTCCAGACAACAGGACCCGGTGCGAGCCTTACGTGTGTACCTGCGCCGGACCAAGCCGATACGCAGGGAACGCACCCGCCTTTTCCTTCCTCTGTCCCCAGGTAGAAACGACATCTCGGCCCAAACGATATCCTCTTGGCTCCGGTGGGTGATACGATCAGCCTACCAGGAGCTTGCCCCGGATACAGCCAAACGCATGAGCATCAGGGCGCACGAGATCAGAGCCATGGCCACCAGCCTAGCATTCGACCGGAACTGTGCGGTCAAAGACATTGTGGGGGCCGTGGGCTGGCGAGCGGAGACCACCTTCGCACGCTTCTACCTGAGGGACCTCTCCAGCCAGCGCCAGAACCTATCGCTGGTGGGGGACATTGTGGCGGCGCAACACTCCCTCCCGGCGCCCTAGGCGCCGTAAGTATCTTTGCTAAAATTAGAGGGAGGTTGCGGGAGGGTGGCCGACTCGAGCGGCCAGGATGGCAGGGGATGGGGTCGCTATAGCGGCACCCGCCTCCTCCTCGGGATTCTTCCTTTAAGTAATACCATCGGTAATGTGTTTTGAGAAAACAAATGTATTTTTCATTAAAATGTATTTTTTTGAAAAATACTTACCGTCGAAGGTCCCTCCCACCTGCCCCGCTTGCCGCTGGTTCGCTAAGAAAACTGACTGGCGTATGAGTGGTGTGGCGCATGCGTGGTTGAACCGGAAGGGAGGCTACCCGGGTTTCCGCCTAGGCTATGGCGCCCCTCACCTGCCATCATGACCATACTCGTACACAACAATTTTGGGCTAAAATTAGACTAGCTAAGAAACCATTTCCTTTAAGTAATACCATCGGTAAGTATTTTTCAAAAAAATACATTTTAATGAAAAATACATATTTTGTATTTTGCTTTTGATTGTATACTGCAGTCATTGAATTTATAGACTGTTTCTTTTTATTATAAGAGGCTCCTTTTAACTCTTCCACACATGCAGTCAAGAAAACTTGACCTCTAAGAAGTGCACACCAGCATACCCCCAAAGCATACGCCAGTCTGTGGAGCAGGTGTGATCTAAAATACTTAAAATTCCATTTCCCAAGACTGCTTTCTGGACCTTTTCAGCAATAATGTACTTCTTCTACTAAAGTTGAACTGCTTCTATTCACCCTTGAATAAAAATGCATGAAAGGAACAGAGTTACATAGGGGACATTTAGCATACTAAATACAACAGACATTTTTTTCTCCATTCCCCAAGTATCATTTATCACCACCCAAACCAGCAGTGACAGTGTCCCCCAATTACCCCCAATTTATCGCACCTGACAAGGTTTATAAACATGTACACACTCTAACATGGGTACCGTGAGACAGATACAGAAATATTATGAGAAGGGGGCTGTGTGGTACTGGGCAAGTTTTCCTGTCTGTGTGCACGCATTAGAAGTCATGAAAACGTGACTGAGTGCACTTGGAGTTTGGCTGCCATGCACGGAAGAGTTAACCCTTTCTCAATCGGTAGCACTGTTTATTGAGGTGAGGCGATTCCTGCAAGACTTGCCTCGACAAAAACCACTGACACAGACCTGCCAACCATGATTTTGTCGTATTTTTCTACGCCAACGTTTCCAATGCTACGCTACTACGATCATTATTGAAATTCTATGCTGAAAAAAAAAAAAATCTTTTTGTGTTGTTTTCGGTTTGTAGTCGGTAAGAGCATGCATTTTGGGGCCAATGAGAACGAGCGGAGCGAACTTCCGGTTTTCCCTGCGTGCATCATTTCATTCTCAAAGCCAAAATACACAGTGGGCCTCCCCTGCAGTCCCATCTGTTCAAATGCCCTAGCATCCCCTAATTTTTCAATACCCTAAACAACACTACCACCCACTTGCTGCACATTTGCCATGCACAGAATCAAAAAAAAAAAAATAAATAAGGACATCACCAGTCTCATTTCCTGGCTATCAACATGATTCTGTAGCAAACCTACATCCAAGCGCAGCCAAAACTGGTATACACCTTAAATCACCATCCGCGTGGCAACTCAAACTAGGACAAAAAGAGTCTGCTGGTTAAGCCAAGGCTGGTATGAATCAAAGCACCAAACATGTCTCTACTTATTTATCAAGAGATTTTATGCAAATTCCAATATGCTGCCTCTGTACAAAATGCCAAAGAAGGCAAAAGATTTTTTTTTCAAAATACCGGTCCTCTTACTGCCTCACCTACCTCATTTGAATATGTAACATGACCTGTCCCACCTGAACTCTCCCATGTGAACACCATTCAATCTGCCATCAGTGCAATCTTTTGACACTAGCTAAGTCAAAACCAAAGTGACACCATTGAATGTTGCTGCATCTGTATGTTATGGCCCATTATGTTTTGCGCATTGTTGTGGCGTTCACTATGCTGCTTATGTTTTGGATCATGCATATCTGATGCCATGAAAAAAGACTAGATATGGTCAGAATGCCTCCAAAATTGGCATGTACATCAAGTAATATATCTGATTCTCAGAAAAGTTGCATTTGAGGCACAGGTACATGAAAGTATTTTTTTTTTCATATTTTTTCATTACCCACCCCCCTACTTTTTATGTTTTTCCAAGTTTACATACACATGCAATGCAGTCAAACTGACTCCCGGTGGGCTTACTTACTTACGCCTGTCACCCCTACCCGGGTATATGCCGTCGACGAGAGACCTCCAGCAACTCCTGTCTTGTGCTTCTCCTTCGATTCTACTCCAGGTGGTTCCCAGTCTCTTGATGTCTGCTTGGAGGTCTCGACGCCAGGAGTTTCTCGGCCTACCTCTTTTCCTCTTTCCCTGGGGGTTCCATGACAATGCCTGCCTAGTGATACTGGAAGCTGGCTTTCTCAGACTGTGACCGATCCATCCCCATCTTCTTCGCCCAATTTCATTCTCTGCTGTTATCTGCTCTGTTCTCTCCCAGAGTCTGACGTTGCTGATCTTCTCTGGCCAGTGGATTTTCAAAATTCTTCTAAGGCAACTGTTCATGAAGGTCTGTACTCTGTTGACTGTGGTTTTTGTCAATCTCCATGTCTCTGCTCCATATAGGAGAACTGCTTTTACATTGGAGTTGAAAATCCGGACTTTGGTGTGTTGTGACAGCTCTCTGGAACTCCACACTTTTTTCAACTGGAGAAAGGCTGCTCTGGCTTTACCGATTCGTGCTCTGACATCTGCATCAGTGCCGCCTTTTTTGTCTATGATGCTCCCGAGATAGGTGAAGGACTCCACCTCCTCCAGCGGGGTGCCAGCAAGCAAGACTGGTTCTTCCCTGGTTGCGTTCAGCCTCATTGTCTTTGTTTTCTGTTTGTGAATGGTGAGGCCCACTTGGGACGAGATGTCAGCAAGCCTCGTGGTCTTGTCCTGCATTTGTTGATGAGTGTGGGACAGTAATGCCAAGTCGTCTGCAAAATCGAGGTCGTCAAGCTGTGTCCACAGTGTCCACTGTATTCCACTTCGTCTGTGCTCTGTGGTCATCTTCATGACCCAGTCTATGGCCAGTAGGAAGAGGAACGGAGACAGCAGACACCCCTGCCTGACACCAGTTCTGACCTGGAGCTCTCTGGTGAACTGCCCTTCGTGGATCACGCGACATGTCATGCCATCATAGCTGCTCTTGATCAGGCGGACGAGCTTTGTGGGTACACCGTAGTGTCGTAGGAGTTTCCACAGAGTCTCTCGGTCCACGCTGTCAAATGCTTTCTCATAATCCACAAAGTTGACGTACAGCGGGGAGCTCCACTCCAGAGACTGTTCCACGATGATGCGGAGAGTGGCGATCTGGTCTGTACATGATCGGTTCTTCCTGAATCCTGCTTGCTGGTCTCTCAGCTGGGGGTCAACGGAGCTCTTCATTCTCTCTAGGATGATCCTGTTGAAGACCTTTCCTGGTACTGACAGCAAGGTGATTCCTCTGTAGTTGGAACACTTGCTGAGGTCGCCTTTCTTGGGAAGCTTGATTAGGTACCCCTCCTTCCAGTCAGCTGGCATCACCTCCTCTTCCCAGATCTTTCCAAACAGTGGGTACAGCATCTCAACTGTTGTCTCTAGGTCTGCTTTCAGAGACTCCGCTGGGATGCCATCTGGCCCTGCTGCTTTGCCATTCTTCAAAAATGCCACTGCTTTTCTGATCTCTTCCCTGCTGGGTCTGTCACAGCTGATGGGTAGGTCGGTCTCTGCCGGCTGGATGTTGGGGGAGTCGGGTGGGCTAGGTCTGTTCAGTAACTCTTCAAAATACTCGGCCCATCTGTCGAGTTGGTCTGCTCTGTCTGCAATGGGCTTGCCTTCTTTGTCTTTTACTGGTCTTTCTGTATGGCCATACTTACCCGACAATCTTCTGGTAATGTCGTAGAGCTGTTTCATGTTGCCGCTGCCTGCTGCCTTTTCTGCCTCTGCTGCCAGGCTGTCTGTGTAGGCCCTCTTGTCTGCCCTGATACTCCTCTTCACCTCGCGGTTGGATTCCGAGTATTCCCCCTGTGTCCTTACTTTGGCTGCTCTCGTGCGACTGTTGTTGACCGCTGCTTTCTTCTGCTTCCTCGCTTCTATCTTCTTCAAGGTCTGTGCCGACAGCCAGTCCTTGTGGTGGTGTTTCCTGAACCCTACAGTGTCTTTGCAGATTGAGTTCAGCGCCTCTCTAACTGCCTTCCACTGCTGCTCTGTGGTGACCGCCTCCTCTTCATTTACTAGCTCCTGTAGCGCTTGAAACCGGTTGGACAGCACCAGTTTGAACTCTTCTCTAACTCCAGTTTCTCTCAGGAGGCCTACATTATAGCGCTGTCTTCTTGTTGTCTCTGTGCGGCTTTTCTTTAGCTTGAGCTTCATTCTTAAGGTAAGCAGATGGTGGTCTGAGGCGACATCTGCTCCCCTCCTCACTCGAACATCTTGAAGGGATCTTCTGAATTTCTTGCTAATGCAGATATGGTCTATTTGGTTCTCTGTTGTATGGTCAGGTGAGACCCAAGTTGCTTTGTGTATTCTTCTGTGTGGGAAGATGCTGCCTCCAATGACAAGTCGGTTTAGAGCACAAAAGTCTACAAACCTCTCCCCGTTCTCACTCATCTCCGAGCCTAGTCCCTGTCTCCCCATCACCTCTTCGTATCCGGTGTTGTCCTCCCCTATTTTGGCATTAAAATCGCCCATGACGATGGTGATGTCTCGCTCCGCACATTTGTCCACGGCACTCTGGAGTCGGTCGTAGAACTCTTGTTTCTCTTCCTCGTCACTGTCATTGGTGGGCGCATAACACTGGATGACGTTCAGCTTGAGCTTTTTCTTGGTTCTAAAGGCTGCTGTTATAATTCTTGGCCCAAGAGGTTCCCAGCCCATCAGCGCTCTCTGTGCCACTGGTGACAGCATGAGTGCTACTCCTTCTGTATGGGGGGCATTCTCCTCTTCATGACCTGAATACAGAATCATCTCCCCACTTAACAGCCTTTTCTGGCCAGACTGCGTCCATCTGGCTTCACTGATGCCTAGCAGGGAAAGATTGTACTTTTGCATTTCCGCTGCTATCTGGGCGGCCTTGCCGCTCTGGTACATGGTCTTGACGTTCCATGTGCCCCATGGTTGTATCCCTGGATAGAGAGAGGCGGCTCGGTCCTGTGGCTTCCGAAGACTTCCGGCTTTCACCACAGGACGTCATAAGTCTTCTGGTAGAAGAACCTTCCTCCTCCAGGAAAGGAATTACTGTTAGTCTTTTCGTCGGCGTTTTTGTAGCTATTTCCTTTTTTGCAGGGTGGGGAAGCTAACCCCACGCCCAACCCCCTTACTAGGAGGACCAGGGGTTTTCTGTCGGGGTCACCTTCCCTTAGACCATGTTGGTTCACGGCACCTTATTTCATTCGGTGCACCCCTCTCACGAGGGACCCCCTATCCACCACCCAGGGGACGCGCCTCAACGCCGTATGGTCCCAGCGCGAGGTCCCGGTGGGCTGAACAACTGAAAAAGGTTACCATAACACTGTCATTGATGAAAAATGTATTTTTCTCTAAAATGTATTTTTTTGAGAAAATACTTACCGATGGCATTACTATGTGGAAGGTGCACTTAGTTTATCAATTTCAGCCTGGGGATCGTTGTGTACAGCAACATCACCGGGAATGCAACCTGAGTGAGCTGTACCAACATTCCTGAGTAGCTTCCCTTCCCTCCTACGGGTATGTGCGCAGTGTCACCAGTTTCGCTCTTAGCTTACTGGTGGCGAGCGGGGCAGGTTCCCGGGAGGGCCCTTTGAGTAATGCCATCGGTAAGTATTTTCTCGAAAAAATATCTTTTAAAGAAAAATACATTTGTTTCTCAAAAAACATTACCGATGGCATTACTATTAGGTTGTCCCAGTAATTTTTTTAGATTCAAAAGACAATACAATTTTTAAAGTTTTCTGAAAGTAAACATCAAGATGAGCTTGCATGCAAAATTTTGTGGAGATATCTTAAATGGTTTCTGAGTTATAATGATTTGAAAATTGTGTCATTCTGTCGTTTCGGGTCAAATGTAAGAAAAGTCCATGTTTGATGCCTCAGCAATAACACAGTTTTGTCAGCCAACACTGCTTACAGTGTTTAAACAGTGCAGACTACTACTTAGATGAATATAATACTAACTGAACCTCCTTCTCCACAATAATGTATGAATAACGTGAACCTGAATGTGCTCTTGCGAGTCACATTTTTCCTTGTTAAACTGCGCGAACGGCCACTTTGGGGTCTCCACCATTCATCGTCTAATGTAAATATTAGCCTGGAAATCAAGCATATCACATAAGATACTACACTATGCATGCCTATTTTTTTGGGTATACTCAAGGCTAATAATATGTCTATTATAAAGGTTCAAAGTATCTAAACCATGCCAGTTTGCAACAGTACAAAAATGAACAGAGTGTAACACAAAGTCAGGTGCAAGTCAAATCTTTATATCTCGAGAACTATTGGACACACAAAAATGGTTCACATATCAAAAGAAAGGCCAGAATCTTAAAAATGCAATGCAAGTAATGGTTTAGCTGAATAATTTATATTTTTTAAAAAAATTATATTAGAAAAATACAAAAACTGAAAGCATGTTTCAGTAAAATCTGCAGATCTCAAGAACAATATGGTTCACATATCAAAATAAAGGTCAGAATCTGGCTAGTGCAAAACTGCATGCAAATAATGATTTAGATGAATAATAAAATCTTAATCTTAAATGAGCAAATAATAATTATGAATAAAAGGTTATGCTAAATTTCAAAATCATTACCTTGCGTGTGGATTCGCGCGAATCTCATGCCCACATGTAAAATGAATACTCAAGATCTCGGTGAAAAAATGCACAAAATAATACTGTACAATGCAATTGCAATATCTGAAATGTGTCATTTTGAAAGCACACTGAAAAAAGTGAAATATGAAAATCTGATATAGAATTTAGTAAAATAATCATCACATCAAAACAAAAAATCAAGACCAGAAACTGAAAATTTCAAATGCAAATATATTAAATTATGACAAGGCAACAGTCACTAGCTCACAGTCATTAGTCAAAAGCCACACATCTAAAAAAAAGTTTCATGTCTATGCAAAACGAAATTCTGTTTGCATTCCTAGCCATAACCCGATTGAGATCAGACAAGTTGTCTAACATAACAATCTTTTGATTACAAAGAAAACTATGTTTATAAAAATAATGAAGTAGCATAAAGGAAAAACTAAAATCTGTTTGGCAAATTGCAAAAATGTTATCACAGAAAACTGCACTTCTGAATCCATTCCTTTTTTTGAGTCTCCTGGAATTTTCTTATGATGATTATGACAGAAAAGCTTGCCACTCTGACACTGTGTAGCTTCTTCCGCAGGCTGATTTCTTCATGGTTAAGTGTAGGAAGATCCTTACCAAGTTTCATGTTTAGTGCTTGCTGTGCAAAACTGTAAATTCTCTCTCAAGTCTTGCCAGTGGTGACCCGAAGAAGACCCAAGTTGCAAAACGAGGCGGTTGGTGCACTGCATGCTTGGTAACTTGCACCGGCAGCCTCTACCTTCTGCAGAAACATGCTTCATCAGCAGATGATATGTCTCATCCTCTGGAATTAAAGAAAGTAAAGAGTGTTCGAGGAAGAAGAAGAAGAAAAATAAAGAAAAAAGCACCCTGAGAATTTCAGCCTTCCATAGTCATACTCATAGTCTAATTAATAAAACATTATTTATATTATCACATGATCACAGCCTGAACTTGTTGTAAACGTTATATAAACATGAATTATTCTTATTGACATTACTGTCAGTGCCACTACTATTAACAACAGTGATTTGTCTATACATAAACAGACTCTTGTCTAACTGAATTACATCTTAAATTCTTAAAGTTGAACAGTATACTGTGCCGTGTAACCTACAGCACTGTTAGTGTGTAAGTATGCCAAATATAAACCATTTTACAAAGTTATCCTATACAATTCTGATCAGTTATATCACAGTCAGCACTAACATCGTAAAAATAGCAAAGCAAAATAGCAAAGAGTGAATCGCCGTTGATCGGAAAAAATTCTCCGAGAAGCCACTTCCGGTTTTCGGCCACTCGCACCTGCCTCATATTTTGTTTAGATTCAGCTAAACTTACAAAAAAAATGATGGCCTTTTGAAACTCTTGTTAACACTAATAACCATTAAATATGCATTATTTAACACTGTAAGTCGGAAAAGCCACTTCAGAAAACATCGATCAGCTGACCATGTTATCCTAACGTAGGTTTGCTAGAGCAACAATAGAGTCGGCTGTTGTTTCCAGACATCTATTCATAATGATAATATATTTTAAAAATCACAAAACTCACATTACTAATCAAAACATATATAATTTAAGCATTACTCACCGAGATATATGGTCGAAGAGATTCGTAGGAGACGAAATTTGTATCTGCCGAGTCCGAGTCATCGCTAGGCTCGCGAGTTTACTTTGCCGCTAGCTAGTCGCCGCAGGCGGTGTAGGGTTGCCCCACTTGGATCGCATGGCAAAATTCCTACAGAAAAGCTATCGTGCTGATTTTCGTATCATTGGAAAGAGCGTAAATTGAGCTTTAATACCCGCGTTTACTGGTCAAAAACGGATGAAAAATAAGGCAGATACGATCACTTGAAGTCAAAAAAAGTTTTCGTTGTTGGATTTTGACCAGAATTTCAGCAAATATTGATACGAAAATTATATCGGCAGATCGGCAAACAACTCTACTTTCATCATGAGGTTATTTTTAGTGTGTGTCCTTTGTCTCGGAAATCCGCGGCGGGAAAAACCGGAGTGTGTAAATCGCTGCCTTTAGCTGCGCGCTGCGCGGAAGGCCTCGCCACGGCCAAAATGGAGTAAACCCCTATACATTTCCACAATTTATTACAACTAATTCCGAACTTATTTAACTATAAAACACACATAGATTGAAAGAGAAATATTTTATCTTCATTTTCATATTAAAATCAGAAACAAAAAATGATGTTTATGTAGTGAAAGTGATGATCAAATTTGTGCAATTTTTAGCACATTTGGCCTAGTATTCCGCCTGCGTGTGGGCGCCTGGGACAACCTATTACTATGTGGAAGAATAACGAAAAGGAGGAGGGCGCCGCCCAAGTACCCCGCCACTGCGAACGCTTTAGCAAAAGGATGGGATCAACACCTTGAGCCGCCGAGACGTCGCCCACCAGGGCCAGGCTGTCCCACTGACTTGAGAGGTCGCGCAGATAGAAGTGGGCAAAGGTGGACTCTGCTCTCCACCCCACCGCGGTGATGATGTCCCGTACCCCGCAGTTGTGGTCAAAGGTGAGGCTGGTCGACACAGCTCTGACTTCGTGCGCCCGAATTCGCATCTGCTTGGCCCGCTGCAACCAGGAAGAAATAGTCTGCATGGTAATGCCTGTCCTGCCACGATACAAGGGCAGGAACTGCAGGCAGGCGGGCATGCAGTTTGCTAACTCGCGCTGCTGTGGCGAGTGCCAGGAGGAAGCATGTCTTCCTGATAACTTCGGCCAGTCGGGCCAGGGGTTCAAACCGCCCAGAATAGAGCCACATGAGGACCCAGGGGAGGTTCCAGCGGGGCACTAGTGAGCGCGGATCCGGGCGACGGAGCTCCAAGGGACATCAGGTCTGAAGGAGCTTTGCACGCGCATGGATCGCTACGCCCCAAGTGCCGGTAGGTGTCAACAACCATAGCCAGGTAGCCCCGGACGGTAATAGGCGCCAAATGGTGTTCCTCAAGAGCCACAAAGAAATTGGCCAGGTGCAGCATGGTCAGGGCCATGGGGGAAAGGCGTCGAGGCGCCACTGCCCTCCGTACACTCTGTGGGTGGAGGGTCTGCAGGCCGTAGCGATAGCCTCCACTGCCGCATGCGAGTAACCGCGTGCCGCAGAGATAGAAGTGGACGAAGGTGAACTCTGACCGCCACCCGACCGCTGCAACGATGTCTCTTTGCACCCTGTAGGGAGAGATCATTGTAAGCGGAAGTATAGTCCATCGCAACCAAGACGAGATCGTCTGGGCGGAATGTCAGCCCAGCCTGGGGCCAAGGGCAGGAAGAGGTGGGAGCGACCTCTCCTCAAGGGCTCCACTCTGCGCAGGTAGACTTTTAACGCTCGGATCGGGTCCTGCAGCCGCGATGTCTGGGACCGGTCAAATCCTGTAAGCGGCTGAAGACTCCACACCTGGGGCGTAGCCAAGGGGAGTCTTGGCCAAGAAGGAAGGGTTGGTCAGAAGCTGAACCGAGCCGTCCGTCCTCAACTGCATGCAGGCTGGGTCTACGGACAGGGCATGCAACTCGCTGACTCTGCCAGCTGAGGGCCAGGAGGAAGCAGGTCTGCCTAGTCACGTCCGCGAGGCGGGCGAGTGGAAGAGGCTCGAACCGACTGGAGTTCAACCAGGTCAATACCCATGGGAGATCCCAGCATGAGAACAAGTGACTGGTTGTTGGAGTTCGAAATGAGATATCAAGTCTGAGAGGTCTTTGCACGCTGCAGGGTCCGGTCAGCCTAAGTGCCGATACGTGTCCACCACCATCGAGTGATAACCACGAGTGGTGATCAGGGCTAAGTCCTGATCATGAAACAGCCACAAGAAGAACTCGGCCAGCTGCGTCCGAGAAACGTCAAGCTGAGAGGGCATGCCGGACAACCTCCAGGCATGAAGCAGCAGTCTCTCAGTCTCTCCGGACAGGAGTAGAAGAGATTCTGCCTGGGCTGTTTCAGCATTGTCCGAGGCGGGGGAGCCAGAGAGGCGGGTCAATGGCGAGGCTCAAAAGGTCTGTCATCCACGTCCTGTTCCAACTGAACGGAGCAACGAGCAGGAGGACCATGGAGGACCGTGTTGCATGCCTGAAGCTTGAGGAGCACCTTGGGCACTAGTACCGAGGGAGGGTAAGCGTAGTCTATGAGGCCCTCCCAGGATATCGACGGCGCATCCACCACCCAAGCGAGGGGGTCCGGGATGGGGAAGACAATAGCGGGAGCTGCTTGTTCCATCTGGTGGCAAACAGGTTGATCAGGTTGAGGCGGGGTGCATGGGAACGTGCAGGTATGCATTGGAAGGTCGAGACTGACCGCATAGACCAAAGGTTGTACCGAGGCTCGTTAGGCTCTTGTCAATTCCATACCGGTAATGGGCAAAGCATGGAGTAAACTCACGCATTTGGCCACTGTAGAGGTCGGGACGCGTAGCCGTCCTGCATTGGGGGCGGCCATCTCACCCCTGATTGAACGCCCCGTAGGGAGGGAGCCTGACACCAAGCTCCATTGCCCACAAACTGTCTGTGAGAGTGGGGGAAGCATCATGGGCGAGACAACTGGGTGTAAGATGGTGGCTGGGCCGAGCCGTGGACACCACGTCGTCTGATAGCGCACGCCGATGGCCGGGTAGGGCAGAAGGCGTTGTAGCAGTACGGGTGTTCCTGACGGACAGACGACCTTGCTGCGCGCGTGGGTCCCGGGGGGCAGCAGATCGTTCCCTGCGGTAAACCCCATAACTGCGACCACGGAAGTTCCCTCCAAGGGGCATACACGCCGCATGTCTGAGAAGCCGAGCAGCCGGTACACTGCAGGCAAAAGGTGTGCATGTCGGTGGGCCACTGAAGTCCCCAACAGCCGGTATGTCTAGACTGGCATACTGTAACACATCAGTGCGAAAAGGGATAAAGGCAGAGGCGCTAACCCCTGTCAGGAGGTATTGGCAGGTCAAAATTCCAATATCACATAAGCCTCTGCTCTCCTTCTCCGCATATGGTTATTAATATTGCTATGTCAAGCGGAGTAAACTGCGGGTAGCGTCACGCTGCGGACGGACCGCGGCGAGCCCTGCCAGTACCTACTGTCACTACCTGACCTTACCTTCTTTCAACTGGACATGAAGAACAAATTCGACAGGAAGATACTTGGCGATTCAAGGTTAAGGTCCTGCCTTTTAACGCAGTAACACAGAAAGAGAGTACAAGAGTACATACCAAAAGGAGAAACGGAGAACTTCCACAATGTGTCCTTTGTTGGAAGTCTGCAGGTCCACAACAGTCGCCGCTGCTGAACTGTAAGCAATGTCACTGTCCGGCAACTGTTGTTCGGAACAACGGGCCTGCAGGATCGGCCGCGCTGACGGGTATGGTGCGCTCGAGAAGAAAATGTGCAACAACGTCTAATCCACAAAACTCATTCATAGGGGACCCAGCAAAAATGTCTGCATGACCCTAGGACGTGGTTGCGCACTGATAGCCTAGCGAATAACGTTGCAAAACTTCTGCCGCTACACGATTCTCGCCTCAGCATACCGCCAAGAAATTGATGTGTGAACGAATACTATCATCACCCACGCGTGCAGTGTAAAACCGCGAATCCCAAGATCTACGAAAAGGAACAGAAATCACACTACCTACGATCAGGCATAACACAGATTTCGATTGGGTTCACTAACCCAATGACCTTTCCGTTTGGCTCATGTTACACCTCGAGGGAAACGCGATGGCTCGGCGGTAAACGAGCCACAGTAAGAATCGGCAACTGTTAGCGGGCAAATACAGCGCTAAGTCTGCCGGAAAATAATTCACTTGGCTGTAAGATCTTAAGAAATTAATATCGACGTAAAAATACGGTGAAAACAGAAGAGTTGGCGTCTCTGTAAGGCGAACCAACAGGCGCACGGGACCGTGTAGCGAACTGGGCCCGTAAAGCAAAGCACAACCGCGCCGGTTGAAATGCAAAGAAAACGAAAATATCCAAAGGGTATTGCCACCGCCGGTCAGGAATGTTCCGGGAACACTGGCGGGGGCAGTACCCAAGGTCTCATGTCAAGAGACTGGAAGGGAAAATCAAATAATCGACACTTAAGTCGAAGCCGTAGGCTGAAGAGCAACCTTTTAGCAGGAAGCTAAGCGCGAAACTGGTGACACTGCGCACATAGCTGTATGAGGAAAGGGAAGCTACTCAGGAATGTTGGTACAGCTCACTCGGGTTGCATCCCCAGTGAAGTTGCTGTACACAACGATCCTAGGCTGAAATTGATAAGCTAAGTGCACCTTCCACATAGTAATGCCATCGGTAATGTTTTTCGAAGAAACAAGTGAGCTTTCAGACCCAAGCCATTTCCTTGTGTATCTCAGGGTAGCCAAAAAGACAATACCCAGGCATCTGCATTGACCCTGTTGTCTGCTGACATCAAGCAGGAAGAGGCCTGTAAACAGCTGCCATGCCCTATATGCTGCTTGAAATCTTTTCCTCTGGCAAAAAGATTCATGAAACAGCTGTGCAATTTAAACATTAAGTCTACTGTGCTATCCCACAGCCAAAAAACTACACAAAACAGCCAAAACTATGCTATGCGGGACACACCCCATACCCAAACAAGTGTCTGGAGTGCTATTGAGGAGTTAGCAGAGAAAAATGGTTATGTACAGTTCATTTTTATATAGAACACACTTGTCAGAGTCTCAAAACGCCTGAACTCTTGTTGCAAATGCAGCAGGCATGTGTGTGTCAAACCTGTGAACACTCCTGTAAAAGCCTGTACCAGTGGCCGCAGCTGCTGCTCCCATAACAGCGCACTCAAATGAGCTTTACACAGTGTAAAAGTGCTTGTGTTCGGCTCAGAATAGACACCAGAGACATCCCTCATGACAGTTACCGCAAAATGACACCTCAGATGCAGCCCGTGTTGTATCATGCAAAATAACTTCTGCATGTCACATTCTTTTGGCGGATGATTTCACTCTGAGGTCAGCTGTCTGATGAAATGAACCTGCTGATACTGTTTCATTGTAATTTTGATCTTAACCTTTGACCTTCCCCACCGCACCACCCCACCAACCCCACCACCCAACCCCCACCCCACACACCCACCCACCGATCCCACAACTTCAATAACTGGATGAGTGCTTTTTTTTTCATGCATTTAGCAAGCTGAATGCCCCAAACGTCACCCCTTTCAGGGTCAAGGTCAAAGGTCACAGCTCAAGGTCGAAGGTCAGACTTGTGACTACCTGTAAGACAATAAATGAACAAACACACTAAACATGACCCACAGTGCAGGTAAACAGGGTGTTGCGACACAAACATGCAAAAAGGCCTATAAAACTGCAAGCGACGCAATTTTTGGGCAGAAATTTTAATGATTTTCTCAGTTTTCCCACTCAATGATATGGTTACATTAAACCAGATTCTGGTCTATTTCACATATGGCATATGGTGCCTCTGACAGGCCAAAGTACACAGTGGGCCTCCCCTGCAGTACCATCTGTTAAAATGCCCTAGCCTTAGTCTGTCCCAGTCATCCCCTAATTTTCAATCCCCTAAACAACACTACCACCCACTTGCTGCCCATTTGCCATGCACAAAATAAAAATTAAAAATAAAGACATCACCAGTCTCATTTCCTGGTTATCAACATGATTCTGTACCAACCCTACATGCAAGCGCAGCCAAAACTGGTACACACCTCAAATCACCATCCACTTGGCAACTCAAACTAGGACAAAAAGAGTCTGCTGGTTAAGCACCAAAGCACCAAACATGTCTCTTCTCATCTATCAAGAGATTTTAAGCAAATTCCAGCATGCTGCCAAGGTACAAATGCCAAAGAAGGCAAAAGATTTTTTGTTTAAACACCGGTTCTCTTACTGCCTCACCTACCTCATTTGAATTTGTAACATGACCTCAAAGTGTGTCAGATAAACAATGGTCTGTCTGAACCATGCCGAAGAGAAAGGTGCCCGAATCGAAAAGCACAACCTGAAAAGAAGAAAGTTTGTTGTAGCCAGCCAAAGTTCCAATCTCTCTATATAAGGCAAATTTCTGTCACGCTTTGACTCTAACAGATAATAAAGTTATATTGTATACTGAAAAATTTCCGTGCATCAAGCATTCGGTGGTAAGCAAACAGTAACTTACGTGCTAAACTACTCTTTGACATCTCCAAAACTACTACCACTTGTCCAAAATGCTACTACCATAGCTGTGTAGGGGTTGGCAGGTCTGCTGACAGCCAAAGGGTTAATCTTTTTTCTGTTGAGTCTTAACCCCTTTAATCTCTGGGCCCAGTTCCGAAGTGTAGGGGTGTCACCTAGCAACTATGCGCCACTTTCAGGAGATGGGTTGACCATGATAATTCATGGATATGTCAGATTAGCTTAACACTGATGGTGCCAAGCTAATCTGGCACTATCCTTGAATTGTCATGGTCTACCCATCTCCTGCTGTAGTGCGTCAAGGCTAAATGGGTTAATTGTTGCTACCTTGTGTTGCAGAGCGCTATTTCTCGACGGTACAGAGCAGTGAAGGAATGGATTCAAATAATGGACATGGTGGACATTCAAGCCACTCAAGCCAGACAGCTCCCCCGCCGCCATCCTCCCATTCCCATCCTCATCCCCACTCAAGCTCGGCTCCTCCCTCTCTTCCCGCAGTGTGCAACTCCCCGAAAGCTCCCTCGCAGTCTCAAGGTACGACCTGACAGCAGGGTGAACAGTGACCGTGTGTACCTCGAGAGTGCTAGCTCCGTCCCGCGGCCCTCAGGTCTCTCGCCATACACAAGCGTGCAACACCCGAACAATCTTTTCTGCATGTGTTATCATCAATCGGATGCAAAAGGTCTCGTGTGAAGAATTCAGATTGTGCAGATACTCTCTAGGTAGTACTGTTTCTAGCTACATTTGAGCCCAGAAACTTGCGCTCTCAGTCTGAAGAGTTTTGCGGTTTAACTCTTTGGGTGTCGGTAGCAGTTTTAGTCATGATTCCGGTAGGAATTTTGGGACTAAAACTGCTACTGACACCCAAAGGGTTAAGAGGATACGGCACCTGGGTGAAGGTAAAGGCCCTTAATGGAACATTCCCTTACGCTCACCCAGGAACATTCCTGTTTGTCTACAATAGTTTGTTTAATCCTCTGTATTATCACACGGAAATTGGATACAGACCACAAAAAACGAGAATGAAAATGTAAACCGAAAACTCAGAAAGCGACAATTTTTTAAAAAAAGAATTCACTGTCTCAGGAAGGCTGCAAACTGGTAGAATAGATATGGTAGTGTGAAATGCAGAGAGAATTTAGAGGCTGTGACAGGTTTGCCTACTTTGCTACCACTTGATTAGTTGCTGCCTGTCTGACACGACTACACCAAAGGATAACCCGAAGTTGATCCAGTAGAAGACTTTTAACATGGATAAAGGACTGTGAAGGTGCTGCAAGCTTCTACGAGGTGGCTGACATTGCAGGGCTCGTGTGGATCGAGGACAGGAAAAACTGGCACCAGCATGTGCTTTTTGCTTGGCTGTGATAACACGTCTTATTACAAGAACATGTTTTCCGCATCTCGTGTTTGGGGTGCTGGATGTGTCTGATTATTATTAATTATTACTTATCATGGACTATGGCTGTTGAAGCTTTTGGCCAGCAAAAGGTGTAGATCCTCATGAGCCCCTGCAGTTGCGAGGGCTCATGAGGATCTATTTCTCTTGCTTATGATTGTCCTCCATGCAGGAGTGTGTTGCATGTTAACGGAAATTGCTTCAACAGCACTGTGGTTGATTATTTTGACTTCAACTCAGACTTTTTGTGTTTTTCTGTTCGTGTGATACAGTTTACGGACTTGCTCTCTATCTAAGGACTTCGTTGAGCTGATTGTGACCGTTTCAAGTCTGTTGTGTTATTAATTTATTACCACTGCGACAGTATCAAACTATTTTAAGTTGATGTTGTACTTTCTCACTTAAAATTAATTTAAGAAAAGAACGGATGTTTGTTTGAAACATTTTAATCCAGATATGATTAACTTCATTCATTTGGCCAATAATATTGCCACGCATGCAGTGACTTCTTTTTGCCTTCACCTACGCCTATTATGAAGCCACCTCGGACTTAGAATTTAGGCCGATAATATTGGCTGCTCTCTTTACGCGTATTTTTTTCTGTAGTCTTCATCGTCGAATGTAGAGTTTCACTCATGGCTTGTCCCGCACTTTGAAATACGCAAGCCAACCACCATTATTGGTTGTATTACGTAGGTCCTGTAATGTGTATGCCCCAGGTAGTAGTTTAATTTCAACCTGATGTGAAGTTGGCATATTTAATTTAGTGTGGTGTGCGTATATTGTACTGTAGGGATTCACACCAGCAAGGTCCCATAGTCTTGACCTCTAGGTACACAAGCTCTGCAAGGAATATTCTCAATCTCATTCAAAACCAAACCATCTGCTGTTCTATCTGCCAGCTCCTCTTGTCTGCCAGAGGCATAGATTCTCATGAACCCCTGCATCACAGGGGCTCATGAGAATCTATACCTCTTGCTGGCAGAGCTTGGCCCCATGTACATCACAGACTGAGGATTTTCCAGGTTTTCTGTACAACTGCATTGCCATTTAATGTTTTTTTGTGATTGATGTTTTGCACTTGAAGTAGTTGAAGCTTTGACTCTAGTATGCCCACACAGGGAAACTCTACCAAAAACTGCTTCAAACAAAACCAGTAATATGAGAATGGAGTGATTCACATGCTCGTAGGTCTCTTCAACTTTCTTTACAACAGAAACGGCTTGTATGTGTCAGTTTATGCATCGATTGAGAGAAAAAGAGAGTGTCTTAGTTGTTGATCAATTCCTTGTGGAAATGGTGGGTTTTTAAAAAAAACAAACAATGAGAGTAAATGTACATACTCCAACGCGAGTACGTAGCAGGATGGTGGAGGGGGTTGATCTGTACAAGCTATTTCTTTAACCCTTTTGCTGTCAGTAGCGCTTTTTGTCATGATGATTCCTAAAGTGCTGCTGATGGCCAGAGGCATGATAATGCTGTTTACCAAATATGAGATTGGAAGCATTGTTGTTTTTGTTGTTTTGAAATTGTCTTCACTTGCAATGCTTCCAACTTGGCGGCTTGCAATGTTCACGGAAGCTGTCTGTTGTATCTGCCTTCAAACAAACTGACCGTAGTGTCCCCTTTGTACTTACTACCAGCAGCCTTGTGTGAGAAATTACTTCTCACTGGAAAAACATCTGCTGTTCGTTTTGTCAGTATGCAAAGTCTAAAAAGAAAAGCAATGATCGAGTTTATGTACTGGTCTGGGTCAGCCTTGATTTTTTTTCCCCATGCACGTTTTTATCGCAGGCTTTTTCGCACTCAATGTGATTTTTTTAATCTTGACTAGCCGATGTACATTGTGTACTGGTCTGTGACTTTGGAGCTTATAGCTTTACAACTGTAAGGTACAAAATCACAGGCCAGTAGCACAAGTTGATGTTCAGCTGTCTTTGTTAGAACTATGCAACTTTGGGATGTTTGTACTGGTATGTTTACAGAAATTTCAGCTGTGATACGAGATGCGCTGACAGAAAATGCAAACGGCAGCTGCTTTGGGTTGTCTTATGACTGAGTAGTGATTGTCAATGGATAGGAAAGTATCATAGTGATCAGTCTTCTTGTCACTGTATGTGCTTGCTTGTGCAACCCAAAAACTAAACAAAATCAGATTGGTTAAAAATGGTGAACAAATTAGTTTGCACTCGTTTAGTTCGTTTTAACTTGCAGTGTAAAAGTTTGCTTGTGCAAAATAAAAGTCGAGTTGGTCAAAAATTGTGAAAGAACTGGTTTATACACATTCAGTTAACCCATATAACCCCACGGCCACATTTCCCAAATTTTGGAAGCGTCAACAAATGACCATGTGCTAGTTGCAGGAGATGTATTGGCCCTGATAATTCAAGGGTAGTGCCAGATTAGCTTGGCGCCTTCAGGCTCCAAGCTAATCTGGTGCTGCCCTTGAATTATCATGGTCAGGGCTAAGTGGGTTACTCTGAAAGCCTCGTGAGGCCAGTTGAGTTAGTGGGTAGGAAAGGGCAGCCCAACGAAATTGGATTTGACCTCAGGAAAATTAATGTTCTGTACCACATTTATTGTCACAGACATTTCTCATTGTAAGGAAATTTTTTAAATTCTGTTTTGGTCGATTAATTTTGATGATTAATTTCCTGTGTGAAAATGAAGCTGGTAGTAACACAGCTGCAGGGGATAATGAGAATGTATAGCTGTATCTCTGGCAAGTGTCGGCCACAGTTTTGTCCTCGGATTGATATCCTTTTCTAACCCTTTGGTTGTTGGTAGCACTTTTTGTCCTGCTGGAATCACATCATCAAAAAGCGCTACCAACACCCGAAGGTCTACGGATAATTCTACGGCTGTTTTTTTGTGCTACAGCTGTTTTTAGTATTATTGACTGTACAGTCTTGGACCGTGAAACAGGGTGACGTGACTGTGTTACTTTTGGCGGTTGTGAAACATTGGCGCTGATTGAGCGCTGGTTACTGGAAAAGGTGAGAGATGTAGATGAATCATGTCTTTCTAGATCTGATGTGGGCTTGCCACATATGGTCAAACCTCTCAAGGCCACAGTTTGTACAGGGAATAAGAGTTTGAACAAAACGATGGAGGAAAAATCTGTGCAACCAAAGACTTACTTTTGGAAATCGTAGACTGTTTCTTCTAGTCACTACCCACAATCCTTGATTTTTAAATTGTTAAATATGTAAAGAACAGTTTGCTGTAATGGATTTTTAAATTGTTAACTCATTCAGCCCAACGGCCATATTTCCCAAATTTTGGATGCGTCATCTAATGACTATGCACCAGTTGCAGGTGATGGATCGACCATGATAATTCAAGGGTAGTGCCAGATTAGCTTGGTGCTGACAGGCACCAAGCTAATCAGGCACTACCCTTGAATTATCGTCAACCTATCTCTTGCTGTAGTGCGTCGGGGCTGAATGGGTGAAATTTGTAAAGAAAAGTTTGCTGTAAATGAATTGCAAGCAGCTCTAGGGACAGTTTTGTTACAGGCATTGAAGTGCAAACTATTGAAGTGAAATTATCCAGATTAACACACATACACAATCATCTGATGGTGAATGTGATAATAAATGGACATTTTCTACAGACTTACTCATACAGACAGAAACTTGTTAAAGCTTTCGCAAGCAATAAATCGTGATAAGCTTGAAATTTGCCTCTAATTAACTCAGCCAGGGAGTGAACATCCTCATGAGTTGCAGTGGAATGCATGGGCTCATTAACCCTCTGGCTGTCGACAGCGCTTTTTGTATGAATTACCATGACAGAGACCGCTACCAACAAGTGGGTTAAAGAGCGCTACCAGCAGCAGAAGAGTTAGGATCTTTGTCTATGGAAGATATGGGATCAGTTGCATGACAGAGTTTAGTCCTGCGCCAACCACTAAACAAGGCGCTCCACTATAGCAGCTGGTGCAGGACCACACTTACTCGTCCAACTGGCCCATGCATGGCAACTACACATGGGGGTGGATGTTGACGTCTGGGGTTTCCAAGGAGGATATGGTGTTGTTTCTGTAATCAAACTGTTGTCTCTGTAAAGTGTACATGGTACACATGTACACAGTTTGTGATAAACTTGCTGTTGAAAGTAACTTTGGAGAGATAGTGATTAAAATTGTAAGATTCTACCTCATGATGTTTAGTGCCTCCTGAGAAAGTGTTTAGCCTGTGCAGGATTACTTGATGATTTCTGCAAATCAGAAGTAGGTCAAAAGTGTGTGTTCTGCTGAAAACTGGATTAAAAGTCCGACAAGTGTGATATCACATTGTTTGTCTGGGCTTTAAAATGTAATCCACTTTTTTCATCGAAACCTAACAGTTTGATTTGCACTACTACAGTTCTGACCTGACATATCGCGAATCGTTACATAGCGAACTTGGATATATAGTGGGGATACCTTGAGTCCCCCCAAAAATCGGACCGACCGCGGACAGTGGTGAACTGCAAAATAATTTATCACCGGCCTTGGCTGTATCGCGCCACGGGGTGCTGCACACATGCCTGACACGACAGCTGGGAGGGCGTCCACACACTGAACACCCACAAACCTTCTTCAGATGAAGAACACATACATACATGTATGTACATAAAGAGGGTAGGAGACAGAGTATAATGAGGGTCTAGGCTTCTGGCTCATGGCAGATATCTCCCCACTTGACTGGCTGCTGGGCGCATGGGAGCAGCTTCACACAGACTACGTGACCTCCTTCTAGATATGAACACACACATAAATGCGTTAAAGGAAACACTGATTCGATGCGCATCAAGGTCTATGCTTTTCACAGAGGTGTCAAGTTTCGCCACACTCGGCAGCCGGCGGTTATGACCTGGAGGGTGCGCAAAACTGACGCTGAAACCTCGTTCGCCGCCTCTGACGAAGAACACGGGCAATGATAAAAAGACCTTAGGCACAGCTGCGAGGGATAATGAATGTCTGTGCTTGCTGCAGAGTTAGGCGGTCCGCTGTTGAAGTTAAAGAGAGGTGTCCTACCCTACTGCTGGTGCTCACCGGTCATCGTAATCGGATTTTCTCACTGAGCGTGACAAAACACACTAGCGAGGTGAGCAACCTATTCATTGAAAAATAAAGGCTACCCAACTTGTCTCGGAAATTGTCAATTGATGTGTGTGAATGACCTAAATGAGAACAGAAGTTGTCCTTCATGCGTGTGTGAAATCACTTGCCTTCTGAATTGTCTTTTCCTCCTCTTTTGACCTCGGCTTTGAAAGAAAGAATGCACAGGTGATAGGTAATGCCTACGCACAGGCCTCAATTCCCACCCCACTCCACCCCACCCACCCCCCTCTACCCCCCCTTAGCCTGATATCTTGCGGATGGATATATCACGGTCCCTTTTGTGGATCCCGACGACCGCGATATGTCGGGTCACAGCTGTTAGCGTTTTTTTTGTTTGTTGAAGTGATGATTTTGTTTTAACTCATTCAGCCCGACGGCCGTATTTCCCAAATTTTTTGGGTGTCATCTAATGACTATGCACCAGCTGTAGGAGATGGATTGACCATGACAATTCAAGGGCAGTGGCCGATTAGCTTGGCGCCAACAGGCGCCAAGCTAATCTGGCACAATCCTTGAATTATCATGGTCGACCCATCTCCTGCTGTAGTGCGGCGGGGCTGAATGGGTTAATCTGTGTGTTTTATTTTCCATCTTTGTCATTTGACTTTTCTTCTAGAGGTTCAAGACAAACTTGTTTCAGTGAACACGTTTAATATTTTGTTTTGTAGATATTCGTACATTTCATAGTTTTCTGTTTAGGTATTTCTTACATAGATTAATAATTTGTGATTGTGTCGGTCTATTCTATTGTGTAAGTTAGTCACTTGGTCGGCTGACATTTTTTAGGTGTGTTGGTACTTTATGGTTAAACACTTTTGGGATGCACACAGCTACTGAAATGGCACTTGCAGCACGCGTTCATCACTCCATCAAAGTTATTGGCAAAGTCTTCACATAATTTCATTGAAATACACATTTTCCTTTAGCTAGCCTGACTTTCTGGACTCTTCAACCCTGAAAGACCACAACAAAATTAGGATCAACGATGCTAGTCCAAGAGGGGTGCAAGAATAGCTTGGCAACTGAAGGCGCCAAGCTATTCTGGCACCACCTGTGAACTGTCAAATTTGATCCACATCTTCTTGTGGTGTTCCGGGGCTAAATGGGTTAAATTTCTTGCTACTACTTAGCACTCTGCTACTTGTACTTGTGTCTTTCATCGATGTCAGGCTGCAGTGGGTCACATGGTCGGTTTGGGTCCCTTTGTCTCGTTACCGCAGTTTTTGAGCTGCATGAGTGTCACGTTGTGTTTTAACCGATGCTAGGTGTCCTGTGTTTTAGATCTATGTGATTTCAGATTTAAGGTGTCTGAATACTTGCAGATTTCACACAACAATTATGCAGATTTTTGTTTACATTGGGGGGTGGGGGGTCTTTTTCAAAGGATTTTATTGTTATGAAATCATGTTTAGTTTAACATGTTAATTGAAATCATGCTGAATTTGTCCATCTTAATTGTTTTAATTAAGGAATAAGATGAACTTTTGTTTCAACCCAAGCCAGAGGGTCTAAATGAACAACCTGGTGTTTGGATCGTTGACAGGTTACTCCAGGTAATCCATCAGCTGGAGGCATAGATCCTCCTAATTTGTCTGCAAGAGGCATAGATCTTCATGAGCCCCTGCAACTGTGGAGGATAATGAGCATCTATTTCAGTTGCTGACCCCAGTTTGTGTTGAGATACACGTCAGTTAATGTTTGAATCATTTTCAATACAAGTGTTCTTTTTCTAACCCCCCCCCCCCCCCCCCCCCTCCTCCAAAGCATGCCGCCACCAGTACCACACACAGTACTGATAGCTGCGTGCGCAAGAGGGTTTAATCCCTTCACTGCTGGGATGGTTTGGGCTGAGTTGACGAAGATTTCAGGAACATGGTCTGCATCCAGTTGCAGTGAAGGGGTGAATGTGAATTTGTTGCTGGCTCTTGTTTCACCTATGCACGCATTAAGAGTGGGGCCTTGCTGTAGTCTGTTACTGCGTTGACTTTTGCCTGTGTGCGAATGGCGTGCTCTTGACTAATGTATGGCATTGTTTTCTCAACAGTATTATCCCTGTGTGTTGGACTTGCAAACTTCTTAAACTACATTATCGATGATGCTGTGGATGCAATTACTCCTTTGTCTTTTTTGCTGTACCCAATAACAGTCTTCCTTTGGAATTTTTTTTTTTTTCTCTCAACAAGGAAAAAAAAAATGTGTTTCCGATGTGACATATGTTACGAATAACATTGTACATTGTATGGTGATGTAGGTTTGCCTTGTTTTTAATCTCCATAGAAACATGACCAAATCTCGGTATTAGGTATTTTTAAAAAAAAAATGTTCGGAGCACCTTGTGTACAAAGTGACCCGTGACTTGTACAGATGATTTTTTTTTTGTTGTTGTTGCTGTAAATACGTTTGAATTGATTGTATACATAGCGTTTAATTTATTTTACTGAGCGTTGTCACATGGGGAGAAGGGGCTGTGCGGAGGGGGAGGGGCGGGTTCGGGGAGGGGCGGGGCCATTGTTGGGAGGGCGGGGAGAGGGAGACAGGCAGAGGCTGTGATGTAACAACTCACTCGCTCCTTGTGGGCCTCAGGGCTGCAGATTGGGCAAAGATGCCGCCTGGAGACTCCAACAGTCGTGTCATTAGTTTGCTGGTCTGTGATTTTGGAACTAACAACCTCCAGTTGTAAGTTCCAAAACCACAGACCAGCCCACACTTCTTATTTAAAAATTTCCCGCAACCGAAGCCAACAACGCAACTAGCATGATTATGCATGCTAGTGTTACAGAAAACATTTTTTTGCCGATACATCTGTTGTGATCTTCAGGTGGCATCTCTTTGTCTTTTGCTGGTGTGGACTAGGCTCTTGTCCCGAACAGATCTTTTGTCCAAGTTCTCTTGTGTTTGAAAACGTTGAAAAAAGTGTTCTGTTTTATTTATTATGGCTTTATGTGTTTGTTTTTTTTTGTTGTTTTTTTGCGGTACGTGTTTCTTCGGTATAATTCCACCTTTCGATCAGGTCACGCCAAGTCATTTGAACTTGTTGGAACTAAGATGTATGAAGTTTGTCTGTAAGCACACCTACCTCCTTAAACGCTCTCTGTATGGATTTGTGATGGCTGGCGGGCTGCTAAATCCATTACATAGTCGCTGAAACGAACTGAACTGTACATTTAGTACACTGTGCCCAGGTCTCCCCCCCCCACTCGAGCTGCTGCAAGTGCGGAGACTTTACGTTGACTCGGCCGTCACTCCAGGATTTCACTGTTTTTTTATCTTAACGATGCAACCTGACACAATCTTGAATTCAATTATTGGTGTCTGACACAAACTTGGAAGGGGGAAAAAAACATATGGGGAGTTTGTTGTTATCTGATGCTTGCCAGTTTCGACATGTGATATGAACGGTTCGATATTACTCAATTTACACATTGTTGTTTTCACTTGTTGTCACTGTTAATGGAAGGCTGATGTACATATATGCACATATTTATGAACCGGGTGAGCACGTGAAAGAGAAGGTTCAGTGACGTGAAAGGAAATCCAAAATGTGTGCGCTGGCCCGTGATTTTGGGCTCTGCGCCTTTCAGTCACAGGGCCCAAAATCACAGGCCAGCACACATTAACCCCTTGTTCATGCAACCGCCAGTATTGTAACATCAACAGTCCTGGTGTGCGCGCAAGATGGTTAAAGTTCTGTTTCCCAGAGATCTAAATTGATCACCTTACTGTTTGTATCGACCCAAACGGCTTTTTCATGGGAGAAGACGGGAGAGGTCAGCAGATCCTTCTCTAGGGACCTGTTTACTGCCACATGGGCTTACACATAGAGATGTCTGATAAGAAATCCACAACAACAAAAAAAATCCTGGATATTCGCAAGAGCGTCCAGTTTTCAGTTTTGGAGACCAAGTGATATGAAATTAAAATTTGAAAATCAAATTAAAATTTTGATGAAAAAACAAACGTGTTTGATTTTCAGCGCTGCAGCTTGCAGTAAAATGGCTGCCAGGAGTACACTGGTGCAAACATCCACATGTTAAACATTTGACTCGACTTATCTTTGCATATGAAGTGCATCTCGACCCCTTCTCTGAAGTTTGACATCAGCAAGAGGCACAGATCCTCATGAGCGCCCCGCAAGTTTCGGGGGGTTCATGAGGATCTGTGCCTCTTGCAGATGTTTGTTTTTTTTTCTACTAAAGTGCTCTGGCAGTAAACTAGGTTTGAACGGGCTTGGTATGGCAAGCACAGGACAAACAAACTTGAGACTAACAACGCAGAATGGCCCCCATAATGGAGGACGACTTCCTATTTCGTTGCAGCTAAAACGCTGTCTACTACAAGGCCTGATGTTTGCTTTATCAGTCAAATAGCCAAACGTATTATGTTCATATTTTGAGCGAATAAATTAATTGAGAAACCTCATTTTTCTGGTTTGTTTTTGTGAGATGTCTGCCTGATTTACTGGGGTTGTTTTTGTTTTTGTTTTTTTTTTCCTCGTAATATGCACTTGTCGCCTCTGTGTCTGTGTATTTTATTTTGTAACAGTAACAAATACAATAAGATCCCTTCCCTGACAATTCTTTACTTCAAGGCCCCAAAAACATGGCCTTCTCCTTCCCCAGCGTATCAAGTCCGAATGTCCTGAAATGAAAGACTTGCTCAAGACTCCAGAGCAATCTGGATGGCCAAAAAGTGTCGCCTGTCATTAACCCTTTTCATCCTGATACACTATTGTCTGAAATAAATTTTACGGATAGTTCAAGGGTGGTGCCAGAATAGCCAAGCTATTCTGGCACCACCCTTGAACTAAAATGTTTGATCTATCTTGTAATCTGTAATGACGCCTTCAAATAGGACAAAAAGACCATTTTTAAAGAAATCAGCCTCAGGATGTAATGGTTAAAGACCATTATTCAGGTGTCTACGCCACCTGAATGATGGTCTTTAATGACGGGTGATCTCTCTCTGTTCTGCGGTGTGGTTACTGCAACAATGCTTGCCTTCTTCTCTGCTCTGTAGTCTGCTTTGAATTCTGCTACTCACCAAACAGGTTCAAGCACCTCCAGAATATTACCACACACAAATAATGATAAATCATGCCACAACACAACCGAGATTGTCCAAATTTTTATTCAGAATCGGAAGCATGCATAGTTGGACCCCCCACCCCCAAGTCACACTGCATTGTAGTGCTTTTCGTCGAGTTAAATCTTGGAATCGCCTTCACCAGCAAAAGCAGAAGGTTGTTGAATATTCCAGCTTAGTAAAAGCATCCAACACCACTGAGATTATGGTACATGTAGTACAACAAACCAAGGGGAATTACTTGTACATGTAGGTACATGTAGTGCCCTTGACTCGTTTCTCAACGGTTATTAAGCCGACAATGGCTCGATGACCTTTTCCGCACCGGATACTGCCTTCTACCCATGTTCGATGTGATGTAGAACATGCGGTGACCCTTGTATATTACATCAGTTGCATGGCAACATCAGTTCTACCGATGTCAGGCAACTGATGTAAATAATACACAGCTAAATAAAAATGCCATTGATGCTGGGTGCTTTTCTGTTACAAGCAACATTCACTTTTGGGGGGTTGTAATGTTTGCAACAAGCAACAGAGAGAGGGAGAAGGAAAGAATGAGTAGGGACACACTGCTTGTATCCTAAAACATTTGCATCAGCAGCATTTGATTGTTAGAGGTACATGTACGAAAATACCTTTGATTCAGTTTACAAGGCAAGTTAACCCATTTGACCCCACAGCCGAATTTTCCAAAATTTTGAAAGTGCTACCTAACAACTATTTACTAGTTGCAGGAGATAGACTGACCATGATAATTCAAGGGTAGTGCCTGATGAGCTTGGAGACTGACCATGATAATTCAAGGGTAGTGCCTGATGACCCTTGAATTATCATGGTCAATTCATCTCATGCTGCTGGGAGTTGGGGCTAAATGGGTTAAGCATTCTACTTCCAAAAACGAAAGGGAAAATGCAAACATTTCTCAGGAGCATTTAAACAATTGAAAAATGTAATCAAAGCATAAAAAGCTTAAAAGAGGTGTTTTTTTTAAATACCCACAAGGGGTATGTGGTTTGAACGACAGCTACAAAAGTCCACGCACCTGTACATACAGGAACAAACAAAACCTGCAAGAAGTGTACACATGATCAAGGAATGACTGAATGCTGACGCCAAGTAACATGAATGTGAATACAGCTTGATTACAAACTCTAAAACTGTCTTCATAAGACCAAACCAAAACTATACACATATTTTGCATTTAAAGCCCGTCATATACAGCAAAATCAGCCATTACAGTTATAATTGCCTATTAAACGGTGTATGGTGGGTTTTAAGGAATTACAAACAAACAATAATTACCTGCAGGTGACTAATTACAATGTATTTTATCAATCAGATGTCAACAATCACCTACACAAAATACTCAGCACAATATCTACAAAGCAGTAAAAACAAGGCCACAAAAAAACTAAATGAGGAAACGAAAGAAATGTAACAACATAGGCATCTCTTAACCAAGTTTGACTTTAAAGTTCCAATTAGTATTCGAGTACACTCAACTTTTGTCAAAATAGCTAGGTCAAATTTCCACATATTCACTGCAGTTAACTCATTCAGCCCGATGGCCGTATTTCCCAAACTTTGGAGGTGTCATCTAATGACTATGCACCAGTACAAAGTTGCAGGAGATGGATCGACCATGATAATTGAAGGGCAGTGCCATATTAGCTTGGCGCCAACAGGCGCCAAGCTAATCTGGCACTACCCTTGAATTATCATGGTCGACCCATCTCCTGGTGTAGTGCCTCAGGGCTGAATGGGTTAAACTGTTATGTTCAGAAAGGTCTTGCCAGAAAGTATTTGCCGTGGGAGCCAAGTTTGATGTCGTGGCTTATTTAAAGGGATAGGTTCAGGCCTATATCAAAATAGGCGTGTCTTATTCAGAATGAGCCGGCCCTTTGTGCGAGCTCTGCGTGTGCTGTTTGCAAAATCCAGGTCACAGTTCGATATTTCATCAATAAAATAAGTATAGATAGAGGTCACATCAAAGCTCCTAGCGCTGGCCGAGACATTACAACACAGTGAGTAAAACCTCCAAAAACAAAATGTGAAGTAAAATGGTCACATCACATTGTTTGAGAAAGTAACCCATTTCAAACTTTAAACCTCCCGCCCATCAGTCAAATTTGCCGCTCTGAGTGCTCGTCGTCAGCCCGAGTCGGCTTATTTGACAGCTGTCAGATGCAGCATCCAGAGTGTCTAGTCATTCTTGCCAGTCCAACGCAATGGCTCTAAGTAATACCCTATCTGTCAACCGTTTCTTTATATAGGTTGGTTGTATATTGCTTAACGTCCCGACAGCAACAAGACTTTCTCAGGACGTGCCTGCACTGCTTGTGAAAAAAACAACTAAACAGAATATTGAATGTACGTCACCAGCTGGAATAATACGCTAAATAAACCTAAGACCATTTAGCAACACACATCCAATACCAAGAGCTACAGGCATCGCAGACAGTAGGAAGAGTTTAAAAAAGGAAAATACAGGTGAATGGACCAAGTGTAGACAGAAATGTGCCCCAGAATAGAAGGGGAAACCCACCCAGTGGGGCTGACCAGGCTGACCTGGGAACTAAAAAGTAGTTAACCCCACCCAAGTCCCCCAGGGCAGACCCGGGTGGGGTAAAATTTTATATATAGGGAAATAAATATGACCAATGATAAAATAAAATACGAAAGTGCAATTATAGACTTTCATATTTCTATAAAATTATTTACTAAGTGCAGCAAGGATGAACAAAGATAACTAAGATAAACATCAAATGACAATAATATTTCAATAATGCCATTCTGTTTTTAAGTATTAGAGTTTGAAAGAAGATTTTAATGTGCGAGGTCTAGGGTAATTTGTCTACATGGCTTGTCATTGCCGTTCTTACATTAACCCACTTAGCCCCGAGTCCCTACGGCAGGATGGGATTGACCATGATAATTCAAGGGTAGTGCCAGATGAACTTGGTGCCTGAAGGCGCCAATCTCATCTGGCACTACCCTTGAATTATCATGGTCGATCCATCTCCTGCAGCTGATACATAGTCGTTAGGTAACACCTCCAAATTTTGGGAAATGGGATCCTAGGGTTAAATGACTTAATCACTACTGTGATACATTCATACTTCCGTTGCCGCACAGCTGATACTGTCACTCCAGCACAGTGTATCGGGAGTTGAAAGATCTACACAAAGACGTTCGCGTAAGGCAGGGCTCTCAACAGTTGGCCATGGAATAGTATGTATGTAAAATGTTGACTACTAACAGTATGAAACTGTTGCTTGTTTGCAATACCAGAGTACAGAAATTATGTGTTTGGATGTTTCAGTGGAGTCCCTAGTGTCTGAGAGTGGAATTCATATTACAAAAATCAATACACATGAAAACAGTCTAAATGCTGATTGTTTTATTGCTATAGTACATGATCCTCTATGGTCAACAAAGATTCATTCTGTTTGGGTTTTTCACAACTCTGGAAAACATAGATGACCAAGCAAACCAAAGCAGGAAAATTTAAAAATAAAAATCTGCCGAGACTGTAGCAGTTTCCTACTGTAACGCATATCATCTACACGTGACATAGATTTACATGAGACCCTACGCTCACAGGGGTTCGTGAGAATCTGTCTCTGGCCTGCCAAGACTACTTCCACCAGTCCCTCAAATTGTGGACACATGACCACAAGCAGAACAGAAATGTATCATAACACACTATCTGCCTGTTTGTCATCGGCTGTTAATTGACCTCTGCCCTGACGTCAGTTGACCCATACCGGGACAGCCTGTGTTGCCTAAACATAGCGGCGCTGAGTCATTCTCATCCTCTGTCAGTCAGATCCACACCTTATTGCCTACTGGGGTGTCAACTAATTGATTACCACATGGTAAATACGATTTTGAACTTATGTCTTTAACCCATTACATCCCGAGGCTGATTTTGTACAATTTGTTTATTGTCCTATGATAGCTACATGACAGATTAGAAGATAGATCAATTGTTTTAGTTCAAGGGTGCTGCCAGCTATTCTGGCACCACCCTTGAACTGTCAGGCAAATATATTTCAAGCAATAGGTTATCAGAATGTAATGGGTTAACGTTTACTACAGATGATGGATAGATCCGGGACAGATAGCTCAGTACATAGGTTCACTGTTGATATTGTAAGCGAGTCCAGGAAGTGTCAAAATTCAAAGAGTGGTAAATGTTGCATAAAATGTACAGGTGCAATATAAAATAGTAACAACATGCACACAGTAACAGCTACACTTGACCAGAATTTGTACAAAAGGTTTTCCATCTACCACTGAAACACCACAACAAAATACGGATCGAACATGATAGTTCAAGAGTGGTGTCAGAATAGCTTGGCGCCTTCAGGCGCCAAGCTATTCTGGCGCCAGTCTTGAATTATCATAGTCGATCTGTTTCCAGACCTTTAACTCATTCTAATCTGGCACTACCCTTGACGTATCATCCCCTGGTGTAGAGTGCTGGGGCTAAATGGGTTATTATAGTCTTTAGAGAGCAACTCAACTATTCAGTTAATTCAGCTTCAACATGAGCCCTCACTTTGTTAACAATAACATACATAGAAATACAGCAGAGCCCGTTTTGAGTAACAATCTTCTTCAGCAAGAAAAGGTGATTTTAAACAGGCACTTTCTTAACCCATTTAGCCCCAAGGTCCCACTTCTCAACTTTTGGAGGTGTTGTCTAATGACTATGTATCAGATGCCAGAGATGGATTGACCATGATAATTCAAGAGTAGCGCCGGATTAGCTTGGCGCCTTTGGGTGCCAAGCTAATCTGGCACTACCCTTGAATTATCATGGTCAATCAATCTCCTGCTGTAGGGACTCAGGGCTAAGTGGGTTAAGCAGGCGGTTTCTTAAAGAGAAGCCCTGAAGGGCAAAAAGTGTCGCCTGTCACTAAAGACCATCGTTTAGGTGACTGCCGCCACCCGAATGATGGACTTTAATGACAGGTGACCTCTCACAAGCGTGATCACTCAAAACTGGTGCCGCTGTAAACGAAAATGTACAACTGAAAGACAGATCAGTGACACTGCTGGTGCTACAAGCACACAAAAAGGATTCAAAACAGACCAAAACTAAACCAACAACAGATGAAACAAGACGCCTGATTTGAGGAAACAACGTAAGTGTAAGTTAAATGTTGAGCTCCTTGCAAAAGATGCAGCTGGGAGTCACTCTTGGACAGCGAAAGGCATAGATTGTCATGAACCCCTGCAGTCATAGAACTCATGAATATCTATGTCTTGGGAACTGTACAGAGAATAGAGCAATGTGGCTTTGTTGCAGTCAAAAGTACACTCTGCATATATACATCTGGCATAACAATTTGTTGGAATACAGTCCAACCAACACAGTGGAGTCTTACAAACACTTCTAACCCTTTGGCTGTCTGCAGACCTTTTTGTTGAGGCGATTCATGCAGGAATCACCTGGACAAACAGTACTACCAACAGCAAAAAGGTCGGTAGTGCCTTTCGTCAGGGTGATTCCTGGATAAATCACCTTGACATAAGCTCTAATAACCGTTAAAAGGGTCGACCGGTAGTGGTTTTCATCAGGGTGATGCCAGCAGGAGTCGCCTCGACAAAAAGCGCTACTGATTGTCCGAAAATTAATACAATGTATAATCATCCAAATGAAACTGCTGCAATCAGTACACATTTGAGGCAGTGCCTCACACAATGATGCATTACCTTTCACTGTCAGGACACACGGAAATCATCCGAATGCAAGAGGCATAGATCCTCATGGGCCCCCGCATCTGCGGGGGCTCATGAGAATCTATGCCTCTTGCTGATTACATTCATATTTATTTGCCTCCAACATGCACCAGGTTACAAAATACATAAGCTGTGCCCGCTGGAAGTGAATGGGGCTGTTAACGCATCTGAGACGTGCTGCAATCGGATATATATTTGGCTTTCAGCTGTGTATCAAAATGCAGCGCATCTCAAACGAGCTAAACTCAGATATTTATTCCTCAACTCCTTTTCATGCATGAATAATGTGACAATGTCTATGTACATTCGCTGTTGTCAAGAATATTGAGCAGTGGCATCACAGACTTGCAGCTTACAGAACACCACACGGTGCAAAGTAGTGCCACAGAACAAGTTACTAATTTGCCAACATTTCAGCAGTAACAGATATTTACAAAAATACTTTCTATTGTAGGACAGAATGTAACAGTGTAGGATTCAAAATGCACCAACGGACAACCACACTCTTTCTTTGACAGGTAGTTTTAGATTTCTACACTGGGCTGTTCTAAGCAGCGTATTTTAACTGTACTTAACCCTTTTACCCCCAAGGTCCCATTTCTAAAATTTTCAAGGTGTTGTTTAATGACTGTGTACCAGTTGCAGAAGATGGATTGACCATGATAATATTAGCTTGGCACCTTTGGGCGCCAAGCTAATCTGGCACTACCCTTGAATTATCATGGTAAATCCAACTCCTGCTGTAGGAATTCGGGGCTAAATGGGTTAAATTATCCACAGCTGCAGCCCATTAGACTTCTATTGTTCTAACAGATCACAGTTTTTCACAGATATTTCCGCCCAAAAACCCCAGTTTTACCCCACTCCCAAGAAGACATACCACTCAGTACCACTAGGCATGATAGGATATCTCCCTATATTGAACTCCTACATGCCAGTTCCTTTGCAAAGACATATAAACTTGCTTGAGTAACATAAACAAGTCTTTTGCATTGCTCTATGACATTTGGTTGGTTGATTGAATTGCTTAACATCCCGACAGCAACAAGACTTTCTCAGGACGTCCCTGTGCTGCTTGTGAAAAGAACTAAACAGAATACTGAATGTATGTTGCCAGCAGGTCTTATATATGCAAAATAAACCTCAGACATGCTAAGGGCACTGCACGTTCATGCTAATGCCTTACCAGAGTCCATCTGCAGCATGACATATTTCTGAATTCTTACGACTATACAGCAACGTTAGCTGATCGTACACGTTCTGTAAAAGCAAACCCTAACTATTAACGAAAGTTAATACTTGTTCATAGCATGACACAGAAAAGTGTTTCTTTGCGGACATATTTGTGGAAAAACTATGATAATCAGTCAGACTATGTATGCACTCTTAACTTTAACCCTTTGGCTCCTGGTAGAGGTTTGTCACGATTCCAGCAGGAATCATGGAGATGAAAACCGCTCCTGACAGCCAAAGGGTTAACAACATACCATTGCTCCAGTGTCACACTCATACATGCAGCAAACACAGCATAAAAAAATTAACCTGTGTCAATAAGTACCGTACGTGAAAAACGTGTGAAAGTCTGTGCATTTGGACCTTATGGGCTAGGGCTGTAAAGTCCAAAATCGCAGACCAGCACACATATCACCTGTCTTTGGTGGTGTTGAAGGTGACTGAAGACTGGCAGAGGCTGCTTGACACACAAAAACACAGAGTCCAAGTCATACACAATATAATTATATATATATATATATATATATATATATATATATATATATATATATATATATATATATATATATATATATATATATATATATATATATATACACACACATCAACAGGCACCAAACTCCATCAGAATAACTCTCTACTCTGTGTATACATGTCCAGGCAGAACCTGTCTGGAGCAACCACCAAAGTGATCTCAACTCTTTCGAGACTTGCCGCATCCAGATTTGCGGCTTTATGCCGCGAATCCGGTTGATTGTACATTGCTTAACGTCCCGACAGCAACAAGGCTTTCTCAGGACGTGCCTGCACTGCTTGTGAAAAAAAAAAAAAAAAAAAAAAAAAAAAAACAGAACATTGAATGTATGTCGCCAGCCGGTCAAATACGTTAAATAAACCTAACACATGGGGCCTAAATAAAGCTAAGACCATTTAGCAACACACATCCAATATCAAGAGCTACAGGCAGTGCAGACAGTAGGGAGAGTTTTAAAAAGGCAAATACAGGTGAATGGACAAAGGGTAGACAGAAACACATGCCCCAGAATAGAGAGAAAAACCCACCCTGTGGGGATGACCAGGGTGACCCTGGGAACTAAAAAATACCTAACCCCACCCAAGTCCCCCAGGGCAGACCCGGGTGGGGTGCCGCGAATCCGGATGCAGCACGTCTCGAAAGAGTTAAAAGAAAGTCAAGAGAAGTCTTGAAGGGCGAGAAGGGTCACCAGTTCTCAACCTGTCACTGCCACTCATCGTACAATGTACGTCTGAAACCTGTGCAAATTCAACGCGAAGGAGCCCCAGCCGCCCCATGAACAATGGGTACAAAGTGGTTTCAGCAAGAGGCATAGATCCTCATGAGCCCCCGCAATTGCGGGGGCTCATGAGGATCTATGCCTCTTGCAGAAGCGTGGTGTTTATTTTTCCTCGGCAGTGAAGGGGTGAAAGCTCACCAATCAGGTGGCTACATCCACCTTCATCATTGTCTTTAATCTCTAGACATGTTCTCCTGTACACGAAGCCGCAAATGTCAAAAACTCAAAATGGAAGAAAAAAATGTCCTTTCATTCGCTCCACAAAGCGGGTAGATCATTATGCAATAGAAGCAAAAATATATGTACATAGATTTCACCTTTCGTTAATCATGAACGGGTTAAAATGAACACAATCTATAAATAGTTTATCTACAAGCAGATTAGGAGAGAACACACTCACTCCATTTCCCTGCTCACCAAAATTAAAATTTTAAAAAAGAAAACAATTCTGAAGTGCCTTGACAGCATTTAACAAATTTTAGACCAAAAAAGTGACTGACAAGCATGTAAAAAGCAAAGAAAATCTCAAGTAAGAAAGGAACACACTTAGAAAGACTGATGTTTCTTCTATTGAGATGAACAACTCTCCCCACAGACAGATGAGTTGAACATTCATTCTGCCTGCATTCCATTTTGAAAATAAGTACCCAACGGAGAAAGAAACACGCTTACAATTTATTAATATTTCGGGTAAATACCCTTTGTCAAAATGGACAAACAAACAGAGAGATTAGCCGCTACTTATCTTCATTGGCAGAAAGAATGTGGCAACTGAAGGAGGTGACGTAAAAAAAAGAAAAGGAAGAACAAAAGTGCGGAAAAAGTAAAAATGATGTCAACGAAAAATCGTAAGAGAGAAACTCGGAAAGAACCTGAACACGAGAGACAAGAGTGTGTGCAAGCACGTGCAGGAGCGAGCAAAAGAAAAGGCATGTAGATGAGGCCAGAGAAAGAGAGAGAGAGAGAGAGAGAGACGGAGAGAGAGAAAGAGAAGGAAAACGAACGGGGAGTACCCTTGGGCACGAAGTAGGCGGAGTGTCTAATACACAAAGCCTGCTAAACATCAACCCGAAGGCAAACTTTATATCACCTTCAAGTTGAGGACTACCTCGGGGAAAAACGGGAGGACCCCGGGGAAAAAAAACCCAGCATTTAGCACGGTACACAACAAGTAATAAGTCATGAAAACAAAGCAAATAATCAAATTCAGTAAGAGAATATTGGTATAAGTGGAGATTAGGTAGTTGTGAAACCGTCTTCAAGGGTAACTCAAAAAATAGGGGGGAGAGATAGAGAGAGAGAGAGAGAGAGAGAGGGGGGGGGGGGGGGGGAGAGAGAGAGAGAGAGAGAGAGAGAGAGAGGAGAGAGAGAGAGAGAGAGAGAGAGAGAGAGAGAAGGGGGCGGGGGCGGGGGGAAAGGAGGAAGGAGGAAGGGGAATAAGAGAAAAGGAAAAAGCGTAAAGAGAGAAAGAGGGCTAGAGAGAAGTTGTAAAGGGGGTAGGGGGGGGGGGGGGGAGAAAGAGGGAGAGAGGTAGAAGGAAAGAGGGAAAAAAAAAAGAAAAAAAAAAAAAAAAAAAGCCAGAGCCACCAACCCCACCCAACAGGCACCCACCAACACACAGAAAAACACACAGGCACGCAACAAGACGACCACGTACATCCCCAAGGGATGCACACGATCGCCCCGCCCCAAAACCGCATATCAAACCGTGAGCCGGGGACCCGGCGCCCGACAGGGAAGGGCAAGGGATCCAACTAAACGTTCGGCCAGCGCTGAGAAAGTCCCCAAGGGAAATGTACATATCAACCAGCGCCAACCTCCCCTAACTGGTTAGTGAGTAGTAAAACAGTGAGGTAAAGTAGCAGACACAAGCAAGGTAAAAAATGTTAATCTTTCATATTCATCCCGAGTGGCGCCACAGTGCCCAGTTTATTAATCAGAAATTTTTCACGGTCTTTCCTGGCCCAGACATTACTGGCTTGCATAAGCCAAAGGCCTTTAACCCGAATGTCCGAGACGGAGTGGTCGGCCTGATTGAAATGTCGTCCGACCGGTCTGTTGTATTGGTACTTGACAGACTGAAGATGTTCTTTGAAACGGTCGTTGATGGTTCTTTCCGTCTCTCCAACATAGAGTTGGCCGCATTTCACACAGGAGATGACATAAATCACGTTGGTGGTTTGACACATGAAGTATCTGTCTATGTTGAATTTGTAACGTGGACCATTCACCACGGTGGAAGGGCAAATAAAAGGACACGTCTTGCAATTAGGAACATTGCACGGAGTGGAGCCGGAGGGTCTGGTGGTATGACGAGGCTTGAGAGCAGAGCGAACAAGCATGTCCCGCAAATTAATATCCCTCTTGAAAGCTACCAACGGAGGTTCAGAAAAGATAGCAGCAGATTCTTGACTGGATGACAAAAGACCCCAGTTAGAAAATGTAATAAACTGTGGTGTAACTGTCCTTTCTAAGCGTGTTTCTTTCTCTCTTGCGATTTTCTCTAAAATTAACAGTATAAGGAACATCAATGTATAAAATACATACATGTGTAAAGAAAATAAACTGTCTGTAGGTGTTTAACACTCTTAACACCACGGCCACATTTCCAAACTTTTGGAGGCATTGTCCAACGACTATGCACCAGTTGTAGGCAATGGATTGACCATGATAATTCAAGGGTAGTGGAAGATGAGCTTGGCGCCTGAAGGCGCCAAGCTCATCTGGAATTACCCTTGAATTATCATGGCCAATCAATCTCCTGCTGCAGGGTCCCGGGGCTAAATGGGTTAAAATAATACAATGGAAATAAAAACACTTTCAAAAGAAACGACCTCCGTTACAAAACTTCAAAGCGTTTAAAAAAACAATGAAGAAAAACTCCGGCATCATGCCTCCACAACTTTATGTACAGGTAAAGCCCCACATGCAAGCAGCTATCAGTACTGCATGTTTACAGCATCAGTGGCTGCACGCACGCGAGGATTAACCCATTTAGCCCCGCACTATAGCAGGAGGTGGATCAACCATGATAATTCAAGGGCGCCAAGCTAATCTGGCAAGACCCTTGAATTATCATGGTCGATCCATATCCTGGTCATTAGACGACACCTCCAAAATCTGGGAAATGTGGGCTTGGGGCTAAATGGGTTAAATACAATTAAATATTCCCCTGAATCTCAGAGATGAGTTAATCACACGTAAAATCAATCAAAAAACAGATGTGAATCGTTGACAGCTCAGCAGCCTGGAAGACAAATTTTAGGACAAAGCAAATTGACAGGGACACAACTTAATAACATCCAACTGCAAGCGGCATAGGTCCTCATGCCCCCCACATCTGCAGGGGCTCATGAAGATCTACGCCACTTGCTGGTCCCATATTCATGTGCAAATTCTTCAGGCAGATGGGGTCACATATCATACTTTAAAAGTCTTGGTGGTGTAATCTGTTTGCCACTAGCAGCAAAGAAGTTAACCCCAATGTGCATGTAGCCACAAGGGGGTCGACTCATTCGAGACATTCCGCCTCCGGATACGCGGCTGATGCCACGTATCCTGAGGCGGCACGTCTCGATTGAGTTGATACATATACCAAAGCACAAATTCAGCAGTCTGTGAAGTGTACAACAGTAAACTTAAATTTTCAGCAACATCTATGCATCTGCAGACTGTGAACTGTACAACAGCAAACTTTTTTTTTCAGCAACATTTTAAGCATCTGCAGTAGTTGTACAAGTGTCAGCAATTTTTGGATATCTGCCAGCCTACGTTTGTAATTTTTCACAAATTTTCAGACAGACAGACAGGTGAATGAATGCACATATTCATCTTAGCGATGTTCCATCCATTATGACAAATGATGCAAGCACACACAGATGCAACACAGCTGAGCTGCAATTTCCACAGGGCGGGTGAGCATACAGCAAGATCAGTAGGAATGTATGAAGCCAGAGTGTCTACTCTACATCTGTGAAACATCTTCTCATGGCCTGCTCCACAAGAGCCACACGTGCCCAAGAGGCCAGGAGTAAACTTAGTGACGGCTTGCTCAGGACCAAGCTCATTCATGCATCACAGGCCAGGCACCAAGCAAATCTGGCACTACTACAGAAACTATCTTGGCCAATCCGTCTCCAGCTGTGGTGTCTGTAGGGCCAGCGTATTACCGGTAAGACACGATGGTGATAGTTCAGTTGCCTGCCCCACCCACAGCAACACCCTGAATCTGAGAAACAGCAGGGGTTCGTGAGAATCTATGCATCCTGCAGCTGGCAAGAGATGGAAGACAGAACTGTGCTGCTGGATCACTTGTGGGGGAGGAGGTGTTGCTAACGTTGCTAAATGCAGTCCGCTTTGTGACTCCTGAAGATTTCATGCATGGTCTTCTGCAGGTCCCTGAACGTCGGTCGTTTTTCACGACTGTGGACAGAAAAAAACGATGAACAATACAACGCGCTGCTATGAATTTTAAATCTCTATCACCCACATTAACCCAAATAAAAACCTAACAACTATTTTCAAAACATTTTGGAGGCATCTATAAAGACTTTGCCCTTTCGTTATCATTCGACGCATATTATTTAGAAATCATTGTAAATTCAACATCAAAGATCCCCAGCTGTCAAAGGAAAGTGGATACAAAGCATAGACCTCAGAAGCAAACAAGCATGGATCCTCATCAGCCCCCACAACTGTGGGGGCTCAGGACAATCTATACCTCTTGCATCTAGATGGTGCTCAGTTCCTATCGACATTTAACAGGCTTTCATACCAGTTAATCTGGCACTACCCTTGAATTATCATGGTCAATCCATCTCCTGCAACTGAAACATAGTCATTAGGTGACACCTCCAAAATGTTAGAAATGCGGCCATGGGGTTAAATGGGTTAAGCTGACACTATGTGACAGTGACTTACGAAAAATTCCAGCAGCTCATCATGACGTCGTAAACTTCGTCCGAACAGCTTATCGGCTTGGCCAATCGCTGCCCGTCCTCCAAAAACTGTACCATCTCTTGCCCCTTCATTCTCTGTGAGAAAATAGACAAATCTTCAAATGATTTTCGTCCTTGCAAGAAAAACTGCGATACCTCATGTAAACAGTCAAAAAATAAACGATTTTTTTTACCACTCACAGTGCATTTTCAAAGGTGAGATTTACTTAACCCTTTTCATCCTGATACACTATTTCTTGAAATAAATTTGACTATGACAGTTTAGGTGTGGTGCCAGAATAGCTTGGCACCTGCGGCCTCAAAACCAAGGCTCGGCTTGTAATTCACCACCACCCATTACTTAAAATATTTATCTCATTGGTGTATGCTCCATGTTTAATGGCATGCTGGTCTGACAGACAGGCTCAATAGAGTCTACACAAGCATTTCGCTTGCTTTGTGTTTTTTTAAATAATAAACCTGAAAGGGCTTCCATAACACAAAGTTGTCAACAATTATTTATTGAGGTCTAATGTGACGTCAACAATTCTGCACTGCCGGAATTTACATCAAATGTGGCTCTGGTCTGAGTGTAGGTTTTCATATATGCCATCCTGAAATGTTGGGCACTGTCATGGGACATGATAAAGAACTTCTGTCTTCATCTGACACACATGAGACACAAATTGTACTCAGGCTATTACCATGCAGAAAAGACATACATGAGAGATAGAACAATGTATTTTCCAAAAGAACCAAATTTATTAACGCTGCATTAATCACAAAAATCGCGACATTTTGACCATGTCTCCTCCATTCTCTACGCGACCGCCACCCCATCTTTAATTCACCATATCGATTTCAAATAAACGCAAGTTTGTCAATGCGGCGTTAATAAATTTGGTTCTTTTGGAAAATACATTGTTCTATCTCTATAAGCAGCACCCCCTGCAACCGAGCCAAACAGTATATCGATGACTGTATGCGTGTTTATTCTGAAATGCGTATTTTATGACTTTAATTAAAGTCATAAAATAATATTTTTTATTATAAAATGAATCAAGACGAATTACTTTTGTTGAATGATATCTACTCTGTTGAAAACAAAGACTTAGACTGTAAAAAACAGCGTCTTTTGTCTGTAGTTGTATCGGGCAAGTCCAAAACGTATCTCGGAAAACAATATACAACAGAAGATATTGAATCACTCTCAGCCGACGAATTAATTAAACTTCATGCTAAATATGATAATCACATTGCTTCACTAATGACTCGAGATCTGAGTCGGTCTCTGATCACCTTTTATACAAAGGGTGTTAATCACTTTTTTAAAGTAGACACTGACAGCCTTAGTATTGATTTAAATTCAAATCCAATAGTAACAAGTTCAATTGGTAAATTAGCATGCCTTATGTAATACAGGTTCGGTAATTTGCTTGCGCCCCTGGTTACTTTGCTTGTCACTGGGAGTCATATTGATTTTTCGAAAATAAATTTTCTAAGAAAAGAAAATGGACGACCAACAGACAACCTCACAACCGAACCCTGTTTTGACGCAGGTTCAAACGGTGACTAAACAGAAAAGTCCAGGAAGGGTAGAGGCAGGAAAAAGAGTAGCCGAATATAACAGGCAAAAAAAATTACAGCTTCAGGCTCATGTAACTGACCCGCCGTCAGGACCGTCAATACCGTCAGGACCATCAGGACCACACCCACATCAAAGTGAGAGACAAACAACTAAACCCCAATCAACAAAATATATATTTGCTGGATTTGTTGTCGGATTTGGTTACGTAGGTCACCAATTATACAAAAAAATACAAACCACAGACTCGTACAATGTCCAAAAAATTAAACATTCCAAAAACAAAACCAGAAGTCGCCACATTACCAGTAATACCAAAAGTTGTCGACCCATTTCATATGCAGTAATAAATTTATTATTTTAATTTAATTGCCTAAGAAAATGAGCGACACAAAGAACTTAATGAACCTTGTCTATCACTCTCTGCCGTAATCAGCGGACTAGCTGTTGCTTACTCTATGCTTGGGAAAAGTCTACTCAAAATGAAATCGGCAGACCTCAGCAGATTAGATTTTGAAGACAGTGCAAAGCTAATCACGATTGTCACAGCGTCAACTGCCACAAAAGACTTTCTTGTTAAGCAGGGAATTATTCCTGAAAATATATCTATGTAAATAAAAATATGGTGACACTAGCAGTTATTGTTGGGGGTGCTGTTGTCAATGCCCTGGCATTCAGTGGATCAAACTATCTCTTTTCAAAAATGGGTAGAGAAGAATCTGCAGAAGAATTAAAGCGACATAATGAAGCATCAGAAAAACTTGCTCAAGCCCAGCAGGTGTATGAAAAGCAACGAATTGAAAAACTTGATTTTATCAATGAAAATTTCTGACTAGAGGGTCACACACAGCATACATTTTCTAATGTCAATGACGCAATCAGGGAATATTTTCTTGTCACGGGTGAAGACATGTCTATCCCAAAACCAAAACTTAGTGATTACTATCAACCAGTCCACAACAGAGAAACGGAGAAATAATCTTTGTTCTAGTGGGAATGACATTTGTTTATTTTACTGGAGTTTTTATTGCTAGAAAAAATGACAGCCGAAAGTAAACTATTGAAAATATATTACTCCCCTATTGGCTACTGGAAAGGAAACACTGCAATAGAAAAATTACATGCTGCTGTGGGCAGGGATGTATCACTCAATGAGATAAAACACTGGCTGCAAAGACAGGCAATATGGCAAATATATCTCCCTGCACCAAGAAAAATAACAAGACCTCATATTGAAAACACTATACCAAATGACACCCATCAAATGGACCTCCTGTTTCTACCCCATGATACAATAAGAAAAAAGCGTTACAAATATGCATTGACTGTTGCTGACATTGCTTCAAGGTATAAGGACGCTGAACCCATAACTGACAAAAATGCTATTACTGTAGCAACTGCATTATCAAAAATATATAGCCGAGGCCCTTTAAAATTCCCCAGGCTTGTGCAGGTCGATGATGGATCTGAATTTAAAGGAGCAGTTAATCAATTATTTGCAAAGCATAGCGTGCTAGTGCGGCGAGGCATTCCAGGTGTGCACAGATCACAGGCAATTGTTGAGAACTTTAACAAACAGTTATCAGAAAGACTTTTCAGTTACCAGTATTCTAAGGAACTCATGCATGACGCACGTAACACTGAGTGGGTAAAAAGATTACCATCTGTAATAAAAGCAATGAATAATGAAGGTCATGTAAAACCCACATATGCTATTAAATTAAAAACAATTACAGAGCCAAAAACAAAAACACCCCCAGCACCCGACACAAGTTTATTTACAAAGCAGGTGAGATATTTATATCAACCTGGTGAGGCCGAGAATGACGTCAGGCGCAGAGCAACAGACCCCATCTGGTCTACATCTGTACACAATATAAAAAAAATAGTCCCCGGAAACCCATCAATATATTACCTGTATGAGCCTGCCCCACAGAGGGCATTTGTCAGAGAAGAATTACAGATTATTCCCCCAGACACTGTTACTCATTTCAGTAACCAACTCATCGATCAGTTCGTCACAAATGTCTTCAGATAACTTAAGCCTGTAATGCCCAGGTGCATAAGCCTTCTCCTTACTATGAAAAACTCGTTTTGTGTCTCCTACTGCCAGTGACTTCTTATGCGTTTGGATCATTTCAAGATTATGTTTATTTGATCTCAGTGACTTGTTTGGATAATCAGGCATTAATGCATCATCTAACACTTCCTGATAATGTTCATGATGTATGTCTTTATTTTTAATTGCTGGTTTTTTTTTTTTATATACCTTTGGCTTTCGACTGACTTCCCTTTTGGTGCAGTATAGAATACATTTTTGATCTCAGTCCAACGTACTCAACTATCGGCACACCATTCAGTTCATCTTTAAACTTACCAGGCACTTTCTTGTTTTTTGTGCTATACAGTGGATGGTCTTTTGGATAGTCAGACGTGTCATACATGTGTAGTTCTGTTTTCATGTCTTCATAAAAGTCTTCAGTACACACGTCTATGATCATAGTCAGTGTCAGTGTATAGCAGACGACACTCAGGATACTTTGGTTTGAAGTAATCATAATAAAATTCAAGCATCAATAATTTGACAACTCAAGAATTGCCATACCAATAAATACTGGCTTGTCCAGTTTAACAATCTTTTTTTTGAGTGACACTGCATACAATGATGAATGAAACTCTTTATACCCTGTGTACTGAGGCTTACCTGTAAGTTTAATTGCACCTGATTCAGTTGTTACTAATCTCACATCTTTGCGGTGATGAGGATTTTCCATAGTCTTACCAAAACAGGCATTGTTCATAAGTTTAAAGAAGTCTTTGTCAAATGCAGTGTTGCCATCTCTCGCATGCAATGCTGTGTTCTTCATTATGTAATCTTTCATAAAAGCACTTTGATCAAATTGAATACCTCTGTGAACTTTCTTTAGTACTAACCCATGTCTGATGTAAAACTGCAGCAAGCGGTAGTGGCATACATAATTGAATTTGTCATTCAGATTTGGTACAAGTTTAGTGTCTTCTTTTTTCCCCGTCATACTCATTTTCTCAACAGCCAATGGATAATCATTATGATAATCATGTAGATGGTGTGAGTACTCTAGGTCTACTTCAAAGATCCAACCCTTCGCATCATTTCGATCATGATTCATAATATTGTTTGTTAACTCTGTTACGTCACACTGTGATAAATCATACAGACAAAAGTTTTTCAAGGGCAATAACTCACACATCGCGAATCCGTAAAGGTTATTAACATCTACGTACATAATGAATGACCTTGGCGTCCAGATATTTATTATTTGCTCTTGCATAATTGTTTGCTGCAATACTAATACCACCCCTCAATCCACGTTCCACCATTACACCCATTGTACGATCAGACAACAGGTCTATAAATATCTTACTGGATTTTAAAAATGCATCCCATGTCATGCCAGGACTAGTTATGTAACAGGTTGGGTCAAGACCACAGTGCAATAGACCCTTTTCACGATAACTTTCAAATACATCTGCTAGCAAACAAACGTCAGCCTTTAAGTACTGATCGTGGTAGTCACCAAATGTCTGACACCCTAATTTATCCCATGCATCAAGTGTGTGTTGGTAATCAGAGTCAGAAATACCTTTACCATTAAGTGTAGAATAAAATTTCTCTTTTGGTGGCAGTCTTGTTTCCTCAAACACAACCCAGTCACTGATGTACTCGTACGAATATACTCCTTTCTTAATCAAGTCTGGTTCAAAATATTTACTTGTTATTGGATAGTCGTCAGTCTGTCTGCCAGACTGGCAAGACCTAAAGACAAATGTTGCATTGAGTCATAAAACACTAATTTGTTGTCCAACCTAAAAGTCAAATATTTCTCAGATGTCTGTGCAATGCAACTAATTTTTTTTTGTAAGACTCATCCACAGCACGCATGATAATGTGAGAATCATACCCCCTGAGATTGTGGAAAAAGATTGGCAGTTTATGTTTTAGGATCTATTTTTAATAACAAGTTACATTTGTTATGTGCAGCACCTCTGTAACGTCCAGTTATGTGATCATGGTCACGAACTTTATCACCCTGTAGATGTTTTTCACAAATCCAACATGTCACAGCTGTATCAAAATTTATTTTATCTTCTTCTGTCATCATCACAGGCATCTGATTATTTTCTAGATAATGTACTACCTGACTATACAGTTGTCTCATTTCTGTTAAAAACAGACATGCTGCATTTTCTCCCCTGTAGATAACAGGCTCGGTATGCTGACCGTCTGACTTAACAAGAATATAACCAAAAGAACACACCACTTGGTCACTCAACTTTACTGTCTTTGGCAATGATTCTGGAACAGGACCGTCATACGGAACAACCAGTGATTCAAAATCAGCATACACTACAAATGGCAGCTTTTGCTGATTCCCATAGTTCTTAAAATATACTTGACTACCAGGATCTGGATACTTAAGTATTGTTTGTATGTCATCAGCTGACCTACAGTGCAGGACATGTTTATGCGATACTTTTATAGAAGAAAATCTTTGTAAACATCTTTTACACACTTCCTGTTTACTAACATATTTTGAAACAATACTGCGAATTAGACGTGACATACTCCTGATAATTGTGTAGTGAAAGTTATTGTCATCACCAATTAATAACATGTCAACATGTTTGTCTTCTGACTGTCCATAGGTGGGGGCAAGTGGTGATACTCTAATGGGTTGTAGCTTGTCAACAGACTCATTATCCCATACATACACATTCACAGATATGCCAGGATTTAATTGTTCAAACAAATCTATGTCTTAACAGGAAAATCAATACCACTGAAGTTGAGTTCATTTACAAATTTAGTGTAGTTAGATACTCGATCAGGTCTTGTTTTTACAAAGTGTAGTTTAGCAAGCACACACCACATGAAACAGAAATTATCATTGTTCTGAATATTGACGACAGCCTTTTTTTTTACAACCTCAATAGGCAGTGGTATCCATGATTTACCTAATATAGGATGATACCTTGACTGTTTTAATTGTAGTTCATGTACATGACCTTCGTGCCAACCAGACCCTTTCATTTTTGCTCTGTCAATTGCTTCTTCTGGTAATAGTCTTTGTCTAAACACGTTTTCCAATTCTCTTCTTGTGTTAACTGTGTGTTGTCTTGTTGAGATATACGATACAATCACTTCACCATCTACTCTGCTGAATTCTATTTTTGCAACAACCTGAATCTTTACACTGCCTGAAAGAAGATTATCTTGTATGACAGAAAAAGAGTTTTCTATCGATTCATAAACATTGTTACTATTGGATATAGGCAAGTCTGTTGTGTGAAACACATTTCTTAAACCTTGAGCATTGTCCGTCATTTGTATTTGTCCAACAAAATAATAATAGAAAAAATTACACCTTATGTAATACCACTTTATTAACTGCAACACTGTTAATATAAACATTTAGTTTACATAATTGTTGAAATATTTGTTCACAAAGTATCTCAAACCAGCCCTGGCGGTTGTTATTATTAACTCTTAAGGTGTGTGTCCTAAAATCAACTGTTAAACACTCCACATCCGCTTGCGCTGGATGCTCGTCAACATAATCTAAAGTCATATTATATGACAAATATATTGCTGTTGGTTTTAAGAGGTTTATGTCAGGCTGTTTGGGAGGTGTTCTTATCTGATTAAAGTGCACAACATCTTTGAAGCAGTCTGTGATATCAATGGTTTGTCCGTCCGTCATTTTTTATGGACAAAACAAAAGTATAAATTAATTTACTAACCCATACCCTGTGGGCTGATCTGTCTTTAAAATAAGTTTTAGATGCTTGGTTGATTTCAGTTTATTTTTCACATCATCCCGTTCCTGCTTATTTGGTATGACGTCGTTTTCTCTGAGACAGTCTTCAAAGCTGTCACAATCCTTACAGTAAAACAAACAGATAAACTTTAACTGCTCTCGAAAATGTTTCAGTACAGCATTATATTTTTGAGTGAGAATCCATACACTTACATTTGCGTGTCTGCCACTAAAAGCCAGTTCTGCTGGAGTGTTTCTCTTCTTAACAATGTCTTTCTCTGCAGAGCAGTCATCAACAATAAACAAGGTTGGCTGTCCTTCAAATTGTTTGTAAAAATACAGCAGGTAGTCATTCAGTTTTTTCTCAGGGTCAACTAAGTAGATGTTGCTGTCAGTCCAAATAAATAAACGGTTGTGATAAGCTTTGTTGTGTTTGATTGTAGGACAAAATATTACATGTTTTCAAAATGGTGGATGTATCTTGTTTGTAAGACATCAAGTACAAATTCAGTTTTCCCACAGCCAGTGGCACCACAAAACAAACCACAGTGTGGGTCGAGTGTCATCAAGTTCATTTTAATACACAATATAATTTAATACAAATGTCCACTTAGTCTACTGTCTGCAATATTGAGTTGTGCATCATAAATCAGATACAAATAAATATTTATTGCTCCTCCTGTTTCAGTCTTTTTTGTATCTGATTGATTGATTGTACATTGCTTAACGTCCCGACAGCAACAAGGCTTTCTCAGGACGTGCCTGCACTGCTTGTGAAAAAAAACAAAACAGAAAATTGAATGTATGTCGCCAGCTGGTCAAATACATTAAATAAACCTACAACATGGGGCATAAATAAAGCTAAGACCATTTAGCAACACACATCCAATATCAAGAGCTACAGGCAGTGCAGACAGTAGGGAGAGTTTTAAAAAGGCAAATACAGGTGAATGGACAAAGGGTAGACAGAAACACATGCCCCAGAATAGAGAGAAAAACCCACCCTGTGGGGCTGACCAGGGTGACCCTGGGAACTAAAAAATACCTAACCCCACCCAAGTCCCCCAGGGCAGACCCGGGAGGGGCTTTTTTGTATCTGAATTGTTATTCCGTCACTGCTGTTCTCAACAGTTCGACCTGACCCATGTAGGTAATCATCATCTGTACTGCGAAGGTCTAACCAAAGTGCATATTTTTCTGTCAGGTATTGACCAATTCTTACGTCATACAGATGTAGATCTTTACACGCTATGTTTGCTGGTTTTTCTCTAAGTCTCCCACCCACCCATTTTGTGATCTTGTCATAGTGTTGATAAGGTTGCATACCCGATGCGTACACTTGATTAGGACGTCCCTCAATCGTACAGGATAAATGTGTAATCTTTGGATTGTAAAACTTTTCTGAATCCCGTTGGAATGGATTTTTTTGTTCAATAAACAACATGAGAATACCTTTCAGTGACCTGGCAGGTGTGTTAAGGTTTATGTTCCACATTGTATCAGCTTTGTCTTTGGGTATTGTACTATGTCTTATCACGCGGTCATAATAAATTGGAAGTCTTGACTGATATTGGTTTTGTATGAGTCTGGCAAGTTCAGTGTGTGTGACAATTTCGTATTCCAAGGAAATGTTAGAGATCTTGTATGTCGCGTCTGGGTCAGTTGTTTTGATAACTTTTGCAAAGTCATTAAAAGTTAGTTCAAAACTCAGACAGTCATTCAGTGCTCCTTGGTAATAAGGCAAGTGTGTTGTCAAGATTTCAAATTTAAGTGGAATGTAAAATCTATTACCGTATGTATCTGCTAATATAACATCCTCAATTACAGATGTTGATTTGTCTGCCGCATCGATTCTAAGTTTAGCAACGTTTGAGGACTGTATGCCTTGGTAAACACGATCTTCTCTTTCTTGTCGTGTAAGCCACAAATCTTTGTAACAGTAAAACACATCAGCATCGTCAAGACTAAACACTTCCTGTCCTTCAAGTTTTACTTTGATGGTCTTAACAATTGCTCTGCCAAGATTGTCAACCAGTGTTATGTTTGCATCTGATTCTGATGAAAGTTCAATATTAAATGCTAGGCGTGCAGTGCCAGGAACAACAACATCATTGGGACCCAGGTTTGGAAACTTGACTGTAAGTGTTTGGTTCTGGTCTATAGTACTAGGATTGTTTGTGACGACGATTGATTGCCTAATGCCCTTAACACCAAGAGGCTCACGTAATTTTCTGTACGGGTCTAACACAGCTGACTATCCGTGAGCGGGTGTGTACACGCAACCTTGAACTGCTAACCGTGTCGCTGCGACCACACTACTTGCCACATGAATTCGGCCAGCTGACTATAATTACCGTTTATGTTCTGGGTCCTGACTTCAAAGCTGCAGCTGAGACGATCGCTGACTGTTATTCTAGAGTGGTATCAAACTATCCTGACCAGCCAGTATTTGTTCTTGGCGACTTCAATCAGTGCGATCTAACACCACACCTCTCTCTACAACAGTACATTACATGTCCTACAAGACGTAATCGCACCATTGATCTCTGCTTTGGCAACATTGACGATGCGTTTAAGCCGTTGTGTAGGCCCCCACTGGGGCGCTCGGACCACAACGTCATACACTTGTTGCCAAAGTATAGACAAAAAATAAAGACGTCCAAGACTGTAATGAAAACCACACAGCTGTGGACACCGGACAGCATGGAGGAGCTCCGTGGGTGCTTTGAGGCGACAGATTGGGATATGTTTACTCATAACTGTGATGACCCTAATGAACTTGTTGAGACAGTCACTTCTTACGTAAGATTTTGTGAGAACACTGTAATTAAAACCAAGACAGTGAAGGTGTTTGCTAACAATAGGCCATGGGTCAGCAAGGGGCTAAAGGTATATTTGAACCAGAAGAAACTTGCTTTCTTACAGGGTAACACTGATGAATTTCGGGAAAAGGAGAGGGATTTTAGAAGGGCTGCTAGGACTGCCAGACTGAACTATAAAAGCAAGATCGAAACAAAATTTTCTTCTGGCAACGCTAGAGATGCATGGAATGGTCTGAACGGCATGATGGGTAGGCAGCAAAAGAAACAAGCCAGGCTCTGCATTGGGAATCCAGTTGAGATGGCCAATGATCTAAATCGTTTTTACTCACGGTTCGATGGCAGAAACCTTAGTGATAACTGTGATGAATTGTGCCAGTCCATTGTGCCGGAACCTTTGTCAATTACTGAAGAGGAGGTAGTAAACATCTTTTCTAAGCTGAATGCACACAAAGCACCTGGACCAGATGGGTTAGGTGGAAGAGTATTGAAAACCTGTGCAGGTCAATTGGGGAAGATCTTCACTACTATCTTTCAGTTCCTGCTTGATCATCATACTGTCCCTACGGCTTGGAAATCATCAATCATTGTCCCGATTCCTAAGAAAACTAACGCTCATGAATTCAACGATTTCCGTCCAGTTGCATTGACTTCTATTCTGTCAAAATGTATGGAAAAAGTGGTGAGGAGGCATCTGTTAAATGATGTTGCCGAACTACTGGATCCATTCCAATTTGCTTACAAAAACCATAGGGGTGTGGAGGATGCATGCCTTACTCTGTACAATCTTGTATTTCAACATCTTGAGAAATCAAAAGCACATGTGAGAATTCTTTTTATTGACTTTTCTAATGCTTTTAATACTGTTGAACCACTGATGCTTTTGCAGCATATGATGGACTTTAATGTGAACACAAACATTATTCTGTGGGTGCGAGACTTTTTGAAGGACAGGCCACAACGTGTAAATGTACACGGCAGTCTGTCTGACAAAGTGGTGCTAAATTCAGGCTGCCCTCAAGGTTGTGTCCTCTCTCCAACATTGTTTTCTATATACACAGACCATATGCGTTGTCACACTGCCACTTCTCGTCTCTTAAAGTTCTCAGACGACATGGCCCTTGTACGCCTACTCCAAAAAGAAGACAGTCTGGCCGAGTACTTTGCACAGATAGCAGTATTAGAGTCATGGTGCAAAGATAGTTTTCTGGAAATGAATGTACAGAAAACCAAGGAACTCATCATTGATGACAGGAAAGTTGATGATATTTTTGTACCTGTCTCAATTAATAATCAACCTGTAGAGTTGGTCACTGAATTTAAGTACCTTGGCACAGTCGTGGATAGTGGGCTGTCCTTCACTGGAAACACTGATCTGATTGTGAAAAAAGCAAACCAGCGTCTGTACCTTCTTAGGAAACTGAGAAGTTTTGATGTCAGTTCCAGGGTTTTAGAATCCGTTTATAGAAGCCTGATCGAAAGCATACTGACGTTTAACATCACTGCTTGGTATGGCAATCTCAGTATGAAAAACAGGGGCAGACTGTCACGTATCGTCAGAACAGCTGAGAAGATCATTGGCCTAGGACAGTACCCAGTAGATGATCTGTACCATAGAGCTGTCAGGAAGGATAGCTGCTAGCATTGTCAATGATCCTAGTCACCCATTCTCTGATCAGTTTCAAATGCTACCATCAGGCAGACATTTCAACATGCCACTTGCCAAAAGGAATGTTTTTAAGAAGTCTTTTATTCCAACTGCTGTCTCGATTTTGAACTCTCGTTTATAACGCCGCGATAAGTATGATCTACTTAACATTACCTCCCATCTTGTGACATATTGCTTGTGATAGATTGCTGCAATGATAATTTTTCATGATATGCTTTTGCAGCGTTTGTTAATGTCTTATATTGTTGTTTCATGACGAGCCGAAAGGCAAATTTCTATCGTGCCTGGACTCGAACAGACAATAAAGTTGTATTGTATTGTATTGGATAACTTTGATCCGTAGGACTGTGTCATTTTATTATGCAAAAATCAAAAATATTAAATTAATAAAAACAATGGCAGCAGGAGGATTTAATCATGATGATATTGAAATGGATGTCATGGATGACTATGATACCAGTGCTAGTGCAACAGATATGATAGATATGACTGGTACAAGAGATACTTACAGTTTACATCATGAACTTTTACAAAGCAAAGTAAACTCGTTTTATGATCATGTTGGTGATCACCCATACAACATAGATCCTAATCAGTTTGAACTTGATGGCAAGGGTCATTTATATTTAAATACTGTCGACAGAGGCAAAGTGTATCTAACACATAAAAATAACCCTGCTAAGTTTAGATCTTTAAGTACAATTAAAGGAGAAGTCGGTGGTGAGGCAGCACTGCAACGTTACCTTGGTGTTGGTTCTAGTAAAAGGTTGACACCGAGACTTGTTACTGTGCTTCATGACACGCAAACAAGATTACCAACAGGACAAGAAATTGAAATGACAGAAGTAAAAAGACTGCCAGAAATAGCAAACACGGTAATACAAGAAACCTCATTTACAGATGAAGTAATGAAAACAATAGATGACCCGCCTTTGTCAATGCGGGAGATAAAGGGTTTGGATAAATCACTGCAGACAATCAGAGGTGAGATGGTAAATAATGTTGTAAAACTGGGTGAGCTTGATAATCAAATAGAAAGAGAAAAGGAAAAATTAGCAACTGCTGATGAGGAGAATCTTGACACAGAAATAAAAGAAAGAATACAACACAGATTAAATGATTTGCAGATAGAAAGATCCTCACGCTGGGACCATATGGCGTTGAGGCGCGTCCCCTGGGTGGTGGATAGGGGGTCCCTCGTGAGAGGGGTGCACCGAATGAAATAAGGTGCCGTGAACCAACATGGTCTAAGGGAAGGTGACCCCGACAGAAAACCCCTGGTCCTCCTAGTAAGGGGGTTGGGCGTGGGGGTAGCTTCCCCACCCTGCAAAAAAGGAAATAGCTACAAAAACGCCGACGAAAAGACTAACAGTAATTCCTTTCCTGGAGGAGGAAGGTTTTTCTACTAGAAGACTTATGACGTCCTGTGGTGAAAGCCGGAAGTCTTCGGAAGCCACAGGACCGAGCCGCCTCTCTCTATCCAGGGATACAACCATGGGCACATGGAATGTCAAGACCATGTACCAGAGCGGCAAGGCCGCCCAGATAGCAGCGGAAATGCAAAAGTACAACCTTTCCCTGCTAGGTACTAGGCAGGCATTGTCATGGAACCCCCAGGGAAAGAGGAAAAGAGGTAGGCCGAGAAACTCCTGGCGTCGAGACCTCCAAGCAGACATCAAGAGACTGGAAACCACCTGGAGTAGAATCGAAGGAGAAGCACAGGACAGGAGTTGCTGCAGGTCTCTCGTTGACGGCCTATACCCGGGTAGGGGTGACAGGCATAAGTAAGTAAGATAGAAAAATCAGCGAGGTTAGAAGCGATTAGTATTGGAAGAGAAAAACTGAAAACACAGGTCAACAGGATTAGAGAAACTATTCAGAAAATACTTCACGAAGACACAACATTGGCTGAGAGATTAAAAACACTTTTCAGAGAGCAGGGTATCACTATTGCAAGTTTAATTACTGCTCTTGGATTTATTATCAGTACTGTTGCACAAGCGGTATTGGCTGTCTCTGGGGGTGGTGGCGCTCCGGTCCCTCCAGCACCTCCAACTCCTTCAGACCCAAACGATTTACAGTCATGGGTAAAAAACCAATTAACACACATATCAGACTTGCTTAAGAAATTGGCTGTGAAAGCAATGGACGCATTGCCTGGCATTATAGGCACAGTTGTCAGTTGGCTTATCAGTACAGCAGCAAAGGTAGTGGGGTTTATGGCAGAGCATGTGTTTATCTTTTTGGTGACAGTAGGAGGGTTAATGGTGGGTTATTTAATGAAACAGATAAAGAAGTAACAACGAAGGTCCTCACTACACTCTGTCAAAAGATCTGGGAGCAAAAGAAATGGCCAGTAGAATGGACACAGTCTCTAGTGATCCCGCTCCCCAAGAAAGGAAACCTGAAACAGTGCCAGAACTACAGAACTATCAGTCTGATAAGTCACCCTAGCAAAGTAATGCTTAGGATCATTCTCAACCGCCTCAAAACTTTCGCCGAGGAACTGCTGGCAGAAGAACAGGCTGGCTTCAGAGTTGGAAGAAGCACTGTAGAGCAGATTTTCAACTGCCGCGTCCTGATTGAGAAACATCTGCAGCATCAGCGCGAACTCTACCACAACTTCATTGATTTCAGGAAAGCATTTGATCGCGTCTGGCACGACGGACTCTGGCAAGTCATGAGATCGTTCAACATAGAGGAGGGACTGATCCAAATGATAGAAGCGCTTTACAAGAACGCCTGCAGCGCGGTTCTACTTAACAATCAGTCAGGCGTGTTCTTCAGGACGACGATCGGTGTCCGTCAAGGATGCCTGCTCTCTCCTGTCCTTTTCAACATATTCCTGGAGAAGATCATGCAGGAAACCCTCCACGACCACCATACTTCAATCTCTATTGGTGGCAGATCCCTGTGCAATCTTCGATTCGCAGACGACATTGACCTCATGGCAGGCAGCAATAGTGAGCTTCAAAACCTGACAGACAAACTTTCAAGTAGCGCAGGGTCTTATGGCATGGAGATCAGTACGGATAAAAGCAAAGTGATGATCAACACCACAAGCGACAGCAGCAGCAACATTCACATGAACGGCCAGAAGCTAGAAGAGGTCAATAGCTTCAAGTACTTGGGAGCCACCCTGTCCAAAGACGGTAGTTGCATAGCAGAGATCCGTATCAGGATAGGTACAGCAACATCCGCAATGGCCAGGCTGGACAGGATATGGCGAAGTAACTCCATCAGCTTCACCATCAAGTACAGGCTTTACAAGTCCCTCGTAGTGTCTATTCTACTCTACGGCTGTGAGACTTGGACACTGCTTGCAGACTCAGAAAAGAAAATCCAGGCCTTTGAGAACAAGTGCCTGAGGAAGTTGCTCCGCATCTCGTACCGCGAGCACAAGACCAACGAATATGTACGGAGCATCGTCACTTCCCTGGTGGGCCCACATGAACCCCTTCTGGCAACCGTGAAACGGCGCAAGCTTGCTTGGTTTGGCCACGTGACCCGACACAACACCTTGTCCAAGACTATCCTCCAAGGCACTCTCGAAGGAAGTCGTCGGCGAGGTCGTCAGAGAAAGAGTTGGGTCGCAAACATAAAAGAATGGACCGAACTCGAGATGCCAGACTTGCTTGCCACCGCCCAAAATAGAACTCAGTGGAGAGCACTGTCTGTTGCTGCTGCCTTTCAGTCCCCCCAACGCCCAGTTCGGGCAAGGGACTGATGATGATGATGATGATGATGATAAAGAAGTAATATACCTAGTCCAGTGAGGCCTATTACCAATGCAGTTCTCTCTGACTCATGTGTGTTTACTGGTGCTGGTGCTGATGCTGGTGATGGTGCCAGTGCAGGTGATGGTGCCAGGGCTGGGGCTGTTACTGACATTACTGGTGTTACTGCCTGTACGGGTGGTGATGTTACTGGTGCCAGGGCTGGCATTGTTAATGGTTTTATTGACTGTAAATGTGTGTTTACTGATTTATTGAGTCCTAATTTCTGAGCAACACCAGCAACAATGATTTCATTATTATAATTTGTTATTGTCCCCATTTGTAATTGAAGGTCAGATGGTAGCATGTATAACCCGATGCCAACTACAAAGTCAACTTTTGATCTCGCATATCTGAGGACGTCTTGATAGCGTTGTATGCTTGATGGTAGATCTACTGTTGAATTGATTGAGTCTTCAAGATTTGCAAGAAACTGTTTTTGTGCTTCAAATTTGCCACTCCCATTTAAAATGTTTGATTTTGTTAATGATTGTGCATCTAGTAAACACCACACATATGTTCTGATTGACTCATTTACGCGCTCGACTCCCGCTTGAGTAAACCCGTCACTTTTGTCTAAAATAAATGTGGTCCACGCATTAGACTGTTTCTGTTCTATTGATCCTAACCATACTTGTGATTTTTGTGAGAATGAAGTGTAACCAGGGTAGTAATCTTGAGGGTATTGCCTGTGACTCATAGCGTAATACAATGTACCCATGCCATTGTGATCATCAAGTTTCTGTGTGAAGTCATACTTTGTACTAATGTTAAACTCATTACAAATGCGTTCAAATGCTTTCATATCCATGGGGTTATTATACCTGTTGAAACTGGATTCAGTGGGTAGAGGGGTATGCAGTTCTGACAGTATACGTCTTAATTGGCAATACGTGTGGAAAAGGTAGACAGACCTAATAAGTTTGTTTGAGTGATTCAAGTGGTCTGTAAAAGAAACACCACACCCTGTAGTTGAACACAGTAGGGCAAAGTTAAGTTGGTTTTGAAACATCTGTAGTGGTCTTGATGTCCACTTTCGTGCAGTTGAATAGTCTGTAATTGGAGGGTTTAGGTAATGGTCAAAGGGGTTGGGTACTTTGACTTGAAACAAATCGTGTTCTGATACAGCAATATCAAGTTGATTTAGTTGAATTGTTTTCTGTTCATAAGTAGGTGTGACATTATATTTGGCATTCACATTAAATTGAAATGCGTTTACAGTGACACTTGTTGGTGATTTAAATTCCATCATGTTCTTTTTATATGAGATAATAAAAATGTTTATCACATTAACAAATCTTGACACAAGCAAACCAGTGTGGTTAACTAATGGGATTGATAATAGAGATGGTAGCAAGGTTGTAGCTATCCATGAAATGTTTTACACTGTAAAGTGGTTTAATGTAACAGATGATAATTATTTTGTATATGGAACTCTTGATCCGAGAAAAAGCTCAAGCTGAACGTCATCCAGTGTTATGCGCCCACTAATGACAGGGACGAGGAAGAGAAACAAGAGTTCTACGACCGACTCCAGAGTGCCTTGGACAAATGTGCGGAGCGAGACATCACCATCGTCATGGGCGATTTTAATGCCAAAATAGGGGAGGACAACACTGGATACAAAGAGGTGATGGGGAGACAGGGACTAGGCTCGGAGATGAGTGAGAACGGAGAGAGGTTTGTAGACTTTTGTGCTCTAAACAGACTTGTCATTGGAGGCAGCATCTTCCCACACAGAAGGATACACAAAGCAACTTGGGTCTCACCTGACCATACAACAGAGAACCAAATAGACCATATCTGCATTAGCAAGAAATTTAGAAGATCCCTTCAAGATGTTCGAGTGAGGAGGGGAGCAGATGTCGCCTACGACCACCATCTGCTTACCTTAAGAATGAAGCTCAAGCTAAAGAAAAGCCGCACAGAGACAACAAGAAGACAGCGCTATAATGTAGGCCTCCTGAGAGAAACTGGAGTTAGAGAAGAGTTCAAACTGGTGCTGTCCAACCGGTTTCAAGCGCTACAGGAGCTAGTAAATGAAGAGGAGGCGGTCAACACAGAGCAGCAGTGGAAGGCAGTTAGAGAGGTGCTGAACTCAACCTGCAAAGACACTGTAGGGTTCAGGAAACACCATCACAAGGACTGGCTGTCGGCACAGACCTTGAAGAAGATAGAAGTGAGGAAGCAGAAGAAAGCAGTTGTCAACAACAGTCGCACGAGAGCAGCCAAAGTAAGGGCACAGGGGGAATACTCGGAAGCCAACCGCGAGGTGAAGAGGAGTATCAGGGCAGACAAGAGGGCCTACACAGACAGCCTGGCAGCAGAGGCAGAAAAGGCAGCAGGCAGCGGCAACATGAAACAGCTCTACGACATTACCAGAAGATTGTCAGGCAAGTATGGCCATACAGAAAGACCAGTAAAAGACAAAGAAGGCAAGCCTATTGCAGACAGAGCAGACCAACTCGACAGATGGGCCGAGTATTTTGAAGAGTTACTGAACAGACCTAGCCCACCCGACCCCCCAGACATCCAGCCGGCAGAGACCGACCTACCCATCAGCTGTGACAGACCCAGCCGGGAAGAGATCAGAAGAGCAGTGGCATTTTTGAAGAACGGCAAAGCAGCAGGCCCAGATGGCATCCCAGCGGAGTCTCTGAAAGCAGACCTAGAGACAACAGTTGAGATGCTGTACCCACTGTTTGGAAAGATCTGGGAAGAGGAGGTGATGCCGGCTGACTGGAAGGAGGGGTACCTAATCAAGCTTCCCAAGAAAGGCGACCTCAGCAAGTGTTCCAACTACAGAGGAATCACCTTGCTGTCAGTACCAGGAAAGGTCTTCAACAGGATCATCCTGGAGAGAATGAAGAGCTCCGTTGACCCCCAGCTGAGAGACCAGCAAGCAGGATTCAGGAAGAACCGATCATGTACAGACCAGATCGCCACTCTCCGCATCATTGTGGAACAGTCTCTGGAGTGGAGCTCCCCGCTGTACGTCAACTTTGTGGATTATGAGAAAGCATTTGACAGTGTGGACCGAGAGACTCTGTGGAAACTCCTACGACACTACGGTGTACCCACAAAGCTCGTCCGCCTGATCAAGAGCAGCTGCGATGGCATGACATGTCGCGTGATCCACGAAGGGCAGTTCACCAGGGAGCTCCAGGTCAGAACTGGTGTCAGGCAGGGGTGTCTGCTGTCTCCGTTCCTCTTCCTACTGGCCATAGACTGGGTCATGAAGATGACCACAGAGCACAGACGAAGTGGAATACAGTGGACACTGTGGACACAGCTTGACGACCTCGATTTTGCAGACGACTTGGCATTACTGTCCCACACTCATCAACAAATGCAGGACAAGACCACGAGGCTTGCTGACATCTCGTCCCAAGTGGGCCTCACCATTCACAAACAGAAAACAAAGACAATGAGGCTGAACGCAACCAGGGAAGAACCAGTCTTGCTTGCTGGCACCCCGTTGGAGGAGGTGGAGTCCTTCACCTATCTCGGGAGCATCATAGACAAAAAAGGCGGCACTGATGCAGATGTCAGAGCACGAATCGGTAAAGCCAGAGCAGCCTTTCTCCAGTTGAAAAAAGTGTGGAGTTCCAGAGAGCTGTCACAACACACCAAAGTCCGGATTTTCAACTCCAATGTAAAAGCAGTTCTCCTATATGGAGCAGAGACTTGGAGATTGACAAAAACCACAGTCAACAGAGTACAGACCTTCATGAACAGTTGCCTTAGAAGAATTTTGAAAATCCACTGGCCAGAGAAGATCAGCAACGTCAGACTCTGGGAGAGAACAGAGCAGATAACAGCAGAGAATGAAATTGGGCGAAGAAGATGGGGATGGATCGGTCACAGTCTGAGAAAGCCAGCTTCCAGTATCACTAGGCAGGCATTGTCGTGGAACCCCCAGGGAAAGAGGAAAAGAGGTAGGCCGAGAAACTCATGGCGTCGAGACCTCTAAGCAGACATCAAGAGACTGGGAACCACCTGGAGTAGAATCGAAGGAGAAGCACAGGACAGGAGTTGCTGGAGGTCTCTCGTCGACGGCCTATACCCGGGTAGGGGTGACAGGCGTAAGTAAGTAAGTGGAACTCTTGATGGTGGAAAGAAGAGTGATGCTTTACGATCTGGGTATTATGACTTTTGTACTTTAGCTGAATGGTTTCAAAATGAATTTAAAATAAAAGCAACTATAAATCAGGCTAACTTACTTGTTACATTGGAATTTCCGAAAGGTAGTCAGTATTCATTATCAGATAGGCTTGTAAGGCTACTTGGTTTTTTAGGCCAAGTAATAATACATCCAGATGAGGATTGGTCATTATCAGACGAAGGTCTATTGAAACCAAATAAACTTAAACTGGAAGATATCCCGTCAATTTGCCAGTACACACAGTACTAAATGTTTATTTAAAAGAACTAAACACAACTGAAAATGTACACAATGGAAAACCTTCAACTTTGTTAAGATGCTTTCCGCCCGGAACTGCTCCCTATTGTGAAAGTGTGGTTGTTAGATTTCCTGTGCAGTTTAAGAAATTAGGTTCCAGTTTCTTTGAATCGCTGTGTTTATCTGTAACTAATCAGGATGGCAAACCAGTTGTGATGCATGATTTTAGTGTTGTGTTAGAAGTTAAATAATTTTATTTTTGTTTATAAAAATTAATTTTTCTTTAAAAGGTATTTTTTCGAAAAATACTTACCGATGACATGACTGAATGGAAGTGTCTACTACTTACTCATTCTAGCCTAAGAGCCAGTTGTGTAAAAACACAACCCGGGAGGCACTCGGGGAACCCCGAGGGGACCAAGAGTTGTCTCCCTATACCCACCACCCGGAAGCCGGGTACCCATAATCCCTCAGTCAGGATACTTAGCGCACCAGCGGCAAGCGGGGCAGGTGGGAGGGTCGTTTGAGTCATGTCATCGGTAAGTATTTTTCGAAAAAATACCTTTTAAAGAAAAATGAATTTGTTTCTTCAAAAACATTACCGATGACATGACTGAATGGAAGAATTGCGAAGAGGAGGTGGGTGCCGCGCTCCAGCACACCTTAGGGCCCAATGGCCGTCCTCCCTAACGAAAACTCCCGACGACCCTAGGTAGGTGAATACCTACGGCGCTGAGGCGCCCGGAGGGAGTTGTGCCCCCCCGCAAAACGCCCCCAGCAGAGCGAGGAGTCTCGCTGGCCTGGCAGAACTCTGCGATTGCGGCGGGCGAAGTCATCCCGCCCGCCAGCCTCCAGTAGCCACGAAGTGTAAGACAGAACAGTCCCTGACGAATGTGACGTTCGAGGCCATGCAAGTGCCTTGATAACGTAACTGTAGCCTCTAACCTCCCTGAGGGAGGGGTCCTGTAAGTCCGAACGTATGACTGAGCTGAGCCAGGAAGAACGTCCGGCATGTAGCGTCAGTGGTGCCAGAACCGGCAAGAGGCGAGCACGTCCGTAGCGAACGGCTATGTCATAGGCACACGTGAGGCTTGTACAGGGATTTGCTATGTGGTCTCCTGGTGGCATAGCGCCCCGTAAGCGGGCGCAAGGTGAACCCGTGGACCAAAGGCGCGGCGGTCCAGGTAAGGAATGGTCCGAGAGGAGCTGTACGTAATTGTTCCCTCGAACTGTAGGCAGACTGGGCGAGTCGAAGCTCCTGAAGCTCGTTAACCAATCCACCATGGCAACATCCCTCAGGCGCCGTATGGCTGCAAGGGCAAGACGTAGCATGCGATGACTCCTCACGAGGGGAGTCAACAGGAGGCTCCGGGCGAGCGCGTGTAAGTCTCTCCGAACCGGGCTCCGAGGAGAGGCGGGTTATCTGCCGGCAAGTGGACCCCCAGCAGGATCCCGGCGGCTTACTTGGAGACGAGTGGGTACCGAGATTGGACGTGGGACGTCGCCAAGCGCGACTCTCTGAACTGGGCTCTGTGAGGCGAGTTCTCTGCTTCCCAAAAGCTGTGTCCGGGCTCGCTCCGTCCGGGTAGCAGCCTCGTCGGTCAAAACCCCACCCTGTGCCCTAGTCCACTGAAATCGTTGTGGAGACCCTCCACAGGATCATCCTGGTCATGCGCCGATCGTCCGAAGGTGTCCTGGTGCATTCCGTGTGTAGCCACTGGTCCCACCGGGGAAGACTGGCCCCGATCTACCGTCGGTCTAGGTAGCGTCACGCACGGAGGGAGTTGAAGTTCTTTCCCCAAGCACCAGGGTAGGGGGTACGCAGTGGTCAGAGGATTGCCAGCTGCCCTGATCCTGGAAGTACACCTCCGCTGTCGCGTTGCCGGAGAGGAGAAGCTCCTGTGACCTATCCTTCCTCCCACGAGCAGAAGAAGAATGCCTAGTAGTCCGCGTCGGATCCAAGCTAAGCACGCTCTTGTCCGCGAAGTCCGCAGGTCGGAGGGTTGGACCTCGAGAAGAATCACGGAAGTAGGAAGCGGAGCTTGAGCAGCCGGGCTTAGAGACGACTAAGGTGCGTAGATCCGCCTCCGTGTAGTGGCTAGGTCCTCCGCCACGAGCACAGCCAAGCGGTACCACCTGTCCGAAGTCCGGCACCCCCCGGGTGCCCAACTAAAGTTGTCGAGATGGTTAGACGTCAGGGAGAAGGGGCTGCGCCTTGGTTCCCCAGTGTCCACGATGGATGAGAACCCCCAGTGAGTCCGGTGGCGATGCCGGGCAAACTTCCGCAGCAGGGCGGCGGCGAAGAGCTTGGATGTCCCGTCCAGCGCCGGCCGAGTGTCCATCCGCGCAGAAGAACAGGTCTGCCGGAACCGCAGCACTGGAAGCCGAAGAAGAGGGAGAGGAGAACGGCTGAGGCGTCCGAGCAACCAGACCGAGGAGTCGTCAGCCGTCAAACTCAGGGTGTCGAAGTCCCGCTGTCTGGAACCGGCGACCGAGGAGGGCTCCGAGGGAAGGAATCCCGCTGACGGCGAACCGCAGAGGTCGAAGACTCCCTCCGAAGGGGAAAGCGAAAGACGGAGCGACGCGCCAAGGGTCTCCTGAGAGCCGAAGGCGGGTCCCGACGAGGAGAACGGCTGCGACGAGGAGGAGCGGAACGGAGGGGACGAGGGAAGGAGAAGTGGCCGGTCGAAGGGAAGAGGAACGGGACGAACGGGAGTCCGAACGAGATGGGGAACGCGAAGAAGGCGAAACCCGTCTGAGTCGAGGGAGTCCTGATCCGTCGAACGATGAGTGGAGAAGGTCCTCCTACGATCGTGCGAAGCAGAGCGACAACGGTGAGTAGAATCCCGGCGCCCACGATCTTCGCCAACAGGAGGCTCCGGACGAGTGCGTGTAAGTCTCCGTGAACTAGGCTCTTGGTAGAGGCGGGTTGCTTGCCGGCAAGGGGACCCCTGCGGCCAGAGACGAGTGGGGAACGAACCAGGCTCTTGGGAGAGGCGGGTTTCTGTGCACTAATCCGTTGAATACTCAGTGGCGTCTTCTGTGTCGGATCAAGTTGGTCTCGCGCGTCCGGTGCCGGAGGCACAGCGGAAGGCGTCTCGGTAATCTCCAAGCACCCGAGCGGGAAGGTCCTCCTATGATCTTGCGAGGGAGAGCGATAACGTCGAGTAGAATCCCTGTGTCTACGCTCTTCACAACCAGGAGGCTCCGGACGAGTGTGTGTATGTCTCTGTGAACCAGGCTCTTGGGAGAGGCGGGTTTCTTGCCGGCCAGGGGACCCCCGGCGGCTTCCTCAGAGACGAGTGGGGAACGACGGTGGAGGAGGGACGCCACGAGCGTCCCACCAAACCAGGCTCTTGGGAGAGGCGGGTTCTTTCCACCAGCTGTGTCCGGGCGCGCTCTCTAACGGAGGCGGTCTTGACGGTCGAACACCCACTCTGTGTACTAATCCCTCGATTACTCAGTGGCGTTTTCTGTGTCGGATCCAGTTGGTCTCGCACGTCCGGTGCCGGGGGCACAGCGGAAGGCGTCTCGGCAATCTTCAAGTACCCGAGAGGGTAGGAGGCTCCCTCCTAAAAAGGTTCCAGAGATCAGACCATCGCAGCTCCGGCCAGGTAGCACAGACGTCACAAGTGTGGTCAGAAGCACACCCAGCGCACAGGAGACAGACTGTATGGATATCCGACGGCCACCGGAAGCCTCCGCATTGTCTGCAGGTCACCAGGCCAATGCAACACACAAAACATGAGGGCACTCGGCGAGTGTCTACAGGATCTCTGGAGGGACGTGAAGAATGGCAACTCCTAATCCTATGCACGCCAGCAGAGGAGAGTGAGCGGCGTGTAGACCTGGAGCGGCGTAAGGGTCACTCCAATGAGGCGATCCGTCGAGGAAGAGCATCCAACGGTGCCGATAGTGGTCCCTACTCTGGCGCTGCGCAGCGCGAGCGGGACGAGTACCCTCGAAAGGTGGCCTGGAACTGTGTCGATAGTAGTCTCCGCTTCCTTGGAGACGAGCATCCTTACTAGAGTCCCTGGACGTGCACGTGAATGTCTCTGAGCCGGGCTCCGAGGGAGGCGGGCTTTCTTGCCGGTAAGGGGGACCCCCAGCGGGATCCCGCGGGCTTTCTTGGAGACAAGTGGGACCGATAATGGACATGGCTCCTTGGAAGGCTTAGTCCGGGCGCGCTCCCTCCTGGAAGCGGCCTCATCGATCCAGGCCCACTTCATGCACTAGTCCACTGAACCCGGAGTGGGGCTCCCACAGGGACGTCCTGGTCTCAAGCGACCGGTGCCAAGGATACATCCTGCGCATAGGAGACCCGAACTAGTGGTTGTCCGACGGCCACCCGAACAAACGCCTTGCGTGAAGGACATCAGCATGCCCCTCTTCATCGGTGCGGAACGGGATCCTTCAAGCACCAACAGCATAGGTCGCTCCCGCCTGCAGACGCTACAATGCTGCCATCCGCGCTGCTGAGGCCAGGTGACACCATCATCCCAATGTGGTAGGAGGCACCTCCCGCGTCGGAAGACAGGCCTAGTCCCAATGGGCGCTGCCTGGACATGAACACACCTACCAGTAGCAGCCGGGCTGGTGCTTACAGCCGAGAAGCTGCTGCTTGTCCTCTCAAGGTGGTAGTGTACTGCAACGTCCAAGAAGTCGGACGTGTGCGTAATTGTCTTACCGAGCGGGTCTTGCCAGAGGCTGTTCACGTGCGCTCCCCCTGGCAGCGGCCTCCACGATCCACGCTCGCGCACTAGTCGACATCCGGTGTGGCTTCTCCCCCAGGTCAGTCCGTTGTCATGCGGAAACCCGCATTGTCCGGAAGGCGCCTAAAACCGGTGCCGATCGCTTGCAACGCAAGCCTGGTCGGCGGGGCATCCGGTGCAGTGGCGAAAGACCCCTGGGGGCTGAACTAGCCACTGTCATCTGTGTGAATGGGTAGCACCTCCCTGCAACAGATAACACACCCGAAGGCCTGCGGGCGAGTCCTGTGGGACTAAGCCACGAAAGGTAGCCTTCGTAACAACAAAACACACAAGCACCAAAGCGGGGTAACAGACTGTGAAGCCTGCACGCCAGCAGTGCAGTAAGATCGACCCACTGCCATCAAGCACTAGGGTGAGCAACCAACATATGTAGCAAAAGTCAAACATGTCATGACAGAAGCGAGGTACCAAACTGCACGCCTACAACTAGCCGTGCAGTAAGCAAGTAGGCCCACTGTCGCCAAGCGCTAAGGCGAGGGAACAACATATGTACACAAAGACGAATACGTCATGACGGAAGCGAGGTACCAAACTGCACGTCAGCAATCTAGCAGTGCAGTAACGAGGTAGATTCACCGCCGTCAAGCGCTAAGGTGAGCAACAACATATGTACCAAACCCTGTCATAAAAGGAGTCAGGTCCCAACATCATTACTAAGGGTGACCGTGTGGAAAAAACAACACCGGCCGCATGCTGTACAATTCAATACGCAATGACAACCAAGACAAGAAAAACATCTTGGGCAGTAAATCACCACTTTATGTGGACATGTCACGAGGGGCCCGCCCAGCCAAGGAGCGTAAACCCCCAAGCTGCCCGCCGGAACGTATATCCACTCTCTAAGGTACGTGAGCACTTGTCCACAGCGTATGCCTGCGTATGCGAGCGTGCGCTTAATTCATCACCCGTATCCATACAAACATCCGGCAAGCGAAAACAGAAAGGGGCCAGAACAGGCGCTGGTACCGAACAAACTACGCGAAGACAAGGCGTGACCCAAGCTGTGCCACTCAGCTAATCAGGCCATGGAGTAAAAGAATTCTCCACACCCAAGGTACAAATGCGTAGGAAACTTCGCTACGACTCACCGAAAGTGAGTGGGCGCGCAATTACAGTGAGAAGAAGATGAAAAACTTCGTACCTGCACAACCCAGTGCCCAGCCTGGGAACCGGCCGAGGGTCACCCCCGCTACCTTACCTCTCCGCCGAAGGGGAACGGGGGAAGACGTCCAAAACCGCCTGGCACGACCGGCGAAGCTCACCGGACAGCTCACCAGAGGTCGAAGCGTAGGCGCTAAGCAGTGGGGACGAGACAGCCACGCAGCAGCACAGGCAGGGCTGACGAACGATCCTATCTCCCGCTCTTCATTCCAAACAGCAAGTCCGAAACCAGCGAACCGGTCGAAAAACCAAAGTCCGTAGGCTAGAGCAGAGCGCAAGACGACCGAATCGTGCGCCTAAGTAGACTAGACTGGGGGATTATGGGTACCCGGCTTCCGGGTGGTGGGTATAGGGAGACAACTCTTGGTCCCCTCGGGGTTCCCCGAGTGCCTCCCGGGTTGTGTTTTTACACAACTGGCTCTTAGGCTAGAATGAGTAAGTAGTAGACACTTCCATTCAGTCATGTCATCGGTAATGTTTTTGAAGAAACAAATGAGTGGTCTTGGTCCAAAGCCGAGAATCATACCAGTTGCGTGTCCAGTGACAGAGTTGAAAGATTTGGCTGATGTACAGGATTTTGAAAACATATTTTTCTTTAAAATAAGTTTCTTTGAAAAATACTTACCGATGGTATTACAACTAGGAAATGTTTCTTAGCTAGTCTAATTTTAGCCCAAAATTGTTGTGTACGATAATGGCCATGATGGCAGGAGAGGGGCGCCATAGGTTAGGCGGAAACCCGGTAGCCTCCCTTCCGGTTCAACCACGCATGTGCTCAGTGCTCAAACAACCAGTCAGTTTCTTAGCGGAGCAGCGGCGAGCGGGGCAGGTGGGAGGGACCTTCGAGTAATACCATCGGTATTTTTCAAAAAAACTTATTTTAAAGAAAAATACGTTTGTTTTCTCAAAACACATTACCGATGGTATTACAACTAGGAAGAATCCCGAAAAGGAGGCGGGCGCCACTAAACCGCCCCTACCCCTGCCATCGAAGCTACTAGAGTAGTCCACCCCAAGCAACCTCCCTCTAATTTTAGTGAAGATACTTACGGCGCCTAGGGCGCCGGGAGGGAGTGTTGCGCCGCCACGATGTCTCCCACCAGCACTAGGTTCTGCCGCTGGCCGGAGAGGTCCCTCAGGTAGAAGCGAGCGAAGGTGTTCTCTGTTCGCCAGCCCACGGCCGCCACGATGTCCTTGACCGCACAGTTGCGTTCGAATGCGAGGCTCGTGGCCATGGCTCTGATCTCATGCGCCCTGATCCTCATGCGTTTGGCTGTATCAGGGGCGAGTTCCTGGTAGGCGGATCGTATCACCCACCGAAGCCAGGAGGATATAGTCTGGGCTGAGATGTCCTTTCTACCTGGGGACAGAGGAAGAAAAAGGCGGGTGCGTCCCCTGCGTAGTGGCTTGGTCCGGCGCAGGTACACACGTAAAGCTCGAACCGGGTCCTGCTGTCTGGACTCTCGATTGGAGCGTGGTTCTCTGAGTGGTAGTCACTAATTGTGGTGCCAAGAGTGGAGATCTGGTCTTGGCTAGGAAGGTCGGGTCAGGAAGCAGCTGCACCGAACCGTCCATCCGGAACTGCAAACAGGTGGGGCGAGTAGAGAGGGCGTGCAGCTCACTGACTCTGGAGGCTGAGGCGAGGGCTAGCAAGAAGCAGGTCTTCCTCGTCACGTCCGGTAGTCTCGCCAGCTGTATTGGCTCAAAGCGGGCCGAGTTGAGCCAAGTAAGCACCCAAGGTAGGTCCCAACGTGGCAACAGTGTACGTAGAGCGGGACGATGAAGACCGAAGTGGCCCATCAGATCGGCAAGGTCTTTGCAGGAGCCCGGGTCGGGACGTCCCAGATGCCTGTAAGTATCAGCGATCATGGCCAGGTAACCTCAAATGGTGATGGGAGCTAAACGCTGGTCGTGAAAAAGCCAGAGGAAGAAATCCGCCAGCTGAGGGACTGTCAACTCGGTGGGGGAGAGGCGTCTGTCGTCACACCAGGTGCTGAGAACTCTCCACTTGCCTTCGTAAACTCGTCTGGTCGAGGCTCTGTGGGCTGTAGCGATCGCGTCCACTGCCGCACCTGAGAAGCCTCTAGCGGTGAGGGCTTGCCGGACAACCTCCAGGCGTGGAGGAGGAGACGTTCTGGACAAGGATGGTACAGTGTCTGCCGAGGTTGCCTGAGCATCGTTCGTGGAGTGGGGAGCGGTAGTGGGGGGGCCGTTGCCAGATTCAGGAGGTCGGTCGTCCATGACCTGGTCCAACAGAACGGGGCCACCAGAAACAAGATCGTGTTGCTGCCTTTCAGCTTGAGAAGGACCTTGGGGACGAGCACCGTCGGTGGGTAGGCGTAGGCGACCAGCCCATCCCAGGAGATGGAGAGGGCGTCCACTGCCCAGGCCAAGGGGTCTGGAATCGGCGAGACGAACAGAGGGAGTTGGTGATTCCATCTCGTGGCAAAAAGGTCGATTATGGGTGACTCCCAGGTAGCGCCGATCATGCGAAAGATGTCTGGACGCAGTGACCACTCGGTGTGTAGTAGTTGACCGCGACGGGAGAGGGAGTCGGCCAGCACATTCAGGTGACCCGGGATGTGACGCGCGCTGAGAGAAATGTCCCGATCCTCGCACCACCGGAGCACTTGGTAAAGGAGGATGCAGAGAGATGGGGAACAGGTCCCGCCTTGCTTCTGGATGTAGGCGACGACCGTAGAGCTGTCCGACAACACCAGTAGCTCCCGGTGAAGAAGGCGAGACTCCCACACACGAAGGGCTTGCCAGATGGCTTCCAATTCCAACCAGTAGATGTGTCGGTCCCGGAGATCCAGGTCCCACCGGCCGGCGGCCGTCTCGAAGGAGGGTAGAAGGTGCGCTCCCCAACCGGAGAGGCTCGCGTCTACGCAGATGGAGAGGGAGGGCGGTGGCGAGAACAGCGGCACTCCTGTCGCGAGCCAGAGGGGGTCCGCCCAGCGTAGAAGGTGAGGACGGAGCAACAAAGGAATCGGAACCGGAGACTCTAGGTCGGAAGTCGACGGACGCCAGTGTAGAAGAAGGTGCAACTGTAGCGGCCGGGAGTAGAGATGCCCTAACGGAATAAGGTCTGCTGCAGCACTCATCAGACCCAGCAGCTGAAGCCACTGCCTGGCGGGGATCGAAGACATCTGGGATGCCAGCTTCTGAATGCGGGGTTCGGGCAGCCGGACGATGTTGCGGTCGGTGCAGAACTCCATGCCTAGGTAAACGAAATGGCGCGACGGAACAAGGTCGGACTTGCCGAAGTTGACTATGAAGCCCAGCGTCTTGAGGAGCTGAAGCAAGGCATCCCGGTCCACTTCCAAGGTGGCCGGGGTCTGATTCTTCAGTAGAAAGTCGTCCAGATAGTTGGACGTGGGGCTCGTGGAAGTCCGTCGGGCCTTGGCCACCACAGCGTCCATGATGCGTGTGAAGACCCATGGGCTGAGGTTGAGGCCGAAGGGAAGTGCGCGGAACTGGTATACCACACCCTCGAAGGCGAAGCGTAGATAACGTCTGGACGCTGGGTGCATGGGCACGTGAAGGTACGCATCTGAGAGGTCCAGGCTGATTGTGAAGTTGAAAGGTTGCACCTAGGCACGAAGGGCCCGAGCTGTCTCCATGTGAAAGCGTGGAGCTATTATAAACCTGTTGAGCTCCGACAGGTCGATCACAGGACGCCACTTGCCGCCTGGCTTGGGAACTACAAAGAGTCGGCTGTAGAAGGCTGGGGAGTCGAGTGGCGTCACCACCTCTGTCGCTGCTTTCCGAAGTAAGGCGGCCACCTCGTTGCGCAGAGCGTCTGCCTTGAGCTGATCTGTCGGAACCAAGGTCCACGCCGGAGTACGTCGCAGTGGGGGCGGGGACCGAAACGAGATCCGCAGACCTAAGGAGATGGTCGAGAGAATCCAGGGGTCGTCCGGAAACAGCGCCCGCCAGGCGGCGCTGTGCAGCGCGAGCCTCCCGCCGACCAGAGCTCCCAGCACGGTCGACGGGGCCCGAAGGGGGAGAACGTCAGTAAGCCCTGCCCCGCCCGGAGCGCCGGGCAGGCTTGGGCCAGGTCCTGGAAGCGGGAGCCGAAGTGGATCCTGCAGTAGGGCGGGCACGGGGGAAGGCAGGGGGCCTGGGGGGAAGACGTCCACCTCTGGTGTAAGGCCGGGAAACGGGTCTGGCCGCCCGCAGGGGGCGACCCTGGGTCCTGCGGGTATGCTGAAAGGGAGTAGGAACTGTACGACTTGGCCAGGTGTCCTTATTTGCTTCCTTAACTGCCAACCACGTGGGGCCGAAGAGAAGTTCTCCGCCAAGGGGCACCTGACGAAGTTGAAGCTTCAGGTCATTGGGGAGAGGACAGGAGCGGAGGAGGAAATCCCGACGCAAAAGGTCACAGTTGGCCGCCGCAGCCATAGCGTTGACACAGGTGTGGTAGGAGGCACGGTTACCAGAGACGGCTAGAGTGAGCAGATCTCCCAGCAGCGGCGTGAGGGACGGATGCCAAGCCTCCTCGACGCAACGAACCATGGCTTGAGTCAGAAGGTCAAGGAATCCCACGGACGCTAAGGCGTTGCGTATGAGATTAGCTGTCTGATTGACGCCCGGAAGCAGAGGGGTCCATGCCGGAATAGCCGCCAGGGCCCAAGCAGCCGGGTCCGGTTTGGGTAGGGTGCAGGTAAAGCTCTGAGTATGTCCCGCGTACCAAGATTGCCGAAAAAACATGTGTAGGTCTGCCGGCCACTTAGAGTCATTGAAGAATCCAGCGGCGCCCAAGTGTCCCTGAGCGAGTCGAGCTGAGAACGCATCCCGTAGGCTGCTGAAACCCGGAGGTTGAGGAAGAGTCTTAAAGGTCTTGGTATGGAGTTCCGCCTCGCGCTGGGACCATACGGCGTTGAGGCGCGTCCCCTGGGTGGTGGATAGGGGGTCCCTCGTGAGAGGGGTGCATCGAATGAAATAAGGTGCCGTGAACCAACATGGTCTAAGGGAAGGTGACCCCGACAGAAAACCCCTGGTCCTCCTAGTAAGGGGGTTGGGCGTGGGGGTAGCTTCCCCACCCTGCAAAAAAGGAAATAGCTACAAAAACGCCGACGAAAAGACTAACAGTAATTCCTTTCCTGGAGGAGGAAGGTTCTTCTACTAGAAGACTTATGACGTCCTGTGGTGAAAGCCGGAAGTCTTCGGAAGCCACAGGACCGAGCCGCCTCTCTCTATCCAGGGATACAACCATGGGCACATGGAACGTCAAGACCATGTACCAGAGCGGCAAGGCCGCCCAGATAGCACCGGAAATGCAAAAGTACAACCTTTCCCTGCTAGGCATCAGTGAAGCCAGATGGACGCAGTCTGGCCAGAAAAGGCTGTTAAGTGGGGAGATGGTTCTGTATTCAGGTCATGAAGAGGAGAATGCCCCCCATACAGAAGGAGTAGCACTCATGCTGTCACCAGTGGCACAGGGAGCGCTGATGGGCTGGGAACCTCTTGGGCCAAGAATTATAACAGCAGCCTTTAGAACCCAGAAAAAGCTCAAGCTGAACGTCATCCAGTGTTATGCGCCCACCAATGACAGTGACGAGGAAGAGAAACAAGAGTTCTACGACCGACTCCAGAGTGCCGTGGACAAATGTGCGGAGCGAGACATCACCATCGTCATGGGCGATTTTAATGCCAAAATAGGGGAGGACAACACCGGATACGAAGAGGTGATGGGGAGACAGGGACTAGGCTCGGAGATGAGTGAGAACGGGGAGAGGTTTGTAGACTTTTGTGCTCTAAACCGACTTGTCATTGGAGGCAGCATCTTCCCACACAGAAGAATACACAAAGCAACTTGGGTCTCACCTGACCATACAACAGAGAACCAAATAGACCATATCTGCATTAGCAAGAAATTTAGAAGATCCCTTCAAGATGTTCGAGTGAGGAGGGGAGCAGATGTCGCCTCAGACCACCATCTGCTTACCTTAAGAATGAAGCTCAAGCTAAAGAAAAGCTGCACAGAGACAACAAGAAGACAGCGCTATAATGTAGGCCTCCTGAGAGAAACTGGAGTTAGAGAAGAGTTCAAACTGGTGCTGTCCAACCGGTTTCAAGCGCTACAGGAGCTAGTAAATGAAGAGGAGGCGGTCACCACAGAGCAGCAGTGGAAGGCAGTTAGAGAGGCGCTGAACTCAACCTGCAAAGACACTGTAGGGTTCAGGAAACACCACCACAAGGACTGGCTGTCGGCACAGACCTTGAAGAAGATAGAAGCGAGGAAGCAGAAGAAAGCAGCAGTCAACAACAGTCGCACGAGAGCAGCCAAAGTAAGGGCACAGGGGGAATACTCGGAAGCCAACCGCGAGGTGAAGAGGAGTATCAGGGCAGACAAGAGGGCCTACACAGACAGCCTGGCAGCAGAGGCAGAAAAGGCAGCAGGCAGCGGCAACATGAAACAGCTCTACGACATTACCAGAAGATTGTCGGGTAAGTATGGCCATACAGAAAGACCAGTAAAAGACAAAGAAGGCAAGCCTATTGCAAGACAGAGCAGACCAACTCGACAGATGGGCCGAGTATTTTGAAGAGTTACTGAACAGACCTAGCCCACCCGACCCCCCCGACATCCAGCCGGCAGAGACCGACCTACCCATCAGCTGTGACAGACCCAGCCGGGAAGAGATCAGAAATGCAGTGGCATTTTTGAAGAATGGCAAAGCAGCAGGGCCAGATGGCATCCCAGCGGAGTCTCTGAAAGCAGACCTAGAGACAACAGTGGAGATGCTGTACCCACTGTTTGGAAAGATCTGGGAAGAGGAGGTGATGCCAGCTGACTGGAAGGAGGGGTACCTAATCAAGCTTCCCAAGAAAGGCGACCTCAGCAAGTGTTCCAACTACAGAGGAATCACCTTGCTGTCAGTACCAGGAAAGGTCTTCAACAGGATCATCCTAGAGAGAATGAAGAGCTCCGTTGACCCCCAGCTGAGAGACCAGCAAGCAGGATTCCGGAAGAACCGATCATGTACAGACCAGATCGCCACTCTCCGCATCATCGTGGAACAGTCTCTGGAGTGGAGCTCCCCGCTGTACGTCAACTTTGTGGATTATGAGAAAGCATTTGACAGCGTGGACCGAGAGACTCTGTGGAAACTCCTACGACACTACGGTGTACCCACAAAGCTCGTCCGCCTGATCAAGAGCAGCTATGATGGCATGACATGTCGCGTGATCCACGAAGGGCAGTTCACCAGAGAGCTCCAGGTCAGAACTGGTGTCAGGCAGGGGTGTCTGCTGTCTCCGTTCCTCTTCCTACTGGCCATAGACTGGGTCATGAAGATGACCACAGAGCACAGACGAAGTGGAATACAGTGGACACTGTGGACACAGCTTGACGACCTCGATTTTGCAGACGACTTGGCATTACTGTCCCACACTCATCAACAAATGCAGGACAAGACCACGAGGCTTGCTGACATCTCGTCCCAAGTGGGCCTCACCATTCACAAACAGAAAACAAAGACAATGAGGCTGAACGCAACCAGGGAAGAACCAGTCTTGCTTGCTGGCACCCCGTTGGAGGAGGTGGAGTCCTTCACCTATCTCGGGAGCATCATAGACAAAAAAGGCGGCACTGATGCAGATGTCAGAGCACGAATCGGTAAAGCCAGAGCAGCCTTTCTCCAGTTGAAAAAAGTGTGGAGTTCCAGAGAGCTGTCACAACATACCAAAGTCCGGATTTTCAACTCCAATGTAAAAGCAGTTCTCCTATATGGAGCAGAGACATGGAGATTGACAAAAACCACAGTCAACAGAGTACAAACCTTCATGAACAGTTGCCTTAGAAGAATTTTGAAAATCCACTGGCCAGAGAAGATCAGCAACGTCAGACTCTGGGAGAGAACAGAGCAGATAACAGCAGAGAATGAAATTGGGCGAAGAAGATGGGGATGGATCGGTCACAGTCTGAGAAAGCCAGCTTCCAGTATCACTAGGCAGGCATTGTCATGGAACCCCCAGGGAAAGAGGAAAAGAGGTAGGCCGAGAAACTCCTGGCGTCGAGACCTCCAAGCAGACATCAAGAGACTGGGAACCACCTGGAGTAGAATCGAAGGAGAAGCACAGGACAGGAGTTGCTGGAGGTCTCTCGTCGACGGCCTATACCCGGGTAGGGGTGACAGGCGTAAGTAAGTAAGTAAGTAAGTAAGTAATGGAGTTCCGCATCTACATAGGCCGCGGCCTTCTTCTTCACAGGCGGAGAAGGAGGACAGTCTTCCGGCGGAAGGCACGCCGAGATGATGCGAGCTGCCTCGTCCAGGGCACGTAGAGTCTCCAACCTGTGTCCTACCGCCGACGGATGTTGCTCCTGTTCATCTTGATCCAAGCCAGGGGGCGCCGGGATAGAGCGCGTGGGGCTGTCGTCCCGAAGTAACACCGAAACTGAGTCCTTAGGAGCTAGGCTGAGAGCGTCATACTCTAAGTGCAGCGTGAGGTGGGGGGGGGGGGGGGGGCAGTTCGAGCTAAGAGTGTGGGCCCAGCCTCCGCGACGAACCGGGAAGTAACTGAGGCCTTAGTCGGAGAACCCCCCACGGAGCGGTGACGACACGAACGGACCGGGGAAGTTACTTGAGACCCACACCGAGAACGATGAGCGTAGCGTCGAGGCGATCTCCTATCCCGCGGGGAGGGCTCACGGCGAGAGCGGGGACTCCTAGAACAGGAGTGGCAGCGGTAAAGGCGACTGACTCTGGACGACGACGGCCTAGAGCGTGGAGTAGAAGATTGGCGCGCTCTACGAGGAGAATGTCTCTCATCTGGGGAATGCCGTCTGGACCGACGAACCACTTGCGGAGATCCGACCCCGGACACCGTCCGCGATGGCCTACTGGTACAGGAAGATCGGGAGGCATGTCTATGCCGCGGTGACCTGTCCCTAGAAGGTGAACGGTGGCGAGAAGAGCGGGAGACCGCCTGGTGCTTCTGCTCTCTGGAACGAGGTGAGTAACGGTCCGTACCTGAACGCCGAACTCTGTCGATGCGTGGAGGAGGAGTATCCTTCTGCTGGGAAGCGGGCATCTCCTGTGTCGAGACCGCTACCGGTACTGAAGCCTGTAACTGTACCCTCTCTCGAGCCGAAAGGATCGGCGGAGCCGGACAGCGTGCACTAGTCGGGTCTGTGCCTGCTGCCGGTGTAGTAGAACGAGCTAGCGACCGAAGTCGCGATGGAGAGCGTTCTAACGTCTGGTAAGCACCACTAGTTGGGTCTGTGGTGATTATCAGCGTGTCTTTATTGTTCAAAGAAGCGGGCCTGACTGAAACTTCAGTTCTAGTCTCTGCTACCGGACAGCGCGCACTAGTCGGGTCTGTGTTCGCTGCCGGCACAGGAGGACGGGCTCGCGGCTTAGGGCGCGGCGTAGACTGTCCTCTCACCAGGTAATACCCACTAGTCGGGTCTGTGGTTCTTACCGGTGTTTGGCCCTGTATCCGTGCTGGTGTCGGAAGTTCACGACGGTAGAAACCCCACAGCTGAGTCCATTGCTCTTCCCGCCAGGGGGCGCAGACCAGGCACGGCTGTGAAGAGGTACAGGTTGAACAGGGCAGGCACACCTCATGTCCGTCACTCGGCCACTGGAATTGTCCACATCTGATACAGGTGCGGACTTGCCAACTGCAACACAAAGCAGAACAATCTATTTGAAGGTAAACGAACCTGCCGCAGCCGGCAGGCAAACGAATCGCGGGAACTAACGAAGAAGATACGGCGTATGCTGGCGTGCGGTGCTCTAACACTCTCCTGAGCGCCGTACGGAAGCAGTGACCGAGATTTTACCTCGCCATGCTGGGATAGGAGAGTAACGAAGCGCGGTGCAAGCAGAGAAGCCCGAAGCCGTCCTACCAAAATGGTGCCAACCGGTTCCGACAGGCCACGCAGGGACCGGTGCCGGGCGCAGAGACGACAGTCACCAGCGTCGACAAGGAACGCGCTGCCAGCCACAGAACCAGGGCCTTCCCGCCACGAGGTAGGTCAAGGTCGAAGCCCAAGGCACCAGCAGTTGAAGGCGACCGACCGACCAGTGAGTACAGCTCACCAGCGTCATCTAAGAAGTCCTCTCGAAACAACGCACACACGAAAGCGTCCAAGCCCAAAGGCCACAACCCCTCTCTCACAGTAGAATTCTCGAAACCAAGTCCAACGATAGCCAAACTGCACCCGAAGGGAGCCACAGGCGTACACAACCGCACGCGACTAGCGAAGAAACTGACCGGTTGTTTGAGCACTGAGCACATGCGTGGTTGAACCGGAAGGGAGGCTACCGGGTTTCCGCCTAACCTATGGCGCCCCTCTCCTGCCATCATGGCCATTATCGTACACAACAATTTTGGGCTAAAATTAGACTAGCTAAGAAACATTTCCTAGTTGTAATACCATCGGTAATGTGTTTTGAGAAAACAAAGGAAGGAGAGGTAGGGGAAGTGTATGGTTTTGAACTTGATTCAATTGGCATGTACAGGAGGAAAGTAATCGATGACATGAAGGACGGAACAGAAAGACCAATTCCTAAACTTGGTCAGCTGCGTGATGTTACTGTACCTGTTCCAGTAAATAACGTGCCCTACAACTTAATACATATGGGAAATAAGTGGGTAGTTTCACCTGTACCTGTTCCAGCACCTCTTGCGCCCACAACTGACTGGGACATAAAGTTGGAATTTATTAGTCCTTATGTATATACTGATGATGAAGGAGCCTTAGTGTTTAGAAAAGTTGTTAACTCTGGGCCGCTTATTGTAAACCTTGTTCCAAGTTTTGCACAAGACAGCAATAGCAGAGATAAACTGAAAGTACAGGAGTACGAAAAACGACGGTATTTTCTTACGCATAGAAAGGGCAGATCAGACGCAAAAGTTGTGTTTGCACCAGCAAACTTTACTATCGCAAGAGAAGCGACAATAGTATTTGAAATTATCATGAGATCTGTTGCTTCTGCAAAAGAGGCAGATATTGCGCAGGGAATCAAACTTACATGGGATGAAACATTGACAGAGGCATCGAAAAAAATGTTGATGTTTTTGAGGTTTCGAGCAGTGTTCCAGCTGTCAAGATATTAGTCGACAAAATAACTTTTGTTTTTCTAAGTTTTATAAAACTAGAACACATTGATCTTGTTTCATTTTATTATGCCAGCAAATTATATACTTTTGATGAGTTGCAAAATGTAATCACTGATTAAATAAAAAAATATTTGTCAATAAAAAAAATGGTGAACTTGTATCCGCAACTACTGACGACTGATACTGTGTCGATTGATCCACATGTGCCAATTGCATCAGATAAAACATTACAGGCAGATGCCTTAAAATATTTGGAAGGAGAGGAGGCAAAATACTCACGGTGTAAGAGACGGTATAAGACCGTTTTCAATTCTGTTCAAAACACATCTGTCGCGATTTTTGTGATTAATGCGGCGTTAATGAATTTGGTTCTTTTGGAAAATACATTGTTCTATCTCTACATGTGTAAAGATGAAAGAGAATTTCAGGACAGTAGGATAAAAGAAGTTCTAGTCTACTGTTCATAACAGTAAACTAGTATTTCTTATTCAGACCAAACCAACGTTTTTAGTCCACCTCTGTGATTTGGAATCCAGGAGACAAGAATTACTCACATGGTACGGCTTTGCCCCATATGACGCTGCTTCCCACAAAGTGACTCCATAGCTCCATACGTCAGATTTTGAGTCAAACTTCCAGTAGTGGATACACTCTGGGGCGTACCACTTTAACGGCCATTTGCCAGCTGTCTGAGCCTGTAAGGAATTACATTATTTATTATTGAAAATTATGTACACTAATACATAACCCATTACATCTTGATGCTGATTTTTTTTTTAAACATGCTGGGCTACATTACAGATCTGGAGATGGAACAAGCATTTAGTTCAAGGGTGGTGACAGAATAGCTTGGCGCCTGAGGCACCAAGCTATTCTGGCACCACCCTTGAACTATCAGTCAAATTTAATTCAAACAATGGGTGTATCAGGATGAAAAGAGTTAATTGGTTTTAATAGCTCCTAAAGTCAATATGCTTTTAGCAAAACGTTCTTGGGCCGATGTCAATCTTAACCCATTTAACACCAAGGCCGCATTTCCCAAATTTTAGATGTGTCATGACTAAGTATCGGTGGTAGGAGATGCATTGACCATGATAATTCAAGGATGTCGCCTGAACAGAAATCAGATATTTGAAGATCAGAAGTGTCCCAACCTGCATGTGTTACGATGACAACAGTTGATTTAAACCAAACATGCGATATTTTTTCTTTAAAATGTAATTTTTTGAAAAATACTTACCGATGATTTTACCGTATGGAATCGTGTCTATGCTAGCCTAATTTTAGCCAAAATTTGTTGTGTACGTATAGGGCAGTGTTGGCAAGCGAGGAGCGCCATCGCTAGGCAGTAACCCGAGTAGCCTCCCCTTCATCCCCATCCGGGTATGCGCCTTTCCGTGAGCACTCAGTTTAGTTTCTGAGCGGACCGGTGGCAAGTGGGGTAGGTGGGAGGGTTATCCGAGTAATGGCATTGGTAAGTATTTTTCCCAAAAATACATTTTAAAGAAAAATACATTTGTTTTCTCAAAACACATTACCGATGACATTACCGTATGGAAGAATTACGAAGAGGAGGTGGCTGCCGCTACAACGCCCCTAACCCGCAAATATGCATTTTTCTTTAAAAGGTATTTTTTCGAAAAATACTTACCGATGACATGACTCGGACGACCCTCCCACCTGCCCTGCTTGCCGCTGGTAAGCTAAGTATCCTGACTGAAGGACTATGGGTACTCTGTCCCAGATGGGAAGTATCGGGAGATAACTCTCGGCCCCCTCGGGGTTCCCCGAGTGCCTCCCGGGTTGTGTGGTAACACAACGAACTCTTAGGCTAGAATTGCGTAAGTAGTAGACATCTCCCATAAGGTCATGTCATCGGTAAGTATTTTTCGAAAAAATACCTTTTAAAGAAAAATGCATTTGTTTCATCAAAAACATTACCGATGACATGACCTTATGGGAGAATGGCGAAGAGGAGGAGGGTGCCGCGCTCTAGCACACCTAAGGCCCCAAGGGCCGTCCTCCCAACCGCAAACTCCCGACAACTCTAGGTAGGTATAAGCGACGGCGCTGAAGCGCCAGGAGGGAGGAGAGCCCCCCCGGGATGTCCCCCACCAGAGCGTGTAACCTCGCTAGGCTGACAGAACTCTGCGATCGAGAGCACCTGCGCGCCAGCCCTCCAATAGCCACGAAGAGGCCAGCCCAGTTCCTGGCGGCTGTGGCGTACTTGGCCCTGCACGTAGCTAATTGGACGTAATTAGCCTCTAAGCTCCCTGAGGGAGGGATCCTGGAATTTGGATCGTATGTTAGAGCGTAGACAGGAAGGTCGACTGCCCTGTAGCTTCAGAGCTGCCGGGCACGGCCAGGAAGCGTGCGCGTCCGCCCGTACGGCTATGTCGTCGTAGGTATATGTGAGGCAGGCTCAGGCTATCCTGCCTAGTCTCCTGGGGATAAGTCTACCAGCTGGGGTCAGCAGGGTCGGTGGGGGAGAGGGGACGGACGCTGACCAAGAGCACAATGCCTCGCCACCTTCCTCGTAGAGGCGTCAAGTTGGGGAAGCGGGCCATAGCGAGGCTTCGACTGCTGCCCATGCGAAGACTCCAGCGTTGAGGGTCTGTCGCAACAGCCAAGGCTCAGTGGTAGGCGCTCCAGCAAGGCGGAACAGAGACCATCGCGGCTGCATGAGGACCTAATAGAAAGCGGGAAGCAGTAGCGGGGAGTCTGCGGCGAGAGAGAGGTTCAGGACCGGTACCAGGGAAAGGGGTGACCCACAGGACGAGAGGAGGATCCTTCCCAGGCCAGGTCAGAGCGTTGGCATCTCGTCCAGGAGGGCTATACCCCACGAAGGCGCGGGGAAAGCCAGAGATCCCACCTTGCGGCGGACAGGTCCACTAGGCCATCTCGCCAGCGCGCCGATCCTCCGAAGGTATCCTGGTGCCTTCGGAGTGAAGCAACTGGTTCCATCGGGGAAAAGGCTGGCTCAGACCTCCCACGAGCAGACCTCCTAGTCCGTGTCAGATCCAAGCCGTTCATGCTCTTGTCCGCGAGGTCCGGAGGCTAGGCTGGACCTCGAGAAGAACCACGGAAGTATGGGGCGTAGCTACAGCAGCCGGGCTGCGAGACGACCGACGGAGAGTAGAGCCGACCTCCGAGCAGGGGCTAGGCCCTTCCACCGCGAGCATCGCCGCAGCAATACCACCTGTCCGAACTCCGGCGTACCCCTGTGCGCCCAATGGGGATACTTACTTACTTACGCCCATCATCCCCCCTGGGGCATAGGCCGCCGACAAGGTCCCTCCAGCCGTCTCTGTCCTGGGCAAGTCTCTCCAGCTGTCCCCAGGTGTGGCCCATTTCCTTGGCATCTGTCTCCAGGTCACGTCGCCAGGTGTTTTGTGGCCGACCTCTCTTCCTTTTCCTTGTGGGTTCCATCTTAGGGCTTGCTTTGTGGTGTTGGTTGCTGGCTTGCGTAGTGTGTGACCTATCCATCTCCAGCGGCGTTGTTGAAGCTCCACTTCTGCAGGCTTCTGCTTTGTCCGCTGCCACAATTCCTCGTTGCTGATTTGTCCGGCCAGCGTATCCCGAGGAGCCTTCCCAGACTGTTGTTGATGAACGTCTGCATTTCTTGGTGGCCGACATTGTGGTCCTCCAGGTCTCTGCTCCATAGAGGAGTACTGGTGTCCCAATGGGGATGTCGAGTAGGTTAGGCACCAGTATAAGCGACACCAAGGTCCTAGAAGCCCCCTCCGGTCTGCTCCCCCAAAGTGAAGGCCAGGAACTCCGAAGAACCTGGGTCAGCCGAGTCGTCAGCACAGGGGGTCACGGCCAGACGACCTGCCAGGGGCCAGGAGCCGTCCACTGGAGAACGAAGAGCAGGGTAAGGCGCTCCCCGATCCCACGCAGTTTAGGGCGTTACGGACGAGAGAGGTCATCTAGTCCAAGAAGAGTCAAGAGCGGATCCACCGCCGGTAGGGGCGGGCAACTCCTGAGAACCGGCCCTGCCTAGGGAAGCCAACAGCTGACCACTCCAAGGAGGGCGAAGCAAGAAGCTCCGGGAACCGAGAGAAGAAGCGCAGGGAAGTCGAACGCCTGTCACGAAGTGCGGCAGCCGCGGCCAACTCCGAGCTGTATCCGAGAGGGCACCAGTGGAGACAGCAGCCGAAGCGCTCGCAGACCTGTTTACCCCCCGTGTGAAGTCAGAACCTGACCAACTGACTAAGTGTAATTTGGATCTCACGTGTAAAGGTCACAAGCTAGTGAGTAGGGAGATCTCCAAAGGTGTATATATTGTAAAACTGTGTAGAAAGGTGCACATGGAAGTGTAACCCAAGCAAATATGCGTACTTTAAGCCCCAAGAGTAGGTAAACAGGTCTGTGTTAGGCGAAGTAACGACCGCGTCCTCCCCGAGGATCCACCGGAGGGGGTCGAGCATCCAGAAGTGGAGAGACTGCAGCCAGGCGCCCTAGGACGGAGCACGAAGAAGGGGAAAGGGCTGAGTGAGGGGGAGAGGACAGGGACGAACGGCAGCCAGACGCGAAGGGGTCGACGAGCGAGATGGGACAGGATCCCTGGAGCGACGTGAAGAACGGCAACTCCTAAGCATGCCCGCAGTGGAGAGATAGCGGAGTGTAGACGTTGAGTGTAGGAAGAGTGACTCCAACGATGGCAAACCGTAGCGGACGAGCATCCCAATCGAGCGGAGCGGTCCCTCCTCGCATGTATGAGTTCGAGAGAGGAGATCCGATGTTAAGTGCCATGAGGATTCCAATCGTGACGTGACAGTGTACGCGAGCGTGAATGTCTCCATGGACCGAGCTCTATGGCGAGGTGGGCTCGCTGCCGGCGAGAAGACTCCGCGAAGGAGCCATCGGGCTGTCTGGGAGACGAGTGGGGATCGGCATTGGATCAAGGACGGATTGGAGCACGTCCCTCGGCACTTAGCTCCGTGCCGGTGCTGGTTTCCTGTCTGTCATCAGGTCTGTTCTTGGTGCGATCCCTCCTGGGAATGACCGCATCGATCAACCCACTCCGCGTACTGGAACGTTGCGACCAGCATGGTGATCTCTCCACAAGATCGTCAAGGACTCGAGCGGTAAGCACGGAGACTGGAACCTCGGACTCTGTAACCACTAGCAGCCGGCTCAGGGTGATCCCCGACGAGCAGCGCTGTCCTGGTGGAGCCCCCTCCAGGGAGCGAGGGCGGTGCCAGCATACCCGCTCCGAGCGCGAAACCTGCGCTACGTCGTCGGCCGCCTGGACGGCTTCCCCGCTGACCTTGAGCGGTGTGTGGGTTCCATACTGTGCGCCCAGCGGATTCCATTTGTGCCAAGACGATGCATGCGTGCGAGAATGTCTCCATGAACCGAGCTCTATGGCGAGGTGGCTCGCTGTCGGCTAGGAGACTCCGCGTAGGAGCCAGGGCTTTCTAGGAGACGAGTGGGGATCGGAATTGGATCAAGGACGGATGGCGCACGTCCCTCGGTCACGGAGCTCCGTGCCGGTGCTGGTTTTCTGTCTGTCATAAGGTCTGTTCTTGGTGCGTTCCCTCCTGGGAACGACCGCATCGATCAACCCACTCTGCACGCTAACCTGACGCGTCCGGCCTGGTGATCTCTCCGTCATCTCGTCGGGACTCGATTGATCGCAGTACCGGGAACAGCAGCCGGTCTACCAGTAGGTCTGGAACCAGTCACAGGTGCCGTGCGAACTCGCCAAGTAGCGCCCAGCGTCGTTCAGGTCATGCGGAGCAAATGTCACACCAACGTTCGGAGATACATCCGGCACCTGGTAGACCTTGTGTGAGTCCGACGGTCACTGGAATCCTCCATGTAGTGTGCAGGTCGTCCAGAGGCCACTGCAACATATACAAACCGAAGGCACGCGGGCGTGGGCCTGAGGGACCCTGCCCTGGTAAGGTTAACCTTCGCAACAAATCATGCACAACAACTCAAACATGTCATGATAAGTATAGGTCCGAAGCAAGCGGCATGCACAGTAACCTTTGTCGGGGCGGTGCCCTCCGCTGAACACCTGCGCTGTACTATAGCGAGGGGCCTCCAGGTGCAGCGTTGATCGTAGTTTTACGTTGCCTAATAGGCCATTAATCTCCAGGCGACCGTAATTTGTAATCACATGCACAAGCCACAGTCAATGAGGAATTTAACCAAAGAGCATATATTAAGTGGTCAGGAGACATAGGGCTGTCTTAGCACTCTGTTACCGTCAGGTAGGTTCGGGTTGGGATGAGGTCACCGGCGCCGGCCCTTAGCTGCCTTGGAGACGGGCTGCACCCGTCCGAAAGCAAAGTCCATTTCGTAGCTCTGTTCCTGTAACTTGCGGAACGAGCGCATGCAAGAATGTGAGCAGCACCTCTGGTGGCAAGCCAAACTTTTTTTTTTTTTTTTTTTTTTTTTACAGCCACAAAAAGGTCATCTTGGACCTTAAAAAACGGCAGCAAGGAGTGGCGACCAGTGGCCCTGCGCTCAAGTAGGCAAACGCCTGACATCCAAGAACAGAAACATGTGATGCCAAGTATGAAAGTGCACAAGAATGTTCACCCACCAGCCAAAACGTGTACCTAGTAAGTCCCCGAGTAAGGAACAGGGCTGCATTACGCATAACAACAGGCATACGTGACCGACACAGTACCGACGTAAGCGTCGGCTCTTGCCACACTCACCAACGCAATGCGTCAAGGAATGGCTGGAGCATACCACATTCCCCGAACCCCCCAAGGTACAAAAGAGTAGGTAAGGAACAAGTGAGTAGGTAAGCGCCCGAATATAGTTAGACTTAACTGTCACCGATCTTTCCCACCACTCCCATTCCATTAGAGGTTTTAACCGCGAGGAAAAGGTGCTCGGCATCGCTAGACGCCATCTTGGAAAACGAAGCCGACCACCTGTGGAACTGAGCCGTTTAAGAATGACCGTTCCAGAAAAAACGTCTCATTCCTTTCCTCACGCGTAAACGCCCTCTTTTGAGAAAGGGAGATTTTGACCCTGTTAATAAGAATGCCACACCAACACGGAAGGAGAGAGGGAACGGGCGCGAGGCCCGCCAAGTAAAAGTCAAGAATCTTGGCGCAAAGCAACAGCGCCGAAGAAGACCGCCTTCGAGCCCGCTCAACCAGTGCCCAGCGCGGGGACCGGCCGAGGGCCAACCAAACTACCTTACCTTTTCCCGGAGAGGGACCGGGGAAGGGGGGAGAAAATCTCAACCAAGGCACGCGCGGCGAAGTCACAGCGAAGCAGACAGCACAGCCCAGGCTGGCAACAAGCAGCCCACGGGCAGCTGCCAACGAAAAGGGACACCAGAGCCACGCAATGCACAGGGAGGACGGACGAAGAAGAATTCAAGCGAAGAACCAAGGCCATCGCCGACCGGCGACCCGGTCGGAATTCCCAAGTCCGTAGGCTAGAGCAAACACATCTGAACAGCGTAAGCCTAAGTAGACTGACTGAAGGACTATGGGTACTCTGTCCCAGATGGGAAGTATCGGGAGATAACTCTCGGCCCCCTCGGGGTTCCCCGAGTGCCTCCCGGGTTGTGTGGTAACACAACGAGCTCTTAGGCTAGAATTGCGTAAGTAGTAGACATCTCCCATAAGGTCATGTCATCGGTAATGTTTTTGATGAAACAAACAGGCAACTAGGCCCGCCCTCCCTAAGCAACCTCCCAATAATTTTAGCGAAGATACTGAAGGCGCCTAGGGCGCTAGGAGGGAGTGTTGCGCCGCTGCAATGTCTCCCACCAGCGAATGGTTCTGGCGCTGGCTAGAGAGGATCTCAGATAGAATCGGGTGAAGGTAGACTCTGCTCGCCAGCCCATGGCCGCCACAATGTCCTTGACCGCGTAGTTGCGGTCGAATGCGAGGCTAGCAGCCTTGGCTCTGACCTCATGTGCCCTGATGTGCATTCGGTTGGCTGTATCAGGGGCGAGATCTTGGTCTGCGGAGCGGATCACCCAACGGAGCCATAGCGGCGACAAAGGTAAGAAGACCGGTCGCCCCGTACCAAGTCCAAGCACAACGAAGAAGCACAACGAAGAAGCGCAAAGCCCATACACAACCGTCCTAGGTTAGCGAAGAAACTAAACCGAGTGCTCACGGTAAGGCGCATACCCGGATGGGGATGAAGGGGAGGCTACTCGGGTTACTGCCTAGCGATGGCGCTCCTCGCTTGCCAACTCTGCTCTATACGTACACAACAAATTTTGGCTAAAATTAGGCTAGCATAGACACGATTCCATACGGTAATGTCATCGGTAATGTGTTTTGAAAAAACAAAGCGCTACCCACAGCCAGAGGGTTAACCCTTTTAGCCCCCAGGTCCCATTTCTCAAATTTTAGGTGTCTGCCTATCGACTATGTACCAGTTGTAGGAGATGAATTGATCATGATAATTCAAGGGTAGTGCAAGATGAGCTTGGCGCCAGCAGGTGCCAAGCTCATCAGGCACTATTCTTGAATTATCATGATGAATCCATCTCCTGCTGCTGGGTCCTGGGGCTAAAAGGTTAACAAAAATCTCACCGTCTGCTTGATATGTGACTCCACTTTAATAAAATAAAAAAAAATGTAGAAATCTACAGTTTCTTGTCCTTATTCCCCCCCCCCCCCCCCCACACCCAGCCACCATCCCAACTGTCTGTCTCTTTCTTCTTATTTCCTCACAGCTGACATGCTTGGCAGTCTCCCTTTGTTCTGGACTTAAGTTAACCCCTTCACTGCCAGTGGACCCAGGCTGTGTTTTTGAAATCTATGTTAACCCTTTCAGCCCCATTTCTCAAATTTTGTAGGTGTTGCCTAACAACTATGTACCAGTTGTAGGAGATGGATTGATCATGATAATTCAAGGGTAGTTCCAGATGAGCTTGGCGCCTGCAGGCGCCAAACTCCTCTGGCACTACCCTTGAATTATTATGATCAATCCATCTCCTGCTGCAGAGTCCCCAGGCTAAAAGGGTTAATTTGATGTCGAAGGTCCACAGGCGTCCCAGGAACATGGATACAAGGTGGTGTCAGCAAGAGGCATAGATCCTCATGAGCCCATGCAACTGTGGGGGGCTCATAAGGATCTATGCCTCTTGAAGCTGGGTTCAGCTTTTCTCAGCAGTGAACAGGTTAACAACATAACTAGTCACAACACCCTCCATACATTTTAACTCATTCAGCCCCGACACACCACAGCAAGACATGGATCGAGCATGATACTTCAAGTGTGGTGCCAGAAAAGCTTGGGGCCCATAGGCGCTAAGCTGTTCTGGCACCTCCCTTGGACTATCGTACTTGGTCTGTCTCTAGAATTGTAACACAGTCCTTCAGAGGGCAACTTCAAAGTTTGGGGATTTCTGGGGCAGAATGTGTTAACCAACTCACCACATAGTAATTGTTTTCACGGGACAGCGGCTTGGACATGCCAAAGTCGCTGATTTTGGCAAAATGCTCATCGCACAGCAGGATGTTTCGGGCAGCCAGGTCACGGTGCACATAGTTCTTGCTCTCCAAGTACGCCATCCCTTTGGCCACCTGCCACATGATCTCCACAACGTTCCAGAGAGGCAGTTGCTTGTTTTTGGGCAGAAACTTGTTGAGTGGCCCCAGCTTTGCCAGCTCCATAACCAGCATGAGCGATTCGCCTTTACACACACCTGGGGGAAGAAATCATAGAACCCAATCAAGTCTGACTAGGTGACCACCTGCCCAAGCAGACCCATGGTCTTCTTTCTGTTACACTCGGATACACCTGTCAAAGGTGACCACTTTTTCATAGTCCCTCGGGTGGTCGCCTTAAAGAGCTCCGGGTGGTCGCCTTAAAGAGCTCCGACCGTACAGTAAATACAACACATTAACCCATTTAGCCCCGACGCTCTAGAGCAGGGGATGGATCAACCATGATAATTCAAGGGTAGTGCCAGATTAGCATGGCGCCATCAGACGCCAAGCTAATCTGGCACTACCCTTGAATTATCATGGTTGATCCATCCCCTGCAACTGGTGCACAAGTGATATGTGATAACTCCAAAATTTGAGAAATGCAGCCTTGAAGTTAAATGGGTTATAGATACACCTTTATTCCAATTTACAAGTGGTCCAAAATGCATCAAAGTTATTTTTTTAACTTTCGTGCCAACTACATTTTGCCGTGTGTAGAGAATGGCCTGCTCCACCGTATTCAAAAGTAATTCAAAGCCCAACTCCACATGTGAGAGACTGATCGAGTTCTGAACTGAGAGAGTTATCGTTCTTTACTCACCAATCATGCGGACAATATTTTCGTGATCCAGCTCCTTCATGAAATTGGCCTCCTTCATCAGATCCGCCTGAGTGCAATAAATACTTCATTGTGTAATAGCATGTTTACTATAAATAAATTTAGAATAATACTTACTATTCTATTTGATTCCTCACACATTAACACATAATTATGTTTTATATTTTAAGTTTAACTTTTATTCTTTGGCGCTTGGCTGCTGAATGAAACAAGATTTTGTAGTTGTTCTGACTATATAGCCCCAAAAAGACTCTAAACCGTAAAATACCTTACATTATTCTTTTTAAAAGGAAATATGAATTTTTTCTCTAAAATGTATTTTTTCGAAAAATTAATTTTTTTCTAAAATATATTTTTGGGAAAAATACTTACCGATGACATGACTCATAGGAAGATACACCTAGCTTACCAATTTCAGCCTAAGAACCTGTTGTGTCCATACACAAATACAGAGGCGACTCTAGGGTGCTGTAACCATGGGCCCTGAGTAGTCTCCCGTCCCTCCCTATCCGGTCACGTGGTGACACGCCAGTTGGAAATGCTTAGCTTACTGGCGGCAAGTGGGGGTAGGTGGGAGGGCCCTCTGAGTAATGTCATCGGTAAGTATTTTTCAAAAAAATACATTTTAGAGAAAATTCATTTGTTTTCTCAAAACCCTTACCGATGACATCACTAATAGGAAGAATAGCGAAGAGGAGGCGGGTGACACCCACCATTGTACCCTCTGAAAGGTTAGCCAGAGCCGCCCTCCCCATAGCAACCTCCCGACAATTTCAGCTAAGCTTCACCGAGGGAGTGTTGCGCCACGGCGAAGCCTCCCACCAGGGCCAGGATTCCGTTGGCCCAAGGGGTCCCTGAGGTAGAGCCGGGCGAAGATGGATTCCACCCGCCAGCCCACGGTCGCCACAATGTCCTTGACGCAGTTGCGGTCAAAGGCGACGCTGGTGGCCATGGCTCCAACCTCGTGTGCCCTGATCATTAGTCTCACAGCTCCCTCCAGGGAGAGGTCCTGGTAGGTGGACCGGATGACCCAGCATAGCCAGGAGGATATCGTCTGGGCTGAGACGTCATGTCTGCCTGGGGATAAAGGCAGAAGGAGGCGGGACTGTCCCCTTCAGATGGGTTTGATCGGCACAGGTAGACCCTTAGGCTCGTACCGTGTCTGGCTGCCTGGTCTCCCAGGGGGATGTTCAACCTTGTCAGTGGCCGTAAGGTGATCACCTGGGGCACGGTGAAGGGAGACCTAGACTTGGCCAGGAAGGATGAGTCAGTGAGGAGCTGAACAGAGCCATCCGTACGGAACTGCAGGCCGGCAGGGCGCGCAGAGAGCGCGAGCAGCCCACCAACGTGGGCAGTCGTAGCAGGGCCACCCGGAAGCAGATCTGCTGGGTCACACTGCGGACCGGGCCAGGGGAAGCAGATCAAGCGGTCCGAATCCAGCCACTTAAGCGCTCAGGGTAGGTCCCATTTTGGAACCAGCGAGCGGGGAACAGGCCATTGGAGGCCGAAGTGGGCCCTGAGATCGGAGAGGTGCTTGCCGGCGCCGGGGAACAGGAGGCCCCGGTGGCGATATGAGTCAGCTATCATGGCCAGGTAACTCCTGATGGCAATAGGTGCCAAGCACTGCTCAACAAAGAGCCAGATGAAGAACTCGGCTGGGGGGGGGGGGGGGGGGGGTGTTATCCGATCTGTGAGGGAGAGAAGCTGGTCAGAGCACCAGGACCGCCTGCGTCACCACTCCCCGCGCAGATGCGTCTGGGTGAAGGCCTGTGGGCTGTAGCGATAGCGTCCACCACTGCACTCGGGAAACCTCTAGCGGCGGGGGCGTGCCGCGCAATCTCCACGCGTGTAGAAGAAGTTGCTCCGGGCACGGGCAGTAGAGCGTCTGTGGGGTTGCTGAGCATCGAGCGTGGGGTTGGGAGCCGCAGGGAGGGTGGGGTGGTGTGGGGGGGTCCGCGGCAAGGCTGAGGAGGTTGGGGGACCAAGACCTGGGACGGCAGAACGGGGCCACCACTAACAACACTGCGTCACAACCCTTGAGCTTGAGCCGGACCTGGGGGACCCGTACCGTCGGCGGACAAGCATACAAGCTAACAAAACTACCTCATTGTGCGGAGGTCGATCCTGGGCGGCTCCCACTGTGCGCCGACCGTCCAAAGATATCCGGTCGGAGGGCCCACTCGGAGAGCAAAAGCTGGCCGTGCCGAGAGAGGAAGTTGGCTGGGACGAACAGGAGGCCCGGGATGTGTCGTGCTCGGAGAGCGATGCTGCGATCTTCGCACCACCGGAGAGGATGACGAGGTCCCTGTGTAGGAGACGAGTTTCCCACGCGGTGAGGGCTAGCTGACCGTCTGCAGGTTCAGTCAGTAGATGTGCCTCTCCGCAAGGTCCAGAGGACCGTGGCCGGGCGCCGTGAAGAACATCGGTTGAAGACGAGCGCCCCATCCGGCGAGACTTGCCTCTACATAGAGCGACAGTTGGGAGGGCAGTGAGGAGAGGGGTACTCCAGATATGAACCACGCAAGATCTGTCCTGCGGAGCAGCAGGAACCGGTATAGGGGAAGCGAGGTTGTGGAGGATGGAAGCCAGTGGGGAAGCCAGAGCAGCCAAAGAGAGCAGGAGCGCAGCCTGCCGGGGGCTGTAGCCAGACGCGTCCTCTTGAGACACCTGCCGGGTTAGGGATGCCAACTTCCTGATCTGCAGTTCTGGAGGTGTCCCCTGGTCGAGGTTGGTCAGAACTCCATGCGCAGGTGCACAGACCGGGGAGCGGGAGCGAGGTCCGCCTAGCCTAAGCTGACCAGGGAGCCGAGCCGAGATCGCAGAAGGAGCAGCGCCTCTCTGTCCTTGTCCAAGGCAGACTCCGACTGGTTCCGTAGGAGAAGTCATCAAGGAAGTCCGCAGGTGAGCTCGAGGGAGCCAGTCTGGCCCTGGCGACGACGGTGACCATGATGCGAAGCAAACATCCATGGGCTGAGGTTGAGGCCAAAGGGCAGCACCCTGACTGGAGACAATGCGCCGGAGGCAAAGCGCCGGAAGAGCCGAGCGAGGGGAGCATGGGGACGATTAGATAGGCATCCGACAGGTCCAGACTGACGGCGCCATCCAAGGAACGCACCGCCGCCCTTAAGTCCCGGCCATTGCCATGCGGCACATAAGCCCTGTGATGTACTTTTCGCGAGCCAAGAGGACAAAGACCACTTGCCGTCAGGCTTGGGAACCAAGGAGGCGGCTGCCGAAGGCTGGGGGGTGCCGTGGGCCAGAGATCCGGAAGCAAGTCCATGAGTGCCTGTCAGGTGGGCCAAAGAGGAGCGTGCCGCCGAGCGGGGCCTGACGGGAGCTGCTTCTTCAACGCGGAGGGCAGGTAGAGGCAGGCCTGGAGGACAGCATCCCGCCGCAACAGGTGGTAGTCCGAGGCAGCGGCCATAGCATCCGTGGAGGAGAGATACGCCGCCCGGAAGGCGAGCCCCGGCTGGGGCGAGGAAGTCTCTCAGGAGGGGCAAGAAGGACTAGAGCCAGGAGTCCTCGACGCATCGGACCACCGTCAGGGAGTCTCAGACGAAGGTCACTGTTCTGTCCATCCACGGGGGAGGTTACACTGCGAAGTCCGGGTGCCACCTGCCTAAACTTGCGCCGCTGGGTCCGCCAGTATGGGGCAGGAACGGCCTGGGAAGGACCCGCGTACCAGTCTTGGTGGAAGGCGATGTCCAGTCCAGCCGGCCACCTGTAGCCGGGGCGAAGGTGGGCTCACCGCCGCTGCCCTGCTGCACACGTGTGGAGGACAAGTCCGTGAGATCTCGGAAGCCCGGAGACTGGGGGAGGGACCTGAACCTTTTGCCTGTCGGACGGCGACAAGCAAACTGATGCCTTCGTCTGGTGTGGGGGGACGATGGGCAGGACTCGGGGGGGGGGGGGGGGGGGGGGTGGGGGGGGGGGGGGGAAGACAGGTTGCAAGCAGATGCACCGACCTGTCCAGGGACCACGGGGAATCCATCCTAAGAGCCAGGAGGGCTGCTGGCGAAGCGGGGCTGTCCGGGGAACGCATGCCTGGAAGAAGTTGGCCAACTGCTAACACCGAGGAGTGCCACGACGGAGCCCTCCGGTAACCGGCTGGGGACCTCATCGCCGTCAGGGGGAGGCCAGTGGAGCGGGAAGAGGGCTTAGACCCGGTCAAGGCCAGCCACGATGAGAGACAGGATGAGACAGCTGCCGTGCGCTGACCGGCGTTCGCGGGGGGAGAGACTGTGACGGAGGGAGTGGGCCTGTCAGGTCCGGTAGCGTGGGGTAGCCGTGTGTCTCGTTATCTCCGAACGAAGGGCAGTCCCGTCGGGCAGGGCATCAGGAGGCAGTCTAGGCTCCGAGGGTGAAGGAGTGGGCCGGCCTCCAATGCCAACAGCACTTGGTGATCCCAGGCGGTCAGCCATCCAAGTACTCACCGAGCCCGACGCTGCTTAACATCGGCGCACAGCCAATGGCCATGCATCCAACATGGTATGATTGTTGGCCGAGGAGAGGCGCGCCGGGAACTCCGTAGCCTTGTCCGGTATAGCAGGCTTGCCAAGGTCGTGGCACGGGGCAATGTAGGTCGCTGTGGACTGGCCTCAGCGAGGCAGGTACACTGCCGGCCAGACTCCCTAGGGGAGCGGGCAGGCTGTTCCCATAGGATGCGTCGGGGGCCAGAGGGTCAGTTGCCGCAGAGCGGTTCAAGCAAGGTCGCTGCTGGCCAGACGTCTCCCAGGAGCGGGGGTGCCTGGTAATCTTAGTGTCATCCGGTGTAGTGGGAGTGCCATAGGTCGAGGTACAGGTCGACGTAGGTCGCTGTGGCTGGCCTCAATGAGGCGGGCGCACTGCTGGCCAATCTCAGCAGGGGAGCGGGTGGGCTGTTCCCGTAGGATGCGTCCGGGGCCCAGGGAGTCAGTCACCACAGAGCGTGGTCGCTGCCGGCCGGTCTCCTCCAGGGAGCGGGAATGCCAGGCACTCTTATTGTCGTCCGGCTCAGTGGGTGTGCCATTAGACATGGTACGGGGCGAGGTAAGTCGCTGTGGCCGGCCTCAATGAGGCGGGCGCACTGCTGGCCGGTCTCCCAAGGGGAGCGGGCAGGCTATCTCGTAGGATGCGTCGGTGCCCGAAGTGTCAGTCACCACCAAGCGGGGAGAGCAAGGCCGCTGCCGGCCGGTCTCCTCTGAGGAGCAGGCGGGCCAGGTCCGAGTGGGGACCTGAAGGGTGGGTCTAGGCCAGACGTGTCATTCTCTCCCCAAGGTCCGCGCCTAGTCCTTCCTCCTGGCAAGGTGGGGGCCGCCATGGCGGGTGGGTGGTCTCGCGCCAGCACAGGGCGCACTGTCAGCCGGTCTTTGCTTGCGCCGATAAATCCCCAGAGCTGCGGCCAAGTTCCTCCACCCAGGTGGTGCAGGTTTCACAGGCGCGGCCGGAGGCACAACCGGAACAGCGGAGGCAACCGCATGAGTAATGCTCGGTCATAGGAAGCGGGCAGGTGCGTGCTTGGCAGCTGCAACACATAGCAATGTGAAAGGCGGCCGGGCGTGGGGTCCCCGAGGCCCCGCCAGGCTCGCTTCAAACAAAAACCTCGACATCTACGGATACGTACTTGGGCTACCCGCCTGTAATGTGCCTGCACAGGACAATATTGTATAAGCAGAACAGCTCGGAAGATCAGTGGCCAATAGAAAAATGTACCGCTGAGCCATCACAGTTACCCCAAGCGTGGTATCGATCTACGGCCCCTCATAATGGCCGAGCATGCTGCCAGTGCGCCACAGTGCTTCACCACACGTTAGAAAATTTCTACTTCCCTTAGCCAAGGATCATATGAGCAAAAGCGCCCATGGTCAATGCTGCCGCCCGGGCCACCCAGCACCGGTCGAGGGCATGAACCGAGGCCTTACCTTGTCATAGCTGTGAGGCCGGAGGGAACCTGCCATGAAGGGTGCACGGCGCAGTCCCTGATGACCGGGATTCTCGGCACCAGTCGCTCACTCCCTGAGTGAAGAAAGACCTCGCAGTAGGTCTTTGGGTGAAGCCACCAGCCGATGAGGAAGAAGTCCAAGAAAGCACAGCCAACCAAGCAGAGGCAACCCTCGCCGCAACGGAGTCCATGAGCGAAGAAAACCACGAGTAACGAAACGACCGGTCATACCGTACACAGCCAAAGGTCCAGGAGACTTGAGACCATTCACGGTAAGCTAAGCGAATAGACTGGCGTGTCACCACTGGACACGTGACCGGATAGGGAGGGACGGGAGACTACTCAGGGCCCATGGTTATGGCGCCCTTGAGTCACCTCCCTGGTTGTGTATGGACACAACAGGTTCTTAGGCTGAAATTTGTAAGCTAGGTATATCTTCCTATTAGTAATGTGATCGGTAAGGGTTTTGAGAAAACAAATGAACGAACAGTTTATAGCACAGCTCTCCTATCCTGCCAAACACTCCATAATACACAGTCACACACAGGCTGCCCTATCAAACACTAGACAAAACACAGTCACACACAGGCTGCCCTGTCAAACACTTGACAAAACACAGTCACACACAGGCTGCCCTGTCAAACACTCGAAAAAATTAATTTTTCTCTAAAATATATTTTTTCGAAAAATACCGATGACATGACTATATGGAAGTGTCGACTACTTACTCAATTTTAGCCTAAGAACCCGTTATGTTACAAGAGGGGCCGAGAGTTGTCTCCCATCCCTGCCCATCCGGTTCCGAGTCACGTGGTGACCAACCAGTCAGAATACTTAGCTCACCAGCGGCAAGTGGGGCAGGTGGGAGGGTCCTCTGAGTCATATATTTTAGAGAAAAATTAATTTGTTTCCTCAAATACATTACCGATGACATGACTATATGGAAGAGTTGCGAGAAGGAGGAGGGTGCCACGCCCAAAACACCCATGCCAAGGGCTATAGCCAGAGCCAACCTCCCTGCCGCAAACTCCCGACAATTTTAGCTAAGTGTGCCACTGCGGCACCCGAGGCACCAGGAGGGAGTGTTGCGGTGTAGCAATGTCCCCCACCAGTGCGAGGTTGTCTCGCTGGCCTGCCAGATCCCCGAGCTAGAAGCGGGGCAAAGGTCGATTCTGCCATCCAGCCCATGGCCGCCATGATGTCTTTGACAGCGCAGTTCCGGTCGAACGTGATGCTCGTGGCCATGGCTCGTACCTCGTGTGCGCGTATTGTAAGCCTCTTTGCTCCCTGCGGGGAGAGGTCCTGGTAGGCGGACCGTATGACCCAGCGTAGCCAGGAAGATATCGTCTGGGCTGTTATGTCAGTTCTTGCCTGGGTTCAAAGGTAGAAAGGCGTGAGCGTCCTCTCCGGACAGCTTTGGATCAGCGTAGGTAAATGCGAAAGGCGCGCACAGGATCTTGTCGCCTAGTCTCCCAGGGAAAGTTCAGCGGCCGTAAGGTATTCACCTGTGGCGCGGGCAGGGGAGACCTAGTCTTGGCAAGGAAGGCAGGGTCCATGAGGAGCTGCATGGAACCATCCGTTCACAACTGCAGGCAGACAGGGCACGTAGACAGCGCGTGTAGCTCGCTAACTCGGGCCGCGGTGGCAAGGGCCAACAGGAAGCATGTCTTACGAGTCACATCCGCAAAGCGGGCCGAAGGCAGCGGTTCGAATCTGGCAGAGTTAAGCCACGTCAGTACCCAGAGTAGGTCCCAGCGAGGGATGAACGAGCGGGGGACTGGACGCTGCAGGCTGAAGTGAGTCATAAGGTCGGCGAGGTCTTTGCAGTCGCCGGGGTCCGGGTGGCCGAGGTGCCGGTAGGTGTCAGCAATCATGGACAGGTACCCCCTGATGGTGATAGGGGCCAAACCCTGGTCTCCGAAGAGCCAGAGGAAGAAGTCCGCGAGCTGGGGATTTGACAGTTCGGTGGGGAAGAGGCGCTGGTCATCGCACCAGGAGCACAGTATTCACCATTGTCCCTCATAGACGTGCCTGGTCGAGGGTCTGCGGGCAGTAGCGATCGCTTCCACTGCTGCACTTGAGAAGCCTTTAGTGGTGAGGGCTTGCCGCACAATCTCCAGGCATGAAGGAAGAGCCGCTCTGGGCACGGGTGGAACAGCGGCTGGCGGGGCTGCTTGAGCGTGGTGCTCGGCGTAGGGAGCAGCAGGGGGGGGCCCGTGGCGAGGATGAGGAGGTCGGTGGTCCAGGACCGGTTCCAGGATAATGGGGCGACCAACAAGACGACCACATTGCATCCTCAAAGCTCGAGGAGAACTTTGGGAACAAGAAGCGTCGGGGGGCAAGCATACGCGATGAGACCGTCCCAGGGAATGGAGAGCGCATCGACTGCCCAGGCAAGGGGTCTGGGATCAGGGAGATGAAGAGGGGAAGCTGGTGATTCCACCGCGTGGCGAAAGGCTCGATCATAGGCGTCTCCCAATGAGCGCAGATCATCCGAAAGATGTCCCTGCGGAGCGTCCATTCCGTTTGCAGTAACTGGCCGCGCCGGGAGAGAGAGTCGGCCAAAACGTGCAGGCGTCCTGGAATGTGTCGGGCTCGGAGAAAAATGCTGCGGACCTCGCACCAGCGCATCAGACGGTAGAGGAGCATGCACCGGTTAGGGGAGCGCGTTCTGCCCTGCTTCTGAATGTAGGACACCACCATCATGTTGTCCGAGAGGACGAGTAGCTCCTGGTGACAGCGGTGAGCTTCCCACGCCATGAGGGCTTGCCAGACCGCTTGCAGCTCCCACCAGTTGATGTGATTGTCCGCCAGGTCCGGAGGCCAGGGGCCAGACGTCGTGAGGAAACGCGGAAGTAGGTGGGCACCCCACCCAGAGAGACTTACATCAACACAGAGGGAGAGCTGAGGGGGCGGAGAGGCCAGGGGGACACCCGAAGCGAGCCAGGAAGTGTCCGTCCAACGCAAAAGATGGGGGACGCAGCATCTGAGTCACTGGCACCCGGGCAGCTACATCGCCGAAGGACGGACGCCAATGGAGCAGGAGGTGCAGCTGTATTGGCCGGAAGTAAAGATGACCAAGGTGGAGGAGATCCGCCACAGCATTCATGAGCCGAGAAGCTGAAGCCACACTCTGGCGGGGGCTGCCTCCTCCTGGGGGAACTGGCTGGCTAGGGCGGTAAACTTCTGGATCTGAGGCTCTGGTAAACGCACTCGGTTGAGGTTGGTTGCAAATTCCATGCCGAGATGGACAAAGTGGCGTGAGGAAGTGAGGTCTGACTTGCCCGCGGTGACCAGAAAGCCCAACAGCGAAAACAGACAAAGGAGCGCATCCCCGTCCGTCGCCAGGTCGACCTCCAACTTGTAGCGTAGGAGGAGGCTGTCTAAGTAGTTCGAAGTCGGACTGGCAAACGACTGCCGGGTCGAGGCAACTACAGGGTCCATGAAGCGAGAGAGAACCCAAGGGCTGAAGTTCAGACTGAATGGGAGGCTCTAACTGGTAGATCATGCCGTCGAAGGCGAGGCGGAGATACCTCCTGGAGGCAGGGGGAGGGGGGGGGGTGCAAGAGGACGTGGAGCAATGTGTCGGAAGAACCCGTTGGGTGGAATCTCAGACCACAGCCGGAGCGACGCAGCGGCGGCGAGCACAAGGTGATCCGAAGGACCTCTGCGATGGTAACGCGGATCCAGGGGTCGCCGGAATCCCAGGTCGAGGAGCAGTCCGCGGCAGGGCCAGAAGTACGGCATCCTGACGCAACAGGTTGCAAGGCGGCGGCAGGCACGGCGTTGACCGACGAAGAAACGCTGCCCGGAAGGCCACTTCCACGAGGGTGAGGAGATCTCTGAGAAGGGCGACCCCGAAGGGCACCAGGCGTCCTCGATGCTGCAGACGAAGCATAGGGTGAGCAGCTCCAGGAAACCCGAGCAAGCCAAGGAGTTCCGGACGAGTGACGCAGTCTTGTCCAAGCCCCGGGGAAGGCTGCGTTGACGAGAGCGGCGCCGCCATGTGGCACGGTGCCGGAGGGTCCAAGGACGAAGGGAGCAGGAGAGGACTGGGGAGGGCCGCCCACGAGTCCTGTCGAAGGCAAAGTCCAGTCCCACCGGGCAGCGATGGCCGGAGACGAAGTTGTAGTCCTGGAAGCCGGACAGTAGGAGCTGGGCGGAAGGCATCCAGAAGGCAGAGGGCTGTGGAAGCGACTTGACACTCCGAACCTGCCATCCTGCGTCCACGAAGTGGCTCCTACCTCTTGAGGTAGGTGGGCGGGGGCGGGCTGCCGTGACTGCGAAGACGGGAGCGCCGACGTCGTGGAACTTCGGTGATCAGACGAGACCCGAGGTAATCAACGCAGTAAGGCCATAGGCTGCGTGTGCTAGGGTGTCGCGCGTCGCGGTCCTTCCCACGCTGGTTCCTGGACGAGCGAGAGGGTCCCGAGTAGTCCGCAGATGAAGGGACACCAGCCTCTGCTGGGCGGCCTCCGAGAGGCGGCTCTCAGCCGATAATGACTCCCCATAAGGGTCAGCAAGTGTTCCGAGGCGAGACAAGCCAGGACAGACAGAGGACAACGACGGCGCGAAGCGCGTCTCTGCAGGCCGGACTCCTTGACCGTGCGGGCGTCAGGATGGCTTCACTCCTGCTAGAAATGCTGGGCTCACGTGTCCGGCGTGTCATCCGATCCACAAGATCAGTGAGGGCGTGTGCGGTCGCTGCTCCAGGAGCGGAAATGGGGGGGGGGGGCCATGATGGACGAAGGGGCACAAGTCTCTACTGGCCGGGCTCAATGAGGCGGGCGCACTGCCGGCTATATGACCCCTCGTAAGAGTCAGCGGGCTTGTCAAGGAGAGACATACCAGGACTGCCAGGGTACAGCGTAAGGCGCGAAGCGCGTCTCTGCAGGCCGGGCTCAGCGAGGCGGGCACACTGCCGGCTATACAACCCCTCGTAAAAAGTCAGTGGGCTTGGCAGTGGCTGCAGTCCTGTGGAAGTGCTGGGCATAAGTGGAGCTGATGGCGTAGCGGGAGGTCTCCAGGCCAAGACCGGTCATCGGACAATAGAGCACAAGTCTCTACTGGCCGGGCTCAATGAGGCAGGCGCTCTGACCAGCTATATGACCCCTCAGAAGAGTCAGCGGGCTTGTCGAGGAGAGACATAACAAGGACTGCCAGTGAACAACGTAAGGCGCAAAGCGCATCTCTGCAGGCCGGGCTCAGTGAGGCAGGCACTCTGCCGGCTATACGATCCCTCCGAAGAGTCAGCGGGCTTGGCAGTGGATGCAGTCCTGTGGTAAGTGCTGGGCGTAAGGTCCGACGTGTTGTCCATTCCACAAGGTCGGGGCGGGCGCGTGTAATCACATCTCCGGAATGGAGGGGGGGGGGGGGGGTGGCAAAGGAACTGACCGGTTGCTAGACGGTGACGGCGCTTGCGCCGGCAAGGTTCACAGGCGCTTCCTTCTGTAGGCCACCGTAGCTCGTGCCAGGTCGAGCAGCCATCCCAGGCGCGGACAGACGAGCACCAGTCCCGCAGAAACCGACGGTGTGGTTATCCCGCGGCCATCGTCAGTCGCCGCACTGCCAGCAGGCAAGCCCCTGGCAACTGCAACACAAACCAGACATAAAAGGCGACCGAGCGTGGGCACCGAAAGGCCCCGCCAATGACGTCGAACGTTCGCCGCGAAGCACCACCCGAGCGCAAGAAGTGCCTCTGATTGCTAAGACGAGCACAGGGCGCACCATGGTACAACAAGTACAAGCAAACGAAGCGCCTCTGAACGAAGCTGGCGCTAACAACACGCTAACGGTGAGGGCACGAGGGGCCCTGCCAAGCTAAGACGAGCGTCGGGCGCACAATGGTACAACAAGTACAAGCAAACGAAGCGCCTCTGAACGAAGCTGGTGCTAACAACACGCTAACGGCGAGGGCACGAGGAGCCCCGCCAAGCTAAGACGAGCATCGGGCGCACAATGGTACAAGTACAAGCAAACGAAGCACCTCTAAACGAAGCCGGTGCTAACCACACGCTAAGGGCACTTGGGGCCCCGTCAAGCTAAGACGAGCGGCGGGCGCACCATGGTACAACGAAGCACAAGCGAAACGAAGTGCCTCTGAACGAAGCTGGCGCCCAGCCCGGGGGCCAGCCGAGGGCCATTACCGCTACCTTAACTCTCAGTTGAAGCAGGGACGGGGCAGAAGGAACCTCCAACACACCCACAACATGCGACGGTGGGGGGGGGGGGGGGGGGGGGGGGGGGGGGGATCCCGAAGAGTCCGCGCCACGAAGACCGGGCCACTCCAGGGAGGCGCAGAAAAGACAGGCCAGTAGCACAGGCAACGAAGCCCTCTCCGAAGGCAGGACAGGCAGCGACGCAGGTGAAGCACTGAAGTCCGAAGCCAGAACAAGTGAGAACGACTGGGCGAAACCGGTCGCACCATACACAGTCAGGGTCCAAGTCTAACGCTGAAACACGTTTGCACAGCGTGAGCTAAGTAGAACGACTGGTTGGTCACCATGTGACTTGGAACCGGATGGGCAGGGATGGGAGACAACTCTTGGCCCCTCTGGGGGTTCCCCAAGTGCCTTCCGGGTTGTGTTATAACACAACGGGTTACTTACTTACTTACTTACGCCTGTCACCCCTACCCGGGTATAGGCCGTCGACGAGAGACCTCCAGCAACTCCTGTCCTGTGCTTCTCCTTCGATTCTACTCCAGGTGGTTCCCAGTCTCTTGATGTCTGCTTGGAGGTCTCGACGCCAGGAGTTTCTCGGCCTACCTCTTTTCCTCTTTCCCTGGGGGTTCCATGACAATGCCTGCCTAGTGATACTGGAAGCTGGCTTTCTCAGACTGTGACCGATCCATCCCCATCTTCTTCGCCCAATTTCATTCTCTGCTGTTATCTGCTCTGTTCTCTCCCAGAGTCTGACGTTGCTGATCTTCTCTGGCCAGTGGATTTTCAAAATTCTTCTAAGACAACTGTTCATGAAGGTCTGTACTCTGTTGACTGTGGTTTTTGTAAATCTCCATGTTTCTGCTCCATATAGGAGAACTGCTTTTACATTGGAGTTGAAAATCCGGACTTTGGTGTGTTGTGACAGCTCTCTGGAACTCCACACTTTTTTCAACTGGAGAAAGGCTGCTCTGGCTTTACCGATTCGTGCTCTGACATCTGCATCAGTGCCGCCTTTTTTGTCTATGATGCTCCCGAGATAGGTGAAGGACTCCACCTCCTCTAACGGGGTGCCAGCAAGCAAGACTGGTTCTTCCCTGGTTGCGTTCAGCCTCATTGTCTTTGTTTTCTGTTTGTGAATGGTGAGGCCCACTTGGGACGAGATGTCAGCAAGCCTCGTGGTCTTATCCTGCATTTGTTGATGAGTGTGGGACAGTAATGCCAAGTCGTCTGCAAAATCGAGGTCGTCAAGCTGTGTCCACAGTGTCCACTGTACTCCACTTCGTCTGTGCTCTGTGGTCGTCTTCATGACCCAGTCTATGGCCAGTAGGAAGAGGAACGGAGACAGCAGACACCCCTGCCTGACACCAGTTCTGACCTGGAGCTCTCTGGTGAACTGCCCTTCGTGGATCATGCGACATTTCATGCCATCATAGCTGCTCTTGATCAGGCGGACGAGCTTTGTGGGTACACCGTAGTGTCGTAGGAGTTTCCACAGAGTCTCTCGGTCCACGCTGTCAAATGCTTTCTCATAATCCACAAAGTTGACGTACAGCGGGGAGCTCCACTCCAGAGACTGTTCCACGATGATGCGGAGAGTGGCGATCTGGTCTGTACATGATCGGTTCTTCCTGAATCCTGCTTGCTGGTCTCTCAGCTGGGGGTCAACGGAGCTCTTCATTCTCTCTAGGATGATCCTGTTGAAGACCTTTCCTGGTACTGACAGAAAGGTGATTCCTCTGTAGTTGGAACACTTGCTGAGGTCGCCTTTCTTGGGAAGCTTGATTAGGTACCCCTCCTTCCAGTCAGCTGGCATCACCTCCTCTTCCCAGATCTTTCCAAACAATGGGTACAGCATCTCAACTGTTGTCTCTAGGTCTGCTTTCAGAGACTCCGCTGGGATGCCATCTGGCCCTGCTGCTTTGCCATTCTTCAAAAATGCCACTGCTTTTCTGATCTCTTCCCGGCTGGGTCTGTCACAGCTGATGGGTAGGTCGGTCTCTGCCGGCTGGATGTCGGGGGGGTCGGGTGGGCTAGGTCTGTTCAGTAACTCTTCAAAATACTCGGCCCATCTGTCGAGTTGGTCTGCTCTGTCTGCAATAGGCTTGCCTTCTTTGTCTTTTACTGGTCTTTCTGTATGGCCATACTTACCCGACAATCTTCTGGTAATGTCGTAGAGCTGTTTCATGTTGCCACTGCCTGCTGCCTTTTCTGCCTCTGCTGCCAGGCTGTCTGTGTAGGCCCTCTTGTCTGCCCTGATACTCCTCTTCACCTCGCGGTTGGCTTCCGAGTATTCCCCCTGTGCCCTTACTTTGGCTGCTCTCGTGCGACTGTTGTTGACCGCTGCTTTCTTCTGCTTCCTCACTTCTATCTTCTTCAAGGTCTGTGCCGACAGCCAGTCCTTGTGGTGGTGTTTCCTGAACCCTACAGTGTCTTTGCAGGTTGAGTTCAGCGCCTCTCTAACTGCCTTCCACTGCTGCTCTGTGGTGACCGCCTCCTCTTCATTTACTAGCTCCTGTAGCGCTTGAAACCGGTTGGACAGCACCAGTTTGAACTCTTCTCTAGCTCCAGTTTCTCTCAGGAAGCCTACATTATAGCGCTGTCTTCTTGTTGTCTCTGTGCGGCTTTTCTTTAGCTTGAGCTTCATTCTTAAGGTAAGCAGATGGTGGTCTGAGGCGACATCTGCTCCCCTCCTCACTCGAACATCTTGAAGGGATCTTCTAAATTTCTTGCTAATGCAGATATGGTCTATTTGGTTCTCTGTTGTATGGTCAGGTGAGACCCAAGTTGCTTTGTGTATTCTTCTGTGTGGGAAGATGCTGCCTCCAATGACAAGTCGGTTTAGAGCACAAAAGTCTACAAACCTCTCCCCGTTCTCACTCATCTCCGAGCCTAGTCCCTGTCTCCCCATCACCTCTTCGTATCCGGTGTTGTCCTCCCCTATTTTGGCATTAAAATCGCCCATGACGATGGTGATGTCTCGCTCCGCACATTTGTCCACGGCACTCTGGAGTCGGTCGTAGAACTCTTGTTTCTCTTCCTCGTCACTGTCATTGGTGGGCGCATAACACTGGATGACGTTCAGCTTGAGCTTTTTCTTGGTTCTAAAGGCTGCTGTTATAATTCTTGGCCCAAGAGGTTCCCAGCCCATCAGCGCTCTCTGTGCCACTGGTGACAGCATGAGTGCTACTCCTTCTGTATGGGGGGCATTCTCCTCTTCATGACCTGAATACAGAACCATCTCCCCACTTAACAGCCTTTTCTGGCCAGACTACGTCCATCTGGCTTCACTGATGCCTAGCAGGGAAAGGTTGTACTTTTGCATTTCCGCTGCTATCTGGGCGGCCTTGCCGCTCTGGTACATGGTCTTGACGTTCCATGTGCCCATGGTTGTATCCCTGGATAGAGAGAGGCGGCTCGGTCCTGTGGCTTCCGAAGACTTCCGGCTTTCACCACAGGACGTCATAAGTCTTCTAGTAGAAGAACCTTCCTCCTCCAGGAAAGGAATTATTGTTAGTCTTTTCGTCGGCGTTTTTGTAGCTATTTCCTTTTTTGCAGGGTGGGGAAGCTACCCCCACGCCCAACCCCCTTACTAGGAGGACCAGGGGTTTTCTGTCGGGGTCACCTTCCCTTAGACCATGTTGGTTCACGGCACCTTATTTCATTCGGTGCACCCCTCTCACGAGGGACCCCCTATCCACCACCCAGGGGATGCGCCTCAACGCCGTATGGTCCCAGCGCGAGGAACACAACGGGTTCTTAGGCTAAAATTGAGTAAGTAGTCGACACTTCCATATAGTCATGTCATCGGTAATGTTTTTGAGGAAACAAACAGTCACACACAGGCTGCCCTGTCAAACACTTGACAAAACAGTCACACACAGGCTGCCCTGTCAAACACTCGACAAAACTCAAGCCACACACTCGACAACACACACACATTCATGGTTACCTCCACTGTGGGGTCTAGTTCTGCATTTTTCAGCGTCTTGACCGCTACAGGGACGTCCTTGCCTCGCATCTTGCAGATACCTTTCATCACTGAGCCAAAGTTACCAGCGCCTATTTAACAGAACAAAATATCATTAATCTATTTAGCCCTGACACCCCACAGCAGGAGATGGATAGACCATGATAATTCAAGGGTAGAGTCAGATTAGCTTGGCGCCAACAGGCGCCAAGCAAATCTGGCACTACCCTTAAATTATCATGGTCAATCCATCTCCTGCAACTGGTGTGTAGTCATTAGGTGACACTGCAAAAAAAAGTGGCCGTGGGGTTAAATGGGTTAACCCCTTTACTGCCAGTGGATGCAGACTGTGTTCCTGATATCACTGTAAATTGAATGTCAACGATCCCCAGCTATCAAAGCCAATTAGCCCTGATGCACTACATCAGAAGATGGATTGACCATGATAATTCAAGAGTAGTGCCTGATTAGCTTGGCGCCAAAATGTCATGGTTTAAGTGACACCTCAAACATTTGGGAAATGTGGCCTTGGGTTAAATGGGTTAAACAATGCTCAGCAGACGATTCTGACACACCAGGCGTTCACTTGCAGAAGTGAAGGGGATGATGATAATGAAAGTATATGTCTCATCAGTGTAAGTTCTGACAGATACAATTACATTCAGAGGACGGTGCACATACCCAGTTTGTCTTCCAGAATAACCTGCTCGGGACGCAAGTCCTTGCTAATGACCTCAATACGCATGCTGCCATAAATCTCCTCCAGCTGGGCGGGCGCCATATCCAGGACAATTTCAGGGTGGTCAGTGTCATCTGGAATAAATAGTACACGTGACTTCGCTCTAAACGCAAGAGTTTTCACTAATTACGTATACAAATCCTTATGACCCCCTGCTGCCTTTATAATAAATGAATGAATGAAGGAATAAATAAATAAATAATAAGTTGGGAAGATTACAAAGTAAAGTATACTAATGGTCAAAACTTAAGGGCCACGCCACTTTTTTGTCATTGTTTATCATCGCAAGTGCGCTAATAAAATACAATGTTCTTTCGATCCAAATGGATTAAAAGTTGACCTTAGACAGTCCACTGTACAGGGAACAATAGACAACAATTCATCAAATTCCATGACCATGTCAAATGCACGTGAAACATCGTCAGTTTTTGTGAAAGCTGTGCGATATTGGCAAGTGTACCAAAAGCAGGCAGGCGGAAAAACTTGGTAAAGTTGTGATGCACGTGCTAAAGGAGTCAGTCGTGAACACTGAGCACTTTTGTTTCGCTACAAATACCGGTACAGTAGGGGCATAATTGTCACTTTCCTAACCATGGCACTACGACGAAGCCTAACAAAAGTAGATCAAGGCCGGGCGCTAGCATGGCTGAAGGATGGAATTTCTAGGTGAGAAGTTGGGAGACGTCTTGGGGTGTCCCATTCAGCGATCCAGAGGCTGCTGGCATGATTCCAAGAAAATGGAAGGGCAGAACGACGACCCTGCTCAGGACGTCCGCGCTGCACCAGCACAAGGGAGAACAGATACCTCTGTGTGGCGGCTCTGCGCAAATGAATTGTCACATTAACCACGCTGCGACATCAACTGATGCAAGCTGCAAACGTTAATGTCAGCAGAAGCACAGTCTGCCGACGTCTGCGCGAATTTGCCTGGCTTCATGCAGAGCAGCAGTTGCCTGGTGTTATCAATATGTGAGGTGCAACAGGCTCCAGTGGACTCAGGTTTTGATTACTGATGAGTCACGGTTCACCGTGTCCTTCAACGACAGCAGGGTGAGGGTCTGGAGACGCCAGGGTGAGCGATTCACGGATGGATGCGTTGAAGAGGTGGATCGTTACAGAGGAGGCTCAGTCATGGTCTGGGCAGGCTTCAGCAGGGAAGGCAGGACCCCCCCCCCTCCATGTCATCCAAGGCACGCTGACTGGACTGCGCTATCGGGACGAGATTGTGCAGCCCCTCATCCAGCCAGCTCTCCAAGCCATAGGCAACAATGCTGTTCTGTAGGATGACAACGCTCGACCTCATCGCATCCATATGGTGGATGAGTACCTTGGGCGACAGGGCATCATGAGGATGGAGTGGCCAGCTCGTTCACCTGATCTGGCTCCCATTGAGCACCTCTGGGACAACGTGTAGTCAGCAACCACCCCCCAACTCAAGGCGTCCCCCAGCTGACTCAGTTCCTGCATCAAGAGTGGGAAGCGATCCCACAACATGTTCTCCGGACCCTGGTGAACTCCATGTGTCAACGCTGCATTGAATGCTTGGCTGCAAAAGGTGGGCACACTTGCTCCTGACTGGACCAGTCTTGTGTGACTTTTCAAATGAGGGGTTGGTGAACATTCTAACATACTGCTGTTGTTACAATCGCTTGATTTACTCAAAACTTAAATTGTTACTGAATAAATTAGCAAAGTACTGACTTCAAGTATTGTTACATTATTTGTGTGGTGTTGTCGATGCATCTGTGATAAAAGTGGCATTTAAGTTTTGACCATTAGTATAGGTAAAAGTACTATCAGGAGAGAGATTTGTGCATTGTCGACCAAATGATCATAGATCTAGTTTGGTAAAAGCACCAACAACAAAAAAGAAAGGCAAAGCCGTCATGGCTCACGTGTATGACCAATCCACACGTGTGACAATGGCTTCTGCACCAACAAAATCCATTTTTTCTCAAAACTTAATCAGTTTTCACACATCTGTGAAACCCATGTGACCCTTGACATTAGTATACATAGAAAGGTCTTATCATCAGCTACCTTTGTGCCAAATTTGATTGAAAAGTTTGCAAAATTGTTCATAATAACTACAATTTTATCAAAAATTGGCATTATACACACATTTGCTGACTTCTTGTGACCTTGACCTTACCGAGGGGTCATCCAAATTAGTATGCATAGGTATCTCTGTAGCAAGTTTGGGTTTGAAGTTGTGAAAAGTAATTGAGAAAAAAACATTTCTTGTCAAAATATGGCTATTTTTGACCTATTTCCTGAGCTCTTGTGACCTTGACCTTTGCAAGGGTCATCCAAATTAGTATGCATATATAGGTATCTCTGTAGCAAGTTTGGGTTTGAAGTTGTGAATAATATTTGAGAAAAAATAAATTATGTCAAAAAATAGCTATTTTTCATATATTTCCTGATCCCCTATGACCTTGACCTTTGTGAGAGGTCACTGACATTGGTATGCTTAGAAAGGTCTTGCCACAAAGTATCATTGGGCCAAGTTTGAAGACCGTAGCTTGAATAGTCTCCCAGAAAATGCAACGTTAAAGTTTACCATGGATGACAGCAGACAGATGGTGCAAAACAGACAACGGATGAACAACCACTGGCCCAGAACACAGACTCACTTTTGCTTTGCACGTGAGCTTAAAAAAAGGATAGGAAAGAAGGGTGTGCTAAGTAAATGACTGAGAGCAATAAATATGGAAGGCCCCCTCCCAAAGGGGTACGTATCGCATATTCACTGAATTTCCAGCCCCTTTGATGCATGGAAATTTGGATCTAGGGCCCTGAGGGGGATCCAGATTGTTTAGCCGGTTTGGACAGCTGTTTTTTTCGGTCTAGGCACTGGCAGTCTCCCTTTTTGTGTTCATTTATTACTACAATTTGGACTGCAACCCCCTTCCCCCCTTTTAGTACATTCTCTCTTAGGGTGCATGGATTCAAGATTCAAGATATTTATTGTCCTAAAAGGGATAGTCTTGTGACAGCTCAGAGCTCATAAAAAAAAGAGGTAAAAAGATTAGTAAGAAACTGTGATGAAGATCTATGCCCGCTCATAAAGTTCACACAGGGTTTTTCTGCATTGTGCTGTCGTGTCAGCAGTATTTTTGTAACAAATATTCCATGTATGCACGAGGTTCCGTTTGATCGCGAGGTCAACGATTTGCACGGAGTTTTAATGGCGCAGCTCAGCCTAACAGAGCTCAAGAGTAGTTAGTACGTGCTATTCTGTCATAGAGGACGGACATATGTCGGATACACTAACCGTACTCCAAGACTCTGAAACTGAGATATCAGGTACGTTTTTATATGTATTATCAACAGCTAGTGAATTAAAGGTAGTATATATTAGTAAGATTTAGTTCGGTGGTGTAGCGTCGATTTGGTTTAGTTATGTCGGGGTTTTTTTTAGAACGTGTTGAGATAACAAAGGATTTTTCTATATAGTTATTTACCAGGATGGATAACCAAGGAATGTGATGTGTGTATGCCTAGGTTGTTTTCGAAGGTAGTACGTGGGTGTGTTAAGTCGTTTCCTAAGTACGAACCAGTGTATGGTGCATGCGTCATGTTATAGTCTTTTTCAGTGTAGTGACTACTGAGTTATGGTGTTGCGAATCTAGTCCGTTTTATGAAGCACGAGTGTGTGAATGAACGTGTAGATTTATTTGTATCAGCCAGGTTACGCAATGCATCTCATATGATCCAATATGTGTGTGTTAAGCAAGTATTATGACATTAGAACTTTATTGTACAAAGTTCTTGTGCGGAGCGAGGGACTTGATGCCGAAACTTCAAAGTCAACAGAGGCTGCCGCTGGAGGAACGTGTCGTGAGGACATTCACCGCTTGGGGAGCGAGAGACTTGGTGCCAAGCCATCAAAGTCAACAGAGGCTGCACTAGAGGAGCGTGTCGAGAGGATGTCCACAGCTCGGGGAGCGTGGGACAGTTTCAGGAATGCGCGGCGAAAGAAACTGCACGCCTAGACATGGAGGAACGTTCAAACAATACAGAACGATAACACCAGTTGAGCTGGTTGGATAATGAGGATAGTTTACCTCATCTGGCTTTTATTATATTGCGTGGATGTGAGTGTGACGTGCTAGTGTTAAGAATTGTGTATCTTGCGAAGAGTATTTTTGAGTTCAGTTTTTGTTAGATAGGATTATAAGCTGGGCCACAGAATAAGAATATATTCATTGCTTCCAGTCACGTACTTAGCACACCCTTCTTTCCTATCTTTTTTTTTTGGGGGGTTGTTGTTGTGCTTTGACCAAACTAGATCTATGATCATTGGTCGATAATGCACAATTCTCTCCCCTGACAGCACCTTTACCTACTTTACTTTGTAATCTTCCTAAATTATTAGCACTGGCAGTCTCCCCTTTTCTTTTCATTTCATAAATAAATTATTTTAAAAATAATGCCAATGTTATGTAAGGTAAGAAAGTTGGTTGGTTGTACACTGCTTAATGTCCCAATAACAACAAGACTTTCTCAAGACGTGCCTGCACTGCTTGTGAAAAAAAAAACTATACAGAATATTGAATGTACGCCTACAGCTGGTCTAATACACTAAATAAACCAAAGACCATTTAGCAACACACATCCAAAAACAAGAGCTACAGACAGCGCAGACAGTAGGGAGAGTTTAAAAAAGGAAAATGTATTTTTCTCTAAAATGTATTTTTTTTAAAAATACTTACCGATGACATTACTAATAGGAAGGTACGCGTAGCTTATCAATTTCAGCACCCCCCCCCCCCCCCCCAAAGTTGTGTATACATCACAACCAGGGAGGCAACTCTAGGGAGTCGTTACCAAGAAACCCTGGGTTGCCTCCCTGCATCTCTATGCGGTCACGTGCCTGGCAGCTTCCCGCCTGTCTTTGCCTTAGCTCAACAGCGGCAAGCGGGGCAGGAGGGAGGGACCTCTTTGTAATGCCATCGGTAAGTACTGATCGAAAAAATACATTTTAGAGAAAAATACATTTGTTTTCTCAAAACTCTTACCGATGGCATTACTAATAGGAAGAATAGCAAATAGGGGGAGGTTGCCGCTCCCTTTGCATCTCCCATGTGTTCACTTTGCCAGGAGAAAACGCACCCCATCGTGTGTTAAGCTATCGAGGCCCCCCCACGCGCCCACTCCTGACAATTTCAGCTAGGCGTGACCCATGGCGCCAGTGGCGCCGGGAGGGAGTGTTGCGCTGCCGAGATGTCCCCCACTAGGGCCAGGCTGCCACGCTAGATAGGTCTCGTAAGTAGAGGCAGGCGAAGGTGGATCTGCCCACCACCCCACAGGCGCCCAATGTCTCTCCCTGCGCAGTTGCAGTCCATGCAGTGCCCACAGCCACTCCTCTGCTCTCATGTGCCCGGATGCGCATCGTCCTCGCCCGCTCCTCTCTCTCTCTGGGCGTGGGGACCGAGCTCCTGATGCCTAAGGAGCACGTCCCGTTATGGGCGGAGCAGCAATTTCCTCACCGAAGGTGGGGCAGGGCTCCCAGATGTGCTCTTCTGTGCCGGGATGTCACGTCCGCCCGGGGCCCAGGGCAGGAAAGGCATGAGTGCCCCTGAGTGATTTTTAGTTCTGTGCAGGCAATTCCAACGCCTGGACGGGGTCCTGATGGTGGGACTCCCGGGAGTGGTACTTCGCCTGGAGCTGGCGGACGGTCAGCACCTGAGGTGTGGCCGCTGGGGCCGGTTCTGGGCCAGAAACATCGGAATGGTGAGGAGCTGTACCGGAACCACCGGCCCTGAACTGGAGACAGGAGGTTCGCCCAGTGAAGGCGTGGATATCGCTCACCCTGGACGCCATGGCGAGGGCGAGCAGGAAGCAGGTCTTCCTGGTTAGGTCCCTGAGCCGCACTGGGGGTAGAGGCTCAAACCGCTCCGAGTTGAGCCAGGTTAGCACGCAGGACAAGTCCCCACGAGGGATCAGCAGGCGGGAACTGGCCGCTGAAGATCCAGGTGCGCCCTCAGAACCGCGCGGTCCTTGCAGCCCCCGGGTCAGGCCCAGGTATTGACACGAGTCTGCAATCATCGCCAGGTACCCTTCGATGGTGAGAGGCCAGGTTCTGCTGGGAGAAGAGCCACAGAAGAGCTCGGCCAACTTGGGGGGGAGTGGGGGGGGGGGGAGTCAGGTCCGTGGGGGAGAGCTGCTCGGCTGCACCCCCGGACTGAAAGGCCCGCCCAGCGAGCCGCTGAGATCGCTTCCACCGCAAGGCTGTGCAGTTAGCTGGATTCCCTACTCTTTAGTTTAGCCAGCCACATGCTCCCGCAACCACTCGTAGTATAAGGTACTAACTGTTGTCTGCTCATCCATATTATCCTGGTTCCTTTGTTCCACATGGAGTAGTCTAAGGAAAATACAGTAGTTATGGCGGGAATAAAATATACACAAGAAACATTTGCACACATAGAAGCCTTTCACTTTAAAAGGTTAAATTCTCTATGTAGAGTATGTGGAGGAAGGTCAAAATGAACACTTGATCAAAATCCAATAAAACTGTGTGAAATGTATGTAGCTGAACATCAGGAAATACATGGAATCACTGTAGATGAAACTAGAGGACTGTTTTACTCAAATTCGTTTTGTGTAAAATGTTACCAAAGACTAATGAAACTGAAAAGAAAATCATCTGCTCGCACTCTTAGCAAAGGAAATTCTAAAACGGTTAATACAAAGGAACCACCAGTGTGATATGCCTAAGACCCGTTACATGTGTTTGTGTCAATATAAAGGCCCAGTGTGATGTGCCTCACACCTCTTATTTGTGTTAGTGTTAATATAAAGGAACTAGTGTGATGTGCTTAAGACCTGTTACTTGTGTTAGTTGTTATGAATTTATTGTGTAAACCCAAGTGTACTGCATAAACACAGTGCACAAATGCTGGGATCAGCATGTTTGTGTTGATCGTCTTGATGGACCTAACGGATTACCAGCTTCTCAGCAGTGGAGTGCTTTCTGATGCTAGTGTTGCTCTAGCAGGAAAGAAACAGGAATTCTAGTAAGTGATAACAGTAGAGGCTAGAATGCTGCGTAGATACATCAAATTTTCATCCCACAGGAAACTTAGATGCACAAAAGATTACGCTTGAAAGTTAGCACTTTTTTTTGTGTCAGTGCATGTTCATTGTATTGCAAATATGAAATGTAACTGCTCTTGAAGGTGTGCTGGTAGTAAGCAGCATGGGCATGTTTAGTATGAAAAGAAAGCAAATTTTATCAGCTACCAATTTATACTCGTGTCATAATGACATTCTTGAGAAAAAATGCATTTTGTGAATGTTCAGATACTATAACACTTTTCAGCGTTTCCGCTGCAGTGCGCTGGCACTGACAGCACGGCGGCTGTGAGCAGGTACACAGTACTAGGGTAACGGAAGAGCACTCTCTTCTAGCACCACGAACAGCTCTTTCAGTCTTTTTGGCCAGGCACATGCAAATGATTAATTGCCCCCACGCCTGGCTACAGCCACAGAGGCTTATCTTGCACTCAGTGGCACCCGCTCGCTTTTAACTAAAAGTATGGTTCTGCACAGCCGTGACCGCTGCACCCGAGAAGCCTCTTGCGGTGAGGGACTGACGGACACTCTCCAAGCATGTAGTAGCAGCTGTCCGGGCATGGACGAAACAGCTGCTGTCGGGGCTGCCTGAGCATCGTACAAGGTGTGGGAAGCCTCAGCGGAGGGTCCGGGCGAGGCTCAAAAGGTCTGTGGTCCAGCACCTGGTCCAGCTGCACGATGCCACAAGGAACAGAACCGTGTTGCTGCCCCTGAGCTTCTGGGGCACCTGTGGTACCAGGACAGCGGGAAGCTAGTAAATCCGGAATGGGGGAGATGCAGAGCAGGAGCTGCCTGTTCCACCTCGTGGTGAAGAGGTCGATCATAGGCCCCTCCCAGCGCACGCAGAGTAGCTAGAAGACATCCGGGTACAGGGACCACTCAGCGTGGAGGGAGTCTACAAGGACGTTCAGATGGCTCGGGATGTGCTGTGCCCGAAGCGTGATGCCCCACTCTCTGCACCACAGGAGGACTTGGTACACGAGGGTGCAGAGGGAGGGAGCGCGCGTCCCACCCTGGTTCTGTATGTAGGCCACGACCTACGAGTTGTCGGAGAGAATCAGGATCTCCTGCTGAACGAGGCGATCGTCCCAGGCAACAAGCGCCAACCACATGGCCTTCAGCTCCAGCCAGTTGATGTGTCTGTCTGCAAGGTCTCTCAGCCAGCTGCCCGATGTTGTGCCGAACTCCGGCAGCAGATGAGCTCCCCAGCCGGAGCGGCTCGTGTCCGTGCAGATGGAGAGCTGGGGGCGGGGGTAGAAGAGTGGAACCCCCAACGCTAACCAGGACCTGTCCGTGCACCGATGGAGATGAGACTTGACCAAAGGCGATACAGGGACCAGGGCTGCCAGATCGCCGGAGGACGGGCGCCAGTGGAGGAGCAGAAGCAGCTGGATCGGGCGAGAGCAGAGCCTGCCGAGGGGTAGGAGGTCCGCTGCCGTGCTTAGGAGGCCCAGCAACTGGAGCCAGACCCTGGCCGGGAGAGCTTTCACGCGAGAGACTTGGTGCGCCAGCTCTGCTACCTTCTGAATTCACCCTTTGGGAAGCCGCACGCGGTTGAGGTCGGTCAGGAACTCCATGCCTAGGTGAATAAACCTGCGCAAGGGAGAGAGATCGGACCAGGTATCTGAGCTGGCAGAGCCTGGTCAGCAAAGAGTCCCGGTCCTTCGCTAAGGCGGTCGCCATCTGGTTCTGGAGGAGCAGATCATCCAGATAGCTGGAGGTTGGGTACGAGGCCATCTGTCGGAACCTGGAGACGACTCCGTCGATAATCCTGGTGAACACCCACTGAGGTTGAGGCCGAAGGGCAGAGCCCGAAACTGGTATACTACTCCGCAGAAGACGATGCAAAGATATCGACGGGACGCCGGATGCACGGGAATGTGGAGGTATGTGTCTGTGAGGCCGAGGCTCATGGCGAAGTCTTGGGGTCGCACCGCCACCCTCAGAGCTCTGGCCGTCTCCATCCGGAAGCATGGGGCCAAAAAGCACCTGCTGAGAAGTCGATGACCAGATGCCACATGCCGCCGGGCTTCGGTACGAGGAAGAGACGGCGGTAGAAGACCGGGGAGTCGATACGTGAGACTATTTCCATGGCCTCCTTCCGGAGCAGAGCAACTACCTCATCGTTAAGCGCTTCCGCCACGCGCCGCTGTGGAGTGCTAGCCTCCCGCCGACTGGAGATCCTACAGGAATCGCCAGGGGGCCGAGAGACAAGTCAGTGGGCCCACCATGCCAGGCAGGGGTGGGTGTGGGGAAAACGCGCGAGCACGCGGGAGGGGATGGGACGCACCGCGGCCTCTGAGTAGACGAGTGGATGGGGTTCTGAAGGACCGAAAGGCATGACCCACGGCTTTGCGGGCCGACTGAAGCGGGTAGCGGAAGCGAAGGTCGTGGCTGGCCAGAGATCCTTAGAAGACTCCTTGACGGCCCGCCAGGTCGGTCCAAACAGCAGCGATCCCCCGAAGGGTGCCTGTCGACGCTGTGCCTTTACAAACGCCGGGAGTGAGGAGCAGAGTCCCAGCAGGGTGCCCCGCCGCACCAGATCGCAGTTGGCGGCGGCCGCCATGGCGTTAACCGAGGAGTGAAACGCCGCTCTGATCGCCGCTACCAGCAAGGAGTGTATGCCACAGAGAGGAGCCGAGGCAGAGAGGTCCCAGATGTCCTCGAGGCATCGTACTACTGACTGCGGCGCCATCTTGAGGCAGCCTGCACACGGGAAGGAGTTCTGGGCTAGCTTCTCTGTCGTCTATAAAGCGCGTGGGATCCGTGGGTGCCTGGGAGTGACCCGCATACCACTGTAGGCAGAAGCTGACGGCCATCCTGGCCGGCCATCTACCGTCGGAAAAGAAGCCCTGGTCACCGAAGCTGTCCTCCAGGAGGTGCGTGGACAACACCTCTGCAAGCTCCCGAAACGTCGGCGGCTGCGGGAGGGACTTAAAGCGCTTGGACTGCCGGGGAGTGTCTACCACAGTGCGGCCTTCCTCTTCAGAGTGGGAGAGGGAGGGCAGGAGCCGGGGGAAGGAGGGCCGCGATGAGCCGGGAGGCCTCAGTCAGGGAGCTGAGGGTCTGAGAAGTCGGAGCCGCACAGACCGAGGACTCTGACAGGGACGACCGCGCGCTAGGTGATGCAGAGCGGATGTCCACCAGCCCGAGGGCAGACACAGAGTCCTCCAGGTGGAGACTGAGGGCCTCGTCATCGTTCCCTGCAGACAGCGGACCCCCGCACGACGAAGGAAGCGTGGCTACCAAAATGCGCCTGCTCCCGCTAAGCGTAGAGGTCCAGAGGGGAGGGCTGGACTGGGGACGCCGTGAAGATTCCGCGGAGTCTGAAGACCGGCTGCTCACCGCAAAGCCCTGATGCTCCGAGTGAGAGCGCTGATCCTGTGAGGAAGAATGCTGTGTCGATCGACTGCTCCGGGAGGTCGCCGCGGGGGAGCAGTGCCACGGGGGAGCAGTGCTGCGCCGCAGACAGCCGCTGCGATGAAGTAGAGTCCTTCTTAAGCCTCGTGGAGGCAGAGCAGAAGTGAGAGGAATTGCAAGGATCTTGGTGTATGAGGCTGTCGCCAAGACGGGACTCCTGGCCGCGCGAACGGACGGAGCTAGGCCGGTGAGCCCTACCAGAAACGTCCTGTTGCTGACGGGGCCGCACATCCCGGCCATTCCCGGCGCGGTCCTCTCTGTCCAGACTGCGAGTCCCATCAGGCCGGGGAGCTCTACTCACCAAATGGCGCGGTGATTGTGGCCACTGAGTGTGCCTCTCGTTGCTCCTAGAGCAGGGAGGCGGGGTTCCAGAGGCCTGGGTTCGATGAGGAAGGATGTCCTGTCGGCGACTGCCCGGCTCCTTCCTGTCTCTGTGGGAAGCCGAAGAGCCGGAAGCCTGGCGACAGGGTAGCTCCTCCCGTTGGTGGCTGACAGTCTTCCCCCCTTCCGAGTGGTGGTCTCGGAATCCGGGCGCTCGCTGACGGCGCTTGTCAGGTCGATGACTGGCTAGCTGATGGCTCTCTGAGCGTGGGAATCGAGTACCCTCTGCTTGGATCCACCTGGGGAGCATTTCCCGTCGTGGACTGACCGGCATTTCGCCCACCAAAGGGTGGGGTAGGGTCTCTGGTGCCTGTACCTGGTGGGGTAGCGCGTCCTTACGGCTGCTGACAGGCTCCCCTGAGCATGGGTATCGAGCTCCTGCTGGCATTTCGCCCACCGGAGGGTGGGGTAGGGTTTCTGGTGCCTGTACTTGACAGGCAGGGCATCGCCTAGGGATCCAGTCCCGTCGCGGGTGGGCAGGCACACGTCCCGTCGGCTGCTGACTGTCTCCCACTCTCTCTCAGGATGGAGCAGGTTCAAGGCACTGGGGGGGGGGGGGGGGGGGGGGGGGGCGGTGGGGGTGGGGCTGGGGGGAGACAGTAGGGCCGGACGCGACGACAAACCCACGATGTCTGATGTGGCACGCCTCCGCGGCCCTGGTACGGCGGAGGTCACAGCGGGGTTGAGTGGCTCCTTGGTCAGCCGCTGTGACCAGCGTTCCTCGACCCATGCCGCGCCAGTGTTACACATTCACCTGGAGGAGCTGCCTGAACAGGGCAGGCACACATCGTGGGAGTCAGTCGGCCATTGGAATTGTCCGCACCTGGTGCAGGTTATGACCTGTGCACTGGAACAAACAAAGCAGACAAACAACCGTCGTGAGGGCGCGGGGCCTTCCAAGAGGCCATGCACCCATGGCCGGCCATGTACAGAGTCCCCAGTCAATGCCGCCGCCCGCTCTTCATATTCTGACAAACCGCCGGCGGAGGCATTAACCAAAGTTTTACCTTGTCCTGGTCGAGCCGCTACCAGGTCCTCCCCCCAGAGACCAACCAAGCAATCCTCCAGAAAATCCCAAGGTAATCCTCCACGCTTCACACAGAGTTCACCATATAAATCCAGTGGAAGCACGCCAAGCCCTGTATCGAAGAGGAAACTTTCACACACAAAGCGGTAATCCCACACAAAGCAGTAATCACACACAAATTCTACTGGTAATCCCACCGTAACTAGCCGAAGCGAAGCAGGCTGAACACAACCGGTCTTGGTGAACTAAGCGCAAAGACTGGCGGGAAGCTGCCAGGCACGTGACCAGATAGAGATGCAGGGGTGGCAACCCAGGGTTTTTTGGTAACGACTCCCTAGAGTCGCCTCCTTGGTTGTGATGTATACACAACGTTTTTTGGGGCTGAAATTGGTAAGCTAAGTGTACCTTCCTATTAGTAATGCCATCGGTAAGAGTTTTGAGAAAACAAATACAGGTGAATGGACCAAGGATAGACAACACATGCCCCAGAATAGAATGGAAAACCCACCCTGTGGGGCTGACCAGGGTGACCCTGGGAACTAAAAAGTAGTTAACCCCACCCAAGTCCCACAAGGCACACCCGGGTGGGGGAAGGTAAGGGATGAAAAACAAGGAAACCGAAACCAACTACAAAAATAAACACAAAAGTCTTTAAGCACAAACAGTGTAAACATCTGCTATGACAACACAACTACTATACAAAATATTCATGAGCATTAATTATTAAGACAAAAAGAGCTATAAATAAATCTGACACCTGTCTCTCAAGCACTGCATACAAAATCATGGGAAACAGACTGTGATCGCTCCAGGGTGGTGTGTGATTAGCCCTGGCTCTTTGTTGATCGGTGTTACGTGGCGGGGTCGTAGTCGTAGTATGATAAACACACCAGACGCACTCACGTAAGATTCTTTTAAATAAACTTCATTCAGCTGCAACCCGTCACACGTGGCTTAAGGATGTAGGCTACACTGGAGTAACAGTTCCAACAATATTTTAATTCAGCGATGCGATCTCCACACAATGCATTCCCAAATGCAACAACACTGATACATGTCTTCTCTTCTGCAAATGTCAACATTGGCAACACAAAGTTCCTCACACAACGTACACCACCGTTACGCTGCGTCTCTCACAAAGTACACCCTATACGGGCCACATACCTACGATAAACTGTGTGTCCCTACAACTGACAATGCCTGACAATGTACACACGTGCTTCCTAGCACCAACTTTTATAGTAAAACGACTTTCCAGAAAAATCTAATGAATTTACACAACGCACCCAATCAGAACGGAACACGTAACTGAAACTCATAAATATTAATAAAAAAGGAACTTTCTAGAATAACTACAATAGTCTACAAAAATTTGACTGCCCATTTCAGCCCCAAATCCTAGTGTATAATGACGTCACACAACAGTATGGCAGACTGTTCACGACCTTTCATAACACGCAAAGAACGGCCGCTAATTTCACGCTCACAGAAAACAACTATGACTAAAAATAGATCAGCTTTACTACCGCTATTCTCCAAGCGACTTTGCTAGAAGATTCTGGACTAAACTTAGCATATCATAACAAAACCAGTTCTGCTATCTGCGCGAACAATAAAGAATCTTACTGAAAAGGTACGTGATTCGCAACCATGATAGCTCAAATAAAAATCGGATCGTTTCCTACGATTAACACAGGCATGCTCTCACAGAACAACACACCCACAATCATAACAATCGGTAGCACTTTTTGTTGAAGAATCCCCTTGACAAAAAGTGCCACCGAAGGCCACAGGTCTAATGTTTTCAAACACCAAGCAACACCCATGAGGTATCCCAGTCAGTCAACTCCTGACAGGTGTTGCTGGGGGTGCAAGAAATACCTTGTCCTGGAGACCTTGGATTTTCGTCCGGGGTGGGTGGAACTGGTCTTGAGAGTGGCGATTTGCCTTCTGCGGGTAGGGGTGGGAGTTTTCGACCCGACAAGCTGCGTCCATTCATTTGTAGCTGAAGTGTGAAGAAACAGATTTAGATCTATTTAACCCTATTATACATATTTAATCCTTATCCACTACAACAAGAGATATATATGACCATGATAGTTCAAAGGTGGTGCCAGAACAGGGTCTGGGCACCAAGCTGTTCAAAGCCTTTATAGGATATCTCACAAATTTGAAAAATTTCAACCTCAGGATTTAAAAATAGAATGTGCCATCAAGCAATCAGTGGCTGTCTCAAACCTACACCTAAAGTGTTAAATACCAGAGCAGATTCGCTAGCTGCCGTATTTGTTTCCATTTCCATAGCATTTCTTTCTCCTCATTTTTACATAATTATGTCAGTTTCTTAGCCTCTGTCAACCATCCTTTGCTTCTGTGTACCACTTCATCTTGCACTTAACCCATTCAGTGCCCGTTGACGGAAACTGTTTCTGCAGTGTTCGTCAGCTCAACATCAACAAGCCCTAGCTGTTGTGGAACGTGGATTCAAAGTGGTGTCAGCAAGAGGCATAGATCCTCATGAGCCCCCGCAACTGCGGGGGCTCATGAGGATCTATACCTCTTATAGTTGGGTGTGTCCAAATTTTCTCGACACTGAACTGGTTAATGAGTGCATTGAATATAGTAGGAAAGGGGGGATGGGAAAAGGCAGACATTCGTGTGGAAATAAAACTGCCAAGTTGCTCTGCTGACTGCACTGAATACAGAATAAAACAACGGATATCGAATGGAGACTTCACACAGCCGGGCTATTTTAACCCATATCATACTGAGGCTACAAGCTTCAAATCTGTACACTGCCAAATGCAAGCTACATTATAGGACTTGCAGATAAGGATAAAGACCCATGGATTTAGTTCTAGGGTGGTGCCAGAATAGCTTGGCACCTAGAGGCACCAAGCTATTCTGGCACTACCCTTGAACTATTTTAGTCAAACGTATTTCACACACTGGTGTATTCCGAATGATAAGGGTTAAACAATCAAAAATCGCTAAAACCTTCAAGAAATGGTACTGCAAGCCAGTATAGACTTTACAGATGTAACTATAACAGTGCAAATGGCTGCCAGGCTGGTAGAAACATCACTAAACGGATATTCCTCCAGGGGTACAGCTAATTAACTAGCGAATCTCCTCTAATCTCAGGGACGATTTAATTTCCATGAACGGCATCTTATCTTAAGACGATGTCTATCCAATCACATAAGAAATGACAACACTTACTGAACCAGACAAGCTATACATGTTTCTCAACTTAAGTGTTACTTCCTAACCATTAATTTTTAACCATGTAACATTTGAACCAACTGACCCTTCCATTGCTATCTGGGGTGCCCCCCATCGCACCTGCTGCATGCCGCACATTCACAGAGCTTCGTCTGTCCAAGTTGTGGATCATATACTCTGTAAACATACATAGCAACTTTATCTGAAGTTCCAGTATTCTTCAATTATATACTAATTTAGTATCCGTATCTCAGCCTCCATGATTGTTTTTTTTTCCTCAGCTGTAACTGGTATCTTCTTCCACCTGCGATTTTCCTTTCCAACATTTGCATTTAAACACAAACAAAATACTGCCAATTACTGTACACACTGCCTTTAAAAGAAAAAAACATCAGCTGGCATCTATACATACAAACATGGACGCAATCCTGATGAGTCATTTCAATCCTAGCTGTCAGGGGCTAAATGGGTTAGGCTAACTTTAACATAATCCAGACCAAAAAGCCGACTGCCAGGCATGTAAAATGCAAAGAAGAACCCAACGGAGAAAGAAACACGCTTAGAAAAGACAGTTACAACACAATTTATTAATATTTTGGTAAATACCCTTTTTGAAGATATTACTTGAAGACCGTTTCACAACTACCTACTCTCCACTCATACTGATAATCTATTACTCAAATTGAAAATTTGCTTTGATTCATTGAATTATTACTTGTGTTCCGTGCTAATTGCTGGGGGTGGGGGAGGGGGGGAGGGTGGGGGGGTTTCCTGGGGCCCTCCCGTTTTTCCCCCCGAGGTAGTCCTCAACTTGAAGGTGGTATAAAGTTTGCCTTCGGGTTGGTGTTTAGCAGGCTTTGTGAATTAGACACTCAGTCTACTTCGTGCCCAAGGGTAATCCTTGTTTGTTCTCTCTTTCTTTCTGGCCTCACGCACACACATTCGCATTTGCTCATGCACGCTTACACACACTCATGTTCAGTTTCTCTCCGAGTCTCTCTCTTTTTGTTGACGTCATTTTTATTTTTTATTTCTTTTTTACGCACTTTTGTTTTTATTTTACGTCACATCCTTCAGTTGCCACATTCCTTCTGCGACTGAAATGAAGTAGCAACTGATCTCTCTATTTGTTTGTTTGTCTATTTTGAAAAAGGGTATTTACCTGAAATATTAATAAATTGTGTTGTAACTGTCTTTTCTAAACGTGTTTCTTTCTCCGTTGGGAACTTCTTAACTTTAACATGCCCTTTCATCTTTGCTACTACTGCTGTAGATGTTATACCCCTTGGCTGTCTGCAGCATTTTTTGTCAAGGTGATTCCTGAAGTAATCACCATGACAAAAAGCACTACTGACAGCTAAAAGGTTATTTAAGGTTTTACAAAACACTGCAAAATACAAGGCAACAATGTGCAACAAAAGAGCAAAACAGCCAACCAAAAGGTGCCCAAAAACAATTACTGCAGTGGCCTTGATGATAAATATGAAAGTTTTTCTAAAATGTATTTTTTTTGAAAAATACTTACCGATGGCATTACTATCTGGAATACACTCTATTGCCTATAGATTTCAGCAAAAGTTGTGTATAGCACACAACTGGGGAGGAGACACCGGGGATTCAAGCACTAGGGCCCCGGGTGGCCTCCCCTTACTACCCTATCCCGGCGAGCACAGGGCGACCTCGTCAGTTTCACACTTAGCCACAAGAGGCAAGCGGGGCAGGTGGGAGGGCCATCCGAGTAATGCCATCGGTAAGTTGTTTTTTTTTTTAAATACATTTTAGAAAAAAAAATTCATTTGTTTTTTCAAAATACATTACCGATAGCATTACTATCTGGAAGAATGGCGAACAGGCGGAGGGTGCCGTACCTAAACCGTAACCCAACCACTCCGCCGGCCCCATCGAGAGAGAACTCCCGACGATTTCAGCTATGACGTACCTAAGACGCCAGCGGCGCTCGGAGGGAGTGCTGGGCCGCGGAGATGTCGCCCACTCGTGCCAGGGAGTCACGTTGGCCGGATAGGTCTCTAAGGTAAAAGCGTGCGAAGGTGGAGTCTGAGCGCCAGCCACCCGCTGTAACAATATCTTTGACCGAGCAGTTGCGGTCCAGGGCTAGACTGGTGGCTACTGCTCTCACTTCATGCGCCCGGATTTGTAAGAGCTTAGCGCCGCGTGGGGAGAGGTCCTGGTAGGCTGACCTAATCACCCACCGCAGCCAGGATGACACGGTCTGGGCCGAGATGTCTGCCCGCGGACAAAGGTAGGAAGAGGCGCGAGCGCCCCCGGCGCTGCGGCTTAGAGCGGCGCAGGTAAATCCTTAGCGCCCGCACTGGATCCTGTTGCCGCGATCCAGGGGAGAGGTCCGCTCCACGGAGTGGCCGTATAGTCAGCATCTGAGGGGCCGCCACGGGGCGGCGGTTCTTGGCCAGGAAAAACAGAACGGGGAGAAGCTGTGCAGAGCCGTCGGACCAAAATTGCAAACAGGCTGGGAGCATCGAGAGCGCGTGAAGCTCGCTGACTCGGGACGCTGTAGCGAGAGCCAGAAGGAAACAGGTTTTCCGGGTCAAATCTGAGAACTGAGCCAAGGGGAGGGGTTCAAACCGGTCCGTATTCAACCACGTCAGTACCCAGGCAAGATCCCACCGGGGTACTAGGGAACGTGAAACAGGACGTCGGAGTTCAAAGTGAGCCAGTAAATCCGACAGATCCTTGCAGGCGCCTGGGTCCGGAAGACTCAGTTGGCGGTAGGTGTCCGCGATCATAGCGCGGTAGCCCTTGATGGTGACCGGGGCTAAGCCTTGGTCGTCGAAGAGCCACAGGAAGAACTCCGCCAGTTGGTGGGAGGCTAGGTTAGTGGGAGGGAGTCCATGGGAGGCGCACCAGGTCTGAAAGACCCTCCACTTGCCTTCGCACAACTTCCTTGTTGAGAGTCTGCGGGCTGCTGCAATTGCCACCACTGCAGCATCCGAGAAACCTCTAGCGGCGAGGGCTTGCCGGACAACCTCCAAGCGTGTAGGCGGAGGCGTTCCGGGCACGGATGGAAGAGCTGCTGACGGGGCTGCTTGAGCATCGTGGGAGGGGTAGGAAGCTCCAGGGGAGGGTCCGTCGCAAGCGCAAGGAGGTCCGTGGTCCAGCTCTTGGTCCAGTTGAAGGGTAGGCGTAAGCAATCAGGCCGTCCCAAGGGATGGCGAGCACGTCCACTGCCCAAGCGAGCGGATCCAGGACTGGAGAGACGTAGACCGGGAGCTGGTTGTTCCATCTGGTGGCAAACAGATCCACTAGCGGCGTTTCCCAGTGACAGTAGATCAGGTGAAAAATATCCGGGCGTAGGGACCACTCCGTGTGGAGCAACTGTCCGCGTCGAGACAGGGCGTCCGCAATCACGTTGAGGTGGCCGGGGATGTGGCGGGCTCGTAGAGTAATGCCCCGATCCCTGCACCAGAGGAGAAGGTGGTACAGTAGAATGCACAGGGAGGGCGAGTGAGTGCCCCCCTGATTCTGTATGTAAGCCACCACCGTCGAGTTGTCGGAGAGCACGAGGACTTCCTGATTGGCCAAGGTCTCCTGCCAAACGTCGAGTGCCAACCCAACTGCCTTCAGCTCCAGCCAGTTGATGTGTTTCCCTAACAGCTCCCGAGGCCAAACGCCCGAGGCCGAGAGAAAATCCGGTAACAGGTGCGCGCCCCAGCCGGTCTGGCTCGCATCTGTACAGAGAGACCACCGTGGCGGCGGGGAGTGTAGGGGCACCCCGAAGCCAGCCAAGCGAGGTCCGCCCACCTCTCGAGGTGAGGACGAGCCAGAGGAGTGACTGGTACTAGATCCGACAGAGCGCCCGAGGAGGGTCGCCAGTGAAGAAGGAGATGTAGCTGGAGAGGCCGAGCATAAAGTCTGCCCAAGGGAAGCAGGTCCACAGCCGCACTGAGGAGGCCCAGGAGTTGAAGCCAGACCCTGGCGGTGAAGGAGGATCCCATCTCCATCGAAGTCGCTAAGTCGACGATCTTCTGCCGCCTGGCCAGAGGCAGGCGGACAAGGTTGAGGTCGGTCAGGAATTCCATCCCCAGATGTAGAAACCGTCGAGAGGGAGAAAGATCGGATTTCCCCAAATTGAGCAGGAAACCGAGACGACGCAGAAGGGAAAGCAGGGCATCTCTGTCCGTCTGGAGCGCTGCGGAAACCAAGTTGCGCAGTAGAAGGTCGTCCAAGTAATTGGAGGCCGGGCTCAGGGAACGCTGGCGGAAGTAGGCCATCACGGCGTCGAGCAGTCTCGTAAATACCCACAGACTGATGTTGAGGCCGAAAGGAAGGGCACAGAACTGGTAGACGATCCCCCCAAAGGCAAACCGAAGGTACCGGCGAGACGACGGATGAATCGGGACGTGCAGATAGGCGTCTGACAGATCGAGGCTGATCGTGAAGTCCATCGGTCGGACGGCCGCACGGAGTGTCCTGGCCGTCTCCATCCTGAAACGAGGGGCCAAAATGAACTTGTTTAGCGCTGATAAGCCTGCCGCCTGGTTTGGGGACTAGAAAGAGGCGGCTGTAGAACGCCGGAGTCTTGCCGCGAAACCACCTCTGTCGCCGCTTTGGTGAGGAGGGCCGCCACTTCCCCGCGCAGAGCGTCTGCCTGTGTGCCGTCGAGCGGTTCCTGGGTCCACATGGGTGACCTGCGAAGAGGCGGAGGAGACAGGAACAAAAGTTGCAGGCCTGAGGTAACCGTGGAAAGAATCCAGGGGTCGTCCGGGAACAGCGATCTCCAAAGATCGCTGAAGAGCGACAGCCGCCCGCCGACAGGAGACCCGAGGACTGAGGGCGGGGGCGGTGGTGGGTGCGAGTCAATGAGCCCGACCGCGGCCCGATTTACAGGCGCCGCGGGGCCAAGAAGGGCGAGGGGCGGGGCCGGCCTGAGAAGCCTGGAATGGATGGGCCCGACCTCGCGAAGATCCGACTGGGAGTACGGAGGGCCTGAAAGACCGCCGGGCACGACCCCCGCCGGGCGGGGGGCACGAAAGCGGGTCGAGGCTGGGGTAGATGCCGGCTTGGGCCACCAGTCCTTGGAAGATTCCTTTACGGTTTGCCAAGTGTCGCCGAACAGCTGAGGACCACCTAAGGGGGCTTGACGGAGCTGGGTCTTCACTGACAAGGGAAGGTCCGAGCAGAGGCGCAAAAGGGTATCCCGCCTCCAGAGGTCGCAAATGGCAGCTGCTGCCATGGCGTTGGCGGAGGAATGGTAGGCGGCCCGGTTGGCCGCTATCAGGATGGACTGCACGTCACGGAGCGGGGACTGAACCTCCAGGTCCCAAGTATCCTGTAGGCACTGCAGGGCTGCCTGGGTAGCCAGTTCCAAGAATCCTGAACACGCCAGCGAGTTCCGCGCTAAGGAGGCGATCCTGTCGAGAGGCCGAGGCCAAGAGTTCTGGACCAGTCTGCGGCCGCCCGCCTGCACTAAGGCCGCCGCATCCACCGCTGGAAGAGGGATGGCGAAGGCTTGGGAGTGTCCAGCGTACCAGGCCTGGTGGAAGCTCAAGTTGATTCCCACAGGCCATCGAGCGGCGGTAAAGTATCCCGTGTCGCCGAAAGCGTCGTTTCGCAGCTGGGCGGAGAAAGCATCGGTGAGGTCCCGGAAGCCGGCTGGCTGCGGGAGGGACTTGCGGCGCTTGACTTGCCTCTGCGTGTCGACCATGGCCGAAGCCTGTCTCTTCGGAGGAGGCGAAGGCGGACAGAAGTCGGGAGGTAGGTACTTGGCGATAAGCTGGGATGCCTCACCCAGGGCTTGGACCGTCTGCGATCCGAGCGAGGGGCCAGCGACGTCTGACGAGGCGGAGGCCGAAGAGACAGCGGAAAGGCGGGACGGAGATCCAGCCGCCGAGTCCTGCAAGAAGATCGCCGAGGCCGAGTCCGTCGGATGAAGGCTGAGGACGTCCGGTTCCAAAAACTGATCCACTCGCGGAAAAGACGAAAGGGGCGAGCAGCTACGAGAGCGCCGCACCGCCGCGCGCGAGGTAGACGTAGCCACCCGCTACGCACGCAGAGAGGGGCGCCGCAGCGACGGAGGGACCGTGGCAAAACGACAGTCCACCTCGAAGTCGGGATCCGCACGCGGAAGCCGACGTGAGTGACATAACCGCGATCGGAATACCGACGAAGTGGTCTGGTAACCCCTGGCCCGCCTGGGAGAACCGGTGCGGGGGGGGGGGGGGGGGGGGGGGGGGGGGGGACCGCAAAGTGTCTCTCCTAGCCCGCTCAGGAAAAGCGGAGCGGGGAGGGGACGAATACCGGGCACGCGGCCCCACGTCCGATGCCTCGGAACGTGGAGGACGCACGACGATGTCACACCGGGCCCGCCTGGTCAATACGGGGCAGGGGGGGGGGGGGGGCAGTCTAGGGTCACGCCAAGCCCGCTCAGGAAAGGCGGAGCGGGGAAGGGACGATTTATGAGCCCGCGGCCCCAGCTCCGAAGCTTCGGAGCGAGGGGGGCGAGGGTCCGAGTCACACCAGGCCCGTCTGGTCGATACGAGACGGGGGGGGAGGGGGGGGGGGGGGCCAGTCTAAGGTCACGCCAAGCCCGCTCAGGCGAAGCGAAGCGGGGAGGGGACAATTTATGCGCACGCGACCCCCGCTCCGACGCCTCGGAGCGTGGGGGGCGAGAGTCAACCTCACCCCGGGCCCGCCCAGGCAAGACGGGGCGGGCGGGGGGGGGGGATGAAAGCGAAGCTTGCCGGGCCCGTTCGGAAAAAACGGAGCGGGGAGGCAGCATTACTAACGGTCTCGAGTCACGTTCCGAAGCCTCGGTGCGTGAGCGAGAGCTTTTCTTATCACGTTTTCTCTCTTTCTTATGTTTGCATTCAGTCACCCGCCCTCGCTCCGGAGACCTAGAGCTGGGGGTGGCTGACGAACGCTCAGCTCTCCCAGACCACTCGCCCGAAGCAGAGCGGTGGGTGGGAAACGATATGGGGCTCAAGCCACGCGCTAACGAAGCAGAGCGTGGGGAGCGTGACTCTGAAACTCGCCTACCCTGCTCCGAAGACTCAGAGAGGGGAGGGAGAACCTGCGAGGTAATAGTACAGGAAGGGGACTTACCTGTGGGCCGGACAGCCCGAACGACGGAGCGGAGAGGAGCCCGAAGCGCCGAGGGAATGACGTCCACCAGTGGAGGATCCCGAGGAGACAGAAGCGGGCGAGGGGGCCGGTCACGTCTGTAGAAGTCCCACATGCGCGACCACCGGTCTTCCGTCCACGCGGCGCGAACGTCACACGTTCTGTCCGAAGAACAGCCCGAACACGGCAAGCAAGAGTCGTGGGCATCGTCCGGCCACTGGAAGTCCCCGCAAAGGAGGCAAGTCTTCAACACAGAAGAAGCCATAAGGCCGTAGGCCAACTACGCAGGTGAAAAAAAGTCAACCGTGCACACTCACAACAGGGCACAAGTCACGTGCGTCGTCGAACCCCAAGGCCAAGCCAAGGGTGAAGCTCACAAAGTCAGAGCCGGTAAAAACTGGTCGGCGCACAGTTCACAACTAGTCCAAGCAACAAAGAACAGCCACGAAGGTAGCGAGTCCAGGGCTGAACCGAAAGACTCCAATTCAAGCCCAAAGTCAAAAAATCACTGAAGACAAAAAACCCGTAGAACGGAGAAAGGCAAAAACTCGACCGTCCCCGGTCGAGCTATGAGTGAAACTGACGAGGTCGCCCTGTGCTCGCCGGGATAGGGTAGTAAGGGGAGGCCACCCGGGGCCCTAGTGCTTGGATCCCCGGTGTCTCCTCCCCAGTTGTGTGCTATACACAACTTTTGCTGAAATCTATAGGCAATAGAGTGTATTCCAGATAGTTATGCCATCGGTAATGTATTTTGAACAAACAAACATGAACATTCATGAATATGGAGGGGGAAAAAAATTTAAAGGCAAAGCCCTCATGGCTCACGTGCATGACCAAACCAAATTATTTCTCTGACTTGTGATCTTGAGCTTTCTCAAAAGGTCACTAAAATGAGCAAGGTGGATCCACACCATTTCTCTGGCCTTCAGTGTCCTTGACTTTCCAAAAGGTCACTCAAATGAGCAAAGTGGATCCACACCATATCTCTGACCTTCTGTGACTTTGACCTTTCCAAGTCACCCAACTGAGCAAGGTGGATTAATGCTGACCTTCTGTGATCTTGACTTTCCAAAAGGTCACTCAATCAGCAAAGTTTGTGTCTTTGCATAACTTCAATGTACCAGTACCTGAGAAATCTGATGGTTTTCCAATAAGTTATATGTGTGCTTTTGCACATTTTCAAAACCTTCCATGACTTTTACAACTGGTCCAACAAATGTGCATGCATTAAAAGTCTTATCATCAACTACTTTTGCACAAAGTTGTATTTAAATATTGTGCTAGTGCCAGCAATAAGTCAATTTCTGTTTATAAAATAGACCTGCACTTTTCACACATCTGCTGACCTCTCACGACCTTGCAAGTGGGTCACACAAGTGAACATGCACAGAAAGGTCTAATAATCACTTATCTTTGTACCAAGTTTGCCTCTGAAGTTGAAAATAGCAATTTTGTAACTATTTATGGTGTACCCTCTGTGATCCCCTTACGTTTGAGACAGATAACTGAACTGTTATGTTTAGAAACATCTAATCTCAAAGTACCCTTCATTCAACTTCGAAGTCTGTCACTTCAGTAAAAGACACCACAGTTAAAGTGCACCGTGGTTGACAACAGCCAGAAAAATGCCCACTGGTCCAGTACATAGACTCACTCTTGCTATATGTCAGCCCAAAATTGGAAATCAAGCAGCATACAAATCACATGAATGAACATCTATGTTTACAAGATGAGCAGCTAACATTGTGTCAAAGGCTGTGAATAGTAAGGTGGATATGAAGGTGACAAGAAATTGTTAGCTAAGTCTAGGAACAAAGTTGGAATCCACCACAATCAACAGCAAGTTAGAACTTCCTAATACAATCCCTTATCCAGCCAATTCTATCTGCCTGAGGCACAGATTAATCCCTTCGATGCCCAAAAAAGGTAACCCCAGTCCAACTGCAAGAGACATAAATCCTCATGAGCCCCCGCAATTGCAGGGGCTCATGAGGATTTATGCCTCTTGCTGACACTACTCTGTGTTCATGTTGGTTGGATGGCTACAACTCTTTTGCAATGAATGAAGAAGATTCTGAATAACAATCTGTGTCCACAGGCAGTGAAGGAGTTCAATTTCATGTACCCCACTGAAGTCTGTGGGCTCATGGGGGATCCATGCCTCTCCCTGCCTGCCATTGACTTGTGAAGACGGTTGGTCGTAATTACAACCCGCCGTCTGCGAGAGCAAAAGGTGGGAAGACGCCTGTCAGAGTCCCCCACTCCCTCCGTGTACGCAGTCAGGTTGACTGATTGTCTAACTCTTAAACTCCCAGAACTAAATGACTTCCATTCTGTAGAATGGAAGTCTTAGTTCTGGGAGTTGAAGAGTTAACGTTGTGCAAGAAGTCTAGATCATATCACAGCGAGTACAAAGTCTGCTGATGGGAAAGGCATGTGTTGAGAACTTACGTTCATAGTCAATACTACTGTAGCCAGGCCGGCAACACGGTTGTGTCAGCTTACATGCCAGGCCATCGGATTTGTTGTGGTAGTTGTCCACTAGCTAGACAAAAACAAATCAAACGCACCTCATTATAATGCTAGCTTTTAATTCATTCCCTCATAATAACAATGTTCTCAACTTTACAGACCATTTACAAAGACTGTGGGAGATAGATCGACTGTGATAGTTCAAGCAATGTGCCAGATTAGCTTGATGAATTCCCAAGAGCCAAGCTTATCTCTGAATTTCTCAGTGGCGTCTTATAATTTCACGCAAAACGGGGCAATACTTACCTTTATCTGAAAAGGAAAGCCAAAGACTGTCAACACTATAACCTAGTCCCCAGTACTGTGGGCAGTGTTATATTGGAACTGACCTATAATGTTATCTGAAAAATTAAGACACTGAGCCCTATGATCACAATTCCCAGAGTTGGGAGCTGTTCTCTGAAAATTACATTACAGTTTAAGAGACAGACTGACCATGATAGTTCAAGGGTGGTGCAGAAATACGTATTTTTCTTTAAAATAAGTTTTTTTGAAAAATACTTACCGATGGTATTACTCCTAGTGGTAATACCATCGGTAATGTGTTTTGAGAAAACAAAGCTTGGCGTCTAGAGATACCAAGCTATTCCTGCACCACCCTTGAACCATCATGGTTGATCCATATACTGTCAGACCTAAATCGGATTATGATTGAGTGATTTTAACTCATTCAACCCCTGACGCACTACAGCAGGAGATGGGTCAACCATGATAATTCAAGGGTAGTGCCAGATTGTCGGCGCCAAGCTAATCTGGCACTGCCCTTGAATTATCATGGTCGATCCATTTCCTGCAACTGGTGCATAGTCATTAGATAACGCCTCCAAAATTTGGGAAATACGGCCGTCGGGCTGAATGAGTTAATCTTTGTACTCGACTACTAACAGCCGAGTCCCCATACCTGCTAGAGACACAGATCTTTGTTAGCCCAACACTCACCATCATCAGGCAGGTGAATCGTGGTCCATCCTCAATTGCGTACCTCTTGTCTTCCTTGTGCCCAATGAAGTAGTGCCGTGGTTGATTGTCACCACTCAAGGTCAAGGCAAAAGTGTCCTTGTCATCCCTCATTCGAACGCTAAAAATAAAAATGCTTTTTCCAAACTGCAAACACCAAATCACTCTGTGTACATGCTCCACACACAAAGTGTTAAACCATTTAGCCCCAGTGTATGACAGCAGAAGATGCTTGTCGCCTGATGGTGCGAAGTTAATCTGGCACTACCCTTGAATTATCATGGTCGAGCCATCTCCTGCAAATGGTACATAGTCGTTAGGGGAAACCTCCAAAATTTGGGAAATGGGGTAACTCACTCCTCCTGAGGATGAAATTATACATTTTGTTCAGATATCCACTGAGGTCTACGTCACAATTCGGGAGACAGATCAATCATGATAGTTCACGGGAGGTGTCAGAATAGCTTGGCGCCTACAGGCACCGAGCTATTCAAACACCACTCTTGAACTGTCACGGTCGATCCATGTCCTGTCATAGAATGTCAGGGCGCCATAGGGCATTCTACCATAATGTGAACTGTTCGACTTTCGAAGTGTACAAGGAAACAAACATAGGCCCCTTGTGCACACAGCCACTGGTTCTGTTCACAGCCTGCACAAGGGGGTTAACCCATTTAACCCCACGGCCACATTTCCTCAAGTTTGGAGGTGTTAGCTAACAACTATGTACCACTTACATAGACGGACTGACCATGATAATTCAAGGTTAGTGCCAGATTAGCTTGGCGCCTTTAGGCGCCAAGCTAATCTGGCACTAACCTTGAATTATCATGGTCAATACATCTCCTGCTGTAGGGTGCTGGGGCTAAATGGGTAAACAAGCAAATAAGGCAGCTTACAGAAACTTTCCTTGTTCGTGGCCATCTTCCTTGAGGCGTTTTTCTGCCTCTTCACGTGAGATTTTCCCATGATACCATGGCATATCAGTATGCAAGGTGGCGGCCACTCTGTTGACGAGCGTGTCTCGCATCGGCCCCATGGCTCGCTCCATGTCTGCTCCCTGAATAACAAGGAGGAGTAAAATATTATGCAAGACAGCACTAGGGCAAATCTGCATACTTTACATTTTTTTTCAATGGCCTTCATTTTGTCAGGGACCACACTGGTGTTTTCAGTTTTGCATGTGTGTATGCAAGAGTTGTTAAAAATGAATTTTTCAATTAAAATGCATTTTTTTGAAAAATACTTACCGATGGTATTACACTTAGGAAATGGCTCTTAGCTGGCCTAATTTTAGCCAAATTTTGGTTGTGTCCGTATAAGGGGGTGTTGGCAGGAGTGGGGCGCCATAGACCATGCCAAACCCGAATAGCCTCCCCTTACTCACATCCGGTACAAGGTTACCCAGCATACCCCAGTTTAGTTCTTAGCGAACTGCGGCAAGCGGGGCCGGAGGGAGGGACCTTCGAGTAATACCATCGGTAAGTATTTTTCAAAAAAATGCATTTTAATTGAAAAATTCATTTGTTTTCTCAAAACACATTACCGATGGTATTACACTTAGGAAGAATCACAAAGAGGAGGTGGGTGCCGCTATAGCGCCCCTACTGCCAACCACATTGCCCACAAACTCGCCCTCCTGCAGCACACTCCCGATAATTTTAGCTAAGATACCTGCGGCGCCTAGGGCGCCGGGAGGGAGTGTTGCGCTGCTGCGGTGTCTCCCACCAGCGAGAGGATCTGTCGCTAGGAGGAGAAGTCCCTCAGGTAGCAGCGGGCGAAGGTGGACTCCGCTCGCCATCTCATAGCCGCCACAAGACTTTGACTGCACCGGTGCTGTCGCAGCGGAACTTGCGGCCCTGGTTCTGACCTCGTGCGCCGCGTTGTGCAACATGTGGCCTCAACAGGTCAACGTCCTGGCAGGCCGGGCGGATAACTCCCCGGAACCAGGAGGAGCAGGTCTGGCTGAGATACCACGTCTACCTGTGGACAGAGGGAGAAACAGGTGTGTGCGTCCCCCTGCGCCAGCTTGGTCCGGCGCAGGTACACACGGAAGACTCTCACCGGTTCCTATAGTCTGGGCTACTGAGTGGAATCTGACACTCGCACGGGCAGACAGACATAGACTGTAGGGCAGCCAAGGCGACCACGACTTGGCCCTGAAGGCTGGTACCGTAGTAGTTGCACGGCGCCGTCCGTCCGTACCAGCCAGCCATCTGTGTGTGTGTGACGACAGCGCGTACGGATACTGACCCTGGAAGAGGTAAGGCTGTCACCGGGTTTTGAAGTCTGTTCTCCCGGGTGGCACCCAACACGCGCAGGGCGAAACAACTGTCGCCGTCATGTAGGCCGCGTCTCGTCCAGGCAGATGTGTCAGGTAGCTGTAGCATGAACCGGTCGACTGGCACTGCCAGCCACCCGGGTGTGTGGACAGCGTGCATATTACTGAGCCTGGAGGTTGAGTCAAGGACTGCCCTGAAGCTCTCCTCCTTGAAACATCCGTCAGGCGCGTCATGTGCCGGGTTCCAACAGACGAGGTTGAGATCCCGTAAGCCCCCAAGGTAGAACTTGGTCCCTGCGCAGCACAGCGGGGCATTCCAAGCGAAGGGAGCCTCTGAAGTGAGGTTTTGCCGCTACCCGGGTCTGATGAGCGAAATCGCCTGTAGGAGTCGGCGATCATGGTGAGATAGTCCTGAACGGTGAAAGGGCCGTCCTTAGGAGATGAAAAAACCCCCGAGGAAGCACCCTGCCAGCTGGGGCTTCGTCCAGTTCGGAAGGAAGAAGGTCGTCATTCCCGTCACACAGCGCTCGTCATCTACCCTCGCAACTCGACTGGTTGATGGTCTGCGGGTTGTCTCGGTAGCACCTATGGCCGCCGTAGGAAGCCTCTGTGGAAGAGGGCTTGCTGCCCAATCTGCGGGTGCGCACCTACATCCACCAAGCTGCAACACAAGTAAAGGCGGACAACCACGCGTACACTTCGGCATGCAATCTCGATGGCGAGCCGTGGAGCTGGAAGATCTGGCCACAGCGACGCCTCCCCGCGCGGCAGGCCTCCAGCGCACTAGCCACTCCCAATTACGCCCTCCTTCTCCAAGCAGAGGAGGTGTCAGGTTGAGCGGTGATCCCCTAGTGAGTCATCCGTCCTAAGAAAGCTGAAGAAGGGACTGAGAGTCCCTCCTACACTGCCCTGCTCCCGTCTACTGGGAGTCCCACTCGAACAGGACGACCACGCACTCCATCCTCGACGGAATCCCGGCGAAGAAAACACGTAGTACCTGTCCCGTAGCGTCGGCCCTCTAGTCGACGGCGAAGTGGGTATGATCCCAGCCTACAGCCCGGCTTGCCAACTGGTTACGACTTCGAAACTCGAGTTGTCCCAGGTCCTGGAGACGCACCGCTGCTCTCAGGTCTTTGTCTGGTATCTGCCGAGGTGACGAGGCACTTGTGTCGAGTCGAAGGACGAAGATCGTGCTCCAATCAACCGTCTAGTGGAAGAGCTGCGTCGACCCTACTGCCACAGGCCCGAGCGCAACGACCTCTCAGGAACTAATTCCTGCCAAGTTGTCCCGTCTAACTCCCTGTACTTGCGCCCCCGGTCGCAGGATCCACAGCGCCGAATGGGTAACTCCCTGAAGGCGCTACCGAGGGTGAGTCCATCCGCTCCGGTCCGGCGCTGCAGCCTGCCGAAACTCCAAGTTGCCGCCACCCAGGAACGCGACCGCTTCCGCTAGGTCCCGACGCTGTCGTCTAAGGAGGCGACAAGCGTGCCTGGTCACCGCTGAATACGGCCAGGCCCAAGTGAAGAGTAGCACCCCGTCGGGGAAATGAAGCGACTAGCCGCAAGTCAACTCAGGCGGAGCTAATCTGGACTGTGTGCATACCCCCGAAGAAGACGTCGTCCGCAGTGAAGTCTGTCGGACCAGTCCGCCACCCGCGCTGACCTCTATCCCTCGCGCGCCAGGAGCATGCTGTCCCTGACGTTCACAGGAGAGTGCCGTTGGCGTCCCGTCGCCGCCTCCGTCTCTCGGATGCCCAATCCGGTGCATCGGACGAACCGCGCCTCCGCGGAAGAGTGGTCCCTGCCAATCCTGTCTGACGGTCCACAGTGTTTTAAGAAGGCTGCTACATCCGGCGGCGCCCGCAGCGTGACTCAGCTGAGTGACAGGCCTTGCAAGCCTCCTTGTCGGTCTGCCCAGGGGGCCAAGAAGTTCTCCACTGCACGGTGCCCTGCGTGGCCGACTCTCCACTCAGCCGCGCGTAATCGATCAGGACGGACGCAGCAACCGTTGGCAGCGGAAGAAGTAGGATCCAGCTGAAGCCACCAGCGCCTCCCCCGGCGCCCTGAAGCGGAGACAGAAGGCCGACCAGCAGGGGCAGGGACTTGAATGCTTGGACGCGATGAGGGGACCTGCGTAGTCCCCGGCTCGAGTAGACTCTCCTGGAAATCTTCGCAGTAGACGGCAAACGCAAGACCTCTCGGAACCGCGAGCGTAGCGACGTAGAGCAGCTAACCTCGTCCAGCCACGGCGAATGACGTCCTCTGGCGTCCAGCGGGAACCGTATGCTCCGCCCGCAGGCGAAGGGATGTCCAACCCCTCCGAAGTCCGGGGAACTCCGGCCGGCGGCGATCCAACGAAGGCGGACCCCGCACTTGGAAGGAACAACGTAGTCTCAGGGGGCCGCTCCCCCGAACGGTGGCGAAAACTCGGAGAGCCCGTCTTTTCCTTGCGTAGCGAGCCATGGAACTGGGACGGCGTCTCCTGTTCCTCTCGTACCCCTGGCTTGTGTGAGGCGAGTCCCTGCTTCCGAAGGGGAACTGAAGATCATGAGCGAACGCCGGGACCCGGATCCCATCGTGAGGTCGTCTCTTCTGCACTGCATCTAGAGCGGCTCTCGTCTGCATGGTCGGCGAGAGGCGTGGCCCAACATCACCGAGCCGGGATCCTGCAGTGCGAAGTGCAGTGGTCCTGTAGCCCTTGCGGTCGCCACAAGCCATAAAAACTGGTGCGCAGCCCGGGCGAGGGCGCCCAACCTAATAATAAGAAAAATTAAATTAATCAATGCTTAATGCATGAGCACAATTTGATTGTAATAACCCTTAAGGGATAATCAAGTTATTGAATTAGATTAAAATATGGGAGACAGAATCCCCCTCTGTTTTTTCATCTCTATTGCCCAAAGCAAAGAAAGCGGATTAGAGGTTCCAGGAACCTAACCGTGGAAGGATAAGAGGTGTCGCGCCCCAGCGGCCTGGCGAACCGCTGAGCCGCTGGGAAGCAACCTTTTAACCCTTGTGTCGCGCACCACGATAACCGTACATACTCATACGTGTTTGCTACTGCGCCCACATGCTCTCACAGACACTAGAAACTGTCCAGCGCCTGAGAAGCCGAGCAGTCGCTTCTGCATGTCCGTTTATGACTTGTCGTCTGGCCCGGGACTGGAAGCATCGTCGGTACGGTAGCCGACGCCAGCCCTCCGCAGTCAGTGACTACCAGCTTACTGGGCCGGGGCGCCTAGGTCACTGCCGTTGACGTGGGCCCCACCTGGACGCTCAGTCCACCTGCTGTTTGTCCACTCTGGCCAGCGGACGGACAGTGGAGCGGGTCACTCTTGAGGCCGGGTCCCGGGCCGGTGGAAGAATCATTGGTTGAGCCATGCAAGTAGAGGTTGTCAGCTACCTCTCCTGCTGACCAGAGCCCAGAACAAGGTATCTTGTGCTGTACAGGTCCGGGACCACCTTGGGTCCCACCCTAAAACACTTGGGCGTCTCTGTCCGGCGATCTCTGACAGACGACATCCTCTCTCTGTGGGACAGCCAGGCACTGCTTCTGATTGGGGTCCCCTTTGTACTCTTGGGCGTCTCTGACAGGCGAGCTCTGAAAGACGCCGACCGCTCTCTGAGTAACCACTTGCCGACCTGGTGACCCCCTGGGTGCAGTCAGTGTACTTCCAACTGACTAAAAGTGTACTTTGGACTCACATGTGTATTATTCACAAGCCAGTGAGTTGTCAGCTTCTCCAAAATGTGTATCCCAAGCAAAATAGTGTACTTTAATACGCCGAATGTGTATGGTAAACCGGTCTGGGCAACCAAGCCACTAAGGTAGCAACGCAATTTAGTAATGTTTAGGTAATTACCCCTTGTCAATAGACAAACAGAGAATCAGCCACGACTAATAACTCTTGTATGAGGGAAGAGGCAACCAAGCCACTGCTTCCGTGGCCACGATCTCCGATAGGCGTAGCACGCTCTCTGTGGGATAGCAAGGCCACTGCTTGTGCCCTGGGTCCGACCTTGTGGCTGTCAGGCGTCTCTGCCCGGTATCTGATAGGCGAGGTACGCTCTCTGTGGGGAAACAAAGCCACTGCTCTGACTTGGGTCCCCGCTTGTCCCTGCCAGGTGTCACTGCCCGGCGGTCTGATAGGCGTGGTACGCTCTCTGCGGGACCACGCAGTCCCTGCATCGGACTTGGGTTTCGCCTTGTTACACTCTGATATCAGTGTCCGGCGATCTCTGATAGGCAACGTACGCTCTCTGCGGGACAACGAAGTCCCTGCCTCTGACTTGGGACCCACCTTGTTAATCTCGGACATTAATGCCCGGCGGTCTCTGATAGGCGTCGTACGCTCTCTGCGGGACAACGAAGTCCCTATCTCTGTGCGTGACCACGAAGTCCCTGTTCCTGCCTTGAGGCGGCGTGCGCTCTCTGCGGGACAACGAAGTCCCTATCTCTGAGCGGGTCAACGAAGTCCCTGTTTCTGACTTGAGGCGTCGTACGTTCTCTGCGGGACAACGAAGTCCCTGTTCCTGCCTTGAGGCGGCGTACGTTCTCTGCGGGACAACGAAGTCCCTGTTTCTGCCTTGAGGCGGCGTACGTTATCTGCGGGACAACGAAGTCCCTGTTCCTGCCTTGAGGCGGCGTACGTTCTCTGCGGGACAACGAAGTCCCTGTTCCTGCCTTGAGGCGGCGTACGTTCTCTGCGGGACAACGAAGTCCCTGTTCCTGCCTTGAGGCGGCGTACGTTCTCTGCGGGACAACGAAGTCCCTATCTCTGTGCGGGACAACAAAGTCTCTGTTCCTGACGTGGGTCCCTCCTTGTTAGCTTGGACATCACTGTCGGCCGACCTCTGATAGAGTAGGACGCCAACGGGGGTAAGCGTTAACCATCGCTCTTCCAGTCATGAGGCGGACACCTCACCAGTGCGGGTCGACTCGCCTCTTGCTCAGGGAAGGCCCTCCGCATGCTCGTCCGAGGGGCCCTGAAAGTCGCCACACATCGTGCAGATCCGAACCTAGTTACTGCAACAAGAGGGTACAAGATGAAAGAGCGAGCGTGGCCTCTAAGGTCACGCAATAACGACGCGCGCGCGCTGGCGAATCGGACATAAATGAATATGTAGTCGAATCAAACGAGTGTACAGCGCGTGCCGACGCTCGGCGCTCCTTCCCACCCAAGGGCGCCGGTCGAGGGCATTCACCGAGATATTACCTGGCCATGGCGGAAAAAAGGAGCAAACCCACGTATCACCATAACGTAACAGCACGCCCCACCGCGCGACCGGTTCGGAGCGCAGGCCGAAGCAGCGTCCGGAAGCCGCCAGTCACAGTCTCCATGGCACAAGCCGTAGGTCCGTAGAACACACAGGTCGACGAGGCGGCACAGCGTGAGCACTACCACCCCCAGTCACGCCACCATCTTCACAGTTCAAGTCCCAACGAACAGTCAAGGTCGAACGACCGGCCAAGAACGAAAGCGGAGCTCGAACAGACACAACCTACTTCTGCCAGCTAAGAACTAAAACTGGGGTATGCTGGGTAACCTTGTACCGGATGTGAGTAAGGGGAGGCTATTCGGGTTTGGCATGGTCTATGGCGCCCCACTCCTGCCAACACCCCCTTATACGGACACAACCAAAATTTGGCTAAAATTAGGCCAGCTAAGAGCCATTTCCTAAGTGTAATACCATCGGTAATGTGTTTTGAGAAAACAAATACACGTGACACACAAAAAAAGAAGTGTGACACTGTCTAAAAGCTTGCCTTACATTTCAGTGATCCCACAGCTTTCAATTCACCTCCACTGTCTACTTCTAAAACAATCACAAGCCGAGTCACCATACTGACTGAACTGTACAGCTGACCTATTACTGGCCCAAGACACCTAGGAGATGTGTGCAATGTTAGCAGACCCTTCCCAAATACGCATAAGCCCTCCAAACTATGATCTATGCAACAAAAAAAAAATTAAAATTCTGTAAATAAATATCATGGTAATCTGCAGCTTCTGACTGTGTCTGGTTGATTTTTTAATTGGTTATATTATCTGTGACTCACCTGCAAACAAACCGACACATGAACCAACATAATAGGCCACCAGTGCACTACACCAGTAAAGCACTAAAGGAAATCATAACTAACCATTACAATACCACTCGATCATAGGGGCAAGGAGGAGGGGGGAGTTGGGTGCGGAGGACGATACAGATACATGACTTTGCATTTATGATATTGTTTTTAACATTTCATTTGCCATGCACACACAGGGTTCATTTTTTAACGCGCCCTGCGTCATCGGCACATCATGTCCCAAAATGATCCATCACACTGTGAGATGAGGGTCTAATACCCACAGGTTTTTCTAGGCAGCGGGCCCTCCTTTCATGTTTCTAAAGGCCTACCCCATTTCTTGTCTTTCTTCCCCGCCCCCCCCCCCCCCCCACCTCCCCCCTCCCTTGGCGCACTCCACACACACACACAAACACACACGGCTGTCACTTGGTCCATCCAGTTTCAGAAAATGACCCATTGGATTTGTACTCTGTGGGTCAATGACTCATGTGACTGTGAGTAAATGTTTAGAATAAACACTGCATCCACACATAATCGGCACTACGCTAGATGGCATCTCTCAAACACTTTCATCTGAGTCACACCCCGTATTTGGCAGTGGCATATCATTATCCAATGTGTTAACTAAATGAAATATATGCATGGAAAATAAATTTCCAAGTAAGCAAAGCTCCTTGAGTTGACACTGGCTGCAGTCAGCCTGTGCGTAGCTGTGCATGTGCTGACTGTGGCCTGAGGACTGGGTTGTCAACTCAAGGAGGAACCCCAGTAGCAAAACGTCTTCAGACCCAAGACGGCTGCAGTGGGCCTGCACACTGCTGTGCGAGGGCCCACTGCAGCTGTCATGGGCAAAAGGACTTTTGCTTACCGATTACTGAGAATTCCAGGATCCCCACTCTGCATCCATTCCTATCTAATCCAACACAACATCAACAGGTTTTTTCTGACTCACGATTTTCTTGGCTTCCAGCTGTAGCTGCTTTTCTAGCTGGTAGTATGTGATGCCACGGAAAGCAACCGGAGCCTGTGAGGGAAGACGGTTGAGGGCTACTTTGGGCTGCGTGACGAAACCATCCATGTGCTGCTGATAGTGCGTAATCAGTTCAACTGGCCCAGAGAATGCCTTGCCTTCTGGGATCTTGTACGATCCATCCACCTGCTTCTCAATACTGTAGTGGTGCACCCTGTAATAAATTACAAGAAAATCGCGTGCACAGCCGCAGTAATTTTTGTAATCATTTTCACTGCATTTGAATACACTATGGAGAAGTACTGATGTTAGTAGTCACATAAGCGCAATGTATGGTCATATTTAGCCACGACCCCCTACAGCAGGAGAAGGACTGACTATTATAATTCAAGGGTAGTGCAGATTAGCATGGCACCTTATGGTGCCAAGTTAATCTGGCACTACCCTTGAATTATCATGGTCGATCCATCTCCTGCAAGTGGCACATAATCTTTCGGTGACACTGCCTAAGTTTGTGAAATGCAACCTTGGGGTTAAATGGGTTAACTGACGCTAACTGTGCCAAAGGCAAACTCAGGGGAATAGGGGCTTCCACCTCTATAGAGGCAGGAGCTCCTATTCCCATGAGGTTACCTTTGCTGCAAAGTCTTAAAATAAGAAGAAGAAAAAAACAAAAAAAAAACACACATGGTTAATGATAGCAGCAGTAAGTTGAGTAACTTATAGCAGGGCTTCCGTATTCACATCACCTTAAAGGGTCTGTTTACCTCCAGGTGTAAATTTCAGAGGGTGCACAGAGCACATCTAATCATTTTAAAGAGTCAGAAAATTGGGTCAGTAATATTAAATCAGTTGCACGCTTCACAAATAACTGAAAATAGTGCGTCGCAGATGCCTACCGCCCTACCCCTCCGTCACATTTTTAGTACATGAATTTGAACTTGTCATGGACATGCAGATGCACAGAAATGGGAGCCCTGCTGATAGGCTGGAAGATGTAGCTTGACAAAAATGCTAAACAGCTTTCTTTCTTTTTTTACAAAAACAACCATACAAAATGCACAAGTTTCTCAAAGGTGACTGACAAATCTTTAGCCATACAAGTAACGCATTTTATTTACGGTTTATGGCCATGTGATCACAGGTTCAGCCTGTGGGTACAAAATCTGCCTGATGCCAAGCAGGCTGAGATCTCAGCTGTCAGTCTCTACAGCAAGTCTACTGTGGACATGTATGTGCAGCACAGGCGAGCGATTGCCCAAGTACCTTTTGCTCAAAGGTTAATATCTGTAAAATAGTAACCCCTTTACTACCGTGAGAAAGTAAACATCACATAACTGCAAGAGGTATAGATAGAGATCCTCATGAACCCCCACAGTTGCGGGGGAATAAAAGGATCTATGAGTCTTGCAAAACCAATTTGTATCCTTTTTTTTATGGCTGGGGATCTTTGACGTTGAAGTTACACTAAACACACAAAAACACAAGCTTGTGTCCACTAGCAGTGAAGAGGTTAATGAGATATAATTATGGAAGTATGAAAATCAAAATCAGATGACAACCATTTTCGCATGACTTACCTTCCTCCATGACTGATACTGATGGCATAGTTGCCCATGTTGCTGATGCTCTCACGTAGAAGAAATAAACCTTCACCCCCGCCCCGCTCTGACAAGAACAGCTCAGCCTCTTCTCGAGTGATGCGTCCATAAAAGTATGGAATGGCTGATGGACGTGAGTGGATTGAAAGGGGGCCATGGGCTGAAGGGGATCCCACGTCTTTGAAGCTTTTGCGTGGCATCATGCTTTTTTTGACAGACTCTCTTCAAGGAGTGTTTCTGGTTTATCTCTGTTTGTCGTCAACTTCCTCCTACTCTGTCACCATCTACACAAGCACAGCTCCTTTCACATCTTTTCTGTCTGGTTAGTGCTAGTTTGGAGGAAAAAAGAAAAAAAAGCATGATCTTAGATTTTGACTCAGGCAGCACTTTCTACCTATTACCTGACTTCATAAATAAAGCAACCTTTACAATATCCTCAACTGCATTGTACAATTAAAACAGCATACTACTCACTAGGTGAACATGCGCGCGCATGTGTGTGGTTGTGTGTATTTGTGCAACTGCTCCTCCTTTTAACTTTTTGACGAAGGAACGCACGTGTGTGTGCCAGGCAAAGCTCCGTTACCAATGGGGTGCACACATGTGCGCTGGCCTCGCTTACCATTGCCAACGAGGCACACACGTGTGCTCGAATTCCAGTTTAACAAGCAATACCGGTAGTATGGTCTATGGGAAGCAACGCCACTCTATATTTCAAGCACTCATTTCTGTACTGTTAGACTATTCTTGTTGTATGGGCTGAAACAAGCGAAATAGATGCAAAGTGACCCCACAAGTGCAAAAAAAAATGGCACACACGAGCGGCGATGTATTCCCATGCCGAAGTCAGTGAACCTGTTTGGATTGTGGTGTAAAAACGTTTGTTTATGTGTGAAGAAACTTTCTGTTGTGCCTTCCTCTATGACTGATACTGATGACATAGTTGCCCATTTTGCTGATGCTCTCACGTAGAAGAAACAAGCCTTCACCGCTGCCCTGCTCTGTCAAGAACAGCTTTCTTGTTAAACTTTCTTGTTCTGAACTATAAAAACAAGATCAAAACGAAATTTACTTCTGGAAACGCTAGAGAGGCCTGGAATGGTCTGAACTGCATGATGGGTAGGCAGCAAAAAGAACAAGCATGGCTTTTTACTGGGAATCCAGTTGAGATGGCAAATGATCTGAATCGTTTTTACTCATGGTTCGATGGCAGAAACCTTAGTGCTAACTGTGATGACTTGTGCCTGAACCTTTGTCAGTTACTGGGGAGGAGGTAGTAAACATCTTTTCTAAGCTGAATGCACACAAAGCACCTGGACCAGACGGGTTAGGAGGAAAAGTATTGAAAACCTGTGCAGGTCAAATGGGAAAGATCTTCACTACTAACTATCTTTCAGTTCCTGCTTGATCTTCATACTGTCCCTACTACTGGAAATCATCAATCATTGTTCGGATTCCTAAAAAAAAAACAACGCTCGTGAATTCAACGATTTCCGCCTGGTTGCATTGACTTCTATTCTGTCAAAATGTATAGAAAAGGTGAAGCGGAGGCATCTGTTAAATGATGTTGCCGAACTACTGGATCCACTCCAATTTGCTCACAAAAATCATAGGGGTGTGGAATAGGCGTGCCATACTCTGTACAATCTTGTTTTTCAACATCTTGAAAATTCAAAAGCACATGTGAGAATTCTTTTTATTGACTTTTCTAATGCTTTTAATACTGTTGAACTACTGATGCTTTTCCAGCGTATGATGCACTTTCATGTGAATGCAAGCATTATTCTGTGGGTGTGAGACTTTTTGAAGGACAGGCCACAACGTGTAAATGTACATGGCAGTCTGTCTGACCAAGTGGTGTTAAATTCGGGCTGCCCTCAAGGTGGTGTTCTCTCTCCGACATTGTTTTCATACACAGACCATTATATGCGTTGTCATACTGCCACTTCTCATCTCTTAAAGTTCTCTGACGACATGGCTCTTGTACGCCTACTCAAGAAAAAAAGACAGTCTGGCTGAGTACTTTGCACAGATAGCACTATTAGTCATGGGGCAAAGACAGTTTTCTGGATGTGAATGTACAGAAAACCAAGTAGCTCATCATTGATGATAGGAAAGTTGATATTTTTGTACCTGTCTCAATTAATAATCAACCTGTAGAACTAGAAGTGGTCACTAAATTTAAATACCTTGGCACAGTTGTGGGTATTAGGCTATCTTTTACTGGAAACACCTATCTGATTATGAAAAAAGCAAACCAACGTCTGTATCTTCTTAGGAGACTGAGAAGTTTTGATGTCAGTTCCAAGGTTTTAGAATCTGTTCATAGAAGCCTGATTGAAAGCATACTGACTTTTAACATCACTGCTTGGTGTTACGTGGTGGAGTTGTAGTATGATAAACACACCAGACGCACGCACGTAAGGTTCTTTTAAATAAACTTCATTCAGCTGCAACCCGTCACACGTGGCTTAAGGATGTAGGCTACACTGAAGTAACAGTTCCAACAATATTTTAATTCAGCGATGCGATCTCCACACAATGCATTCCCAAATGCACCAAAACTAATACAATGTATCTTCTGCACATGTCAACACTGGCGACACAAAGTTCCTCACACAACGTACACCACCGTTACGCTGCGTCTCTCACTATATACACCCTATACGGTCCACGTACCTACGATAAACAGTGTGTCCCTACAACTGACAATGCATGACAATCTACACACGTGCTTCCTAGCACCAACTTTTATAGTAAAACAATTTTCCAGAAAAATCCACCGAATTTACACAACGCAACCAATCAGAACGGAACACGTAACTGAAACTCATAAATGTTAATAAAAAATGAACTTTCTAGAATAACTAAAATAGTCTACAAAAATTTGACTGCTCATTTCAGCCACAAATCCTAGTGTGTAATGACGTCACACAAAAGTATGGCACACCGTTCACGACCTTTCATAACACGCAAAGAACGGCTGCTAAATTCACGCGCACAGAGAACAATTATGGCTAAAAATAGAGCAGCTCTACTACCGCTATCCTCCGTGCGACTTTGCTAGAAGCTTCCGGAGTAAACTTAGCGTATCACAACAAAACCAATTCCGCTATCTGCATGAACAATAGAGAATCTCACTGAAAAGATACGTAATACGTAACCATGATAGCTCAAATAAATATCGGATCGTTTCCTACGATTAACACATGCATGCTCTCACAGAACAACACAACCACAATCGTAACATTACCCCCCTCTTTAGAATGAAATTTTACAAAAATTTCTTTTCAAATCTGAAAAATATACGGTTGTGGCTGTGTTAACCTACACAGGACCCTAAACAAATACAATTTCACATCAACAAAATGTCATTCCAGTAAAAGACCACATTCTGCATATCTTCTAGGATTTTTTTCAGTCCTCTCTTCAATGTGGCACCACTGTTCACCATACCAAAAGGCATCTTCAGGAACTCCCAATGACCGTTGGGTGTGACAAATGCTGTCTTGGGGATATCTTTTTCTGCAACCTTGATTTGCCAATACCCTTTGCTTAGGTCAATTTTGGAGAAAAATCGGTCTCCACTGACCTTCTGGAACAGTTCTTCTGCTGTGGGCATAGGCTCTGGATCGAAGATTGTTAGTTTATTGAGTCCACGTTAGTCCACACACACCCGGTTGGATCCATCTGGATTCTTCACGATGACAACTGGGGACGCATATGGTGACTTGGACTCCCTGATGACTTCCAGACTCAGCATTTCCTTGATATCCTTTTTCAGTTCTTCCCTCGTGTTATAAGGAAGACGATAAGGTTTGCTGCGAACTGGCTCATTTGACGTCAGATTAACCTCGTGCTGGATGGTGTCTGTTGTTCCTGGGTCAGGTGTAAACCGATGCTTGAATTCTTGAGTCAGGACGCGCAGTTTTTCTCGTTGAGTCTGGTTAAGATTCTGACCGAACTGAATGTCTTCTACATCCTCCTTGTGGCGGAGTTCATCAAGGTCAAACAGGTTCTCATCGTCTAGTCTTTCGTCATCAGCAATACGCACCGATGCCGCCAGTTGTGTTTTGTCTTGACGACCTCTCTCAATATACTTCTTCAGCAGATTAGCATGATGTCTTCACCTTGTTGTTGACCTTGACTCTGTAGTCGTTGATGCCAACCACAGTGTCGACAACATAGGGTCCCTTCCATTGCATCAGGAGTTTGTTGTTGTCGGTAGGAAGAAGAACCAACACCTGGTTACCTGGCTGGAATCGTCATGGTTTTGCCTTATGATCATAGTAATGCTTCCCCTTGTTCTGCACCTTCCCTAGTTCTTCTCGAGCCATCCTGAGGGTATCTTCCAGCTTCTCTCTCAGGTCGAAGACGTACTGGTAGCTGATATTCACCTCAGGCGCGTCGATATCCTTGGTCCACAGCTCCTTCAGGATGTGCATGGGCCCCCTTACAGTCCTACCATACAGTAATTCAAAAGGGGAAAATCCTGTCGAATCCTGAGGAACTTCACGGTATGCGAAGAGCAAGGCATTGATATATATATATATCTATGCCACAACCTTAGCTGTTCAGCACACAGTTTCTTCAGCATAGCCTTCAATGTTCCATTAAACTTTTTAACCAGCCCATTACATATGGGGTGATAAGGGGTGGTAATAAGGTGTCGGATGCTCAATAGCCGGTTGACTTCCTCCATGCAGTTGGAGACGAACTGAGTTCCTAGGTCACTCAGGATCTCTTCACGAATCCCCAAACGGCTGAAAATGTCGACGAGCGCCTCTGCCACTGTTACTTACTTACTTACGCCTGTCACCCCTACCCGGGTATAGGCCGTCGACGAGAGACCTCCAGCAACTCCTGTCCTGTGCTTCTCCTTCGATTCTACTCCAGGTGGTTCCCAGTCTCTTGATGTCTGCTTGGAGGTCTCGACGCCAGGTCTGCCACTGTTGGAGTGTCGATTTTCTTCAATGGTATGGCCTCAGGATAACGTGTAGCATAGTCCACCAGGGTCAAAATGTAACGATGACCATCTTCACTTGGAGGGGATATTGGCCCCACCAGGTCCACAGCTACCCATTTGAAAGGCATCTCGATCAGTGGCATTTTCTCTAGAGGAACCTTGGGCACCTTTCCTTTGGAGATTGTTTTCTGGCATATGTAGCAGGACCTGCAGAATCAGGTGACGTCACCTCCCATATCAGGCCAGTAGAAGACGGTTCGGATCCTATCGAGGGTCTTGTTGATTCCCAAGTGTCCTCCCAATATGGAATCATGGGCCAATTTCATCACCTGCATCCTCAAAGGTTCAGGAACTACTACTTGACGTACAGGTTTATCTCCATTGCTGTTGAATATCCGGTACAGGATATTTTTCCTGGTCTCGAAGGACTGACCTCGGAACTTGTCAAGCGTGGGGTCGGCTTTCTGTAGCTCAATCAGCCTTTCCCTATTCACCACAGCTGCTTCCGTGTTGTCCGCCACTTTTAGAGGCATGGTCTGGTGACTCTTCTTTGCTTGACTTCTTGTGGTAACAGCACATGTTTCAGATCTCCACTCTGGATCTGGATCGTCTGCGTTTCTGGCACCATCAATGTTTCTGATGATAAGATCGTAGACTGGTGTCTTTATGCATAGCACCTTCACCTCTCCTCTCAGGTACGGGGTGTCAACGCTGACATTGGCAAGGGGGATAATCCTCACAGTTCCGTTGGCCAAAATGAGGGTTGTCCACTCCTGTAGCTTCTGGTCTTCAGTTACTAGGTCCTCTCTCACGATGATGCAACTGCAACCGGTGTCTCTCAGCACTCTCACTGGTGTGTTTCCGACGAATCATGACACCACCGGCATGTTCGCTCAATGTTTGAGACTGGTAAAAATGTAGCCCCATCTCCTACTGGGATGCGCCCATTCTTTTTGCAAGATTCAATCAGCTCTGGTGTCACTCGCGTTTCTCCAGACTGGATGACGTCACATCATTGGCTAATACAGCGGCGGCTCCGTGTCAAGACGTGGTGCTGCTTCTGCCTGCTATCCCGCGATCTTGGTTGGATCTTCTGATGTTGTCGCCTCAGGGAACATCTTTAGAAGGACACTGTATCGCCTTGTGACCTTTCTTTCCACAGAGAAAACATGTCAGGTTCTCCACCGGCTTGTATTTCGGGGTGTCTCTGACATTGTGAATTTCCTCTGCTGGTGCAGACACACGCTGCGGCTTACTCGGCCCGAACTTCATGTTGTGGGTGTCAAGGTATCTTTCAGCGAAGTCAGCCAAGGCCTTTAGGGACTGGTCTTTTTGCTCCCTGAGGTGGGCGGCCAGGTTATTAAAACATGCGTTGAGGACTTGTTCTTTGATGATGAGGTCGCACAGGTCCTGGTAATCTTTGTTTAACCCTTTCATTACTGAATTTTCTGGTTCGTGAATACCACTGAGTACTGCTTTTATAAAGTTCTGTATTACCCCTGCATACTGAGTTTAGAGACTAGAAAAATACCCAAATATAGTAGTGTACGGGAAAGGCTGATAGCGGAGTACCCATCCACCGCAGATACCCATAACCTTATATTGCTGTGACGGGCTTTGGATGGGCTACACATTGACGTCATGTGTAAGTGTCGTGTGGTTGCTTTGGTGACACACAGGTGCAAATATGTGACAAAATGACAGTACAATAACAACACACACCTATGAAGCCAGCAAACATGCATGAAAACGGATCCAATAGTGTTTGCATGCTCTTACCGTGATACTGATGTGTTGGAAACTCATAATTCAAACTTATGACTGTGTCATTGTCTGTTTATTGCTGTCACATAGCAGTGTCCGCAATGCACACACAGGTGTCAAAAAAAAAAAAGAAATAACTGTAAAAGATCCACTACTAAATACACCTTGATTGTCCGCTTACGCATACACTATGTACAGTTACTGGGAGTCTGAAGATGAAATTACTACACTGTTATACACTGTCATACACTGTCACACACTGTCACCCTGTATTTACAGTTGTACCTGTGTGTGTTGTACAAAAAAAAAAAAAAAACAGTTGTTGGCATTACAAACAAAGGTACATGTCACATTTCCGGCACATAATATCAGATTTGTGCCCGCTTGTACGGGTTGTTCGCATAGCTAACCACTGGGTTTGCGTCGGCAATAGTAGCGGGTGTGTCGCTTGTAGCATAGATGGTCACGGCTCTCCCTTTTGACAGGTAAGTGGTCAACTTGGTCAAGGCGGCGAGTCTCGTTCAGTGTTGGCTGGCGGCAGAGCAGGAACGGCTCTTTGCTACATTCGCGTGTGTGTACGTTGTGATCGTTTCGAACACACTCTCAGTGTAGAAGAGGTACCCGAATGCACTGACAGATGTGTCACTGAATTACACGTGTCGTCGGACCGGCTAGCCTTCGGGTGAATGTCACCCGCTCAGGTGCAACATATGGGGTCCTACTGTCTCAAATTGTGGCATGATTTCGGAACCACTGTGGCACATTGTCATCGTCAAGTTCATCCCCACTTTCGTCAGCATCGCGACCACTGACTATCGTTGTTGTCGTTAGTATCTTGTCGCACAATATCGGTCCTTTCCTCCTCTGTCAACTGAACTAAATCCAGTCTCCAAAATCGCCTCTATCCCAAAACTCATCACTAAATTCGTCGCTGTCACGGTCACTTTTTCCTCTTCGCCATTTTTGCAAGCACAACCAAAGTTCTGGAAGGAATTTTTGATATACTAAACTCCGCATCTTGTTTCCGGCCAGGCCTCGAGCCAGCTATAACATAAACACTGCGCGCCTGGCGGTACCACTCTAGCGCTGTCAAGGTCGCCGCTAATTAGGTAGCCACTCGCAGCAGGTAGCGCGGATTTCGAACGCGACTAGCGCAAACCGCTTTAGCGGGCAGCCGTACGCGGGGGAGTAGAAGCTGCGGCCCCGCTATACCGGGCAGCCGTAAGCAGAGGAGGCGTTTCCCATGCCCGCTATAGCGGGCGGCAGTAATGAAAGGGTTAAACCAGCCAGCTCTATTCATTTCTCCAGGTAGCTCCTGATTCTCTCAATGAATAGGCCGGGTGTTTCTCCTTCTTCAGGCTTGCAGTTCCGAAATGGTCGCCTGTAACCCTCTTCAGTGAAGTCGTACTGTCTCAGCAGGGCGGCTTTCAACTGCGTATAATCTTCAGGTTCTTCTCTTGGCAAGCAGGTGTAAAATTCAAGCGCTTTGCCAGTTAGAAGTGCGCTCAGTTTGATAGCCCAAGTCTCTTGTCTCCAGTTATTGCTGCTTGCAAAGCGCTCAAATCGCTCCAGATAAGCGTCCATCTTATCTAAATTTTCAACAAAAGCTGGAAGTTTTGGCGCACGGGCTGTTCGCTCTCTGCTGGCTAAGGCTGTTGCTTCAGTAGCTCTCTGCCTCTATCTCCATCTGCTTTAAATGAATTTCATGTTGTCGCTGCCTCTCCGCCTCTTCTCGCTGTTTCTCTGCCTCTTCTCGCTGTTTCTCGGCCTCTTCTCTCTCTTCTTCTTGTTGTTTCTCTGCCTCTCTTCGCTGTTTCTCTGCTTCTTCTGCTTGGATTTCGAGTTTCCTGATTTCACGTTCTTTAGCTCTTTCTTCTCTCTCCAGTCTCTTTTCTTCTTCGAGTCTCTTTTCTCTTTCTCTCTCCAGTCTCTCCTTTTCTTCTCTCTCTCGTTTCTTTTCTTCTCTCTCCTCTCTCTCCTTTATGAACTGGAGGAGTTGAGCTCCTTCGAGTCCACATTTCTTTCCAATTTTCAGGAATGTTTCCATTTCCGACGTTGCCATCTCTGCGTTTCACTGCTGGCTGTTTTCTCCTGCTACCCTTTCCACTTAGCCAACTGAAGAAGTCCCGTCGGAGGTGCCAATATGTCACGTGGTGGAGTCGTAGTCGCAGTATGATAAAAATTCATTTTTCTCTAAAAGGTATTTTTTCGAAAAATACTTACCGATGACATGACTTTAGGGAGTGTCTACTTACTTGCTCAATTTTAGCCTCAGAATTCGTTGTGTAACAACACAACCCGGGAGGCACTCGGGGAACCCCTCAAGGGGCCGAGAGTTGTCTCCCGATGCTGCTCTACCGGTTAACCGTCATGTAGTAGACCAACCAGTCAGATACTTCGCTCGCCCGCGGCAGGCGGGGCAGGTGGGAGGGTCCTTCGAGTCATGTCATCGGTAAGTATTTTTCAAAAAAATACCTTTAGAGAAAAATGAATTTGTTTCCTCAAAATCATTACCGATGACATGACTTTAGGGAAGAATTGCGATAAGGAGGCGGGTGCCGCGAATAAACCTCCCCGAAGGGGCAACTGGCGCCAACCTCCCTGTCGCAACCTCCCGACAATTTTAGCGAAGTATGAACGTACGGCGCCCGAGGCGCCGGGAGGGAGCGTTGCGCAGCGGTGTTGACTCCCATCAGAGCGAGACTGTCTCGCTGGTCTCCAGATCCCGGGGATAGAACGGGCAAAGGTCGATTCTGCCCTCCAGCTCACGGCTGCCACCAAGACGACCCGTTACTAGGGTAAGGCTCAAGGCGCGCCGCTGTAGGCCGGGCTCAGTGAGGCGGGCACTCTGCCGGCAACCAGACCCTCCGGAAGGGTCAGCGGGCGTGACAGCGGGCGCCGTCCTGTGGTAAGCCGTTCTGGTCAGCGGAGGAAGATCCCGGAGGTAGAACGGGTGAGGGTCGAATCTGCCTTGGAGGCAAGGTCACCACGCTGTCTAGACAGCGCAGTTCCGGTCGAACGCGACACTCGAGGCCATGGCTCATACCTCTTGTGCGCGTATTCCAAGCCTCTTAGCTCCGTGTGCGGAGAGGTCTGCTAGGCGGACCGTATGACCCAGCGTAGTCTGGCAGAAAACGTCCGGGCTGTAATGTCCTGCCCGCTGGGTCTCAAGGTAGGAAGAGGCGTGAGCAACCGCTCTGGATGACTTGTATCAGCACAGGTAACGCGCAGGGAGCGCCCGGGATCTCGTTGCCTGGTCTCCTGGGGAAGGTAACGTTTCCTAGCAGCTGAAAGGTGAAACCTGAGGCACAGTCAGAGGAGACCTGTGCCTGGCAAGGGAGGCAGGGTCCTGGAGAAGTCCGTTCCCTGTGGGGAGCGGTCCTGGAAGGCGGACCGCATGGCGGAGTGGAGCCTGGCAGAGATCGTCTGGGCCATTAAATCGGTTCTGCCGGTGATAACAGCAGAGAGAGGCGTGAGCGTCCCCACCAGACGGCCTGAGTCGGCGAAGGTACATGTAAGGGGTTCGCAGAGGACCTCATTGCCTGGTCTCCTGGGGGAAGTCCGTCCCTTCCAGCGTCCGATAGGTGAACACCTGAGGCGTGGTCTAGGGAGACCTGGTCTTGGCAATGTAGGCAGGGTCCGTAAGGAGCTGTACGGAACCATCCGCTGCAGGCAGGCAGGGCGCGCTGACAGCGCGTGTAGCTGGCTCACTCGGGCCACCGTGACAAGCGCCAACAGGCAGCATGTCTAACGAGTCACATCCGCCAAGGGCCAAGGCAGCGGTTGGAATTGGGCCGAACAGCCGTCAGTACCCAGGGTAGGTCTCAGTGAGGCTTCTATCTCCCCTTCTCTTCTCTCTCTAAGGAGCGAACGGGAAACTGGTCGCTGCAGGCGATGGTCGTCGCACGAGGAGCCAAGTACTCGCCATCCTCCCTCGTAGAAGCGTCGTGTCGAGGGTTAGCGGACTGTAGCGATAGCTTCCACTGCTGCACTCGAGAAGCCTCCAGCAGCAAGGGCTTGCGGCCCAACGTCCAACATGAAGGAGTAGGCGCTCCGGGCATGGGTGGAACAGCGAAGTGGCGATTGCTTGAGCATCGTGCGGGAAGCAGCAGGGGGGGGGGGGGGGGGGGGGCTCCGTGGCGAGGCTGAGGAGGTCAGTGGTCCATGACCGGTTCCAAGGGAACAGGGCGCCCAGCAGGACGACCGCATAGCATCCCCGAAGCTTGAGGGGGACTTGGGGACGAGGACTGTCGGGGGTACAGGTACGCGCTGAGTCCATCCCACGGGATGGACAGAGCGACGTCTGGCCAGGCCAGAGGTCTGGGAACGGGGAGACAAGCTGGTGCCTCCGCCTCGTGGAGGACAGGTCGACCATGCGCGCAGATCATCTGAAAGATGTCCTGGCGGAAGGTCCCTTCCGTGAGTAGCGACTGGTCGCGTCGGGAGCATGAGTCGGCCAAGACATTCAGACGGCCGGGGCTGTCGAGCAAGGATGGACAGGAACGGTCCTCGCACGGCGCATCAGACGGCAGAGGAGCAAGCACCGGTCGGGTGAGCACATCCCACCCTGTTGCTGGAAGAACACCAGCAGTGTTGCGTTGTCAGAGAAGGCAGACTGGGTTGTTCCTCCCGCGATGAGGGCTAGCCAGACTGCTTGCAGCTCCAACCAGAAGATGTGCTAGTCCACGAACTCCAGAGGTCAGGGCGGAGATCGTCAGGAACCTCGGTAGCGGGTGGGATCCCCAACAGCAAGACTTACACCCAGGGAGAGATGAGGGGGAGGTCTCCAACCGCACATGGTGAACCCAGGCGGTCACCCATCCAAGTACTTAACCGAGCCCGACGTAGCTAAACTTCGGTGAACAGACGAGAACCGGAGTATTCAACGTGGAATGGCCAATTGGAAGCGGTCAGGGGGACTCCCAAGCAAGCCACGAAGTACCCGTCCAACGCAGGCGGTGGGGGCGAAACCAACGGGGACCCAGGAACCATGGCGGACAGATCGCCTGAGGAGAGACGCTAGAGAAGCCGGAGGAGCAGCTGTAGAGGCCGGGCGCAGAGACGACCAAGGGGGAGTAGATCTGTCGCGGCATGAACAACCAAGGAGCTGAAGCCAGCCTCTGGCGGAGGCTGCATCCTGCTAGGCTACCTGGGCGGCTAGGGCGACCAACTCCAGGATCCGCGGCTCCGGCTAACGCACTCTGTAGGGGAGGAAGGCGAACTCCGTCCGAAAGGACAAGCGACGCGAGGAAGCGAGGTCCGACTTGTCTGCGTTGACCTTGAACCCCTAGATGCCTGGTGCATAGGAACGTGATGAACGCATCGGACAAGTCCAGGCTGGCCGTGAAGTCTCCAGGCAGGACAGCGGCTCTCCGGGCCTCGGAGGACTCCATCCGAAGGAACGGAGCTGAGACCGACTGGTACATCGCCGAGAAGGATGACGTGGCGCCAAATCTGTCCGGCTGCGGTACAACAAACAATTTATACATTTAAGAAAGATTATTTATTACTCAACGGGTGAAGTACGCAGCACACGTGTCCAGAGTCACACTGTCATAGCTACTCTACAAACCCAGGATGAAAACGGCAAACTAGGAGTACCAAGCACACAAGTAGAAGAGGGCGGCTGTAGAAGGCCGGGGCGATGAGTGAGCTCCGAGGTGGCTACCCGAAAGGGAGGCGACCTCTCTGCGCAGGGTGGAGGCCTAGAGAGGTTCACACGGAAACTCGGTCCAGAATGGGCAGAGCAGACGGGAGGCATCCGACAGCAGACGAGAAGGCAGGACGCCGCGACGGAAAACGTGTGCGAAGGCAGCGGGCAGGCGTAGACCAAGACTTAGGAGCACGACGGGTGGCTAGCCGGAGGAGGGTGGAGAAGAATCCCACCGAAGCCAGAAGCCGGGTGGTTGGGGAAGAGACTGGATCCCAGGGTCCTACGTACGGAGTCCACGCAGGCAGAGACCCTCCTCGGTGGGGCGGTGGGGGGGGGGCAGGGCCGAGGCAGGGATGACGTCAGGGACGAGACGACAGAGGCAGGCGTGCGGCGGAAGACCGTCGAGTGGAGGGGGGGCAACTGCGATGCCGGGAGCCGTGGCCGGCGATCCAAGGAGGGAACCCAAGCGGGGCGCCAACAAGGGGAAGACGACCGGCGACGAGCGTGTCGAGGTGAGGGCGCCAAAGCTGGGGAGGGAGAGCGCAACGAACCGCGACGCCAAGATGACCCTAGAGAGCGGGCTGGTCCTACCGACGGCGCTCAGCGGGCGGAGGCGAACATCTAGTGCAGGCTGTGGAACGGGAGAAGTCGGGAGCGTGGCTGGTCCGTGAACACTGTGGCTGACATCTCTGCTGGCCGGGCTCAACGAGGCGGGCGCTCTGCCAGCAACCAGACCCCTCGGAGGAGTCAGGAGGCTTGTCGAGGAGAGAGAGATGAGGATGGCCAGTCACGTGGGACGGCTCCAGGCACCCTGCTGCAGGCCGGGCTCAGTGAGGCGGGCACTCTGCCGGCATATAGATCCTCCGGAAGGATCAGCGGGCGTGGCAGCAGGGGCAGTCCTGTGGTCAGCAGATCTGGTGTTTACCCGACGAGAGGACGGCCAGTCAACGTGGGACGGCTCGTGGCGCACTGCTGCAGGCCGGGCTCAATGAGGCGGGCACTCTGCCTGCATACAGATCCTCCGGAAGAATCAGCGGGCATGGCAGGAGGCGCAGTCCTGTGGTCAGTAGTTCTCCAGTGTCCCCGACAAGAGATCCATTCCGTTAGCCGAGACGGGAAGCAGAATGCATGGTCAACCGTCGGCCACAGGGAGACGCCACACCAGAAGCAGAAATAGCTTAGCGCACAAAAACATTTCCAATACAATGATTTTGAATTCCAAAACTGCAGTATCTCACTTAAGGCTAGCCCCTTAGACCCCGTGAATGTTCTGTGTGACGTGCAGTGTGTGAGCAAATGCATGTGGCACCCGTGAGCGCGCAAGTGGGTCCAGTAAGAGGCGCCGCAATGAGCCAATCCCCAACCCAGATAAAGGCGCCTATTTTTACGCCTGTCTGTTACATGAGTGTGCGTGTTGGGTTTCAGCCTGTGGCGCTTTGAGTCGATTCGTACAAAATTGAGAAAAAAGCGCCCATATAATAAAGGTATTATTATTATTCCTAATGCGCCTGATATATTATTATAGTATCGAATCAACCTTGGCGCTGCCTCACAACAAGGCATGTCAGGCGACCGAGTGGGTCACAAAACCGCCAAAACGACCGATGCAGCGGCTACCGGGTTCCCAGGTTCAAGTGATTCTCCTTCCCTTTTCTCCATTCTCTTTTTTTTTTTTTTTTTTAGGGCTCAACCGCGTAAATAGTAAACCACGAAGGTGACATCAAAGAGGGGACCGAAAAGGTTTAGAACACATAAAGCCACACGCTGGGTTCAAACCCGGGGCCTACACTCGAGCAGCGAACCTGTACACCACTGAGCCAAGGGCTCCCCAGCGAAGAGAAGCGTCGGGCGTACAAAGGTACAAACTCAGTAGTACAACACAGTAAGAAGTGCTAAGGTGGGAAATAGTAGATAGTAGGGGGGAGGGGGGGGGGCAATTACCCACCAAGCTAAGCGTAACGGGGGCAACCACAGTAAATAGTAGGGGGGAGGGGGGGGGGGCAATTACCCGCCAAGCTAAGCGTAACGGGGGCAACCACAGTACAAGCAAACCCCATGCCGAAGAACAAAATGGCGCCAAGCCACGAAGCTAACCAGGCGGTAACGGCGAGGGCACAAGGGGACCACCCTGGAAACCAAGGGTCGGGTGAGATCTAGAGATACCCGACACACGCAGTAAACCCAGAAGCCCAGAAACGGCTGGCTCCCGACCCGGGGGCCAGTCGAGGGCAGCTACCGCTACCTTACCTCGGAGACGAAGCGGGGACAGGGCCACCATAACACCGCCATAAAACCTGGAAGGGAGCGAAGCCAGGTCGGTATAGGCAAAAGGGCGGTAGACCAGGCCACGCTGACAGCAAGCCGAACCAGCCAGAAGGCACGGAAGAAAGGCAGAGGAGTACATGAGGGGGACGGAACGAGCGCAGGAAAGAAGACTGGCTAACAACACCGTCCGAGAGCAAGGCTAAACACGTCTTATCCATGCGAGCGAAGTAGACTGACTGCTTGGTCTACTACATGACCGTTAACCGGTAGAGCAGCATCGGGAGACAACTCTCGGCCCCTCGAGGGGTTCCCAGAGTGCCTCCCGGGTTGTGTTGTTACACAACGGATTCTGAGGCTAAAATTGAGCAAGTAAGTAGACACTCCCTAAACTCATGTCATCGGTAATGTTTTTGAGGAAACAAACACCAGACGCACGCACATAAGGTTCTTTTAAATAAACTTCATTCAGCTGCAACCCGTCACACGTGGCTTAAGGATGTAGGCTACACTGGATTAACAGTTCCAACAATATTTTAATTCAGCGATGCGATCTCCACACAATGCATTCCCAAATGCACCAACACTGATATAATGTCTCTTCTGCAAATGTCAACACTGGCGACACAAAGTTCCTCACACAACGTACACCACGGTTACGCTGAGTCTCTCAATATGTACACCCTATATGGGCCACGTACCTCCGATAAACTGTGTGTCCCTACAACTGACAATGCATGACAATGTACACACATGCTTCCTAGCACCAACCTTTATACTAAAACAATTTTCCAGAAAAATCCACCGAATTTACACAATGCAACCAATCAGAACAAAACACATAACTGAAACTCATAAATGTTAATAAAAAAATGAACTTTCTAGAATAACTACAATAGTCTACAAAAATTTGACTGCTCATTTTATCCACAAATCCTAGTGTGTAATGACGTCACACAAAAGTATGGCACACCGTTCACGACCTTTCATAACACGCAAAGAACGGCTGCTAAATTCATGTGCACAGAGAACAACTATGGCTAAAAAAATAGAGCAGCTCTACTACCGCTATCCTCCGTGCGACTTTGCTAGAAGCTTCTGGACTAAACTTAGCGTATCATAACAAAACCAATTCCGCTATCTGAGCGAACAATAGAGAATCTCACTGAAAAGGTACGTGATACGTAACCATGATAGCTCAAATAAATATCGGATCGTTTCCTACAATTAACACATGCATGCTCTCACAGAACAACACAACCACAATCGTAACACTTGGTATGGCAACCTCAGCATGAAAAACAGGGGCAGACTGTCACGTATCGTCAGAACATCTGGGAAGATCATTGGCTTAGGACAGTACCCATTAGATGATCTGTACCATAGATCTAAAAGAAAGCTGCTAGCATTGTCAGTGATCCTCGTCACCCACTATTTGATCAGTTCCAAATGCTACCATCAGGCAGACTTTTCAACATGCCACTTGCCAAAAAGAATGTTTTTAAGAAGTCTTTTATTCCAACTGTTGTCTCGATTTTGAACTCTTGTTTATAACAAAGTGATATATAATGTGTGATCTACTTAATATTACCTCCCATCTTGTGATAGGCTTTTTGTGATAGATTGCTGCAATGATAATTTTAATGGAATGTTCTTTTAGTGTTTACTAGTGTTTTGTTTTGTTATTTGTTACACTACCGCAGCCACATGCAAGGTGTTGTAGATGGAAGACGCAGCCAGACAAGAGTGTTTCCAGAAGAGTCTTTTATTTCTTGGTCATCGTGGGTCTAATAGGTTGGGCACAACCAACCTACTAGCATGGCATACTAAAATGGCGAAATTACCGGAGCTCGGTCTCTCGCTTCTCAGCTTCCTCTTATCTATCTCTCCCTCTCTCTTCGTTGTGTACTCTCTATCTATCTCTTCATTGTGCGAGCTCCCTCTCTATCTCGTTCCCTTCGTTGTGAGCTCTCTCTCTATCTCGTTCCCTTCGTTGTGAGCTCTCTCTCTATCTCGTTCCCTTCGTTGTGAGCTCTCCCGTTCTGGTGTTTGCCCCCACTATATATACCCGTTCTGGCCGAGGGCATCGCCCCTTTGTCTCAATCAGTCAAAGGGGCTATTACTGTCACCCATAATTATTCCTCATCTATTATGGTGGTCAGCGTCCTCTGATCCTAGCTATCAAAGGAACCCATTACTGTCTCTCATAATTATTCCTCATCTATTATGGTGGTCAGCGTCCTCTGATCCTAGCTATCAAAGGAACCCATTACTGTCTCTCATAATTATTCCACATCTATTATGGTGGCCAGCGTCCTCTGATCTTAGCTGACCAGGGACCCATTACTGTCTCTCCTAATTATTCCACATCTATTATGGTGGTCAGCGTCCTCTGATCCTAGCTGACCAGGGACCTATTACTGTCTCTCCTAATTATCCCACATCTATTATGGTGGCCAGCGTCCTCTGATCTTAGCTGACCAGTAACCTATTACTGACTCTCATTAGCCCCAGCTCCCAGTTCGCTACCGCCCGCATCGGAACCGCTAGAGTGAGATTGATGTATTTCCACTCGAAATTATCATTCATTAGTCCGAGCTTAGTAGGGCCGGCCACTTGTTAACTCCACGTGAGCCCGTGGTACTAATTATACCCTCGTTATTTTCATATCAAGGGAAATTATAAAATTACCCGACCGTGATATTGGTCGTATACACTTATAGTGTAACATTCCTCCCAAACCTACCCGAAAAAAAAGGAATCTTAATTCACAAGATTCGTTTTTTTTTCATTACACAATATTCAAACCACAAAATCATTTCAAACAATTAAACATGTTATCCACAAAATACATCATTTTTCGGAATGACCGCTTATTTAAATCGATCACTCCTTATTAAAAATTATTATTGTCCGGCGTAATCACGCCAATAAATGTTCACATCAAAATCGTCGACTCAGTTATGTCTTTGCACATGTGTTCGTTATTCTTCACGATTCTTCCTGGATCGCAACAGCGTTGATCCTTGGTTACCCCAACGACGGGTAAAACTTGACAACGTTCAAGGCGGGGAGTAACTGCACTCCTCCCTCCATCATCGGCGTAGAGTCCTTCGCTCTTGCGACGTCATTCACGTCTGCTGATTGCAAAGCCGCCGAAATCAACGTAGGCACAGTGACCTCACGTTCACCCTTCCTGAGTCGTGATAGTATGGAGCCAAACCATGCGCTAGTTTCCTTCTTATATCGTATACACCCTACCCCAATTATGATCACTACAACTGTCCCTACGATAGAACCAATGATGATCTGTTTCCATATCGCCCATTCTTGTTTTGGCTTAACGAATCGCTCTGAAGTCGAGCAATTAGATGATCCATTGGCATTTCCTTAATTTCATCTAACTCTTTGGACAAAGAGATGGGATCGTAGTCTGGTAAAGCGCTATGAAATGGTTTCCATAACGTTATATTGGAAAATGCATAGTTTTCCATCCATCCTATCAATTTGTCTTCCACCTGATACTGGCTCTCTTGTTGGTAGTAAGGGGTTAACATCAATCTATCACTAATAGCCGTACATGATTCATTGAGGCGGATTAGCGATAATGGTGGGTTGATTTGTTGGTACGTGACCCCTTTACCGTGACAACTAATACTCATCTTTAGTGGACTATGATTACTAATGACCCATAGCCCATCCATTATATACCGTGCCATAGGTAACACTGTACCCAACTTGACCTTTGTTTGGCCGTGTGTTGCAATTTCATCTGAATTGTTTAAAAACAGCGCCGTAACACAAAACTGATTAATGTTCATAGGATATATTGCACTTCGAATCGCACAGGATCCTATCAAGGGTTTGGAACAAGCTTCAAGTTCAGCTTCCGTAAGGAGCGCGAACCGCGTACGTTGCGCGTCTACTGCTATTGTTGTGGATTCTAAGTCATACTGAGCCATCATTGATTCTGGCGCAGGCCGACCTGAATCTCCAGTTACTAGTGGTAACTTCATCAAGTTTTTGAAATACGACATTGTGATTAATATGTAAACCCTGCGCTAGCCCCAATACTATCAGACTAAAAAAAAAAAAACTTCATCTTGTTGTTGTCTGCAACATACGAGATATCACCAGAGACTTATACCACTGTCTCTGACAAAACTCAAATCATGCTTCATGATTTACACATTACAATAGTCCTCTCTCAGATACCGTCTGAGAGTCGCATTTCTAATTTGAAGCCTTCTTTGGCAGAAGAGTCAGTATCGCTTCAAGATTGATTGTACATTGCTTAACGTCCCGACAGCAACAAGGCTTTCTCAGGACGTGCCTGCACTGCTTGTGAAAAAAAAAACAACTAAACAGAACATTGAATGTATGTCGCCAGCCGGTCAAATACATTAAATAAACCTAACACATGGGCCTAAATAAAGCTAAGACCATTTAGCAACACACATCCAATATCAAGAGCTACAGGCAGTGCAGACAGTAGGGAGAGTTTTAAAATGGCAAATACAGGTGAATGGACAAAGGGTAGACAGAAACACATGCCCCAGAATAGAGAGATAAACCCACCCTGTGGGGCTGACCAGGGTGACCCTGGGAACTAAAAAATACCTAACCCCACCCAAGTCCCCCAGGGCAGACCCGGGTGGGGCATCGCTTCAAGAATTTCCCTAACCCCATTAGTCTGTAAACTAGGCTGAATCGAACGATTGTCGTCGATCTCCCCATCATCAGAACTGTCTGATGTGCCCTTGTTACAACTAACGTTTACTGCTGAGAGAGATCTTTTCTCTCTTGTCTTTAGGCGCTTTCTTAACTCCATTAACGGAACGTCCTCCTCGGATGAAGAATTCTCACGCTCTTTTCGCACCCCCCTAGTCAGTCTGTCTCGTGCGTTCTCTTGCCCTACTGCATCGTCACTGTCGCTATCGGATGATTCTGGAGCTACAACCTGTATGGCTTTACGTAATGTTCTCCCCCTGGCTTTTGGAATAGGCCACTCGCTAATTTTGGCTATCCGCAAGTGTTCAGCATGTGAACTGACCTCAGTGCCATCTAGTTGATGTCGTACCCTGAATGTGACAGGCGACAATTGTTCCACCACTCTATAGTGCGACCTCCACTTACTGTCTAACTTATTGTGTCTACGGTGATTACGAAGGTACACTGGGTCACCGACCTTAATCTCGACAGGCTGTACACCTCTATTAGCATACTTAGCCCCCTTCTTCTGTGCTTTCTTAATTCGCCGATACACCTGGGTGAAGGCCTTGTGTTGCTGCTCAAGCGCCATCTTGTGAAGATCTTCACCAGCGTATTTTCTTCGGGGTCTAAGGATGTTATCTAACGGTAGCACTGGATCGCGACCGTACAGTAAAAAGAAAGGAGATTCCTGCGTAGTTTCCGAAACACAAACCCTATAAGCTGCTAGTACCTGGTTAATATGCAAGTCCCATGTCGAAAAATCCTCTTGTATCTTTTTGGACAGAATGTCGTTAAAAGTTCTGTGAAAACGTTCGACCTTAGCATTGGACTGTGGATGATAAAGACTGGTCGTGACATGATCTATGTTCAGTTCTGCCAGCGTTTCTGCCATAACCCTATTCACATTCTCAGATCCATTGTCTGATACTATCTGCAATGGACAGCCATGTCTGGGTAGAATTTCTTCTACGAGCAGCTGTACCACTGACTGCGGCGTTTTATCTGGTACAGGGAACGCCTCTACCCAACCTGTCAGATGACAGATGAATGCTATGACATAGCAATTCCCGCTAAGGGAGCGGTCAAACGGACCTGCCAAGTCCAATGACAACTTAGCGAATGGGTATGGAGGAATGTCCATTTCCTGTACGGGGGCCCTTTTCTTTTGTAACACTCTAGACTGACAGATGACACACCCACTAACATATTCATACAGTTGTTTGTACATGTTAGGCCAGTAATACTTTCTACTGACTGTGTCATGCGTCTTGTCTATTCCTAAGTGACCATTTTCGTCATGGTACTGTCTGACTACGTACTCTACCAAGTGAGACGGAACATACAATCTGGCTACTGGTTCATCATCAGGATGAGACAAGAAATATAGAACATCCTCTATCAGCATGTACCTCCTATTGACTGTCATGGTTCCTTGTTCACTAATCAATAAGTCCTTTAAGCGCACTATTTCAGAATCCTTCTCCTGTTCCTCAATAATATCAAACCCTGGAAGATCAACTTTTTCCAGCTTCTCGTCACACCCTGCCCTTACTGTACAACTAGCAAACTGCTTGGGTGTGAATTGGTTGGAGTTTATGACTCCAATGACAAAAGCATTGTCATTGACCTCTCTGGTTAACTCTTCTTCTTCCTCATGCTCTGGCATGTGAGTTCCACTCGGCATTCTGGATAGTAAGTCTGCCAAAACATTTTGAGGACCTGGGATATATTCAATCGTACAGTTATATCCTGAAATGCCAAGGGCCCACATCTGCACCTTCTTATTCTGCATTGGTGAATTAAGCAAATACTTAAGAGGCATGTGATCCGTGCGGATTACAAACTCCGCATTATGCAAGTAGTGATTTAGCTTTTGAAGCGCATAATGGATCGCAAAAGCCTCTTTCTCTATTGTCGACCATTTCCTCTGACTGGTACTAAGTTTATGGGATAGAAAGTAAATAGGTCTTTCTACCTTTGAGCCTGGGGAAATGTCTGAATCCTCATCGCATTTTTGCGCGAGACATGCCCCCACGCATGTGTCGCTGGCATCCGTGTAAAGGATGTACGGACGCCGTGTATCTGGATAGGCTAACACTGGTGCTACGGCTAACGTCTCCTTCATCAAATCAAACGCTTTCTGGCATTCCTCTGTCCAACTGAATCTCGCATACTTTCGTGTCAGTGCTATGATTGGTTCAGCCATCTGGGAGAAATTAGGAATCATTTTCCTGTAAAACCCAATCATACCAATGAACGAACGGCACTCTCTGACACAGGTCGGAGCCGCCATAGCCCTAATGACTTTTACCTTTTCCTCATCCGGTTTTATCCCCTGGCTACTAATGACAAACCCTAAGTATTTGGTTTCTTCCTCAAAGAACTGACACTTCTTGAGTTTCAGCTTCAGGTCATGCTGTCTCAATCGATCAAAGACTGTCTGAAGGTGACACAGATGGTCTTCTATTGTTTCTGAGAAGATCAAAATGTCATCGAGATAGGCACAGGCAAAACTTTCTAAACCGGCTAGCACGATATTCATAAGCATCATGAACAATCCCGGTGCTCCCACCAAACCAAAAGGCATTTTCGTGAATTTGAATAATCCCTTGTGGCATGCAAATGCTACTCTATCCCTACTCTCCTGATCCGCCATCTTGACCTGCCAGTATCCCGACTTAAGGTCCAGACTGGTAAAATACTTGGCCTTTCCAAGCAGTGACAAAATGTCATCTATCAGCGGTAGTGGGTACGATGTTTTCTTTGTAACCTCAATCAGTTTTCTAAAGTCAACACATAAACGTTTCGACCCATCCTTCTTGGATACAATCACTAAACTAAAAGACCATGGGGACTGAGAACGTCTTATCACACCTGCCTGTAACATCTCTTCTAGAGCCTTGTCAACAATCTCTCTATCTTGAAGCGGGATTTTATACGGTTTTATCCTAATGGGAGGATGATCGCCGGTATCTAGTTTCATCGTGACAGTGTCAGTAGCCCCTAAATCAAGGTCGCTATTCGCGAACAAGTCTTGATTGTTCGTAATGAGCTCTGACACTACATCTTTCATCTTCTCCGGCGCAGTGACTTTCGTCAAGTCGACTGCCGATACCTGCCGATCAACCGACCCTATCTGTACTTCATGTACTTCTTGAACTGATGTTACCTTCCCTACAACACAACCCCTTCTAACTCTATACGTCTTGTTTGTGTTGTTTACTATCAGTATGGGATACGTCTGGTGATTATTTTGCCTGACTACCGTGCTTGTCACTAACAGTCCCGGTTCTTGTGCTATAAATCCCTTGTCTGTTTCCGAAATCTCTAAGAGTGTCTCTCTTGCAAAATACGGAGCATTCTTCATCCGTACCTGGAATACTTCTGCCGTCTGAGGTTTTATCACTTTCGTCTTAGTCACTCTGACCAAAGACGAAATGTGGATGTCCTGTTCATAGGGCACATAAATACTTCCGACTCTGAGTTTCTTCAAGTCAAAATAAATCCTCACCCCGTTTTTGTCTAACCAGTCATTTCCCAAAATAAAGTTCCTGTTGAGCCCTGATACCACGTAGAACTTATGTTTAAACTTTTGCCCCGCTACCGTAAATTCTAATTCTGAACTCCCCAATACTTGTAAAGCTTCTCCACTAACTGACTGTAACGACACATCTCCCTTTCCTAACTTTGGCTTATGACTGAGTTTATCGTAAGCCCCCTTGCTAATCAAAGACACCTCTGCTCCCGTATCGATCAAGCTACGAAATCGTTGCTTCCCAATTTTGAACACTATGCACTTAGGACTACCCGCTACATTAATGCTAAACAACTGACTCTCTCTACTTTTCCGGTCCTGCGTAACGGCTTCGTGTGCCGCAGAACCTTCTAGTTTTCCTGCCTCGGCGGAAACCTTCTTTGACCTGGTGGCCGTCTGTTTCCGGCCTTTCTACATTCCCGCTGAATGTGACCTCGTTCCCCACACTTCCAGCATTGAATCGGGGGACGCATTGTTTGCTGACCAACCGCCCCTATCACTCGGCAATTTCTTGCCTGGTGCCCTACTCTCCCGCATTTAAAACAATTACGGTGACGAGCATGGTCTACTTCCATAGCCTCTTCTCCACCCCTAGCTGTCGCTCTCGGCTGACTAACTGGCCGATTGTTTATCGTGCCTAGCTCAAACCTATGGCGAAGGCTTTCTTCTTGCATGGCCACCTGCACGGCCCTATCTAATGTACTTGAGTTATCCCGCAGGACTTTCATCTTAAGAAAGTCGTGCGCCAATCCGTCAACAAAGAAATTTATTAGTTGCCGTTGTACCACAGCAGCGCCCATCTGACTCGGGAAGGCTTCGCCGGCCAGAGTCATTAGTCGCTCTGCGTACAGAGGCACACTTTCCCTCGGGTTTTGTTTCACCCGCTGTAGCAACGCAAAAGCATGATTTTCATCGGCGATTTCGCCGAACCTTACGGTTAGCTGCCTTTTCAGTTCATCCCAATCCCCTGCCGCTTCCGTTTGTAAGAATCAATGGATAAAATCACTCACCACCCCCGAGCTTGCTTGATAAGCAATGACGGGGCGCCTGTTGAGGGCTTTTATTAGCACTGCATATTTGTCAATTTCTTTTATCCACTCCCTAAATTTGGTAGGCTTTCCGTCAAACGTTCCTACCATCTGCCCTATACTCTGGGCGTTAATCGCCTGACTCATTTCCTCTACTTTTTCGCCTAAAATCCTAAACACTTCCTCTGCCATTTTTGTTTCTTTTTAAATGTAACAACAACACAACCCTATTTCTTGGTCTGGCTCCTATATAAGACTCAACAAGGGTTAAACGAAAAAGTCACTTACCCCGTGATCCTTTCGGCTGTTGGTCTTGAATGAGTCGCAGACGTCTCGTGGGCTCGAACTCTGTTTTTTCCTTGACGTGGGCTCGAACTCTGCTTTTCTTGAAGTGGGCTCAAACTCTGCTTTTCTTGAAGTGGGCTCGAACTCTGCTTTTCTTGAAGTGGGCTCGAACTCTGCTTTTCCTTGAAGTGGGCTTGAACTCTTCTCTTTCTGGTCTGCTCTTCCACCCTTGCGTCGTTGGCTGTCGATTTGGTGCTGATAGTCTAGTTTTTCTGTTTCTTCGTTTCTCTGTTTCTTCCCGTTCCGAGATCCTGCTTCACGGCACCAAATAAGAAGATAAGGTAGTGTTACACTACCGCAGCCACATGCAAGGTGTTGTAGATGGAAGACGCAGCCAGACAAGAGTGTTTCCAGAAGAGTCTTTTATTTCTTGGTCATCGTGGGTCTAATAGGTTGGGCACAACCAACCTACTAGCATGGCATACTAAAATGGCGAAATTACCGGAGCTCGGTCTCTCGCTTCTCAGCTTCCTCTATCTATCTCTCCCTCTCTCTTCGTTGTGTACTCTCTATCTATCTCTTCATTGTGCGAGCTCCCTCTCTATCTCGTTCCCTTTGTTGTGAGCTCTCTCTCTATCTCGTTCCCTTCGTTGTGAGCTCTCTCTCTATCTCGTTCCCTTCGTTGTGAGCTCTCCCGTTCTGGTGTTTGCCCCCACTATATATACCCGTTCTGGCCGAGGGCATCGCCCCTTTGTCTCAATCAGTCAAAGGGGCTATTACTGTCACCCATAATTATTCCTCATCTATTATGGTGGTCAGCGTCCTCTGATCCTAGCTATCAAAGGAACCCATTACTGTCTCTCATAATTATTCCTCATCTATTATGGTGGTCAGCGTCCTCTGATCCTAGCTATCAAAGGAACCCATTACTGTCTCTCATAATTATTCCACATCTATTATGGTGGCCAGCGTCCTCTGATCTTAGCTGACCAGGGACCCATTACTGTCTCTCCTAATTATTCCACATCTATTATGGTGGTCAGCGTCCTCTGATCCTAGCTGACCAGGGACCTATTACTGTCTCTCCTAATTATCCCACATCTATTATGGTGGCCAGCGTCCTCTGATCTTAGCTGACCAGTAACCTATTACTGACTCTCATTAGCCCCAGCTCCCAGTTCGCTACCGCCCGCATCGGGACCGCTAGAGTGAGATTGATGTATTTCCACTCAAAATTATCATTCATTAGTCCGAGCTTAGTAGGGCCGGCCACTTGTTAACTCCACGTGAGCCCGTGGTACTAATTATACCCTCGTTATTTTCATATCAAGGGAAATTATAAAATTACCCGACCGTGATATTGGTCGTATACACTTATAGTGTAACATATTTTATGACGAGCCAAAAGGCAAATCTCTGTCGTGCTTTGACTTGAGCAGACAATAAAGTTGTATTGTATTGTATTAGTGTCTCTGGAATGCCAGGCAAGTGGTAATTTTCACACTGTGGATAACTAATACACAAACAGCATGCGTTTTTCAATTTCATAACCCAGTGCAGATCTGACTGTTTATGCTTTTTGGCTTCTTACCCCCATCTCGTTTATACACCTCTAAAATCTTAACAATACAAAATATTTTCTTCAGCATAGTGTCCGTGTGTTCATCTTGAATTGAATTGCTTTTTCCATTGATACCAAATATGTTGGGGTTTGATAAGCTTTTTAAAAGTACAAACAGTGCCAATGAAATGTGTCAAAATTAGCAGGGATGTGCGTAAAAATAAGGCATACGTTTAGGGGAGAAATCCTAGCTGTCAGACTACGGTGGCAAAGAGTTAATGACCTGATCACTACCACAATACAGTGTGGACTGTCAAAGAAAAACAACTTTATAATCATATATATATATATGTAACTATCCATTCCATGACAACGAGACATATTAAGACAAAGGTTATGTTCACACTGTCAGCTTTGCTTAAAAACAACTCTGCATCCAAACGATGACGCGTATACGTACTGTGTCACACGTTTTGTACCCGGAAGATAAGCAATGTATCACATTGCTGTACACCGGGCCATAAAAGAGGGTACTTCACATAATGGTGTAACTTGTGCGTGACTGCAATTCGCTTACACCATTTGCTGACAAACTAGAAGCAGACACGCAGAATTTCACGAACACAAACCAATGCATATGTAATAAGTAATGTTTTGTGAAAGATGGTCAACCAACAGCTGAAATGCCAAAGTACTTACCCACTTTCTATTCAGGAAGTAATTTACAAGCGAAGGTCCCTTTACCACCAAAAACGTCGCTTGTGCCACAAACAAAAAAAAGTAAATAAAGCGTTTGTTTCCCCTGATACGTTTTGAGGTCATTCAGTGGCGTGTGCTAGCTGCATGTTTTCAAGTATATTGTAGTTCTACGTGCATGTAAAAGTTTACACAAATAAAATATTTGTGAATAAGTTGTTAAATTATGAGAGAAACGGTCGTGTATGTGAATGTTTTAGTGTACACCACTGAGCCACCGGGGATTTAGAAACGCCACCACCCGGCTGCCACTCAGTGCATCCGGCATTAAACCTGCACATTTGAAAGCCCGCTTACACTGATGTTCCATTTATATATATTTAGTCTGCCAACACTTAGGTGCTGGTGGCAATGTTATTGCATGACCAGGCATACCAGACCCCCTCTGAGAATCGTTTTAAGGGGATAAACCGTTTAAGCCGTTGTGTAGGCCCCCACTGGGGCGCTCGGACCACAACGTCATACACTTGTTGCCAAAGTATAGACAAAAAATAAAGACGTCCAAGACTAACGAAAACCACACAGCTGTGGACACCGGACAGCATGGAGGAGCTCCGTGGGTGCTTTGAGGCGACAGATTGGGATATGTTTACTCATAACTGTCATGACCCTAATGAACTTGTTGAGACTTCACAGTCACTTCTTACGTAAGATTTTGTGAAAACACTGTAATTAAAACCAAGACAGTGAAGGTGTTTGCTAACAATAAGCCATGGGTCAGCAAGGAGCTAAAGGTGTATTTGAACCAGAAGAAACTTGCTTTCTTACAGGGTAACACTGATGAATTTCGGGAAAAGGAGAGGGATTTTAGAAGGGCTGCTAGGACTGCCAGACTGAACTATAAAAGCAAGATCGAAACAAAATTTTCTTCTGGCAACGCTAGAGATGCATGGAATGGTCTGAACGGCATGATGGGTAGGCAGCAAAAGAAACAAGCCAGGCTCTGCACTGGGAATCCAGTTGAGATGGCCAATGATCTAAATCGTTTTTACTCACGGTTCGATGGCAGAAACCTTAGTGATAACTGTGATGAATTGTGCCAGTCCATTGTGCCGGAACCTTTGTCAATTACTGAAGAGGAGGTAGTAAACGTCTTTTCTAAGCTGAATGCACACAAAGCACCTGGACCAGATGGGTTAGGTGGCAGAGTATTGAAAACCTGTGCAGGTCAACCATTGGGGAAGATCTTCACTACTATTTTCCAGTTCCTGCTTGATCATCATACTGTCCCTACGGCTTGGAAATCATCAATCATTGTCCCGATTCCTAAAAAAAACGAACGCTCATGAATTCAACGATTTCCGTCCAGTTGCATTGACTTCTATTTTGTCTAAATGTATGGAAAAAGTGGTGAGGAGGCATCTGTTAAATGATGTTGCCGAACTACTGGATCCCTTCCAATTTGCTTACAAAAACCATAGGGGTGTGGAGGATGCATGCCTTACTCTGTACAATCTTGTATTTCAACATCTTGAGAAATCAAAGGCACATGTGAGAATTCTTTTTATTGACTTTTCTAATGCTTTTAATACTGTTGAACCACTAATGCTTTTGCAGCGTATGGTGGACTTTCATGAATGTGAACACAAACATTATTCTGTGGGTGCGAGACTTTTTGAAGGACAGGCCACAACGTGTAAATGTACACGGCAGTCTGTCTGACCAAGTGGTGCTAAATTCAGGCTGCCCTCAAGGTTGTGTCCTCTCTTCGACATTGTTTTCTATATACACAGACCATATGCGTTGTCACACTGCCACTTCTCGTCTCTTAAAGTTCTCAGACGACATGGCCCTTGTACGCCTACTCCAAAAAGAAGACAGTTTGGCCGAGTACTTTGCACAGATAGCAGCGTATTAGAGTCATGGTGCAAAGATAGTTTTATGGAAATGAATGTACAGAAAACCAAGGAACTCGTCATTGATGACAGGAAAGTTGATGATATTTTTGTACCTGTCTCAATTAATAATCAACCTGTAGAGGTGGTCACTGAATTTAAGTACCTTGGCACAGTCGTGGATAGTGGGCTGTCCTTCACTGGAAACACTGATCTGATTGTGAAAAAAGCAAACCAGCGTCTGTACCTTCTTAGGAAACTGAGAAGTTTTGATGTCAGTTCCAGGGTTTTAGAATCCGTTTATAGAAGCCTGATCGAAAGCATACTGACGTTTAACATCACTGCTTGGTATGGCAATCTCAGTATGAAAAACAGGGGCAGACTGTCACGTATCGTCAGAACAGCTGAGAAGATCATTGGCCTAGGACAGTACCCAGTAGATGATCTGTACCATAGAGCTGTCCGAAGGATAGCTGCTAGCATTATCAATGATCCTAGTCACCAACTCTCTGATCAGTTTCAAATGCTACCATCAGGCAGACGTTTCAACATGCCACTTGCCAAAAGGAATGTTTTTAAGAAGTCTTTTATTCCAACTGCTGTCTCGATTTTGAACTCTCGTTTCTAACGCCGCGATAAGTATGATCTACTTAACATTACCTCCCATCTTGTGACAGATTGCTTGTGATAGATTGCTGCAATGATAATTTTTCATTTTTGCAGCGTTTGTTAATGTCTTATATTGTTGTTTCATGACGAGCCGAAAGGCAAATTTCTGTCGTGCCTGGACTCGAACAGACAATAAAGTTGTATTGTATTGTATTGTTGTATTGTAACTGAGTCATCACTGAATAAACTGAGAAGAACTGCTAGCAACAAATAAACACATCAGTTTTGAACAACATTGTGACAGATTTAATGAGATTTCTTGTTTGCGACTTCCAACACGTTTGTGGCAAATGTTATTTTAAAATCGGTCCCCTCAACAACATAACTAATTACTTACGCCTGTCACCCCTCCCAGGGTATAGGCCATCGACTGACGAGAGACCTCCAGCGACTCCTGTCCTGTGCTTCTCCTTCGATTTTACTCCAGGTGGTTCCCAGTCTCTTGATGTCTGCTTGGAGGTCTCGACGCCAGGTCTTTCTCGGCATGCCTCTTTTCCTCTTTCCCTGGGGGTTCCATGACAATGCCTGCCTAGTGATACTGGAAACTGGCTTTCTCAGACTGTGACCAATCCATCCCCATCTTCTTCGCCCAATTTCATTCTCTGCTGTTATCTGCTCTGTTCTCTCCCAGAGTCTGACGTTGCTGATCTTCTCTGGCCAGTGGATTTTAAGGCAACTGTTTATCTGTACTCTGTTGACTGTGGTTTTTGTCAATGAACCTCCAATAAGTCTCTGCTCCATATAGGAGAACTGCTTTTATGTTTGATTTGAAAATCCGGACTTTGGTGTGTTGTGCCGGCTCTCTGGAACTCCACACTTTTTTTCAACTGGAGAAAGGCTGCTCTTGCTTTACCGATTCGTGCTCTGACATCTGCATCAGTGCCGCCTTTTTTGTCGATGATGCTCCCGACAGTGAAGGACTTTACCTCCTCCAACGGGGTGCCAGCAAGCAAGACTGGTTCAGTCTTCCCTGGTTGCATCAGTTCAATCTCACTGGTTGTGGCGGATGGTGAGGCCCACTTGGGACGAGATGACAGCAAGCCTCGTGGTCTTGTCCTGCATTTGTTGATGAGTGTGGGACAGTAACGCCAAGTCGTCTGCAAAATCGAGTTCGTCAAGCTGTGTCCACAGTGTCACTGTATCCGCTTCTTTCTGCTCAGTGGTCCTCTTCGTGACCCAGTCTATGGCCAGTAGGAAGAGGAACGGAGACAGCACACACCCCTGCCTGACGCCGGTTCTGACCTGGAGCTCCCTGTACTGAACTGCCCTTTGTGGATCACGCGACATGTCATGCCATCGTAGCTACTCTTGATCAGGCCACAGACAAGCGTTGTGGGTACACCGTAGTGTAGTAGGAGTTTCCAAAAAGTCTCTCGGTCCACGCTGTCAAATGATTTTTCATAGTCCACAAAGTTGATGTACAGCGGGGAGCTTCACTCCAGAGATTGTTCCACGATGATGCGGGGAGTGGCGATCTGGTCTGTACATGATCGGTTTTTCCTGAATCCTGCTTGCTGGTCTGTCACGGCTGGGGGTCGCATAGGACAGAGCTCTTCATTCTCTCCAGGATGATCCTGTTGAAGACCTTTCCTCAGTGGTACTGACAGCAAGGTGATTCCTCTGTAGTTGGAACACTTGCTATGTCGCCTTTCTTGAGAAGCTTGATTAGGTATCCCTCCTTCCAGTCAGCCGGCATCACTATGCCTCTTCTTCCCAGATCTTTCCAAACAGTGGGTACAGCAGCTATACTGTTGTCTCTAGGTCTGCTTTCAGAGCCTCCGCTGGGATGCAATCTGGCCCTGCTGCTTTGCCGTTCCCGCAAAAAAATGCCACTGCTCTTCTGATCTCTTCCCGGCTGGGTCTGTCACAGCTGATGGGTAGTCTCTGCAGGCTGGATGTCTGGGGGGTCGGGTGGGGTGGGTCTGTTCAGTAACTCCTCAAAATACTCAGCCCATCTGTCGAGTTGATCAATCTGCTCTATCTGCAATAGGATTGCCTTCTTTGTCTTTTACTGGTCTTTCTGTATGGCCATACTTGCCCGACAATCTTCTAGTAATGTCGTAGAGCTGTTTCATGTTGCCGCTGCCTGCTGCCTTTTCTGCCAGGTTGTCTGTGTAGGCCCTCTTGTCTGCCCTGATACTCTTCTTCACCTCGCGGTTGGCTTCCGAGTATTCCTCCTGTGCCCTTGCTTTGGCTGCTCCCGTGCGACTGTTGTTGACAACTGCCGCTTTCTTCTGCTTCTTCACTTCTACTGATCTTCTTCAAGGTCTGTGCCGACAGCCAGTCTTTGTGATGGTGTTTCCTGAACCCTACAGTGTCTTTGCAGGTTGAGTACAGCGCCTCTCTGCCTTCCACTGCTGCTCTGTGGTGATCGCCTCCTCTTCATTTACTAGCTCCTGTAGCGCTTGAAACCGGTTGGACCGCACCAGTTTGAACTCTTCTCTCACTCCAGTCTCTCTCAGGAGGCCTACATTATAGCGCTGTCTTCTTCTTGTGCAGCTTTTCTTTAACTTGAGCTTTATTCTTAAGGTAAGCAGATGGTGGTCTGAGGCGACATCTGCTCCCCTCCTCACTCGAACATCTTGAAGGGATCTTCTAAATTTCTTGTTAATGCAGATATGGTCTATTTGGTTCTCTGTAGTATGGTCAGGTGAGACCCAAGTTCATCATTCAATCCTCTCTGCGCCGTCTGGTGCTTGAGGCGACGGCAAGGGAGCGCCACTTTTGTCTGTCAGCTGCTATTTTGGGTGCTGTTTGCAGAGTAAGGCCTCTGTTCTTGAGCTCTCGCTCCACGGTTCGGCGCCACGTCTCCTTTGGTCGCCCACGGTTTCTCTTCCCCTGTGGTGTCCATCTCAGTGCCACCCTTGGTAATAAGTCGGGTGACATTCTGCAAACGTGGCCTAGCCATCTCCATCTCCGTGTGTAGTGGCGATGGTTTCAGCGATGCTGTCTGCGCCTGCTCTCTTCCGTAGTTCCTCGTTTGTAATCATGTTTGGCCAGAAGACCTTCATGATCCGTCGCAGGCACTTGTTCTGGAAGACTTCCAGCTTGCGTTCCGTAGCAGTAGTGGATTTCCAGCACTCTGACCCATAGAGAAGGACACTCAGCACGTTACTCTTAAAAATACGAAGCTTGGTGTGGATGCTCAGGTTTGTGGTCCTCCAGATGGGTTTCAGCATTGCGAAGGCTTGGTTGGCTTTGCTGATTCTTGTGGTGATCTCCCTTGTGCAGTCTCCATCTGTGGTAACCTTGCTGCCCAGGTACGTGAACTCGTCCACCTCTTGCAGAGGTTGGTCATTGATGGTGATTGGGTCGCCCACTATGGTGTTCTTCCTCATGACTTGAGTCTTCCTAATGTTGACCCCCGAGACCTATGGAGCTTGCTGACTGTGTCAACTGTTGTGTCTTCTGTTGCATGTCCTGGTTTCTGCTTGCCAGCAGCCCGATATCATCGGCGTAGTCGAGGTCATCCAGCATTGAGGTCAGCGTCCACTGAATTCCCTGCCTCCTTCCCTCTGTGGTGCGGCGCATGATCCAATCAATTGCCATTGAGAAGAGGATCGGCGAAAGAATACATCCTTGTTTCACTCCAGTTTCCACCTTAAACGGTTCGGTGAGCTGGTTGTTGTGGACGACTCTGCACTCAAAATTCTTGTACAGGGACCTGATGACGTTGACAAGTTTCTGGGGAATTCCATAGTATCGCAGGATTTTCCAAAGGGAGTCTCGATGCAGACTGTCGAAGGCCTTCTCAAAGTCCACAAAGACCACATAGAGGGATCCATTCCATTCGTTAGACGAGACCCAAGTTGCTTTGTGTATTCTTCTGTGTGGGAAGATGCTGCCTCCAATGACAAGTCTGTTTAGAGCACACAAGTCTAGAAACCTCTCCCCATTCTCACTCATCTCCCCTAGGCCCCGCCTCCCCATCACCTCTTCAATGAGACATCCAGTTACATGCTGGGAGGCTCTCTTAGCCACCCCTTAAATAAAATATTTTGTCAAGTGTCAAGCGCCTACGTACAGCAATATCTGAGATTCTCGTGTCTACACACACACACACACACACACACACACACAGATTTTCGCGCCAAATGTACGTTCAGCAGCGAGGTTAGCCTAACTAGACATGATGTAATTTTTATCTTCTTACTTCAGTTGTCAGAGGTTTAGGTCTGCCCGCCTTTGACATCATGGACATGCTATTAAATTCGCCCCACCGCGACCCATCCTAAAAGTCCCTTCTATAAATAGAAGGTACTTAAAAACAAAAACAAAAACACAAAAAAATGTAATGTGAAATAAAGAAGGACCTTCACATAATAAACCAACAAACAGTAAGGCAACATACAAATCTGCCACCACTGCATGCACACATGCACACATATATTCATGCACACACAGAGGCCTATACACACGCACATGCAGACACACTCATGCACACAAACACTCAATATAAGTAAAACTCTCTTCACTGCTGAGAGATTCTTGGCATTTTATTGTTCAAGCAAAATACAAATATACAAACTATATACACACACATCCTCAGAAGAGTGTATGGTCTGACTGAACAAAAGGATTAAAGTTGTGTAAAGGATGTAATACAAAAAAGTACCTTGCTCACACAAGGTTATCAGGCTCACATCAGCTGCAGCATGCCTGCGCACAGTCATGTGCAAGCTGACTGAGGCCGACATCAGTCTGATGGCCTTGTGCTTACTGGGTATACAATAACTCATTCTACCCCAACACCTAAATCCCCAAATTTTGCCGTTGTCCTCTGAAGACTGCATTGCAGTGCAGGACACAGATCGACCCTGATAGTTCAAGGGTGATGCCAGAATATCTTGGCGCCTATAGACGCCAAGCTATTCTGGCATAACCCTTGAACTATCATAGTCGATCCCTTATCTTCCTGTGGTGTGTCTGGGGTAGAATGAGTTATGCAGCTTGTATTGACATACATATTTGCTTGCAGAGTATTTAGCCCCGACGCAATACAGCATGGAGATGGATCAACCATATGCTAATTGAAGGGTAGTGCCAGCTAGAATAGCTTGGTGACGCCAAGCTAATCTGGCACTGCCCTTGAATAGTTAAAATTTTGGTCGAAATGCAGCTGAAGGGTTAACTTTGTTAACTCAATCAGCCCTGATACACTACACCATTATGGTATGACGATGATAACTCGTGCGTGGTGCCAGAATAGCTTGGTCAATCTGTCTCCTGAAATGTAGTGTATGCATAAAGCCTTAAAAGTTCCATTACAAAACGTAAATCTGAAGACAAATTTCAGTGCCATTTGTGTTTGTTATGCTTTGTCAACATACCTAGTGGACTTTTACTGTAGTTTGTACAGGTAGAAAATGAACATGCGTAATCACACTTGTTTATTTTTCACATCACTAAAACGTCAATCGATTTTTAGATGCTGCCCATACAGATAGCACTGTATTTACTGAATGGAGCAGAGCCATTGACAAATTGCTTGATATTAAGATTGAAATGTGTCTAAATGAACCATAGGTAGACCTGTACACATGTATTTAGCGTTTCATAACCATCTAGCTGTTGCAGAAGTGTTCTTTGAACATGCAGTTTCGGTGGTAGTGGGCTTTTACTGGAGGAACACTCAGGTTAGGAACTTTAGCCATACTGTATGTCTGACTAGTTTCAGAACAGAACCATAATATGTCATGTTATATTTAAAAATTAAAATGTATGCATTATAAGTAGCATCAAAAAGTTTTGTACAGACACTTCAGCATCTGTCATAGACAGTTTGTAACAGAGCTGGAATGTGTAAAGCATAAAGCACAAAACAATGTAAAAGAATGTTTCATTAGGAAAATGTCAGCTTAGATAAGCAATACCTTGTGAAAACATGAAATATACAGCAAACATCTGTAAAAAAAAATAAAAATAAAAAGAAGTCTACGGACCCAAATTTTGTTGATGTTTATCCAAAGGCTGTCAACTCCATCACTGCCAGTGGAGGCAGATTGTGCTTTTAGAATATTGTAAATTCAATATCAAAGAAACATAAAGTGCTTTTAGAAAGAGGTACAGATCCTCATGAGCCATGCAACTGTGAGGCTTATGAGGATCTATACCTCTTGCAGTCAGGTGGCCTTCGTTTTCTCGGCAGTCAAGGGTTCAATGTCATAAGCAGAGTACTTTCCTTTCTTTTACACAAAAAGTGTGCATGGTCAGTTGTCTTTTAAAAAATCTGCTTTGACAATAAAAGAATATCCAATTTTGTTATATTCAATACACATACAAAATGTATAGACAATGTCAACTTTAAGTGAGATTCTTGATAAAATAATAAACATGAAAAGAAAGACCAAATATATGGACGTAAAAGTATCTTTTATAAAAGCAAAGAATGTGTAAAAAGACTTTTTTTAAAAAAAAGTTTGGATTGCTGGTTGAAACAGTTTTAAAAAGGGTGTAAAAAACTCTTCTGATATCCTCTATGAAAGTAGAGAATAAAAGCAACAAATAAGGAATAGCACCAATATGTGTGATGCATGTGTGTGTGTGTATGTGTGTGTGTGTGTGTGTGTGTGCGTGTGTGTGCACATGTGCATGTGTGTGTGTGAGAACACATGCACCACAGTAAATCAATTAGATAAATTTTAGTTCATGGAAGAAAACAAATCATGATGACGTTAGCAATTGAGTAACGTAAACAAGAACTAACATTTCCAATGTGTACGAGTGTGTGTACATGCACGTGTGTATGCATGTGTTTGTGTGTGTACATATAAATTCCACTCATGCAGTTTGAGTAACGTACACAAGAGCTTATATTTTCCATGCATATGAGTGTGTGTACATGTGCATGAGTGTAATGGGTGTGTTTGTGAATGTGCATTTCAATTCCATTAACCCCATTCAGCCCTGATGCACTACAACAGGAGATGGTCGCCCATGATAATTCAATGGTAGTGCCAAATTAGCTTGGTGCTTGTCGGCGCCAAGCTAATCTGGCACTGCCCTTGAATTATCATGGTCGATCTATCCCCTACAACAGGTGCATAGTCGTTAGATGACGCATCCAATATTTGGGAAATATGTGATCCGGGTTGAATGAGTTAACCCATTTAACCCATGGCTGCAGTGTGTTGGGGCAAAATGGGTTTCCAGTAATGTGGCTTTCAAAAAGTTCTGCACACTTCCTTATTGCAGTGAATGCCTTGCATCTGTAAGGGGCAAAGACAGGCATTCACCTTGTCTGACACCGACAGTGCAAGCAATTAATTTCATCAGCAACAGGTATAGATCCTCATGAGCACCTACTTTATGTCGGGGGCCATGAGGATCTATGCCTCTCCTTGTCCTTTTGCTGCCTGATTTCTCAAGTGGCTTCCATCTGCAATGCTCATTTGCAGCAACAACAGAAGTTAGTATCAACAACTTTTGACATCTTCTTCAACGTCTTTGTGACCTTGCTCCTGATAGACATGGAACCACCACAGCGATCTTCAGTGCCTGATAAAGCCTGGTCAAGTAGCGGCTTTTTAGCCTTGCACTGGTTGGGCAACCACTTTTTCTCTGCAAACATATCAGGTACCCGCTTTTTCTCCTCAAACCGGTATGGAACACAGTAGACCCGGCTGGTGCCCCTTGGTTTGGGAGAAAGCCCATCGGGGATAAGCGGGAGGGGGATTGTGGGGGGGAGGGGCAGGCTGTGTCGTGATGACTGACGGATGAAGGTATGGCTCATGTACACTGCACACAAAGGTATGGGCAATGCTGAGGCACAATTTAGAAACAAACTTGAAAAAGTGTGTGTGCTTGTGTATGTGTGCATGCTTTTGTGCATGTGTGCATAATGTGTGTGAGTTTGTGCCTGTGTGTGTCTTTGCATGTGTGTGTGTGTGTGTGTGTGCACATACATGGGTGTGCACATGCCAAACACTACAGTCAAGTTATGGAAAACTGACCAATCAGAGTGCCTGGAACGCTACATCAAGGGAAGCTGTTCAGTCACATTCCCTGATCCAGCGTACAGGTACCTTTCGCGCAATGGGAAGCTAATCAGGCACCACTCTTGTACTATCCTGGGTGATTTATTTCCCACAGCTTCAACTGGCAGATATACAATCTTGCTAATCCCTTCACTGCCGTAACATGGTAAACAATTAATACCGAAATGCAAGAGGCATAGATCCTCATGAACCCCTGTGTATGCGGGAGCTCATGAGGATCTATGCCTCTTGTTTTTCTCATGTATGTTTGCATGCTTCAAGCAGACACAGTTATCTGACAGTAAATACGCGATTGTTACATGGATGCGACTTCTAATGGCTGATGGGAATATGTTCAACAGTGTGGAAACTTACGTGCATAGTCATCCCAGCTGTAGTCAGGTCGGCAACACGACTGTGACAGTCTACACTTCAGTCCATCAGGCAGGTTGTGATAGTGGTCAACGAGCTTTGAACACACGAAAAAAAAAGTATCTCACATTAAAAAAATGCCTATTCACGGCTTAGTTGCAACCAACCAACCAGCCAACCAAACTGCAGCCAGCTGGTCAACCAACACCAACTCATGCAACCACCTACCAAGCCAACCTATTAGCAAATTAAACAGCCAGATCAAACCAAATGAAACTTCAGACCAGACCAACCACCATGCAACCCTAATCAATGAACCCATTCACCCAGCCAGCAACCTAGTAACTACCTGTAATAAAAAAACTGTTTTCAGCGACCACCCTCTGTAGTGATCAACTGTCATTAAAAACCATCATTTAGGTGGCTGTAGCCACCTAAATGATGGTCTTTAATGACAGGTGACACTTTTTGACTTTCAAGGCTTCTCTTGAGAGAGCACATCTTGTCAGATCACTTTTTTCTTGCAGAAACGGTGGCTGTTCAAAAACAGGTTGTACTGTAAACTGTTTTGTCCTTGCAATAACATTTTGTATTCTTTGCTGGTCATTTTATTGCACTTGACACACTTGGCAGTCACTCTTCTGGTCTGCATTTTTTTCAACCTCTGTTAGCCAAACAGTAAACACCACCATCGCCACAGAAACCACCCATTGAGCAAAATGCAAAAGATCCTTTGGCCAACGTCAGCTACGGCTGGCCTACACACAGCTGTGCGCAGGCCAGCTGCAGCTGATGTTGGCCAGAAGACATTTTACTTATGGGTTAGAGCACATAGAACCCACCATTGCAAGGGACGTGAAGCGAGGCCCATCCCACACAGCGTAGCATCCGCCACTCTTGCGGTCAATGAAGTAGTGGTTGACAGCTCCACCGTCACACATCATCGACAAAGCGTATGTTTTTTTGTCATCCCTCATGCGAATGCTGAAGATTCATAAAATATTAAGCCCTCATGCACATCAAAAGAATTCTTTTTCACATGCGATGAAAATGTTGACAAAGACAAATTACTGTAACAAGTTAACACATTCGGCCTGGACACACTACAAGACATGAGAAAAGAACCCAACAAAGAAAGAAACATGCTTAGAAAAGACAGTTACAACACAATTTATTAACATTCAAAACAAGACATATAACAAGTACACATTTTGCAACATATCTTTTCATGAAGATGCAACTATATGCTTTCCAGTCACTTGACTACAAATTCATGGAATGACCATGACAGGTCAAGAGTGGTGCCAGAACAGCTCGAGCACCATATCCTTAAACATATCGCACATACAACTTAATATAAAATATGATGAACAATATTTCACTTTTAAAATAAATTGCCATTGTACTTTCCATGAGCAATATCAATGTGGCTTCTTAATATAAAAAAAAACAACAAAGCCATCCCCCCCCCACCCCCCCCCCCCCCCCCACTTCTTCCCCTGAGAAAAAATAAAGACACTTACAGAAATTTTTCCCTCTTCATATCCATCCTGCCTGAGAACGTTTTTCAGCCTCATTACGCTGGAGTTTTCCATGGTACCACAGGCAATGTCATGGTGCAGTTGCACCGTCAGTTCTTTGATGATAGAATCTCGTACCTGCTCACTAGCTTGCTCAATATCCACCTCCCTGGCAAATCAACACACAAAAAAAACACAATTAATCTTTAACCCAATCCATCTTAACACCACCACTTTGGGGGTGAGGGACATGTTGACCATGATAGTTTTCAAGGGCGCCAAGCTATTCTGGCACCACCCTTGGACTATTAATAATAATAATAATAATAATACAGTTTTTTATATAGCTCCCTTCCCCACAGACAGCAAGCTCAGGGCGCTTTATAGAAATACATAGTAATTTTAAAAAGGGAAAAAGAAAATAAATAAAAATTAAAAATAATAATAAACACTAGCTCGCACCATGTAGGCACATTTCTAACATGAAACTCACATGCACATACACACGCATGCACACACACACAAACACACACACACACTCTACATACATGGGCTACACATATAAGACAACAGCCAACATTTTCTGGCAGCACATCCAGACTAAGCTAATCCTGATATCCTACCTGGAAAAGATGGGATTGAAATTTGTTTTGAAAGTCATCAGGGTAGGGGACAGACGGACATGCAGTGGAAGTGAATCCAGATGTGAGGGGCCTGATAACTGAAAGAATGTGCACCAGCAGTTTTTAGGTTAACTCTGGGCTGAACAAGCAGTTTCTGTGAGCTTGACCGTAGACTTCTACTAGGATTGTGTGATGCAAGGGAAAAGTCCCTCATCTTCTCATGTATCTATCGCCCCCCTCCAAGCTCTCAAAACAAACTCACAAACTCCATGTTCCTCACCGAGTTTGACCTTCTCCTTGACCACTACAGCACACGACCCAGAAAACACATCCTTCTAGGCGACTTTAACTTCCACTTTGACAAACCCGACCACCCTGACACAAAAACGCCTTTGCACGTTCACTTTCAAACCACAATCTCACACAACACATCACTAAACCCACCCACCGACTCGGCCCACACCCTCGACTGGATTCATCACCTGCACCTCCGATCAACTCTTCCTCGACTCTGACACCTCCCCTGTGCTTCCCTCTGACCACCTCGCTATTCTCGTCTCCCTCAACCTACCTCCCCCGAAAAAAACCAAGCTCATTGTCTCTCATCGCAAAATAAAATCTGTCAACTGCGAGAGCTTCTTCGACGAAACTGTCAACCTTCTCTTGGACTCTCCCCCGATCTTGCATCCCATTTCGGATTCCTCCCTTCGAAAACTTCTAGACACCCATGCCCCTGTCACACCTGCTCCATACCCAACCGACTCCCCTCCCCCTGGCTCACTGACGACATAACCGAGGCCAAGCGCGAGCGCCGACAAGCAGAACGCCGCTGGCGCTCATCTGACCTCACCGTTCACAGACAGATCTTCCAAACAACTAGATCCAAAGTCTGCAAAATGATCTTCCGACTCTAAACGCAAACACCTTCAAAACCAAATCCTGGAATCCACTTCTTCCAAAACCCTCTACGCCACCATGAACACACTTCTAAAGACTCTCCTCTCCCCAACACACACAGCAAAGAAGAACTCCCGTCTGCTTTTTCTACCTATTTCTCGGACAAAATCCAAAACTCTGCGCAACACACTCGACACCCTGCCTTCTCCGCCTTGCCCTCCCGACCCCACCTTTTCCGGCACTCCCCTCTCGTCCTGCCGTCCCGTCTCTCAGGATGAAGTCCTCAAGACCATAAAGTCCCATGCCCTTCAAAACCTGCGAACTAGACCCCCTCCCAGCTTCTCTCTACCGTGACGGCCTTCCAAAACTTCTGCCTTTCATTACCGACATCATCAACGCATCTCTAGAAAACGGCTCTCGTCCCCGATATCTTCAAGTCCGCCATCGTCCGTCCTCTCCTCAAAAAACACAACCTCGACCCAAACGAACTCAAGAACTATCCGCCCAGTTTCCAATCTCTCTTTCCTGTCCAAGCTTCTTGAGAAGGTTGTTCTCAACCAGCTCAACCTCCACCTCACCGACAACAACCTCCTCAGTCCCATTCCAGTCTGCCTATCGCAAACATCACAGCACTGAAACAGCCCTTCTACATATCTTAAACGATCTGCTTCTCTCCACCGACTCGGGCAACATCTCCCTTCTTACACTACTCGATCTCTCTGCCGCCTTTGACACTATAGACCACTCTATCCTCCTCCACCACTACCACTCCTTCGGCATCACTGACTCTGCTCACTTCCTGGTTTCTCTCCTACCTCTCCGACAGACAGCAGTCCGTCACCATCAACGGCATCCTCTTCCAACCCAGTCACGCTCTCCTGCGGAGTTCCACAGGGGTCCGTCCTGGGCCCCGGTCCTCTTCACACTCTACACCTCTCCTCTGTCCAACATCATCCAGTCTCACCGCATACACCACCACCTCTACGCTGACGACTCACAACTGCTAGACAAAGACAAACTCGACAACACTCAGTCACTACTGACTCGCACGGCTGACTGCTACGAAGACGTGAAAAAACTGGATGACAGCAAACAAGCTTAAACTGAACGACGACAAAACGGAAGCCATGCTGGTAGGCACTCGCCAGAAACTCTCCCAGCTCCCTCCCTCTCTCCACCTTCAACTCGATAGCACCCCCATCTCCCTCTCTGACTCGGCCAAGAACCTCTGGCGTCATCCTCGATTCCTCTCTGTCCATGACCAGCTTCGTCTCCGCCACGGCCCAGGCATGCTATTTTCCACCTCCGCCGCATCAGTCAGATCAGAAAATACCTCACTACCGAAGCTGCCACCAAACTTGCTGTCTCTCTCATCTTATCTCGCATCGACTACTGCAACTCTCTCCTTTCCGGCCTCCCTCACTCCACCACTTTCACTCTCCAACGCGTCCAGAACAATGCTGCCCCGCCTCGTCCTCAGAAAGAAAAAATCCGACCACATCACTCCCCTGCTCAAACTCCTTCACTGGCTCCCCATCCCCCAACGCATCCAATACAAGATTCTGTCTCTCTGCTACAAATCCCTGAACAACTGCGCTCCTGCCTATCTCTCCAACTTACTTCACCCCTACACACCTTCCCGCTCCCTCCGCTCTGCCTCCGACCCTCTCCGCCTCCACATCCCTCGCACCAAACTCAACACTTTCGGCCCCCGCTCCTTCTCCGTCTACGGTCCATCCACCTGGAACACTCTCCCACTCTCTCTCCGTCAGAAACACTCTCTCTCCTCCTTCCAGTCCGCCCTCAAAACTCACCTCTTTCAACAGTTTTAGCACTATATCACCACCCTCCCCACCCCAAGCTGACCGTCGTAATGTATTTCACTATTGTGGTACGTGAGTCATTGTCTAAAGCGTGCGCATGGCGTGCACGTGTTGTGAGTGCGCGCTTAGAGTTATAATTTCTGCACATGATATGTGCAACAGCTTACACCTTTGGGTATTGCAATACTCTATCTCTAAGTACCGAGTTTTGGTTAACCTTGATAACTACGCGAGTAGTTGGAGAAAATTTCCAGAGAGCGTGGGGCGATAGCCCGGTTACTCCGATTGGAATAGTCTCTCTCTGGAAGGAAGTATTATGACCATAACGGGAGGGTATATATACCCGTTCCCTCCAAGAATTCCCCGCTTTTTGTAATACTACCGCCATACCGAAAGGATGTCGGATAACCGAGAGCAAGACCGGTCCAGCGAGCCCTGGCACCGGCCCAGCCAACCTGATCCCTAACCAACAACTGCAAGAATTGGCAACTCTGATGATTTCACAACTTCATCACCGTTGCTGACAACCCGTCTCAACGCAACCCCGCGTTCAGAAACTTATGGTAAGTTGCTTTGCGTTTTCCGGGCTCGGTTCTTTGTACCCCCTGAGTAAACGCCTGCAGCCTCGACCCCCCGCCTCTTCTGGCCGTGTCGCTGGCGTAAGTCAGACCTCGTGGAACCACAGTCGTGCTATGACACCCCTCCGTGTTCAGATGTTGTCATTTGCCCGCATTGTTTGAAGTGCTTCATGGTTCTAACCTTTGACTTTTGTCGGCAGTGCCCTACGCTACAGGATACCGGGCCTCGTACCCCCCACCGGTGCCGTCCTCCCGACCCTGGGGATTTTCCGATACCCAATGTCAACCCCGCCAATCCAAGCCTGCCTCCGGCCCCCTACCGCGTGGCGCCAGGCCTCGCACCCCTCGCGCGGCCAACCACTGCGGCCGCTCTACAGCCCGCAACCTCCTCTTTTCGAGGTACCTGAGCACTCTCCCACGGCAGCATACACATTCCCCGCACTCCTCAGGCGAGGGGATCTCACTATGAGGATATAAGTGATTCCGAGACGGGGACACGGTGACACAGGTACCAGAGATCAACCCCTTCGCAACAATTCCGGCTCTACATGAAATTCCACCTGAGCGGTTTTCAAGGTCGCCCTCAGCCAACAACGGCCGCATCGCGAGCCTCCACAAACGGCTAAAGACCTGTGGTTTCATGCACGGGCCTTGGACAAACCAGGTGCCTGGAAAGAGGTCAAGGCCAGCAGGGTGATTAAAACTCTATACCGGCCATAGCGATGCAGCAATGTTCGCCGCCCAGAGCCGTCCGACCTTCTTCCCTCTACCCTGAGGCAGATGAAAGAAGGGAAGAGCAGCTGTCCTCATTACAAAATTGCATCGAGGCAGCGGCCCATGCCATCTGCCTTGCCATGAATACTGTCAACGATTGTGTATCCCGCCTCCCTACTGCTGACGCGGCCAGCGACTCGGAGATACCAGCAGTGAGAGACTCGTTGTGCCAGGAAGTAGGCACTTACCTGGGCCACGCCCTGCGTATCCTAGCCGCTGATCAGACGGCATATGCAAGGAGAGGCGGCAAACTCTCTGCGTCAACGCCCTGCTCGACAAACAAACCAAGGCGTCTGAACGCACTGCAACCGTCCGCCTCTCACCTGTATCCAGGGGAAATCTGGAGGCCATGGCACATGATATCAAGCTCCAGATGGAGCTAAAGAGTGCCTTCAAACATCACCGGCCAATGAGAAGGTTCCGCGACCAGGCCCACAAGCGCCGGTTTAACGGAGAGGAACGAAAAGGCCCGCTGACTGCGGACTCTTCGACCCCCCCTAAACGTCCCTTTCCAGAGGCGCCCTCCCCTCCCCACTCAGCAGTTTCGTCGACCCGACTATCGACGACAACCCGGACAGGGAGGGCGCGGCCCGTTCCATTCAGTTTCAAAACCAACAAGAAGGCGTGACTGCGACAGGCTAGCAGGCCGCCTGGCAAACCACTTGGCCAGTTGGCGTACCCTTACGGATTCGAAATTGTACTAGGAGCCGTTCAAGGGTACCTTATAGAGTTCAGCACGAAACCCCCCCTAGTACGACCAACTCGGGCAGCAGAAACTCACCTGTCAAATCCCAAAGCCAATCTTATGGACTAAGAAGTAAAGGCCTTGTTACACAAGGGAGCTATAGAGAGAGCACCCAGAACCCGCGGCTTCTACAGCCGAATGTTTCTGGTTCCGAAGAAAAACGGCTGCCAGAGACCCATCATCAACCTCCGGCCTTTAAACCAGTACGTCAGTGCCACCCCCCTTCTCCATGACTACCATCATGGACGTGTTCCAGTCACTGCAAAGGGGAGATTAACGCAGTTTCTATCTACTCGCAAACCAGATAGGTGAGGCTAGCGCTGGCAGAATTGTCAGTACTCAAACCAAGGGGAATCACAGTGCTGGACAGACAACAGTTAGATCCCCTGCCCCCGCCTATCAGGCACCCAATCGCCAGCCCACAGAGAAATACGCAGGTATAGAATAAAGACAATCATTTCCATCCTCAAAAGAATGGATCAGGTCTCTTATATAACCCATGTCTTTCTCCGGAACTTAGGAAGTAGGCAGGAGATACATACATACACAAACATGAAGGTGCGCTACTATATGTGGTCGGGTAAATACCCTGATTTCCCACAGTAGATGCACATAACATTACACAACAATGTAACCGATACAAACGATACAGATTTCTATCGACTTGAAGGACGCCTATTTCACGTACCGTAAACCAACGTCACCGGCGCTTTCTACGCTTCATCTGGTAGAGGAAATGCTATCAGTTTCGGTGCCTTCCCTTTGGCCTGGCCACCAGCCCTCGTGTGTTTTCAAGAGTGACAAGACCTATTATGCACGCCCATTCGCTCCAGGGGCATTCGGATTCTATTTTACCTGGACGATATTTTGATTCTTGCGTCCAGCAGACACTTGGCTCTAACGCCACTCAAGACAGGTGATGTCCCTCCTCCGCAGCCTGGGCTTCAGCGTCAAGCACGATAAATCCGAGTTGTCACCCAGTCAGGAATTCACTTACCTGGGCTTGGACTGGTCGAGTCGGGACCTGTCTGTCAAACTCCCCCTAGACAAGGCGGAGGATATACGACGACTGGCAGCTGTGGCACTACAAAAGAAAACAGTCACCTGACGTACCCTCCTGACCCTCTTAGGGAAGCTGACCTTCGCCGCTTACGCAACCTCACTGGCCCGGCTGCATACAGGCAACTTCAAGCGGCACTGAGAGCGGTTTACAAGCAGCCCTCCCATTTTACACCGGTCAGTGACCTTCGATCAGCGCGCAGAGAAGGACCTACAGTTTCTGGAGAAAACCTACGGCCCCTCCCCCCGCGCCCCCTCCGCAACCTCGCAGCCCGACCTGATTATGGCCACGGACGCCAGCAAAAGAGGGTGGGGGGGGCAGCCTACAGTCCGGTACGGCTCACGGCAGATGGTCAGCGCACTTTCGCGGGAAGCATATCAACTTTCTGGAAATGAAAGCAGTTCCAGCTAACCCTACGTCACTTCGAAGCACAACTTCTACACACCGAACAGTGTGCATTCAGATCGACAACAAAACAACAGTGGCATATCTCGCCAAGGAAGGGGGGACGAGATCAGCGGAACTGTCAGACCTAGCCTGCCAGATCTTATTGTGGTGCCAGCAGAGGAAGATTACATTACAGGCAGTGTACGTGAAGGGAATCGCCAACTCTGTGGCCGACTCACTATCACGGCAGAAGGACACAGAGTGGTTTTCTTCTCCCTCGCGTAGTGAATCAGATATTTCTTCTTTTCGGCCCGGGCCCTACCTAGACCTGTTTGCGTCCCGACGGACCAAGCAACTGAGGCGGTACATGACCCTGGATCAGTCCGACAGACAAGCTTATGCTGTCGATGCTCTGTCACAGGAGTGGAACTTTCCTCTGCTGTACGCCTTTCCACCACCGACTCTAGTACCTGCGGTGCTGAACAAGCTGCGGGGGCTTCCTCATCGACTACTATTGATAGACCCGTGCTGGAACGATGCCCCGTGGCTCCCGCTCATGATGCAACTTCTGTACGACACCCCGAGACGGATCAAGACCTGCCAGAATCTACTGATCAAACACAGTGACAGGCTATCCGGTCAAGGACGTAGAACATCTGCGATTGACAGTCTGGCCGCTACTGATGCGGGAGGCCACAGGTGTGCAACTACAACCGGAAGCTTTTCAAATTCTTCAGAGTGGTTGGCGGTCGAGTACCAGACGCCAATATCAGTCTGTGTGGAAATCATGGGTCTCCTGGTGAACCGACAAGCATATGGACCCAACTACAGTTTCTGTAGATAAACTTCTGGAGTACCTGCTACACCTGTTCCATAAAGGAATGGCCTGGAGAAGTATCAAAGTTCACAGGTTCGGTATCTCGAGCCTGTTAGAACCACATAAGCCTGTCCCAGTGGGACAGCACCCTCTTGTGTGTAGATTTGTGCGTGGTACATTTAATGAGAGACCACCGCCTGTCCATGTGAATCCTACTGGGATAATTGGTCAGGTGATGATGTTCCTTACGGAGTGGCATCCCGCCAGGGATATATCGCTACAGAGACTCACGCTGAAACTCACCTTTCTTCTGGCAGCTTACACTGCCAGGCGAGTGAGTGACCTAATGTTATTCCTCAGTCAAAAAATGAATTGTGACATATCGGAAGTAACTCGGTTACTCTTCAAACGGAGTTTGGTTCCAAGACCGATCGCCCGTCACACAGAGCTCCACCAGTTAAGCTGAGACGGATGTGAGGATGAAAGGTTATGTCCAATGAGTTACTTTCAGGAGTACCTGCGTCGGACGGAGCCTTTGCGTCAGGACTCAACTCAGCTGCTACATCTCTTCCTTTCTCCCCTCACAGACCGGTGAAGATAGGAACTGTGCGGCGATGGATTATACGGGTGCTGAATGAAGCAGGTGTGGTAGGTAGTGCAGGATCTACCCGAGCCACAGTCACCAGTTGTGCCTTGTTTACAGGATGTGCCTCTGCAAACAGGTGATGAACTCGGCGGACTGGTCACGTAAAGACACTCCTTTTCCGTCACTACCTGCGGATTCTTCCACCTGAGACCACTGCAAGCGGTGGAGGGGAAAAGTATTCAGGATGCGGTTTTTGTCGCTTTAAGTCGGTGTTTTTTCATTGCTCTTTCGACCTCTTCTCGGTCCTGATGTTTAAGTTGAATGATACATTCTTCAGTAACAATGCGACGGCCTTACAGTCATCCAAAGGTGTAAGCTGTTGCACATATCATGTGCAGAAATTGACAAATTTTAAAGTGTAACGTCATAAAAATTAGAATTTCTGCACTGTTGTGCAACAGCTTACACTTTAGTGTCACAATTGTTGTTCTTTAGCTTTAATGTATTTGCTGTTGTGTTAGTCTCGTGATTACTTCAAGTGGGAATTCTTGGAGGGAACGGGTATATATACCCTCCCGTTATGGTCATAATACTTCCTTCCATAGAGACTAATCCAATCGAGTAACCGGTGCTATCGCCCACGCTCTCTGGAAATTTTCTCCAAACTACTCGTGTTAGTTATCAGGTTAACCAAAGCACTCGTACTTAGAGATAGAGTATGCAATAACCCAAACGGTGTAAGCTGTTGCACAACAGTGCAGAAATTCTAATTTTATGATGTTACACTTTAAAATATGTAAATCATTATAAGATAAGCGCATTAATAAATACCGTTATTATTATTATAATTATATGCAGGAAGTGTATTGTCATAGTGTTTTTAATAGTAGATCTGTCTCCTGTTATGTAATCTTTGGACAACTCCAAAGTTCCGGCGCATTTTGACCTTTAACCCCTTTCGCTGCTGAGAAAAATAGATCACCGCCCAGCAGCAAGAGGTATAGATCCTCAAGAGCCCCCGCAATTGCGGGGGCTCATGAGGATCTATGCCTCTTGCTGACACCACTTTGTAACCACATTTCTTTGAGAATATTGAATATTGAATTTAGAGTAATATTCAAAAACATGATCTGCACCACTGGCAGTGAAGGTGTTAACCCTTTGGCTGTCATTGGCAGTTTTTGACAGCCACGGGGTTACTGTTTTGCAGCTGACCTACAAAATCCCTGGACAATTGAATGAGCTGATTACTTGTTATATTGTGAAAAGTAACAAGTATTATAGGCACCAAGCAAGCAAATGACAAAACCAAACACAAAAAGAAACAGCTAAGCAACCAAACACCTATAGCCCACCTCACTTTTTTTTCAGCTTCCTCATGTAGCAGTTTCTCCAGCTGATTATATGAGAAGCCATGGTGTGCGACAGGGGTCTGAGAGGGAGAGCCGGTTTGCAAGGTGTGCGAAGACATGTAACAAAACCTTGGAGTATTCTGGTAGCACTCGGTTAGGGTGATCGGGTCTGGAAACGCCTTGCCTTCTGGTATCCTGTAGGACCCATCTTCAAGTCTCCTGATCATGTAGTGATGGACACTGTCAGAGGAAAGATTCCATGAGTACAGGTCATGCCTCATTACATCGCGATACCCTGGGAACTGTATAAGTCAGACCGGGTTATTGGCGTTAAATCCCTTCTCGTGCTAACATATGTACATTCTGTTTCTGAAATCTGTGTTCACAGGAACGACCAAATGCGACGACTGTCCAAGGGACAATGGACAAAAAGTGGTCTCAGCAAGAGGCATAGATCCTCATGAGCCCCCGCAGTTAAATCGCGTTCACCTTTTCTCGGCAGTGAAGGTGTATATGTGGTGCTAAACTTACACACTTGTGAAGAACAAAAACATTCAGTAAAGCAAAACGGTCCTCTGGCTGATGCCAGCCTTAGCTGGCCCACACATGACTGTTGCAAAGGCCATTGAAGGCTGACATCAGCGCAAGGACTTTTTGCTCATAGATCTCAACCTGGGAGCCACAGACCTGAGCGCATTATATAAGACTTTGCAATATTCTGATGTGCGTGATATAGAGTGTGAACTGCATTATTACCATAATACACTTGTACCCACACCTTTACATTGCGCCTCTTACATTACACCTCTGAAAACGTTTTCAAGAGGCATAGATCCTCGGTGAACCTCCACAGACATGGAGGGTCATAAGGATCTATGTAAAATGATAGCCTCATTCATATCTCTTTGAGTAACCCGCGTCAATGCCAGGGCAAAGTGAACGCTACCCAGATGCAAGAGACATAAATCCTCATGAGCCCCCACAGTCGCAGGGGCTCATGAGGATTTAATGTCCATTGTCACTCATACGTTTCTTTTGGCGGGCTATGTTTTGTCTAATTTACATCTGTATTCTTGACACAAATGTCAGTCATGTGCAGACTGTTTCAGAAGCACAATTCGTGATACTGGCAGTGAAGGGGTTAAATCAGACAGGATTATCAGTTAGTCTACAGTGATTTCAACTCATGGCTGGCAGGGAAGAATTAGTCTAGCACATCAAAGCAGCCCAATGCGCAAAAGGGCCATCGGGCTGATGTCAGCCCGATGGCCTTTTGCACATTGGGAGGACAGAACACAGAAAGACCCACACTCACTTTCCTTTGAAGCAAATACTGATGGCGTAGTACCCCACAAAGCTGATAGTCTCTCGCAGGAGAAACAAACCGTCACTGCCCCCGCGCTCACGCAAAATATGCTCCGACTCCATTCGAGTGATTCGTCCATAAAAGTATACGGACAAGTCAGCACACTGGAGTAGATTATGTACGTAACGGATCCATCTCCCGAAGCTTTTGTTGCGACGTCCCATGACTTCTTCTTCCTTCCTTTCTCTCAGGCACCTACTGTCTAGACAATGAAAAAATCAAATCACAGCGATATTGAAGGAATAACTGAGCGGTGAAACATCAGATGTTAGTGTTTTAAATGTGCAGTTCCAAAAAGTATGGTCTGTCCACGTGATGTGGAAGTATTTTGCTGTGCTAATCATGATGAGTACGCAGTACTTCTTAATTTTATCTTAAGTGGATGACCATTGACGTGTTACATTCACAAACATCCTTTTTGTCTTCCTGTTTAGTTTTATTACCGCTACATCACTGTCGCAATAACAGCTGTAATTAAAACAAAGCAACATACGAATACGACACGATACATTTATTGTTTTAAAACAGACGTAAAAACAGATGTGAACATTAAACAAATAAATAAATACATATGACTGACTAGAACACACCGACCAAATTACAGCAAGTATATGCACATATATAACATCACAACCAATCGTAATTTCAATCAATTAAGAAACAAATTAAAAAAAACTGCACAGGAATGACGCATGACGGGGTGACAAACATGCTTAGCTATATCCGCGAATACCATCACAGGCCATCGGGCCGATTTCGGCCGCCACTGGCTGTGCCGGCCGGGCGCGGCCATCGGCGGCCGACCGGTGCGGTCCATGCGGCCCGAATGGCCTTTTGCTCATTGAGATATTGGCATGCACACTAGCACATTAAATTTTAGCAACTGTGGTATCACGAGTTCAGTACCAGGAAGATAAATAGTAACAACGTACGTCAGTCACCAAAGCCGTATTAGATCCGGCAATAAACACTCTACGTGCGTGTTCAAAGGAACAACTGAGCAATGCTACGTCAGTTGCAAGAATAGTTCTCTAGAACTCTCAGTAACAACTAATCCTGGACTGTAATAGCATTAATTTTCAATGTGCTCGTACACATATGTTAAGAAATCTTACTTTTTTCCAGAATGTGGCCCACAGAAAGAGGACAGCGTCACTGAGGCAGTCAACTTGCGGACGGGGAAGCTAATAACTTTCGTAGTCAGACGCCTCTTCCGTCGATGGGTCAAACAATGGTGATTGTCGCCCTTGATGCGCTTTCGGGGGGATTATTTTCCGTCTTATCAGCGTTATTTTACTTCAGATGTGCTTCAGTTTATTGAGTTTAGAGTGCATTTGCCATGCGTGGTTTGCTCTTAACTAACAGTTCAATGTCTTGAGGAGCAGTGGGCGTAAAAATGGAGGCTAAATGCGCGGGGGTCAAACCACTGAGCCGATATGAGTATGGCGTCATTTCCTATGCAGAGTTGACGCGGTGGAAGAAGAATCTCACCAGGTGGTCAACAACAACCACTGATCCATATTGTAATGGCTGTCATTTCCTATGGCAGAATTGACGCGGTCGAAGAGAAAATCTCACCAGTGCGCATAAGGCCACCGGGCCGACATCAGCCGCCGTTGGCCCTAGCACGTCAGTACGCTGGTCAACTGCGGCCGGCGATTCGGTCCGGCCAGTGGCCTTATGCGCACTGGACTTGTTCTTTTCCTTCTTCCCTGTTTGTCTAAAACTTATATTACTAAGGTCTGTGACTAGTGTCAACACCTTGCAGCAACAGACCAGTAAAGGTACACAATCACAAACACATTTTTGATCGCCAACGCTACCAAGTGGTGATACGGACAAGAGAGTTGATCGGGTAATATGTGTTCGTGTGGCGCGTTACTCGCAAATGTATCTTCCTGTTGACCAGGTTGCTTTGTTTAGTTTGTGGCGTGCTACTATAATAGTCCGTTGAAAGGTCCCTAAATAAATCAATGCAGCACAGTTGCTAAAGTGCCTGAACTGATCACACGTTCAGGTTGTACTCCGCAGGCAATAGCTGTCCCTATCCCCCATAACCCGCCCGTTAGGGAATTTATATTATCACTAAAGTGCTTGTGGACGTTAAACCCCGAACTAATCAACCAATCAAACCAACTTCTCTGTAAGCTTTTGTGCCATAAGATGCACCGGGTAATGAACCATTAGCACCCACATTGCACAAGTATTCTAGAGATTCTCATTATGACTCAAGCTCCCCTTTTAACCCATGACGTTCTGCACAGTAGTCTAGGACGGTTATGTGTGATCAGACCAAGATAGTTCAAGGGTAGTGTCAGAATAGCTTGGCGCCTACAGGCGCCAAGCTGTTCTGACACTATCCTTAAATTATCATGGTTGATCTGTCCTCCAGAATTATGACATAGACCTCAAAGGATATCTAAAAAAAAAAATGCTAATTTTAATCCTCAGGATGAAATGAGTATAAAATTGGACAGTAAGCTTCACCTGTAACAAGGTCGGATGTAACAAGTCAGACAAAATGTTTATCTTGTGGGCCCCGTCCACTTTATTCTTTGTAATTTAATTTTGCTTATAACAATCTTCAGAAATAAGAACAAATAAAATGTGGTGTCATACGTCTGCGTAAAAACTGTCCTAATACAAACATCTGACTTATGAAACAACGAGTTCTTCAGTGTGCTTTCTGATCTCAAAGATAACACCCCTTTTACACTGCCACATCAAAAATGTGTGGACATGATCCTATTTCAAGCGACATAGGTCCTCATGACTGATCCCGCCGCAGTTGCGGAGGCTCATGAGGATTATAATAACGCACGCAGACTTGCCCACAGCCGTACGCACAGACTCCTCGCACAACAGACGCATACACTGCCACTGACTCGACACGGGCGCATTCATGCGGTTAAAACAACACTTCAACGAGGCTCCCTTTCTAATAGTAACTTTATATACACTAAAAGGTTCAAACAAGATTATCAAACTATATACACTTCTCTACTAACATTCCGAACAATCAGCACACCACACAATTCACAATAATCTCGCCAGGCTAGGTGTTTTAGTTCGGTCAGTCTCCAACCTGTTTGATGTTTATTGCCATGGTTACGTTTGGTCCTTCTCACGTCTAGGCGTGCAGGTCCGTTGTATGCTCTTTCCTATCGTCCTGTCTGTAACACGGACGTCTTGTACTCGCACCGTAGCGCAGTTCTCGCTGTGAATCCGGGTATCTTGGTCCCGATCAGACTCACTCTGAGTGAAGAGCTGGAGGGATGACCTCACGTTAGGTCCCACCTGTGACTGACGCTCTCGGCGTCCGTCGTTCCACTCTTTACAAGCACTCTGAATACGACAACAAAAGTCCCAACAGTAACACTTGCTAAACACAACAACATATTGGATCAATGAGAAACGTCACGTAACCTGGCTGATACAAATAACTCACACGTTCATTCACACACACACACGTGCTTCATAAACTGTCTACTTCCGTAACACCCACATATCTCTGTCACTATCTTGAAACAGACTATAGCCTAACACTCTTGCTATCCACTACTCTATACACTGGAAAAGGACTATGCTTAACCAGCCGCGTACTACCTTCATAGAAATACACACCTCACATTCCTTTAGTCATCCATCTCGGTAAATAACTGTATAACAAAAACACTGGCTAACTCACTGAATTCCAACATAACTGAACCAAACCAATCAACAATGCTATACAACCAAATTAGCTCTTACCACCTGCAATACTGTCTTTAACTAAGCAATCTATCATACTAACATATCATAGAAACATACCTGATTCTAAGGCTTCAAGTAGTCTTGGGACATACGGGCTACGGTATCTCAAAACACATCTGATTCCTCTGACAAGAAAGCCCGTATTAACGCATTTACTGCTCTGCAAGACAGCTTCCGCTAGAACTCACCTATAACAGATACTCACTAAAACTCCCGTGTTAAACCGTTCCTTAAGATTTCACGATGGGCCAACGGCCTCACGGAACTATCGGCACAAAACAAACCGTTAACAAAAACCGTACCGATATTTATCCTACATGTGTAGAGACACTATGTACGAGCAATAGAGCTTCATCACAGGTATCTACACCATCTTGCTGTATACCACATTTGTATTCATAATGTTCCTTGAACCTGCTGGGGATGAGGTTAAATATAAGCCATGAGATCCTAAATTATAGACCAGGCACACAAATGGTAAAAATAGGGCTTGTTTATCAATGCATGCGCAGTGTTATTTACATGTATTATACTAAAACAATCACAAGATAGATACACAACCAATATACACCGTTACACAGGTTAAAAACAACACGCCAGCTTTGAATCAGTTATATCACCTGCTGTATATGTCTTCAAAAAATGTTGCTTTGTTATCCCTTGACTGGCCAGACACAGCCAACCAAACTGCAAGAGGTCATAGAACCTCACTGAGCCCCCGCAACTGCGGGGGTACATGAGGTTCTATGCCTCTTTGCAGTCTGCCAATATTTGTATCGATTGTTTGCTGGAAAAGCTATGGAATCAGACGCTTTGAATTTTACAAGTTTTTCATAACATTCTTTTGAGGTGTGCATCACATATCTGGAGAAAGATTGACCATGACAGTTTAAGTGTGGTGTCAGAATAGCTTGGCACCTGCTGGCAACCAAGCAACTCTGACACCACCCTTTAAACTAGCGATGGTCGATCCACATCCTGTCATGGTGTGTCAGGAATTTATGATTGATTGATTGATTGTACATTGCTTAACGTCCCGACAGCAACAAGGCTTTCTCAGGACGTGCCTGCACTGCTTGTGAAAAAAAAAAACTAAACAGAACATTGAATGTATGTCGCCAGCCGGTCAAATACGTTAAATAAACCTAACACATGGGGCCTAAATAAAGCTAAGACCATTTAGCAACACACATCCAATATCAAGAGCTACAGGCAGTGCAGACAGTAGGGAGAGTTTTAAAAAAGGCAAATACAGGTGAATGGACAAAGGGTAGACAGAAACACATGCCCCAGAATAGAGAGAAAAACCCACCCTGTGGGGCTGACCAGGGTGACCCTGGGAACTAAAAAAGTACCTAACCCCAACCCAAGTCCCCCAGGGCAGACCCGGGTTTGGGGGTAGGAATTATATGGGTTACACACACCACACACACACACACACACACACACAACACACACTCACACACACACACACAGAGAGAAAATATAGTATACACTGGGAGCTAGATTCTTTGTATTTTATTTTCATACACATTACTCTGACACCCGTGGAGGTGCGATGGCCCGACCGAACCAAGGTACATTAATGTAAACAGACGTATTTATTATGCAGCTTGCTAAATAATCACTTGTACAGCAACCATCTTAAGCTCAAGCCAGTGAAAAAAACCCAAAAACCTAACCCTTTTGTGCATGCCAGCCCAAAGGTACTGTAAACAACACCAGTGGCTGCATGCACAACAGGGTTGATCATGTCGTCAATAATGATCGATCAAAGTGCAACATGTCATGGGCTGATATCTGCCGTCAAATGAAACAAAAAACGTCAAAAGCACTCACTCGCAGAATTATTATTTGCGATATTTTTTCATCCGACGGCAAAAATGTTTGTGTGTGATAAAGCACATGTATACAGAAAGCAAAATTTTCTTCTTGCACATGTACGGAATGATATTAGGAACATTTTTTACCCATTCTCTCACATTTGTTTAATTAGAAGATGCAAAACATACTCGTTGCCCAAAAAAAAAAAAAAAAAAAAAATGAGAAAATATCCCGCCAACCTTGTGTATGATGTAATTCAAAATACAATAAGTTAAATTAAAGTTCTGTAAAAATATTCTCAAAATCCACCAGTACGGAATATACTGATTACACACACAAACACTACAATCCTGACCTAAACAAACCATCTGCAAAAAGACATAGATCCTCATGAGCCCCCGCATCTGCAGGGGCTCATGAGGATCTATGTCTCTTGCAGTAGTTATCCATGTTTAATCAACAAACAAACTACACGTTGTATGTTTTGTAACTGGTCACGACACACCTCATAGAATCATAACTACAGGCTGAGTATCACAAATATAAAGCGCAACAGTCGCTACATCGAGTAAACACAAAAACTAGAAAAATAATCTGTGACATGATCTTTTCTGCATCATTATACACCTCGCAACAATCCAAGACATAAAAAAGATATCACTAAAGTATATCGACTTGTGAAAGCGGTTAAGAAGTACATACAAGAGTGGGGGTACCCGGTAAGCGGGAAAAGAATTGAGACATTTAAATTTTCGAGGGTGAGACCGTCGGTGTGTACAAGTCTGTCAGGCAAGATGCTGAACGCAACAGAAAATTAACTACAGGTATTTACAACAGGTAGATAAATTATTCAGAAATAAAGTTATTACACACATTACATTTTGTAGATCATGTCAGCAACTTTTGGGGGTACAACAGATCAAACAGGGCATTGTTCAAATCTAAATCAGTTTACACAAAATTACAATTGGCTTGGCAAAAATGTTAGTAACAATGAAAAAGCACTTGTGATAACCCTTTTCTGCGAAGGCGCAGATGCATAATTCATAGCGCTGGTTTTTTTATTTTGGACTTTATGGCCCTTTGCGTAAGGTCCAAAATTACAAACCAGCCACACCTTTTCATTATAAATCTGATAAAATAAAATGGTTGATCACATGTACATAAATCTATCAACAAACGAGCCCTAACTCTAAGTAAGTTTACATTATCTGCTTACAAAAAAGCAAACTAAGCAACGTAATAATTACCAAATCTACCCAACAGCGGTTCCTTTCACTACACTTTCTTTCTAAGCAATTCAAAGACATTGTAAACATGGTAAGAAATCGTGATAATGATACAATAGCAAAAGTTTGTGCTGGTTTACACATACTAAATAATGTACGAAACAACCTTTCTATGCACGTAACATCGTATACACTAGTCATTGAAAGCTGCCGGCAAGTACAACATCACATTACACAAATGGGAAGCAACATTTTAAAAATTATTTTTTTCATAGCAGCAGCAACCCTGTTTGTTTCCATTTGTGTAAGAGACGCAGAATCAAGTACTGAAAAACTAGCAGCTAAAGTTATTACAAAAAAAAAAGAAGAAAAAAAAAGAAAACCAACCTGGCATTACACAGCAATGCTATAAATATAAATTATCACACATGCGTATGGTTTTACAAAGTAATCAACGCATGTAAGAAAAAACAATGCACAAAGTTAACATGCAAGGCATATAACACACACACACCCCACAAATAACCCTCTTCACCTCCAGAGCCATGTATAGAATCGTCTGCTAAACACTACTTACAACCTGTATATTTGCAGGAGATGGATCATCTATCATGGCTCAAGGGCCGCACCTGATTAGTTTGATGCCTACAGGCACCAAGCTAACCGGCATACCCTTGAGATATGGCAGTCAATCCTTCATTGACCGATTGGCTATGGAAGTTAAGGGAGACAACAAAATACATGAAAAATTGTAATCTCAACCAGCCTGAATCAGGCTGAGATCAGGCGAAGACCGATTATGATCACAAATTGCAAACAGCGAATCTAGCAACCTTTGTGTGTGAAAAACACTTGACAGCAATAATGTACCATTGTGTGAAATTACTCCTTCAACGGCAGAAAATAATGTACACCCTTAACTTACCAACGACTACGCAATTAAAGCTCACACTTATGTGTGGACTGTGACGGAAATTAAAAGTCAACCGAAGTGAGGCACGGCTGAAAAATGTCGGGATGAGACGAAAATGATCCAAATGTGTCCATGCAATGAAGTGAACAGAAGCCCGCCTTGACAGGTCATCCAACGAAACGTCCCGCAGAGCTAATCCTCAGTAAGCAAAAAGCAAATGGGCCAACGTCAGCCACAGCAGGCCCACGACGTCTACGGACGTGTCGACTGAGGCCGGGCCCACTGTGGCTGACGTCAGCTCCAATGACATACTTGTGTACTGCATCACAATAGAACGTTAATAACGGTTCTGTCTCTGTACACAGACACAAATAATATGTACACATCTTTGACAACCAAATCTGATCACCCTGAAAGACTTTGCACGTTGAAAAGAAAGCGTAAAATTTGAAATGTATCAGTGCCTTGCGCAAGAAGCCGTCGGTGCAACTGGACAGTACCAGTAGCTGTGCGCACAAGGGGATTGAAAGTCTGTTTGATCACCGATGAAAGTCAACACCTCATTTCTTCTTGGTGGGTGAAATTTTGGGGAATTCGAGAAATCTTTGATGTGCTGTGGTGTGCGATGGCAGTAGGTAATGTGGACAGTGCGAGTCTGAACCACGTGGGTCTGGTAGGTCAAGGTCGTGTCCTTGCGACCATCCAACACTGCGTTTCCTCAGCCTGCATGGTGGTTGTAGACCTCGGTGTCGCCGGACGTCAGAGCCAGCTTCACTACCAGCACGGCTCGTGGGTCGACTGCCCGTCCCTGTGCTTGCTCGACTAGAGGCACCGCTCATCTGCAACAAAGTACGGAAATATATTTTGATGGAGCTAAGCAAGTTTTCAGAACATTCTTACAGCTTGAATTAACTCATTCTGCCCACGACACACCACAGCAAGATTATGGCTCGGACCATGATAGTTCAAGGGTGGTGGCAAAATAGCTTGGCGCCTATCATGGTCGATCTGTCTCCCGAATTGTAATGCAGTCCTCAGAGAATAACTCCAAAATGTGTGTATTTTGTACCTCAGGCACAATGGAGTTAACATGTTGTACAAATGGAAGACACCAAAAGCTCTGTACATGCAAAGACTGCAGTGAGTTGGATGAAGACATGACAGTGCAAGGGAAGTGCTAGATTAGCTTGGCACTTGGAAAGGTACTGAACTATGTCGCAAAAACCCTTTAAACCATTACAGCCAATATCAGTATCAGGTCAAAGGACAGTAGATTGAGCCCCTTTGGCTGCGATCCTCTGTAGTGAACGACGGCCATGCTGTTATAATGGGACCTTAGTTCTGGATCGCCCAGATCAGTGCTGACATGCATCCTCGCAACACGTACTGTTGATAACGCGGACAAATTACATGTAACTCAAACTGTGGATTTAATGAGGTATCTCCTTGTTGAGCAAGAGGCTTAGATTCTCCAATAGCCCCAGCTGCAGGGGCTCATAAGTCTGTTTAATGCTTGACCTACGTCTGACAAAGGGATATGCTAGCCTGTTATATTAACACATGGACCTTGCGGTCAAAAATTCCCCAATTGGGAGCAACCCTCTGAAGACTAGAATTACACTACAGGAGACAGAGCAACTGTGATAGTTCATGGGTGGTGTCAGAATAGCTTGGCGCCTACAGGCGCCAAGGCATTCTGACACCACCCATTGAAACCATCATGGTTGATCCACCTCCTGCTGTTGGCAGCAGGATTGAGTGGGACGCGTTTTCCTTACCTGGTACTGCTTGATGTTCGTGGGCTGCGCAGGGGTCGCGAGGTGGTCTTGGTCTTGGTGACCCTGAGGCCGTCGGGTTCCGTCTTGGACATGATCTGGTGTGACCTCTCCGTCAGGGCTCGTCTTTGTTTTCTGCCGCCATGGGCGAGGGGTTACTGTGTCTTTTCTGAATCTGAACATCAAGAAAAACAATTACAGAATCTGAAAGTACGGGTCGGGTGCATGTACAATTAACAATACCAGCACACGATTCTAATGTTCCTAGCTCACCCTCACTGCTAACACCATCCAACAGCAAGAGAAAAAGATCCTCATTGAGCCTCTGCAACTGTGGTGGCTCAATGAGGATCTATGGCTCTTGCCAACACTACTTTGTACCCATGTTCCTTGGACATCTGGGGCTCTTGGCGTTGAATTAACAGAGATTTTAGAAACATCATCTGCGTTCACATGGCTGTGAAAGGCAATACATGTTATAACTGCAAGAGAAAGATCCTCACGAGCCCCCACAGATGCGGGGGGGCTCATGAGTACCTAACCTGTTGCTGACACCATTTTTGTATCCGTGCTCTTGGGTGGCATTGATATGAAACAACAGATTTTTAGAAACATATATGAGGCATTCCACTGGCTGTGAAGACGTTAAGACTGGGGGAGAGGGGTTGGGAGGGGTGAGGAGGGGTGGGGAATACGTCCCATATCCTTAGTGATCGGTCCAGTGGCTGAAGAGTTTGTGGGATCGGCGTTTGGGGAGTTGTTAGTGCCGGAATATGTGTGAGCTTCCCGAGTGAGAGCTGGCTGGGCTCTTGGAACACGAAGCCGGTCATGGACTGGCTTGACTCTGGCCGCCAAGATGAAGTGGTTCTCTCAGCTCAACATTTGTTCATTCCTGTAGCTGAAAATAACACCAGGGAGAATAATACTATTATAACTGAAATTTAGTTCATGGAATCAATAACAATCACAACACATTGGACAGAATGACACAATACCGTAGTAAAAAATAGAAAAAGAGTAGTAAGAAGCAGGTTGCTCTGAGCAGCCGCATACAGCAGAATTTAGTTTTCAGCTATTGTCCCGTAAGAGAGATCACCTGTCATTACACAGACCCTCAGTTACGTGACTACAGCCACTAGGTGGCCATATGCCACGTAAAGTGATGGTCTTTAATGACAGGGCGTACGCTTCAAGACTCATCATGATAGCACATCTTGTAAACCTTAATAACCCTTTCAGTGCCAGCTGACACAGATGTAGGTGTCCTGCAGTCTGAGTTGGCTCAACACCACTAACACCTGGCTGTCCTAGAACAATTGATTCGAAGTGGTGTCAGCAAGAGGCATAGAGCTTCATGAGCCCACCGCAATTGTGGGGTTCAGGAGGATCGATACCTCTTCTTAGTTGGGTTGTGATCACAATTTCTTGGCCACTGAATGGGTTAAAGACACTTTTTTATTCTTGCAAAAGGATGTTTGCGCAAAAACAGGTTTTCTACGTGGTGTGTGGCTGTTCATGATTTCTTTAACTTAACAAGCACACAATTGTATTCAGTACGTCTGTTCAGGATCCACCGATTGCTTTTCTTCTACGTGGGAGTCAGGAAAATAATGCTACCATTTCTGTTTATCTAATATTTTGTTTACACGATAACAATGCGTATCATTTCCTTAAGTTTGTGAAGAAGATAGTAGCATTATATAGAAGAAGAGAAGAAAATGAACGACCACCAGCAAGAGAATCTGAAAGTTCTAACATTGTGAAGAATCTGAGTACCAACAAGCAAGAACCTGATGGACATATTCAAATCTGTGTGAACAATGCAATTGTATTAACTAAATATTTGTAGTAGTTGATTCACACGATAAAGTAGACTTAACATAAAATCTAACTATTGTTGAAAAGCACCAAATCATGAGCCCAACATTAAACGTCAACATTTTACATTAAACTGAAAGGCCCATTCCTACAGTTATTCATTGTTCAGACCATTAATTCAACATGGGAGCACGCAAAACAATATAGTAGATTCGTGGGTTACAAGATACGATGGGTGTGGTTGCCATGCAGTTATTTCAACGATCTGTTGCTATTGTCACAGTACACCTTCCTGATAGGAATGAAACAGACTTGTATATATGCACCTGTAAATATGAATGAACAGTTACACTAGTGTGTTACGTATGTCACATACGCAATTGCGCACTCCCTTGGCCTATAAATCAGTTTACTTGTCCTTTAAATCACATTAATCATGGTAATATCCAAAAGACAACCAGGCGTATTACACTCTCAGTTAAGTCTTTGCTGTCAGTGGAGCAATTTGTTGAGGTGTAATCCCTGCAACAGCTAGTCGTTGCTTTTTTGGTCGAGGTGTATTCCCATGCAGGAATCACCTCGACAAAAAGCCCACCCTGACAGCCAAGCGATATGCACTGATCATTGACACATGTAAAGTTGTCTATGTACTGGTCATGTGACTTGGGATCTTATAGCTTAATTAGTGGAGGTCCAAAATCTTGTAGTTTCAGAGAACTGCAGTAAACCAAGGATGGTCACGTCAATAACATAAGCGCATATTTCCTGCTGCACTCAAGTGAGATGCTCCCATATTTGACGTTGCTCTACTCATCTCCTCTCATCTCGTACTTATTACCACCTCTTCAAAATTTGACGTGCTCCTCTCGTCTTATTCACCACCTCACTCAAATTTGTGACGGTGCTCTCTCTCATCTCGTCTTATTTACCGACCTCTTCACAAATTCAATTTAAAAAATCCAACACGCAAATGACCTTCCTTGCATTGCCTTTCTGAAAACATGTCCACTGGTCTCATTGTGGGACTTTACAGCCCTGGGGGCCAGCTGCGCAAGCGAGCATAGTCCTGCAGCGCCAGCCACTTAGCAGGTGCTCCGTGATAGCGGAGCACCCTTGCTTAGTGGCTGGCACAGGACTAAGCTCACTTATGCAACTGGGCCTCTAGGCCACATATTCTCCCAAATCACACACATCGTATGCAGAGATTATAACCTACAAAATAGAAAGCGTTAAGTGCATGAAAATTATAATACCGATAAGAGCAGAAAAAATTGGAGAGGCAAGGTAAATGTACAATGCTTTCTATGTGTGCTGGCGGCAGAAAGGAGAGATATTCAGAAACAGCTGCCATTGTAAAATAAGTGTAGGCATAAAAATGGACATAATATGAAAGAAAGTGGTGAAATGAGATATAACTCTGTGCATGTATGTGTGCACAAAATGTACAGAGCAGCCTCACACTACTATTCTACAAAAACTTGCAAAGTTCTGGCACTAAATATTTGATGCTCGACAGCAGTAAATTTTAATTCCATTCACCACAATAGATCCATCATGGCCGACTTAAACTCATAATATACCCAATGGCAGACATTTTGGAGGTGTCACCTAAAGGCTGTGTAACAGCTGCATGAGATGAATATTGACTATGATAATTCAAGGGTTGTGCCAGATTAGCTTGGCGCCTGGTGGGCGCCAAGCTAATCATGGCACTACCCTTGATTTATTAAGGTCGACAAACAACATCTGCATATAGTGCAATGGGGCTAAATAGGTCAAAAGTCCAAGGCCCATAAATACTTCATACTGACATATCCTGCATGTTCCTTAAAATAAATACATCAATCCTGCTAGAACTTTTCATCAAGATGTTGTCATGTTTGCTGATGTGTAAACCTAGGGCAAGTGTACCCATTGGGTTATAGTCCTGAAATCTACTTCAAACGCTGAGTATATTATAATCAATGAAACTAATCAAAGTACCTTTCCCTCCTACAATCAAATGAGACCAGCGGGTTATGGGATTTAGGGGGGGGGGGGGAGGGAGGGGGGGGGGGGGGGGGGGAAAGAGGGATATGTGAATACCACCGCTATATCTAACATGTCTCAAAAAGCAACATGGACAGGTGAGGAGGGAGGGTGTGTAGGACCGTACATTCCTAACTCTCAAAAAGCTGACATAGCTACAATGTGATAGACACATTTCCGTCCAGATAGTTGTTTGTAACATTTTGTTGGGTTTTTATGCAAGAGGTGGATTGCGTTTGCAACACTTAATGAGTTGCCACTGATCAAGTTACTCCAACTGAGTAACTAACGGAACTCTTAAATAAAATTAAGTGAAAAAAAAATTACTCTGTTAACCCCCCAAGAACCATGCAAAAATATACTGTAGAGTTCTGAAAGATATACAGAATAAAAAAATTCTATGTTGATTCCAGAAAATACCCTACAACATCTCAATAAAGCCTTGAGTTAAATTGCCTAAAACCGCTTTCTACTGTCAATTTTACCATCCAGATTTACCAGAATAAACCGGGAAGCACATTACAACCCTCACCCATGTAAGTCAGCTGAGTACAGTACCCGATCATCATAAGCCCCTGAACACAAGCAAAAGGCAATTGATTTGACATCAGAGCCACATGCATACATCAGAAATCTAATATCCAGCACCGCGTACGTGGTCTTATCATGCTCAGATCATATCATACAGACAATCCAACTAAATATTATTTACAATGAGACAAAGACCCACGAACTGACCACTGTACGAAAAAGGTGACTGGGAATAGCAATTGGTGAGGTTGGAATCTGAAGCTCGTAACCTGTATAAAGCCTTGCAATTTCCACCTGTACCCAGGCTCACCAAACTTGCCCTCATATACTCATACCATCGAGTACAGATGTGTAAAAATCACTGGAAGTGCAGAACAGCCCCCGCGTCGAAGAGAATGTTGATCAGACCATCATAGCCGTTTCAAGTGTAGTGTGTCTGATTCGCAGGTGCAACCCCGAGGTTTGCCAAGCACAATCTGGCGCTAACCCTTCGAACTATCAATGGCATCATGTCACTATCTCGAACCACACCTGGTGACAATATCCGCTAGTCTAGGTTCAGTGCCGTTAAAATGGAATGCAGACTGTCCTTATAATCCCAGGAGGTCAAAGTTACCACATAAGCCCTGTAAGCGGTGAAACACATGTTAATCTCCCCCTCTATGTTGGCTGAATCTTGCACCGCTTGCCTCCCCTTCGACTATTGCAGTAGAAGACGAACCAGTATATGCATCTTTGATAGAATGTGACAAAGGATAAGGTGTGTGTTGTGGGTGTGTGTGATGTGTGTGTGTGTGTGTCTGTGTAGTGTGTGTGCATGCGCGCGACACGCTCGGGCCCACACCACACCACGCTTCGGAAACGGAAGCCGGGCGGATGCATGTGTCTTGTACCCATTTTAAGGTGACAAATTAAATAAACAGACAGCCAGACAACTCAAATGGCTGCACGTAGGACCATAGCGCCCGTTAAATCTCATCGGCACATGAAATATCTCACCTGGTGTTACAAAGGAAAGGAACAAAATGGCAGCAGACCACGAGTTCCCCTGCACAACGGTTGGGTTGAGTTAAGGCTTCAAATAGCATTTACCATCCCCTGGCACACCCATGACCAGTCCAAACCCACCCCACACCGCAACACCCTACAACATCATGGAAAGCACAACACCCATGCTACTAGCATGACCACACCACAGGCCAGCGCACGCAACGTCCCACACACCCCATTTATAAACCTCCTACAGCTGGTGGATGACCCACAACAGTCCTTTGCACCCACTTCCGAGTGACCACAGCAGATCTGCACCCATGAAGCTCGTGGCACGGCACAACCCAACCTGTTTATAAGGCAGCCACCCTTTATAGGGCGATCGCGTGACTAACCACATTTATCTCCCGACGCACGTATTTTCCCACCAAATTTTGGATGCGTCATGCTAAACGACTAATGCACCAGTATTGGCAAGGAGGTTGTCTCAACCAAGATAATTCACGGGCAGTGCCAGACCTATAGCTTTGGCGCCAACCAGCGCCAAACCTAATCATGCCCTTGCCCTAGGAATATATCCAGGTTGTGACTCAAAGCCAGCCAGGGACCTGCGTAACACCCCAGCAGAGTAGGAGCCCATCTCCCACGGGCCCTGCTGTAGTGCGGTCTGGCTGATTGGGTAAACGACGACCGTGAAAAATGAATGGTCCGTGTATTAATGACAGCTTGACAGCTTTATACTCTCGCCAGCATTTTCTCTTCACACGAGCAACGTCTTAGTTTTCAAAACCCATCACTATGCATCTGCCAGAATAACGGTGGGTTGGCCCCAAACAGCATTCACCTGTGATGTCATAAATTAGATGAGCAAGTCAAGGTAATCGATCCACCATGCGCCCCCGCCTAGCTCAACCATGCTTCTATGCACCTTGCTACCAATCAATGCCAGTGAAGGGGTTCATACCCGAAACGCGTGACGACAAAGGACATCAAAACCTTTACAACATATGAATGCCACACTCACTTTCACCCAAAACACCAAAGAGTGGAATACACAATCAGAAGGCCCAACAATCCACTGGGTAGTTGACTTTGTGTAAAAAACAAAAAAAGGACCCTCAAAAAAAAAGGGAACACAACCCGAGAGGCCCAAACACACTAAACACTGATATCCACCCCCCAACCCAAAAAGTGCCCAATGCACACTGGTTCTGCCCCAATTTTACGACGAATGGCTCTGACGTAAAAAAACTTACGTGACTTCCGGTTGAGCAACGAACGCCGACTTCATAATCGAAATTATGCGTCGCCGAGCGCCCAACGTTGAAAGCACGACGGTGAGAAAGAAAAGAAAAAACGGACTGTCATTACATGCAATACCGTACAGTAACCGAGAGCTAGTACAGAGACAGGGAGGTGAAAATGGAGTGACGAGAAGAGCGCAGTACATGACATAGAACTACGATGTGGCCTACTGGCATGCTGAGCAACTAAACCTACTTGTTTGAACATAATACGCGAGCTCTAGACTTGTGCCCATATGCCAGTGCGTCTGTTCAAAATACCAGAAGAAGTTGGAGGCAAATGTTTTAGACCCTTCATTTTTTTCAGTATCAAAGGATGGTACTGAGTGGTGTCAAGTAGTGTAGTCCAGAACAGCTACTACGTCAGAATAGAGGCATCAAGCAAGACCCATGTAATGATATGTGTTTATGGTACAAGTCTATATCAACTGTGATCTCAAGGACACATCGTTAACCCCTTTTAACCCCCCATTTCCCCAATTTTGGGAGGTGTCCGCCTAATGACTAATGCCCCAGTTTGCAGGTAGGTGGGGCGACCACGGATAATTCAATGGTTCGTGGCAGAATAGAGCATAGGCGCTACACGCACATCTGTGCACGACCCTTTGACATTCTATTAAGCATGATCGACAACAACTATTTCTGCTGTACTACTATGTAAAATTGTGCTTAACAACCTCATTCTAACCCCAGACACACCACAGCAAGATAAGGATCTGAGACACATGATTAGTTTCAACGGTGAAAGGCGCCAGAATAGCTTGAGGGCGCCCATTGGCGCGCCAGTGTCTATATCCATGGCCATCACCCTTGTCACTATCATGGGTCGCAGTCTGAGGTCCCAATGCAGTACTTCCGAGAACAACGGGCCAAAATTTGTGGGATAGTCGGTTCTTGGTGTAGAAATGGCTATAACATTGACATGTGACTATCAATGGTCCATATTTGAAAATGGCTTAGGGGGTGGTGAACCTGATTCCCACCGCGCAATATTAATCCCCTATGGCACCCCCACTTGAAGATACTGGTTCAGCGTGGACAAAAGCAGCACAGTACCATGCATCTTTACCTGCCAAATAGATTATCATCGATCAGCAGCAGTGCGGTCATAATATGCATCTCCAGCTGTGATAACATGAAAGACTCCATCCACATATTTGAAACAGATCACATGCATACCATGAAAATCCGAACGCGAAAGCATGAACCATCGAGTGCTTGACTGCATCACTGAAAACAACGAATGATAATAACCTAATCAAACCAGCTCGTCTCACATGAACATGGATGTGCTGTTATAAACAAGTGATCCACACCCTTCATGATCACATGATAATTCTTGCATGCCAAGTGCAACATCACATAGAGTACACAATGTTCTCTCTTTCAGCCTGCTTACCGTAAACGCACCACCGGGCAGTATTCATAAAATAACAATTACAAAAGTGTCACGAGTGAGTGCCATCAAGATGTGCTACTTGCACTACAAAACTATTGGTCAGAACACCCCTCTATACCAAATGCAGCCACTGGCACTGCCACCATTGACTGTTGGAGTGCACGCCGAAGGGTGTATCCAATACAAGGTCAAAAGTTGAATCCCGGGAATCCATTAGGGTCTATGACCATCTAGAGCACTGTTACATAAGACCGTTCTTGGAGCCAGGGTCCACACAGCTAACAGTTTCCGTAGACTCGCAAAGACCTAGTCCCTTGCGAGTGAACCAACGCATATGAGAGAGATCCCCCCTAGTCATTAAATGACCATTAGGATGGCTGTTAGCCACCTAGAATGGATGGTCTTTAATAACAGCATACACAGCTACTTTACTATGCGCCTTCCAAGACTTCTCTTGCCATTATGAGCCCCCAGGTGGTTTAAGACCACTTTGCGTATTTGGTTGCAATAAAAAGGAGGTTATACTAGGAAATCAGGTTAACTACTGAACAAGCCTTCTTGCACACAAACACTTAGACATTTTCCCGTCCCCGAGTCCTCTAACTACGTACAGACTGTACAGGGACATATACAAATAAATACGACGATGTAACTCGTAGCTTGTAGCTGGATTTTATAGCCCTCCTCCCCTACAATACAGGCATAATAAAGATCAATTAAATTCCTCTGGACTGGCAGCTGTTACAGCGCACAAAATACTTACTAGACTGGAAACTCTGAACAAGTATAATTAATATACATGACACATTCATCAGCAAGTTCATTCAGGCATTCATACTAGGCATCGTCTCAAAATTTTAACACCGTTTGGTATGTCATAAGCAACTTTTTGTCAAATGATTGAGCAGCCTGGAATCGATAGAGGGACAAAAAAGTGCCGTACAGCCCCCCTCCAAAAGGGGCTTAACTCTTGTGCAAGCAGCCACAAGCTGTTTGTAGCATCGTATGACTGATATTGTACAAAGGGGCCTTCACCCAATTCAATTGATTTCAAGTTCATTATATTATAAATTCCTGGGCTGTTCTGGTGAAATGCAACATTCCTATGATATGAAACCAGAAGAGCCCTTCAAAACATTTATTTCACTCATCTTTTTTTTAAAAATAAAATTCGCAGATACTCTTTTATAAAAAAGGAACCAAATGCATGATGAAAAACAGCCGACCATCGCCCCAGCACACTCTCCCAATGCAAAATGCATTAATTTGTAACGCAATATTTCTCCCGATGCAATATGCAAATTGTATACCGCAACTCTCCCAAATTGCAAAAACACTTTATACGATATAACAGTCAACCGTGCTAAGACCCTCCGATCCCCAATAGCATTCACGATACATAATGAATCAGCCATTTTCTTACCACCCCATGTCCCCACCCATTCCCAAATGCACACAAACCAAATGAGAACCAAGGAAAGCCAGAAAACAGAGTCACCAATAATGACTAAGAAAACAGGCCAGACGACATTAGTGAGGAGCGATGACCAGTGAAATAAGTACCTTAGTCTGTTCATGTATTGAATTTAAATGTGCGGTCTGTGATTTTGGACCTTTATGGCCTATGGTCGTAAGGGTCCAAAATCGCTGACCAGCACATAAACAGAAATCCAAATCAAAGTCTAAATTTCCCACACAATATATGTTTACTTTGGTATACTTACTATAATTTAAAATGTCACTACAGACACTCACCTTGTCATGGGTTCGTTCTTGGACAGGTACTTCCATCGAGCCGCCACCAGGCCACCTCCCACACGCACCATGGACAGTAACTGAAGCCAGGAATCAACCACGAAGTTTCCTGGATAATCTCCAACTCTGGTGGAGAAACAAAGCAAGCAAAGATGCAATAAAGATATGAATTGCACAAAAACACCCACTTAAGGTGTACTGTGTGGGCTTTCTCATTCAACCTATATTAACCCTGCAAGAACACACTGGCATGTCTTCCTACAGTTCACAGCCACTGACCAGCAGTAGAGAATGGAGGGAAGAAAACCAGTGTGTCTGCAAAGTACCTGGGAAAATCATCTGCAAGTACAGATTGTAGTGATGTCCCACCATGACCTTTTTTCATTATTAAAGAATGCCCTCAATAAAAAAAAAATGAAGATATTGTCATATGAGTTAGCTGAATTTTTGTTTTGCGGAATTGTCTAAAAAGAGGGATTTTGAGATATCAAATTTCAGGTACAGTGAACTTGTAGTTGCTTACAGCACGGCATTTACCCTTCTCTGCAATTCCTCTTTAGTTAGGTCTCTGTGCCAGCCGGTGACCCACTTCACTGAGTAAAGCACTGAATAAGTGCGCACTGGTCATAGCAGGCTCCAGCCCTAGCTTGCTGGCGAAGCTTGACTCTCTTTTTCCCTGTTTAAGTCTGTCAGGCCAGGGATAAGTGTTTAGCCTGTATAAAGACTTATAAATACACGGTGGCTACAAAGTTTCAATCGTAAATATCATTATGTAGACACTACACTTGAAAATCGTCCTCTATCAAGCACATATAAGAGGAGAGTGGTGTGTAGCGGCACACCTCAACGAATTCGAGAGGTCGTGTGTGTGTACATACACAGTCAGCTTGATTACAACTGTGGTGTCGTTCGAGGAACTTTACCCTTCCGCTGTAAGAAAGTGCTAATGTGGAAAATGACTTGTTTTTTTCTGTGCCGGCTGTACACTCCAATGTTGCCCCTTTATCTGATGCCTTATTTATAGTATAGCTTGTTAAAGCCATGGAGAATGTCATGTCCTTTCCCAAGACATTTGGTAGCGCGTGAATTCTTTGTGTAAACTTGGTGGTTAGAAGATCTAGGCGAGCA